>JAOQGH010000001.1:50972919-50990907 GCA_025769975.1 Gallinago jamesoni
TTGTTGTTTTTGTGGTTTGTTTTTGTTTTGTTGTTGTGTTGTGTGTTTTTTTTTTTTTTTTAATGTGGTTGGACTCGGTGATCTCAAAGGTCCCTTCCAACCACTAAGATTCTGTGATTCTGTGATTCTGTGATTTCTGTGGTGTCATGGCTTGAATCAGACAGAACCATCATGGAGAGATATGGCATCAAAGGGACAATAATAGGTGACCGATTGCTTAGGTACAGGTGAGATGAAACTGTAATCAGATAATATCATAGGACATGCAGAAGGAAGTCAAGGTTGCGCAGGAGTGACACATGAGTTATTTCACAGGTCTGCCAGGCATAAACAGGGTCTGTCCTAAGCTACCTTTATGAAACCTCAAATCCAGCACTTCCTAATTGCTGAATGGTTAATATGTTTATATCATTGCTTGCAGGTGTAATTATTAGTAATAATCATATACTTGTTGTTTGAATCAAAATAAAGTGAGCAGTTAATTAGCTGTATGACTTTGTCCTTAGCCAACAGACTGGAGAAATAGCAGTATGAGACTAATCTGTAATGATAGATTTGCTCCTGATTGATTTTAATGGTCCAAAGAATCAAGGATCCACATAAAAGCCTTAAATGTGGTCCCAACCACAAATACCAAACAACAAATACAGCTACCATTTTTTATTGCAACACTGGTTTACAAGCATGAATCCTGGTAGCTGCAGATACACTTAATCCCAGTATTTTTCCCTGTGAAGAATTGAAATATCCTTTCATGAGTGCCTAAAGAACAAAGGATACTCTGTGATACAGCAAAAGTTAGTGATACTTTGTGATACCATGGCATTTTTGTCAATAATAATGAGTTTGAATGGTGTAGCATAATGACCAGGGGGTGGCATTAATGCTTTCATTTAACTAACTGATTTTAAGACTATTGCAACTTATTTGGCAGAAAGAACATCCCAATGTTGAATCCATAGGTAACATTTTATGTAGAACAGAATGACTTTGAGAATACTCCATTCCACATTCTTTGGCATAGCACCATTCAATAATGTCTCATAATTCTGGTCATTCTCTTCCCCCTCATTAATTCCTTCCTCCTCAACTTCAAGCATGAGATTGCTGCTACTTAATACTGACAGGGGAAACCCCATCAATAAAACAAATTGTTCCCTCAATATCCCATAAACAGAACACTATTAAAATTGGTGCCATAAATCTCCAGAAGATAAATCTGTTCTTTTGGGGGACACTGAATTGTTATGTATATCTGCCCTTGAAAGAAAATTAATGTGTTTCTTTAGCTGAGTTTATCAACTACTTAACCCACCTGAATTCTGATAAAACATCAGTCATTTTAATTGCACCTTAAGGTAGATGTTGATAGCAAGGTTAGGAAATACTATGTTCTGCTGTGCAATAGTGTAGGCGTTTTTCCAGGAAGGCAGTGTATCTGAACAAAAACCAGTAGCCATATTCAGTTAACTTCTGCTCGTTTGGAACCCAGATGGTGCCATGATATTCTGGTTGTTTATAAAAGGTTTCCCCATTTCTTCATGTGTAGTGCGTACTCTACTGACTTGGGACTTGGGCCAGGGACTTCTATTTTCAGGATGCTTAGGATATTGTAAAACATTATAACTCTGAAGTCAGCATGCTGCTTGCAGAAGGGAAGATCATCTCAGTTTTAAGAACTTGCACTAGAGATACTGCAATTTAAGAGAGGTTTGTTGCTGACGAAGACGTGAAAACACAGTTTATTTCATTTTGTGTAGCACCCTCTGCAATCTAAGAAGGTGATGCTTCAGGGAGAAATACAGATTATCGTAGAGATAAAATGACTCTTTATTTCTTTGGCTTATCTGAGTTTTCATTAGTAATTTAAAACTTAGAGATCAAGATTCAGTGTATTATTTACTTTGGTATTTTCAATATTTTTTATAATGGATTTTCTTTCCCATCTAGGAAACAGATTAAGAAGTAAACTATTTTTTACACTATTTTTTAATTCAGTCTCTGCAATAGTATTTTGGAATTAACACACTGCTAGTAGAAGTAGACTCCAGAATGTGTGACTTAAAACAGATTGGTGATTTGTTAATGTAGTTTTGAAGTCTTCCTGGATCCAGCTTTCCCAATAGGAGTTACTTCCTTGAGACCTGAAGTCTAGAGAAACATCCTATGAGACAAGACAATAGATCCCTTTCTTACACAGCCCTGGCCCTGTTGATACACCAACAGGTGTAGTTCTGGCTCCATTTAAGCCAGGATGAGTCATACTTTACACCAGGAATGGATAGCTAGTTGACGAAGGGCCAGATAGAGCCTGGAGCTCATAAGGCAGTTTTATACGGATTTTGTGAGGGCTGTCAGGCTGGCTAAACTGGGGACATTTATGGTTTTAAAATGAATGTGTAGTGGGAAGAAAGTGGCCCTCAAAACAGAAGAGCATCCCATCCTGCTCCATGTTCTGAGGAGGTGCCTGCAAGGCACACATTGCACTGCTGGAGGGTCAAACTGCAGATGCCAAGCACCCAATATCCTTTGTATTTGCTTCAGCAGTTTCACTTCAAACAGGCACTGGCCTGGTCCTTTGCAATGTATTTCCATTAGCAGCTGGAGTGCGTCTTACCATTAGGTTTCACCTGAAAGGAAACCCATTTGGGTGAACCAACACATGACAAGCAGAAGTAATCAGGACACTTGCTTCAAAAGCACGCGCCTGATCTGAAATAAAACATTAGTGTAGGCCCAGCCTAAGAAGCAAGGAACTTGTAGAGTCTGAACTGACATCATTTTGGTGCAGAAAATGCAATGGGCAAGAGCAGCTGGGTTTTGGGTTTGCCTTCCTCCCAGGCAGCAGGGCAGGACCTCGCTAACTGCCACACTCCGCTTGTCTTTCAGGTACAGGGACTACCGAGACCCTCCTCACTCCCCAGTGCCCTACGGTTACACGCTGCAGTTCTGGCATGTCTTAGCAGCACGGTTGGCTTTCATTATTGTATTTGAGGTCAGTGACCACTCAGGTGGCAAATGTGTTTGTTTCTCTGTTTTAACTAAAACAACAACATGAAACAAATTTCCCTTTGAAGCCTTTTCACTGGACTGATTTACGATAGCAGCTGTTGAGATTTTTGGGTTAGTTTCTGCTATTTCTATTGTGCTTTGTATTCTCAGATCTGTTTTCTGAACAGTCGCAGGTATTTAGGTCTTAACGAAAAGGGGAATGCAGCACATTGAAAGCTGTAACAGTGACTTGCAAAGAGGGGAAATAAATGAAGCTTTCTGAGTTTTGGCTTTCATATCCTGGCTAGGCTGGGAAGCTACATGCCAACTAGTGTGTGAGGAAGGGGTGAAGGAACAGGAGAAGAAAAGATGAATCTGAAAAACTGAAAAATGAAGATAATTTGTTACGGTATTTACAGATATAGCTTTTTTTCCTCTGTTTTTTTAGGACTATTCATTTCCCCACAATGTTTAGCATCACAAAGATGATGATGAAAAGGATTCAATACCCTTGCCAGTGGTCATAATATTAGTAGTTATTGTCAGTATCTCAGAATCTTTACGACAAACCAGAGAAGATAATACCAACTTCACGTGACTGGTAGTCACATGCTGATTTTGAAAAAGAGAGACAGGAGGATAGATAAATAGGATGAGATCATTTACAAAACAAAATGCGTCTCTTAATTCCTGAGTTTCAGGTGCCTAAATATCCCTGCCAGAAACCAGGGGTTCAGCATTTCTCCAGCACAAGCAGTTTGAAATGCCTTTTACACTGTGAAGCCAAATAGGGAACAAACGATTTTTAAAAACTCTTTACTCAATCCTCTGCTCTGAAATCATAGCAACAGAGCATCCAACACAGATATGGAAGCAGTAATCACTGTAAGTTATTGGCATAATATTCATGAGCACATACTGCATTTCTGACTCATTACTGTGTAAATTCAATCTGAACTGAGATTTTGAAGCATCTCTTTGGATCACTCAATATTTTAATTAGAGAAAAGGTGAAGGGGAAACATCTTCTAGATTATTTCTTTTGTAGGGATGTCTTGGTGGCTCAGCCCAAAGGTCTGTAGTGAAAGCCAGGGTATGTGTCTCCAAAAAGGACTACAAAGGACTACCTTGACAGGTCCACCTAAGTGGTTTTAAGGTTGAAGAAAGCCTGGCTTCTTGATACACACTTGGCATATCAGCAGCATGGCATAAGGGCAAAGAAAACTGAGGCAAGAAAAATCAGCCCTGCTGAAGTCTCAGTGCCCAGCAAAATCTGTGACCAGCTGTGGAACAGCTTCTTGTGTCCACCCAATACTTGCACAAGAGAGTTGACTCTGCTTTGCCCCAACCAAGGCCACAGGCTGACTCATAGCTGCCTCCCTCACCAGGGACCCCTGCTTATTGGCCCTGCAAACTGTTTCCTTAACTATATCTGTGAAATGAAAGAGATCCCTTCCGGCCCAGATGATTCTATGATTCTATGATTCTACGATTCTAATTGCAGCAGAAACCATGTCTGTCTTTCTCTGTGGAGAACACTAATGGGTGTATTGTGATTGCTACAGCAATTACAGTAAAAGATTCCACTAAGAGATAAGTGTGTTTATAAATTAGGTAACTACCCAAACTCAGACACCTTTTTGTCACTGAAGAAGTGTGTGTGGTTATTTGAGTTATCTTGACCTCCCTCAAAAACAAAGCAAGGAATTGTTTGTCCAGGCTAAACTGAGCCATTAGTTGCAATACTGACAGAAGTAGCTGTTTTTATTTTTTTTTTAGGTTTGGCAAAAATCTCCTACCAATTAAATTGCAGGTTTATTTCACACAAGGGAAGAATAAATGGGAAAATATGTTAACATTTTCTTTTCAGTGGCTTTCAAAGGAAGGGTTCTGCTTGAAGAAGAAGAAATACCTCTATTTCTCCAATCTGGAATTAATGTCATTTTTGATGGAGAATTATTCTGTTTCTTTGCTTGTCTTCTTAAGTGGAACAAGTCAATCTCTGAGGACATCTTTGATTAAACAAAAAAGGACACTTGAGCAATCCCCCCCCATCACACTCAAGCTTTGCTGTGTCATGCCTAACACGAGGGACAAAGTTACATTTTATTTAGTTGTGATGTTTAGTAAATGGCAATACAACTTTGGATGAGAGACTCAGTATACGAAAAAATGTTTTCTTTTGCATAGGTAATTCATCATTTCTGATACTGATGCAAAGGTTTTCTCATAAGAGGGAAGTATTGTATCATTTGATCCTGCTCTTCCTGCAGCATGAACCACTAATACCAGGCCCTGCCCGAAAAACCTTGCAGCAAAGTATGGCCTCAGGGCTTTGAACACACAGTTTTGAGGCTTTAAACCCAGCCACTCTTATCCTTTGCTGAGATCCATCCAAACTCCACTCACTTTGGCTGGAGTTTTTGTTGGGAAAAGTCTTCATGGTTTGGGTTCTTCAAATTTAGCAGTAGATTTAGTTCTAACACAGCATTTTTTATTTTAATTTGAAGGAGAGGGTTTTCAGAAGATATGGAAAGTACTTATTTTCTTCCTCAGATTTTCACTTTTCATCCCTCTTTGTTTTCACAGCACCTTGTTTTCTGCATAAAGCACCTGATTTCCTACTTAATCCCAGATCTTCCAAAAGATCTGAGAGATCGGATGAGGAGAGAAAAGTACCTGATTCAGGAAATGATGTATGAAGCTGAACTAGAACGTCTGCAGAAAGAGCGGAAGGAAAGGAAAAAGAATGGAAAATCTTATCACAATGAGTGGCCATGACGGGGTGAGGAGGAAACTGCTTAAAAGAAGATAGGAATTCCGTTTATAAAAATTTCCTGGTTTTCTACACTGGAAAGAGCACTGAAAGGAATAGTCAGTCAATGTTGTGTGCACTTAGCACATGTGGACCTATCTTTAATGGGGTGCACACTAGAATAAGCCTTTTGAAAATAGAGGTTGCAAGGCTTTGCAAGGCTTAGTCTTCTCCAGAGCTAATGTCAGCATGAGCAGATCAGACCAATGCTTAAGTCTCTGCACTCTTTCCAGGAAGTTCCCAGGCCCTGATTTAAACTCAAGGCCCTAAACTTCAAAGCAGTATGTATCTTACAGTGCTTTACAGAACTCAGTGATCTTATGGCTTGTTCTCATGACCAAGTTGCTGCTTCATAACCACTGACTGTGCATTAGCAACATGGCAGTACTTATCCATGTGTATGGTCACCACCTGCAGCACACGCATGGCAACATTGCCCTCTTTCACAGTGGACTAAGCTGTGTTAGCTTGCATTTGCCATGAGTTAAGGTCACGTATGTGGACCGTTTCCATTACTCCAATACTGAAGCATGTTTTAGGATGAGATGCTTGATCATGAGTCTAATCAACTGGTCTAAAACCGCTGAAAAATTTAGGTGTGCAGGCGTGCTGACAGATAGACAAGCATGTAAATGTGGCCAGAGGTATCTAACTGGAGGGTCATTTATTTGAAAATGATATTGTGAAAAGTTGGTAAAACATTTTAAAGATTTGAACAGTGCCTTTTCAGCTATAGAACTGTCTGATCTCTGAAGGAAATAAATCAGGCTTGGGCATCTTGCCCAGAACTGCCCATGTATTTGTATTGCAAGATCACATTGAGACCTTGCCAGGAATTAGAGTGTGTGATGCATATAACAGAAGACGGACTGTGTCTTAAAGACCTATCTGCATAAGTAAAACAAAAACAACAACAAAAAACCCAATGGATGAATAAGGCCAGGAGAGCAAAAGAACAGAGTCATCCAGAATGTCTACACTTGTAACATTTTCTTTATTCATTCTTCCATTATCTATGAAGGAGTAGAGGGGAAAAATAAAACAACAGACTGTAGTATGAAATAGCTTGAAATCCTTCATGCAGAACAATTCTACACAAGCTGCAGAATTAGATTTGGGAGAAATGGGCCACTGTCTATATCCTTTTGCAAATTCTTTAGCATTAAGAAATTAAAAATTTCCCAGATCATTAACCCAAAATAGTGGAGTTGTACGTCTGAAGACACCAGAAGTGTTGGATCAAGCAATGTGAACCAAAATACTGAGTGTCGTGAAAGCTCTACCACCTCTTGCCTCAAAGTGATAACACTGCAATTCTTGCAGAACAAGCAGTGGCACAATCGACCACAACACAAAGAAAGAAGTTCAAAAGCCAAGACTCTAAGAAATCAAGTGGAAGCAAGTCTTTTTCCTGGTGAGGATACAGCTAGATAAAAAATACTGGAGCTGATCCATTTGCTTA
This sequence comes from Gallinago jamesoni, assembly GCA_025769975.1. Lineage (NCBI taxonomy): Eukaryota > Metazoa > Chordata > Aves > Charadriiformes > Scolopacidae > Gallinago > Gallinago jamesoni. The sequence goes on from JAOQGH010000001.1 coordinate 50,980,188, forward strand.
GCCCTTTTCCAAATAATTGAAGCTCAATAAAAATTATAATTTTCTCAGAAATCTTAAGGAATTGTGACCTTGTTAGTTGAAGATATTTAAAAGGGAGGAAAATTCAGCAAGTTGTTTCTACAGGTTCTTCTGAGAATCATCCCATAGAATGGCTAGAATTTGCCCTTCTGGACAGACCACACAATGCAAGACCTTATGGATGGATACCTCAAGCTACACAAGACATCAGGACCTCTTGCACCAAGACCCCATATTGCCAAATTAGATCTATCAACTTCCTTCCACTGCAAGGGAGAACTGTGTTGTTTCCACGCAGGGGGAGGGTTTTAATGAAAGGCAATATTTAGGCAAGGAAGGAGAGGGGTGGAAGAAAATGTGTGTACCCTCATCTCTGTAGCCACTGCCTGCCTACACTTTGCTTCCTCAAAGCAAGGAATCTCCTACAGTAGTCACCCACCACCCTACATGAAGGGGATAAATGGCACAGCTCCTATTTACCAGGTACTCGTGTCTCAGGCCTGAAGGTCCCATAAACACTGAAGGAATTTCAGGATTAATCTGTTCTCTGTTGACTCGGTGCCAAACTGAGTGGGGAACACTAGTGGTTCTGGGGTGTATAATTCCTGTCTAATGAGGAAGTGAACTTGTTCATCTTGGCTTTAGCTTACAGCAACTGTGGACACAGCCCATGTGGGCAGTGGAGAAATGGGGGTATTTCTGTCTCTGTAAATAGGGGGTGGGGATTAGGCAACACCATCCTCTGATAAACACATGCCAGATGGGTTAGTATGTACCATCCAGCACCTAGAGGTGCGTACTGCACTCGCAGTCTGGGGACTCTCGGGACTCTCTGAATCACGCTCAGACCAACTTTGCATAAGTAGTTGGGTTAGTTTCCACACCCTCAGTTTAATATCTAAAACAAGAGATCACAAAAGCTTAGAAACTGTTTGCTAGGTAGTACAGCGAGACATGAGTCATGCATAAAATCAGCAACACCCGAATGAGTGTGAACTGTTGCAAACTGCTGCAGTAAGATATAGCTTTGTCAATGTAGATATCAATAACTTCGAGAACTGAGCTGAAATCTAGTAGGATATAAACTCACTTCCACTCCAGGGGAACTACCGCAATATAATGTGCCAAAACAAATAAAGTGCAGCAGAAATACAATAGATAATAATTGCTTTTGAGAGTAGTTTTCAACATAGCTACATTATGATGGGTTTTCATGACAACACGTTGCTAGAAGTTGTGTCCCATTCTGCTCTGAATGAGAAGAGCTGGCTCCTTACCAAGCTTGTACCAAGTATGATGCTGAAAAGGAGATCTGACCTGCCAGGCAGATCCTGAGTGCATTTGTGTCACTTCATGTTGACCACTGAGGTTTCTGTGCTGCTGGTCTGGAGGACAGATTTCCTTTGAGTTCTTCAAAGCTATACAGTAGAACACTCAGGAAAGAGGACCCCTGTTTATTTATTTATTTAATTAGGAAAATAATAGGCTAATAATAACAATAAATGGAATTTTAATGGTCTCTAGATAGCAAATTTATGCCATTCCCTTCTTTCTGATCTGATGATGGGTTTTGTTTAAACCTCCAGGTGACCGTCCTATATGTTGTTTACTTATTCCAGCTCCACAAGAGCACTACCTTCAAGGGAATGAGAAAAAATGCAACCTCAATGCATGCCACAGACATTTTACATAGCAAGCAGGACAGCACACATCAAAGGATTTACTGTGAAATCATCTTGCAATCAGCATAGGATTGACCTCCATAGACCACCCTTGACAGCAAGCATGTACTTCATGAGCAGTTACACGCCAGTTTTTAAAACCAAGGAAAAAATATATTGTATATTGGGACTGTTTTTCAGCCTGTTTGCTACATTTTTTGCATTCTGTCCCATGTTGGTTTTACAGATCTTAGAATAAACAATGTAAATGAACAACCTGGATACTTTGACAGCAGAAAAAGCCTAGGTATAGAACATCATCTGTGTTCAAGCCACCAAATACTACAACAGAAACCCTGTTTACAGATGGGGTTTTTTTATTTATTTTAAATCTTTCTGAGGGGAGTTATGTTATTTACCATATATAATATATATATATATAAAGTATATAGAGAGATTGTTTATTTGTAAATAGAAAAATCTTATGGAGAAGAATGTCAAGTTTTCACACTTTAAAAAAAATCATCAACATAAAGCCATGTTTAATGCTTGTATAATGTGATGCAATAAACTTTAAAATAAATTATGCATATGAAATACTTGCTGTTTGGCATTCGTGAGTTATTTTCGGTTTACATAATTATTCAGAAAGCAAACAGACCAGTCAGGTGGAAGCAAATTTAAATGCAGACCAAAAAGAGCCAAAATCCATCACTACTTTCTCTCTGTGGATCCTTTGTGTATTCACAGAGTCAAATATTGTTCCTATTGTGGTTTTAATTCTTTTTTTAATAATCCTACTTGTTTTGTCTCTTGACCCTGCCAGATGCTGAATGTAATTTGGACACTGTGGGGTGCTCCCACTCCCAAGGAATTAATCGGCTTTGAGTATCCTGCATTTCTTTGTTGGGTGAGCTTTTAGCTGGCAGAGATGAAGGATCACCGTGCAGGAACATGATGCAGACACCAGGAGTTATTTTGCTGCTTTCACACGGTCAAGGCCCTGGCTGAGAATCCAACTACCAGAGGACAGTGTATGATCCCAGAGAAAATATTTTTTAAAATTAATGAGTTGCTTTAATTAGTGACGCCAATTAGAACAAGAAACATACAGAAAATTAAACAGAAAAAGTCATTTTGTGGCTCCGCAACAGTCATGGGAGGTTAGTTAGCAAGAAACAGAGTAGTTGCAGGCATCAGCTGCAAAGGTTAAGAATGTCTTTAAAGCTCTTACAGCAAGATATTCTCCCCTGTGAAAACTCATCCTGATGTAGGCATTGTGAACCAATAGGTATCACCTGGCCCAAACTTTCACTTCATACCAAATACAGTGTTAGATGACTGCTCAGTGCTCAAATAGTGACTTCAGGCAGTAAGTGAAGGTAAGTTGGTCATTTATATGTTTTCTCTGTTTTAAACAACTATGTGAATTCAAGGCACTGAGGAAAAAAAAAAAACCAACAAAACAAACCCCTGTGCTGCTACATTTTCTCTTAACTATGACAACTGGGAAGATTAGTCTTCACTCCACAACAAACCAGGTAGAAGTCACAGATCATCCAGGACAGCTTAAGGCAGCATCCATTACAGCGCAAACAGTGATCTTGGCACGGAGTGATGCAGCGAAGGCCCCGCTGATGCGGCTTCACACAGCAGTGATCAGTCAACATTCAGATGAGAGTTTGGGAGGGCTGTAGCCATGCCAGCAGGTACGGGCCAAGGGCTTGCCACAGGCTTCTGTTCTCTCTGTCCACAGCTTACCAGGCACAGTTACACAGAAGCACAGCAGTCCATTTCAGCACACTGCAGCAGAGTGGAGATGGCTGTACTTAACCCTTTTTCAGAGCTGTGGGCTGCAAGTACTGGTAAGTACAAATTATTATACTCTGAGGCTCAAGAACTATTCTGTAGCACAAAATGCAGCATCTATTCCTGTGTCGTGAAGAGAAGGCACAAGGCTGGATGAGCTGCACTTATCTTCTGAGGCTTCAGGAGCAAAAGCCAGCTCAATACAAACCACTGCTTCAGGAGGCAAAGAGGAAAGCTGCCTACATCACGTAGTTTTGCACTGGGTCATCCGATGGAGACAAGCCCTTGGTGGCAACCCGCACAGTGTCTGTTTGGCCTGTGCTCCTCTAGTAGAGGTCTGCTCCTTGGAGTCCATTTTTTCTTCCTAATATTTTCTGAACCTGTCAGTTTATCTTATGCAGTAGCTCATAAAGTGTCCTCTGTCACAAGGGCATGGGATAAATTGATTTAGACGGTGAAGGGCCCCAGTCAAGGTAGATAAACTAGCACTGTGTCATATTCCAAGTTACAGCAGCTCAGCACCTGGCACAAATGCAGCATAACTTTTGGAAAGCATTTGAGGCACGCAGTCAGTTTTTCATTTGATTCTCAAGCATGACTGCTTTATCAACTTCACGACTCAACTTTCCTGCAGTGGTTTTTATTTTTCAACTTGATTCTGCTGCTGTAGAGGTGTTTTAAACACCCACGTAAAGCCATAGCAAAAAGTCTGCAGTACAAAACCAACACAGTTAGAGTCTGTTCCCTGCTGCACCAGAAACCATGCAAGATAAGGTAGCAATGGGGGTTTTCACCCTCCCAAAGCATAAGTACAGTGCCTGCTCTGGAGTGGACATGCTGTTCAGCTTCTCTTGGCAGCCCAGCCAAAGGAGGAGCCATCCCATACCCTGCAGCCCTGGAGAAGCCTTCACCAAGTGACAGCCTCTGTCCCCTCTGCACAAACATGCGACGTGCTCTTGCCTGATCTGGACCGACCTTGAACGTGAATTCCCAGAGTGACAACAGGGACTGCACGAACACAAATGGCTACATGAGCTTTTGGCTCTGCAGACAACAGCAGTGGCAACTGCAGATGCAGCCTTCCCTCTTGTCCAGTAGAGCAAAGGGGGCCGCCTTCCTGCATTAACATCTCTGCAGCACTATGCCCAGTGCAGTGGAAGGGCAGTCCTAGGCTAGCACAGCGGGCATGAAGACTACTGTGGTTCTGCTAGATGGCATTGAATATAAAGCCCAAAGAGCTAATTTCCTTTATGAGGACCAGCTCTGTAAGGGCAAGACAGGGCAAAGACAGGGAGTGAAGGGAAGGATATTACTGACTCTGGCCTCTGCCCATCACCAAATACTCTCTTGTAGCTTCCAGCAGTGACCACAGAGGAAAAGTTGCAGGTAACCAGGGAACAAGTGGGTTAATAAAAACAAACATATATGACAAAACCAGCAAAATAAATATGCTTTCAGGATCAGTTCTACAAAAGAACCAGATGGCACTAAATACACCTCCTGTACTAAAAAAAGACCCACTGTTTCTTGCAATCTGATTAAGTACTGCAGTCCTGATCTCTTCATTCTTCTAATGCCTTATAAGAAAAAAAAAAACAAACCAGAAAAACAACTATGTCTGGGGGAACAGTGCTCTTACCAAATAAAAAATTTACTTTGAGAGTGAACTGAGATTAAAAGGAGATATTTTGCAAGAGGCTCAATAATATAAGGCAAATATTTCACATAGAAACATTGCCTTAAGCCCTGTCACCAAGATCGAGCGTGAGAGAGAGTAAGCGAAGAAGTGCAAGAAAGACTTGATTCCTTTCTTGGCTAATGTCAAGGTCATGCGAGGGTGATGTTGCCATGAAGTTCAGCAGACACCAGCCCATGACCCAAGCAGGGCTGCTAATGGACCCGGCACAAGAACGTCAACAGTGCTGTACATCAACAAAACTGTCCTCGTGGGCTGACGTGGCCCCGTGTCATATATGAAGACCATTGACTTTGTTGTCCTTATCGCTTGCAACATCCATTTCAATGTGGCTGAAAGCAGGGTTGTCAGTTCCTTCGTCTGCCACAGTAAACGGATTGTAGTTCAACACCTCCACTTTCTCTTGCTAAAAAAGAAAAGGCAAAAGCTATGCTGTGAAGTGGAAGAAACAGTCTTCCTCTCTTTGACCAGCATGGAAGCAGAGTCAGGCCTGACACACAGGATGCCTTGCAGAAAAATGCATGTTGGTTACTGACAGAGCATAAATTGTTATTCATTGTAGTAGCTGGTATTTTTCTAGGGGCATGGAAAGTTTCTTATTGCATAAGGTACTAGTTGTGTAAAATATTCTTGTCACATAAAATGTTCTTGTCCTGCAAAGTGTCAAAAGTAGTTTGGGGTGTGCAAAGATCTAATTGCTGTTTTCAAGTCTAGTGATCTGTCAGCACCATGTCCTTGAGTTATTGAGTCCCAACCCTCGGTCCTTGACCCATCTTTGACATGAAGAGTACATTAACATGCATCATTGCTTTGATGTTCCATCTCTGTCAAACATAATGAGATGTTGAGCTCTTTATGTGCAGGAAGTTGCTCAGTTCCCCCTGATTCTTTTCTCAACAACTTTCTGCATTATTTGTGATGCTGACTACCTGTTACTCAGCTCCCAGCCGTATAATCCGCCAGATACTTGTTTCTGGCTCTGGGCATAAAATAGTATGGCTGTGGACTTTAGCTTCCATGTGGGTGGGTATTTTTCAAAAGTCTTCAGGGATTAAATTGCAAGATAGTGAAAACAGATGTTGGCCCATTAAAGGCAGTGAATGACAGTAACTGGATAACTGGTCTCCAGTCCTGACATGGGCAAAAAGCATTACAACAGTATCGTAAAAATTCCTTTCTATTCCTGCATTCATATCCACAAGCTGAAATACTTGAGATCATACTGAAAGGAGTTGTCATCGTGGAGGAAAAACATTTTGCAAACTGGACCATCTCAAAGATATGATCCTTGCCTGTACTGCAGCACTCAAAAAGCACTGAACGAAGCTGAGTTTGAATATTTAGCATCCTGATGATACTGATTGAAAAGTGATCCACAGTTTATTTAAAAACAAAACAACAAAACCATTTCCCCTATATTTTCTTTAGTAAGGGAAGTTATTACCCAATAATATCTCCCCTTATCTTATATCTTAGGGAGGGAGCTAGGAAACATACACTGACTAGAAATGTTTTCTATCAAACAGTAGCTGAAATAGCAAAAAAATCCAGACCTTAGAGAACACATGTTTACAAACAAAGGAAGGTTTGCTGAGCCCAAAGCATGCCTTGGGCCAGCTTCCAAGACACTAGTGAGGGAGTATTTTGGCAGAAACCCGTAGAACAACTGTCTCTTGTCTTAACTGCTGCTCTGTTGTTCACTGATGACAAGCTGTGGCCAAACACAGCTTCCTGGCCTATGCTAGCTGCTTTAATCCTATCTGCCTTATGCTCTGCTAGAGCCTTAAAGCAGACAGTCATAACAGGCAGCATGAGGTGATATTCATCCTCATGGGAAAAAAAAAGCCAGGAATTGTTTGCCTTTGTCCCCAGGAGGAAAAACTGATTTAAGTCAAAGATGCATAATTACACTTACTGTCTCAGATTTAGACCATGAGAAATTGGACAGGAAATCTTCCTTGGTCAGCAGGAATTTAGGATCTGTGTTCTGCTTTAGTCCTCCTGCAAAATAAGAAGGTTTCAATTAGCCAGGTTTCCACATGCAAATGACATGTCAGAGCCCAGCTATGGGCACCAGGCCAGGTGAGCAGGACAGTCATGCAGCAAAAGCCATCAAGCAATCACAGGCCTTAGGGATTGTTTATTTCCAATTATGTATATCTGCACCTCTCAAAATATAAAATGATCCCTCAAGGTCTATTTGAAATGCCTTAGCCATTTCCCAGACTTTCCTAGATCATCCTCAGATTTCTGATATTATAAAAATCCTGCGGCAATCATCAGAAAAGGGCGAATCCCATACAATGATATCTGGGACCACCCTGCCAGTCCAGTAGCTGTGGTACCAAGTGCTGCCCTGGACCTTGAGCCCCAGTCCTGAACTCCTTGTCAGCAAGACTTCTGCCTCCAGAGTCACCAGCAATTTTTATAGTGAGTTATTTAAGGGCAGCCCTAAGGTGGGGGAAGAGGGTTAATGGGATGTTTGGGCATTTTTAAGGCATGGAAGATTAACTGTTTTATGTGTGTGGGAAAGAAAGGAGATGCAGGTGCTAGGAATTAGCTCTGATTGCCACCAGAGGCCTAAATGAGATCTTGTGCCACAGAAAAAAAAGAAAAAGAAAAAAAAGCAGAGTGATGCTGTGGTTGGGTTAGTTCTTTTTGGTTTTTGTTTCTTGGGCTGAGGATTTCTCATCTGGATTTGCCAAGTTGCACAGGTTTTGTGTCATGGCCTATGGGTGACCTAATCCCAACCTGGTAAGGAGCAAAACCTGTCTACAAGCATCACTATATCAATGGGAAAAGCTAGTGATGGAAAGAAAGGGAGGGAGTAAGTACTCTAAAAACTCACCGGGAAAAGAAGATGGTAGAAGTGTACCTTGTGCTTATTAGTTGCAAGGCATGGGGAAGTTAATGGAAATGAGTTTGTCTGCTGGGTTTGGAGTTTTGTAGTCCTGGACTAGTTGTAGGTCAGACTAAATCTAGGTCTGTAAATCTAACAACCTCAAAGATGAGGGCTGTCACAGGAATCTGGCTGGGCATACTGGGGAAAGCTGTGAGAGCAGCTGCTTTAGTCCTATTTCTGCCATGCATAAGCTGGATAACAGCTGCGCTTTGCATCTCACCTAGATGAAGAAGTGCTGAGGCCATGGACTGGAACTGAAGTCCCCGTTCTTACTTGTGGGGTGCTGCTTTTGTGTACTTGCACAAGTAGTACAGGGAAATGGAGTAAGAAGCTAACATAGCCATGCACAGAGTCTGTAGCTCTTAGATACATGCTTGGGGAATGTGGTGAAAAGCATGCACTGTACAGGTGCAGACAATAACCCTTGAGTGCTCTGAACTCACTCCAAACTGCTTTTGTCCTCTAGAAGCAGGGGTGTATCTCCTTGCTTGGAGCTGTTGCCATGTTCAGGGACAACCCTTAAACCTCCAGCCCCTGCTGGCATCTAATAAAACAGGAAAGACAGTTGTCTTATATTATTATTATTTTTCACCCCTCAGGTTAAAAAAAACTGCTGAAACTTCTTTTTCCTTAGAAATTTGAAGTAACTTTTTACTGTGAGCAGAGACCAAAAGTGGGATGTGGAAGGGCTGAGGGTAGGAAATATGATTTAGGATGGTAACCCTTACACAGCATTTGCAATAGTGTCACTAGTTCTTCCTGTGGCCACGACAGCTCTCTGGTCATCTTAATTTGAAAGAGATCTAAAACACATTCAATCACAGCTCTGGAACTAGTACCTGTTAGAAGGCTGATAATTATTCCCACAACTACTGTGATAAGTGTCCCAAGTGTGCTGAAGTAGAGATAAGACAAGGAATACCAGTTGTCTGCCAGGGCAGGCCTGAAAAAGAGCAGAAAAAGTGTTAGTATCTGCTTTCCTATTCCAAGCAACTTCAAAATGTTGTGTTTCCACACAGCATATAAATACAGAGTTACCTCTGACCTAAGCGACCTGGTAGTCCTGGACTATCTCCAAACAATAAAGTATGCACTAAAATTTTGTTTTAAAATTTGCAGGACAAATTTCTTCGTATGGGAAGAGACTGCTCAGTACAGTGAGGACACGCATGGGACAAAGCAGGTAAAACAGGACAGTCCTGTCTCTGCTAGGAACCTAGCGTGAGGCTGAGCACTCCAGCTGTCCAAATGAAGGGATAACCTCTTTAGAAGCAGACACACACAAACACACATTAAAAAAAGGTAGGAAATCAGTCATGTGCAGCTCTAAATGGCCAAAAACAATATGGCAACTGTCACACCTCAGGTTACACCTTATTTTGACAATGAGCTCTGTTGTAACAGCTGCTTCCATGAGCAATGCTGGAGGTCTCGTGTGAGAGGTGCGGTATATGAAAGTGGATGTTGGGGCATCCATGTGTGTACTAGGTTACCTGTTGATTGCAAAGTGCTCTAAGGGGTAAGGATTGTGAATCCCTAGAAATGTCTTTGTTCAGCTACTTTCTGTTCCTGCTGTTCCCTATATTGTCATTCTGATTGTCCAAAGAAAGACATATGGTAATTGCAACGGGGAGAAAATCCCTTATATTTTACCATTTATATGGATTACGCCCTCTTCTGAATTTCCTGAATAGAACTATTTCTGCACAGGCAACCTGGTGTAGGTCAAACTGTTAAATTGGGAAATTGCCCTTTAACTGCTTACTACTTTAATTCATGTGATGGACTGTGGAAGTTAATCCAATAACTATAAATGTTATATTTGCTTTGACGCTGTGGGTCCTGGTAAGGTATATCCAAGTCTTTAGACTCAAATATTGAACTGAAGCTTTTCAGATCAATAGGAATATTCACTTTGACTTCTGTTCTGGGATAACTCAGACAAACTTCACTCTGACAGGGTAAAAAAAAATCAGAGAAAACAGCTTCATCTTAAACAGCCAGGTGGGTAAACCAGGGAGGGATAGCTATAGTAAGCCAAATGCTAGGCAGATGTTTGTGCTGCTTTAAAACAAATACATGCTTTGTCAATTGCACATGATGAAGTTGTATACCTCTCCACAGTTGGTGTGCTGAAGACTGTTGTTAATGGATTTTCTGTTGATGTGAAATTTACTGAGGATATATTACAGCCTGCAGTTGAGAGGTATAGTGGCTTGGTCCTCTCTGGGAGCGGAGGATAAATCTGAGATCCGATTCCAACCCAAAGCGAAACAACAAAGCCACAGACAAGACCCACAAAGGCACCCTGCAAAACAGAAAGTTAAACTTGGATTTACATGAAAGGTAAAAGGATATTTAAAAAAAAAAAACAACCCTACACCTACATCCCTAAGAAACAGTCAAGATAATCTAAAATGTAGGCTCCATAGTAAAAATGAAATATACAGTTGGGGAGAGCTGGGGAATTTACTTCATTCCCAGTTTGAGAAATACAGTGTTTACTCACAGCTCCTGAGCATTTCTCTTTAGTAAGTCCAGCTGGAAAGCAGTAACTAGTGGTGTCCCTCAAGGGTCCGTGCTGGGACCGGTACTGTTTAACATTTTTATCAATGACATAGACAGAGGGATTGA
>JAOQGH010000001.1:50991007-51013108 GCA_025769975.1 Gallinago jamesoni
ATTTAAACTGAAGAAAAGCAGATTTAGATTGGATATTAGGAATAAGTTCTTTCCAATGAGGGTGGTGGAGCACTGGATCAGGTTGCCCAGGGAGGTGGTTGAGGCCCCTTCCTTGGAGACATTCAAGGTGAGGCTCAACGAGGCCGTGCACAGCCTGGTCTAGTTGGGGGTGTCTCTGCTGAACATGGGGGGGTCAGACTAGATGACCTTTGAAGGTCCCTTCTGGCCCAGATGATTCTATGATTCTATGATTTTGCCACTATGTTTTTACAATCAAAGAATAGCTTTGGGCTGCATGGTGTATGGGAAAACACTGCTGTATTTGAGGCCCTCCTTGAACAAACACCGCACCAATTTTTCCTCTTCCTCATGTGATCTGTTTTTGCAAAAGTTTCTTGTACTTCGGGGTGGATTTTTTTTTTGGCTGACAGATAGTGATTTTTTTTTTTTTTTTAGTATATACCTAAAATTAGCAACTGCAAAGAGGTAAAGGTTAGCGATTAGTGAATCTTACTAAATAGCAATCTTATCAGACTAACCCATGGACCATATTCCCAAAGTTTGTCAAATCTAGTTTTTGATGGAATAGCTTTTCCCCCTGGAAATTATAATTTCACAACATTCTGAGAACACTCCAGTTCAGTCTGCAAGTGCTTGGGCCCTGTTTTCCCAGCCTGACCTCCTTTTGCTCAGACAGGCCAACATCCTCTGAGTTTACTGGTGGTTCAGCTACATTCTCAAGATACATTGTTCCCTGCTTCTAAAACTGTGTTCTCCAGAAATCCTTGCCAAAGTTTCATTTTTAGTCAGACTTTTCCCCCATCTATATTAATGTAAATCTCTTTATAGGATAGAAATTCAACTCCCTGTACAGCCCTGTTCATCACTTCCTTGGGATGAGGAGAAAAGGGAGCAAGGGAAAATGTCCTCATGGAAAGTATCAATGGCATCTCCCTTGCTGCCCAACATAAAATTACTGAGGGGAGAGGGGGAAGAAGATGCCTAAAATTATCGATGAATTTTGGATGGATGGGGCTTTAAATTTCTACTTACAATTCCATTTGCAAATGAGCAGAGGATTCCCAAGGCAAACAGTCCTAAAAGGGGGCCACCGACCATGCCAAAAATACTGAGCGCTGCCTGAGGAAAGAAAAGAGTCTGCTATCAGGTGCTGTGCAAGATAGTTAAAGCCTCCAACATGGCAAGAAAGGAAGCTGTTGAGAAGGAAGTTATGAGGGTTTTTTTAACTGCTTCATACTCAGCTGGCAGGATTTAGTATAGTTACATGGGTGCTTAAAGCAGAGTCTGAGCCATGGGCAGTTTGAGGCCAGTACACAACAAAGAAAAAAAAAACCTCATCTCATAATGGTATCCAGCAATTATTTTCTTACGTAATTTATTAAGGGTTATTCAACATGGACACAAAAAAGCAGTGTGACACCTACCTGCAACAAGGCTCCCAGGAGAGATGCCAGTGCAGCCATAGCGATGCAGACTCCGCCATAAAACAGGCCTGTGTGGGAAAGGCAGAACAATGTGTAAATCTGCCAAATTATGAAAATCACTAATTGAAATGTTTCCATCTAACCCGGCATGGTCCCTGACAAACAAGCCTGATAGCATCTGGGTTTTTTTTAAGAGCCTGAATTGGCCAAAAGGTCAGGTTTCTGGTGGTTTCTTAACGTTTCTCTCACATTAAGAGATCATGCAAACGTGACAAAATCCTCTTCTTGTGTATTTCTAAAGGTTAGTTAATAACTGGCAGCCATTCAGATTAGCCACAGTGGCAATATCACATGTATTGTTCATATTTCTAAATTAATCTCCTGTGTCATAGTCATTATTTTGAGGGAATGATTTTTGCTTCTCAGTCTAAGGTCTTTGGAGCAAGAAAGTAAATGCTTGCAGATTAGTGAGAGCTGGCACTGTGACAAAGAACATCCTGGGTGATCAGGACATAATGCCTCTTCACAGGACCCATAACACTGGCTTATTTGGTTTTTTTGCCTCCACCCCACTAAGTTGCACTGCACAAGCAATAGATTAATCCCACTGTTTAATGTGATATGTCAGGGCAACTCATGATAAGACCAACAACAATTTTGGCATATGCACTGTTTGCAATAACGTTTAAGAAACTGCTTTCCAGTGAAAATATTTAAGACTTGCCACCTGACACCAGTCTGCTGTGTTCCCTGGCATGGGCTATGAGACCATGTTGGGACTGTGGTTTTTCCACTCTTACAACAAACACTGTCTTGGGCAACACCTGCAAGCTGGTCACAGACAGTACAACTAGCAGAGATGGCAATTGCACTTCAGAGATTTAAACCAACCACTCAGCCTAATTCTGACTCTCTTTGAGCTACATTTTAAACAGAGGAGCTAAGCATATTGAGGGTCAGAGAAGACATGGAGTTTCTCGTTCTCTGGAACGTTACTGGGACACGATGCTATTGCTCGTGTACCACTCAATACAAAAGGCTTGTTGCAAAATTGTTTCCTATGCTTCTCATTTTTGACAGATGAATGAAAAATAACAGCTGTTTCAGTCTAAGACTTTTGGCTTTGCAGTACTGCAAATCAATATTGAATACAGATGCAGCACATCTTTCCTGCTTAAAGATCAAACAAGATGGTTTGGTTTTTCCTTACACGCACTTGAAATAGCTTGTCCCCCATTCTGTGTAAAACCTACGCAGCTGATCTCCTCTTCCCCACGTATTGCACCAATGTAGTTCTATTGGTGAGAATGCACTTACTCCTGACTTACACTGCTGTAAGCGAGATCTGAATCAAGCCCTCACTTTGTAAAGCAAAACTGTAAAAGATATTTTTGCAGACATACTCATCCCCATGGAAATCCAGGACAACTTCTTTTCAGAGAGGGATTTGAAGTACGGCTTAATGAGGTCTTCGACAGTCACGGCAGCCAGAGCATTGATGCTGGAGGACACTGTACTACAGAAGGCAAGATTTATACAATTTTTTTATCTTGGAAGCTGAAATCATAGGTAACAGATGGGTTACTGGCAGAGAGAAACTGCCACTGCCTAGAAGTGTCAGAAAACTATACAGCAGTTACATACTGCTATATTGGTTGAAATAACTCATTATTCCAAGAGATGCAGTTAATGGCTTACAAAAACTGTTTAAAATTATTGCTCTTAGTGAAGACAAGGCAAATCTTGATGAAAGGATTGGGCCTGGAGAAGTCAAAGAAAATACCTATTATAGGTGGCTAAGCTGTAAACACCACTGGTATACGGTATACGTGATACCTTCACAAATGATCTACACAGTACATATCAGGGTAGTAAAATTCCTACATGCAGGTCACTGATCACCTTGAATGCACTCTCAGAAAAGGATTCAGATAATCTAATTATAGTTATCTAAAAATTAGGCAACTTGTGTAAACTGGACTATTCCAGGCTCCCTATGGAGGTCAGAGAAACCAGCATTCCTAAGGCACAAAACCAGTCAGGTGATCTTGCATCTACATGTACCTTGCTCTCGCAAGCTACCAACTGTTCCTCGACACATGAAAAACAAATATCCTTGCTGTTCCCTAATAATTATTCTGCTATCCCATTCTCAGATTTCCTTATATGTATCTACTTGCTATTGGTCAGAGCATTGCTTGAGAGAGGTGATGGTTCCTAAAAGATGCTCCTTGGGAAAGCTGAACAAAATAGTCCCCGCTATGGGATAGAAGCAGATTGATTTGTATCCTTCAGTAAAAATATGTAGTGATACTTTTTTTACATGGGGTTCATTCAAGACAATTGGAAGTCCAGGAACTCTTTTGTAAACAAGGGTCTTAAGATCAGGGATGAAAAAAGAGAGATGGCTTTAAAGTTATGCAGGGTTGAAACTGGAAAATTAGACATGAGCAGTAGGAAACTCCCCCAAACTGTAAGTCTTTTGTGTAACCAACCACTTATAATACTTAAAAATTCCTGTAGCAAAGGGGCTTTAAAAGCACAGAGAGAAGGATTTGTTAGTGCCGTGTGGCTAGCTGTTTCCTCACATTGCTAGTAGAGAATTCCAAATAGCTTTGAGTCCTAGGACCTCAGAGCACCACTGTTCGAAACTATGGATTTTTAAGCTGCATCATAAAAGATCTTAAAGTGCTTTTTTAAAAGAAGAAAAATTAGCTAGACAAAGAAAGGAAAAGCAAAAGTTTTAGTATAAATGCAACTTTATCTCTAACAAATAAAAAAGAAAAGAAAAAGGTACTAGGTTCCAAATTATTAAATTACCTTAATGTCCCACTGTAGGCGCTAGCCACAAAAAGCCCTGGCAGTCCTGGAAAATCTTGGAAAATATCCAGCACTAGGTATGGCATGAGCTGAAAAAATCAGAGAGTAAGAAATATTACTATCTTGCTCTAATTTTTCTTTTTGTCACTGTATTATTTTTGTTACAGCCTTCTCACTGGCATTCTTCCCAGCTGTTCTAATTTTGAATGTCCCACCTTGCGCTATTTGTTGGGTTTCTACAGAGAAAAACAATCCTAAAACATCTGCTTGAGACAAAGCAAAGTCTGTTGAGACCACCTAGCAGAGGTGAGCGTATAGCCATGCTGTCAGACTTGCCTTCAGGTGGCGATGGTATAGGGAACTACTGCTGGGCAGCAGGTGGTCTGTACTGTATATCACTCTGTTGGGCTTGGGCGCCAATGGTAGATGCTTACGTCTGCTGTTGACTCCACAGAAAGGTTTTTAGATACAGTGCAGTTTTAGATACAGTCTTAGATAACCTCAGGATACGTGAGAACAATTTCCTTATTGGAAACTGTGCACCATTTGTTAGCTCTTTGCAAGATCTGAGTGCTGGAAAGAAAGGAATTTTAAGATTTTGTCTGTGCTCTTCTCCTGGTTTTCCAGCTATAGTCCATGGGGTGTTATCCAGGGCCTGTATGAGTATCCCAGGCATAAACATACAAAAAATAGATTTGTACTATTTCCTTTGGCCCTGACTCTGGCCAGCCTATGGGTTCCCAGAGCTCTTGCTCCCCAGGTAAATTTGCTGCCCAGGGCCTATTTAGGGAGAGGCTGCCGTGGGTTACACGGTGGTTTCTCTGCAGCGTGGTACAACATGGTTTGATTGCCCAGCTCTTCCCAAAGGAGGGAAGGATGCACCATCATTAGCGCATAACTGCCCACTGGTAGCCTTCTTCCGGGTGTGGGCCACCTGATACGGGACTCCAGCCTGTTGTTATTCCCAACCCCCTGGCTTGTGAATCCTTCCTGGTCTGGTCATTACGGCTGCAGAGGAAGGTCACCACCACCCCCTGAAATATGGGGCCCTACCTGGTCGAGTGCTGACACCTGATTTGCTGTCCATGGGTCGCAGTCCTTGTAGATGGAGTAGAGGGCCAGGCCACACAGGGCTGCGCAGGCCAGTATGGCCCAGAGGCCCACCAGGTTGATGTAGAGGGACCTGAACCAACACACATGGAAACACCATCTTAGAGGTTGATGTCCTACAAGACTCCACCAGGGCCAGGCTAGCAAGCACCGGTGCCAGCAGCAAGCAGAACTCCTTAGTGTGCCTGCCTGCTGGAAAGGGAATCATGATACGGCTCCCAGCATTTCACCTGTGCGTGATCATGTTTTTAAGTATACGAATTACACTTCTGGTTTTGGTGGTATGGTCTGAGAGCCCATCCCCTGGCAAAGTCTGTGACGGAGATGACAGGAGCGATACAGCAATCCCCACGTTTCATCATGTGCACAAGTTTTACATTGCAGGCAGCTGGCAAGAAGATGCTCTTCCCCCCTCACCACACCCCTTAGTAAAGTCAAAACCCAGATAGATTTGAAAGGCGGGGTGACCCAGATCAAAGTGTGGGGTTCCTTTTAGTCAGCACCAGGATTCCTTTGCCTCTGGAGTTGCAGTGCCATGCTTACACAACACTGGAGGTGCCCTTGTAAAGCAACAAATTCCCCATTTCCTCCTGGGAGACTTCCACAGGAGGCAGCAAGGAGGAACTGAGACCTGGTCTGGAGTCACCTACAGCTATCACTTGCAGAGAGCAGGAGGCTGTCACTGATCCCAGAGCTTCCCCTTTAGTAACTAAACAACATGGAGCCTGATACGGTTCAGAAACCCCATCACCTCCCCACGGCTTGACGGGAGCTTCAGCTAATGCTGACAGCAGAGATGCTCTCAGGCATTAATGCTACTTTTGCCACACAGAACAGGCAGCCTCTACTGGCAGTGAAAAACAAACTGTTCTCGCCCAGGGAGGGCCTTTCCCTTCCATCTAGCTATCCCATCTTCTCAAATGTTTCTCAGCTCTTGATGGCTCCTGGGTCACAAAGTTCTTCTTACCAAGGTTGGTCAGTTCAAGCAAACACAACCACTGGGAGCTTGCCCTTGAAACACAGTGTTCCTTTCCAGCATCTGCCTCCCAGTTATCTGTGTGCCATCCACTGATCACAATCTAACTGCCTGACAGATCATATACCCTGGACTTGTGCCAACTGCTAAGACCTCTACTAGGAGGACTTCTGGTTTCTGTGCAAATACAGCCATGCTCGCAATGCTTCAGGAGGCCTTATAGTGCATTCAGTTCCCAAGAAGGTAAGGGGCGTCAGCTTTTGGACTGATCTACGGGACAATCAGGATGAATGAAGAACTAAACCTACCTTTATAGGCTTTGTTGGGCATTGAAATGGACATTTTCATAAAGGCATAATGTAGATTAGCTAGTTGAACTATCAGTTTTATACCATATAAAAATTATTGGCAAGCACAATGTAAACTCTTTAAAAAGACCTATAGAAATAAAAGCTGATTTACACATGGTAGGGTAAACTCTGCATTTATGCTTTGTATTTGCAATTAGGGATGGTCTAAATACAGCATGAGCAGCACTTTAAATTTCTTTCCAGGATAATTTAGTAAATATGGAAGAGTCCTCTTCTTAAAGATGCTTGCATATTAGTTGGATGTCTTGCACACATTTAGCTGAAGCTTTCCCGGCATTGGCGTAATCTACCTTGATGTAAACTGATTTAGCACAAAATTTAACCAATGAGTTAAATCAATCCAAATATTTTGAACAAACGTAATAGCGATATGAGCCTATAGCCTGCAGTAAAGATTAGAAAGCCAAGAGAAACACACTGAAGCAAAAGGAATTGTCTGAATCCAG
Organism: Gallinago jamesoni; assembly: GCA_025769975.1. Lineage (NCBI taxonomy): Eukaryota > Metazoa > Chordata > Aves > Charadriiformes > Scolopacidae > Gallinago > Gallinago jamesoni. Next base: position 50,998,176 of record JAOQGH010000001.1, read on the forward strand.
CAATTCTGGCTTTAAAACTGCATCAGTGTTTGCAAGTGAAAAGAAAGCTGTTTTTTTTCTTCTGATTTACATCCCAGCTCATGGTACACCCTATGACTAAGCACTGGAGTATAATAATTGTAACACTATTGGAGGGAAGTGTTCCCATTAATTCTGGTTGAGTAACATGGGGTGGAGTTTGGCTGAAGTATGTACTGTGACTGCACAGGGTTTATTTTCAGTTGTTTGTTACAGGCTAGCTCTAAGATTTTAGCACTGAAACATGCCAGATGATGACCTTGAAAGGAAAGTTGAGAAAAATGTGTTACTAGCCCATTTTTTTCTGAAAACATAGCTCTCCTGCTCCGAGTGCCTGTTATTGTTCATATATGAGCATTATGTTCAATTTGCCTACTTACTGTTTGAGGATGACAGCATGTGCTCCTACCTACTGATGTGTTTCTTGAATGGGGTGAAATCCTTTCCCAAAGAGTGAGAAAATCCCTGCACTTGTGCCACTGTTAACGGCCTCTCAAAAAAACTGCAAGTTGGGATCTGTGAAAGAATTATTTTCTCAGCTCTGATTTATTACTGTGCTGTCTCTTATAAAGCCTTACAGTAAATGCCACAGGGTTACAAAACCCTATTATTTTGACCTGACATTTCACTCTTCTGTGTACAGGTTAAATGACAATAAGAGGTGCAAGTCACTGATGGGACTTGCCAGGTGTGTTTAATTATATTTCCTAATGAACAAGATAGTCACCACATAATGGAAATGTTTATAGTTTTGACAAGCTGCAACCAATATACAAAATGATTTCTCCATGCAGGGGAAATTCCCTGCACAACCAAGGTACAAGCAAGATGCCACGGAGTCCAGCCACCCACGCTAGCAGGAGAGGACTCCACTAATTAAGTCTGTGCCACCAATAATATGGTATGATTTATAAATCCCATCCAAATCCCTTCAGAAATAGAGAGCCTCCACCCCCTGTCAAAGCTGCTGCAACAGCTCAGAACATCTGCCCAGAAGCTGCCATGGTGCCAGATTCCCCTTGGCCACACTGGGACACCCTGGAGGTGTCCCTCCTTGTAAAGTGGGTAGAGAAGGTGGGATAGAGGAGCACAGCCCTAAGTGGAGCAGGTGGTCAGGAAGAACAGTCTCACTGGCACAATGTATGAGGCTGTTTTCCTACACACAGCCATGCCGAGCAGCATTACAAATGAGGGATGTACCTCCTGCCACTGCAGTGCCAAGAACCTGGCACCCAGCCATGTCCCGCGGATTGTGGAGAAGCCACATGGTGTGTTGGAGATGTGACACTGTATGCTGGAGATGTGGCTGATGACGAGCATCAGCTCGTTCCTGTCTGCAGCGTAGATGACCGGAAAGCACCTTATTGCCATGACCAAAATATTTCAATTCTAAACTGTGTGTGATTTTGTGGGTGACTTCATGAAGTGAAAGCCTTCATAAAACTCCTCCTCTGTATGTCACTGTGTTATAGAATTTACAGGGACTACAGTTATGATGTGCATTTATATATTTCTCCTATAAATAGACTTTATGAGCTCACTAATAATTCTTAAATCCTGACTACGGCAATGATACTGAAGATAGAGTTAGTAGGTATACTCTATTCCAGAGTAAAGGCTCATCAGAAATGTTTAAATTCAAGGAAAACAGAACTCTCTGCCAGTTTCCATAGTGAATTCCTAAAAAAAATTTCATGATCATTACAAAAGCAAAATATGTGATTCCTCAGCAACGTTATCACTGCATAAAACATTTCTGCATTTTCTCATGCCTACATGCCTATGCTAATCAGTATGGAAAAATCTTTTAGTCTTTACTTAGGCAAAATTGCCACACAATTATTTCAGTTTCAAAGAGGAGCAATTCAAGATGCTGTCCTGATATGGCTTCAGCACAAATACTACATATATAGGTCTTTAGGTTGCATATAAACTTAAGGCAGCTATTTTTATGCAAGAATACCGGCACAAAGTTCAATGTTACAGCAATTATATGTAATTCAAATACCAGAATTTATTGTCTTGATTTGTCTTCTACCTGCTCCACCAAAAAAAAGGCCAAAGTTGCTCCCGGTTACAAAAAGTCTATATATAGACCAAAAAAAACCCCAATCTCCCTTATAAAGAACATTCAGTGCTGAATTCAGACATTAAAAGTTACTGTAGACAGACTTACAATTTTGCATGGAACCTGCTTTTGCATGCAATGTATCTCTGTACTTGAGACTGGTTGACCCCATATATGCCAGTCCATGTGAAGGTCCCACCTATAACAATCGTCCAGAAGGTGTGCCGTTGCAAAGGATTGGGATTAAAGCTACAATGAGAGGGAAAAGAGAAAACAAATTCAGAATACGAAAATCTCATTATGAGAAGACCCTTATGTCTAGGTGAAAAAAATTCCTCATACTTATTCTAATGCAAACTCTTAATTTGACCAGATTTTGAACATTCAGATACATGAAATCTGAACTCACAGCAACCACATTTAAAACTTAGAGCTGAAATCCTGATCTAGCAAAACAATCTGATCTGTCCAAAGGTGAAGCTTAACTAATTTATTTGCCTACAAACTACAATCTTACATAAAGCTATATGATGCCTGTTACTATTGTGATGAACTGATGCTCCGGTAGAAAGTCTAATATGCCTTCTTATCTAGAGGGATATCAGTCTGACACCAATATAAAGGTGAGTTTGCACACCCAGTCTTTGTGGACATGGAAAAACATGGACATGTAAAACATTTTGCTGATTTAGCTCTAAGTGAAGAACAGATTTTGAACAGTCAAAAAAATTTTTTTTCTTAATCACACTTTAATATAGTATTAAATTATGCTTCTCTTTGTGAACAATGGAATATTATTTCACCTACTACATGCCTTTATTTCTTTTCTTTAGCCATCTGTAAATTCTATGACTGGAGGAAGAAGGAATGCAGTACAACTACTGCATATCAGCCAAACAGTTTGCAAAAAAAAGACTGTTCACAAGAAGAACAAAAAAGTACCCACAGATGAATTACTTACTGAAGAACTTGGTGAAGAATTTAACAGAAAACCTGACAAGTACACTGAACTGATGGAAAACAGGCAACATGTCACACTAAACTTTCACTAATAGCAATGGGTGAAGTTTCTCATCGAAAGTACAATAATTTTTTTTTTAACTTAAAGAGTTTTTTGATTCAATATTGTCAGAATGAATATTTTTACCTTGCAAAATGACACCCTGAGGCTATGATTATTTAAAATAAAACTACTAAAACTACTTAAATTTTCTTTCAAGGAAAAGAGAAACACTTCCCCTTTTCAGACTAGACAAAACCTATTATTTTCCCAGCTGTTTTGGTTCAGCAGCTGAAATGCCAAATCAGCTGGTTGCAAATTATAAATACGATTGTCCTCTCCTATTCACCAATCACTTTCACTGGAATCCAAAATGTATCCTTAAAACACCTAAAAAATACCCCTCAAACTAGGTAAGCTTGTTTTAAAATATATAAAAATGGGATCACAACTCCCCTTCTCCTCCTTCAGTAGCAATTGATTCCACAGTTAGTCACATGGACTCCATTTGTAGGAACAGAAGGGCATATCATCTGTAAGTACGAACTCACTCCCAGAAGTTTAATCTTCCTCCATAGTAGGAATCATTTACAATGCGTCCAATTCCCTCCTGAACCACCACAGCTCGTATGATCACAGACGAAAATCCAGCGACCATGATTCCAACCTGGAAAACATCTGTCCACACCACTGCCTTCAGGCCACCCTGTATGAGGAACAGCACGTATCAGATAGGGCAGCAGCATTCTTGCTTTGCACTCACGTTCAACTAACAGAAATGTTACTCTCTGTATTATGCATAATAGATTAATTTCAGCTTCTTCTTTAATAGAAATAATGCTGTACTGGAGAGTTTAGGAATTGGATCCTGGAACCTATTCAGACCATCCTGGCCTTTTTTTTGAAGTGCACTAGAATTTTCTTTGGCCGTACACCTAGTTAAATCCATTACTTCTGTAAGCACATCATCACATACAGAAGTTTGTATCAAAAGATAAACTGGCAAAGAGTGCTCATCTTACATGTATATACAGTACCACTAACTCTACAAGATATACCATTCATCTGAATTAAAATAAACATGATTTAATCCAACATATACAAATAAATTTGTCACTAAGGTTCCATTTAATAATTTCTAGATGCTTGGTTAATTAACAGCAATCTAAAGACCAATCTGTTCATGTGGCACTTGCTATGTTCAGTAGTTCTATTCAACAACAGACAGGAATACTATAGTTGCAGTAAGCAGGTGCTTGACAAATTGCACAGCTAAACGCTACTAGATTTGAAGAAAAATTACAGGAGCATTTTTTGGAAGGGAAATCTATCTTTTTGCTGTTCTTTCAGCAACAACATATGTTGGAACGTATCAAAACAGAAAAGGTTTGAGATATGGCTACCTTTGCAACCAGAGAAGTCCCTGGGCTACAGCTACACTGTGAAATGTACTCCCATGGGGCAACCCAGTTATTAGGCCACTTTCTGATAAATTCCATATTTGATGTGAATGGTGAAAGGAAGAGAATTTTTTCTCAGCCAAAGGGCCCACATACCAGCGTGCAGTAGAAAGTGCAGACCACGCCAGTTGCCACCACTGCACCCCACAAGTCGAACCCAGTGACTGAAAGAGAGGGAAATGGCACCAGTGTGAATGAGGCATTGCAGAAAAAACAATTATAAAGTCGATTTTTCACCCCCTATCTGTTTGTTGAAAAAAAAATAGAAGTTAAATGCAAAAGTAGGAGGTAATAAAAAATGGTACTGACAAGATTTGTGTGTCTAAACCAGGGGAATCACCCTAACCAGTTCTAGAAATGAAACTGTTGTTACAGACATTGGAAACTGCTAAAAAGTTAGATATATTTCAGGATCTAAGAAGCTGTTTGTCCTTAATATGAATGCTGCCAATCAACACAACCAATATGTTTGTAGGCCCCAAATCAGAAAGGTTTTAAAACACATGTCCTTCCTTGAAGTCTGGGTAGCCCCACAGAGTCCTTAGGCAAGGATTTATGCAAGTAAACAGCAGGGGGATGCTCCATGGAGACAAGGTGGTTCAAGCATGGTTTGGAAGAAATGTATCAGGCTAAAAACCTTTATTTTATTCTTCTTTCTTTTAGAGAAACATGGTAGTATGTCCACACCAGACAACCTGTGCTAGGGTTGGCAAACAGGACGTAGCTGCCCCAGTTTGGCGCACACACGTGCTGCCAGGCAGGGCGCTGGGGGCTCCCCAACAGATAGCTCAGGCTAATTAGAAACACTGTAACATAACTACTGAAAAGCATTGCTTCTAGCTGGGAGCCAGCTGGGTCATAGCTTGATTTAGCATCTACGTGCAGGGCAAATATAAACATGAAGGACATAAAACGTGGGACTTGCACATTGGAGGAAACCAATGCAGATAGTGCTGGGTTTTTAATTCCTTTTTGCTCAATGAACAAGCCAAAAAAAAAAACAAAAACCCAAACCAAACAAACAGAACAAGCGTGATTTTCATTCTAGCCAAAATTATTCATTTTTTATTTGCATTTTGTTATTGCCTTTTCTTTGCCAAGTGGACAAATTAATTGTGTTAGAATAAAAGTTTAATTTGGCTCCACATAAAAGCTCCTTACACCTTTAAAAATAATTGTGGCTCATTTTCAAAGCAAAGAGTCATTTTTAAGTAGAAAATGGAAATACTTCATTTTGTAAATATCGTAACCAACGTCTTAAGTTCAAGATCTCTTTGCTGATGATTTGTTTTTCCAGGAAAAATGATAGGTTGAGTTCTATGCAGCCCAAGAACATATTTACAGAACTTTTGCCTCGCTCTCCTCTTGAAGAAGAGCACTTAACCAGGGGAATTAAATTTGTTTAGTCTCTCCATTGCCTTTACTTAAATTTTCTGAATGTAGCCATGATCTAAGGATTCTGCATGACAGGTAGAGTAAACGACAGCAGATTTTTCCCTCAAAACTCTTCTATAATTCCTTACAAATAGGGGTTAAAGGACTAGGATTACAACTGGGACGCCTTATGTCAGAGTTCCCATCAGGATCCACAGAAATCTTAGAAGATTTCACAGTCAATCCTTGAGCTATATTTTCAGGTGTGCATTACCCCAAAAAAAGCCCATGCCAGTACCATATGCAAAAAAAATTGTAACATAGAAGAAAAGTTGCAGTATACTCATCTTACCTTGATTTAGTGCTAATGCTGGAGCGTAAATAACAATACCAGTGTATAAAGTCTAGAAGGGGAAAAAAGATATAAAATCAAAAGAAATGTGAATTCCTGGAAAAGATGATAGCTTTCCAAGATGGTTTCTCTTCAAGCATTTATGCAGTCCATATTTCCTGAAGTTGTAACAGTCAAGAAATAATTCCAATTGTTGGAAAATGAATGTCTGAGGCTAACCAACGCTGCAGTCTCACAGCCTAGTGTTCTTGAAACAAATACCATTGACTCTTGAACACCAAATCCCTCTTCAGCTTTTCCTGGCTTTTATAATTAACTTTTTTTATTGCTTTAAAACTGCAGTCATATGGCAGAAACAAGAGCAAAAGGAAATTGATGAGGTTTACACATGGTTTGCCAAGGAATCTATTACAATCTTTTTTTCAGTCTTGGGATCAATATGCCTCTCAGTATGCAACTATAATGCACATGAATAAGAACAAAAAATGCAGCATTAGTTAGTCATTATGGATAGCATTATAAGGGATTACACTCCTGGAAAATGACGCCTTGTGTGATTACCAGCAGATCTGTATTTTCAGCCAATACAGGAAAGATACAGACAAATAAAGGAGCTACTTCATCCACTTTCAAGGGCACAATGGGATTCATACACTGAGAGCCTCTGTAATTTCTTTGTGTATATTTTTTAATCCTGTTTGCCTTTTTACCTCTGCTGTTACTGCCTTGTACTACTAGGACAAATTCAACTGTGGCATGGTTCAGAATACAGCTTTCCATGTGCAGACAACTTCTGTGAAGGTCAGTGGCTTTGATTCAAAGGATCTAAATCACAGTCAGGTCCTGAGCTGACTTGCATCAGCCTTCCATGACTGAACTCTTCCAAGTCCCCAATTTACAGGGGTGGGACTTGCCATGGAAAAGCAGCAGAATCAGACATCATCTGGCATCCAGGAAGCCTTTGCCCTTCCTGTGAGTGTGAAGTCTGCCCCAGGCACAGGCAGTAAACTGGAGCAGGATGGCTAAATGGTGGATCACTCGCTGTGGCTTTTGAGTAGGTCTAATCCAACCCCTGTGGCAGAGCGCTGTCACATGGCCAGCGGCTATGCTGGGGAGAGAGCCAAGAGGTAACTGGAGTCAGCAGTAATCCAGTTGTGGGAGGAAATTAGTACGGAGGGGCTGTTTTATCCAGCATGACCAGATTGCCTTGGGCCCTTGCTCCACACCTGCTACCAGCATATGCCAGAAAGGACACTGGGGACACTGGGGAAATAGCTATCCCAACCTGTATACCACTCTTCGCCTGTATGTGAGCATGTTTGTTTCTCTCAGTGCCAAGAGTCCTCTCTAAGTTTTCATATACAGGTTGTATGCCAAGAAAGCTGCTGGCCCTGACTAGTGCCTGGGGAATGTCTCCTCAGAACAAGCTGCATCCACTCAGTTTGGTGTCATCTGCAAACTTGCTGAGGGTGCACTCAGTCCCACTATCTATGTCATTAATGAAAGTATTAAATAGTATCGGTCCCAGTACAGACACTTGCGGGACATCACTACTTACTGGTTTCCATTAGAACTGTTGACTGCAGCCCTTGGACGCAATCATCCAGCCAATTGCTTACCCATCTAATTGTCCATCAATCAAACCCATGTCTCTCCAATCATGCCAATTCAGGGATTCAGCATGAAAAAGCGGCTTTCTCATACACAGCAAACAAGTGCAAGAAGCTTTGAACCACCAGAAATTAAAATTTGTCACAAGTATAATCACATTTTTGTGTAAATTAAAACAAGACTGACGATACAATCTTTCCACTTCTTCAGTGGTTTTTCAGGTTGTATTACTACCTATCCTTTTTTTTTTTCTCTTCTTTTAAACACATGCCAATATTCACAGAACAGTTAAAATGGCAACAGTAAAATCTTGGGGGATTTTTCTTTCCTTTTTTCACCATTTTTCTCATTATTCAGGTTAAGTTGTTAGTGCTTGGCACAGAAAGGCATCTACAGAACCTTAGTTAATTTCCTTGGGTATATATTTAAGTTGTATAGAATTAATTTTCTGATCTTCTCAAGCGAAGATTATGCTTGGCTTCTTCCAATTTATGGAACTGTGATGTCTTCATGTTTGCTAGTGAAACATTGTCAGGATTCACACATGCTAGCACTCTACTGTAAATGCCAGCTAAGCAGCACTGTTCAACTAAGTAAACAGCACTGTATCTACCACCATCTTACTGGTGCAAGTGTGATTGCCTTGTAACACTCTTAAAAATACAAAAGCAGGCAAAAAGCAAGCATGTAACTTGAAAAGTTTTCTGATTGTATACTAATTCTTGCTTTGAATTCCCCAAACAGTCCACTTCAAAATTGTGAAAGCACACATTTTTTGGTTTTTGGTGCATTTGGAACACGCTCACTGTACGTTTAAAAGCTGTGGTCCCAATACTGACTCACCAAATGGGCTGGATACCGCAAACGGCAGCAACAATAGTTGCAGAGCCTGCTTTACTTTAACATTCCCCAAGGCTGTGATTTGCTGTTTCTGAGTCTGCAGACACTGTTTTTTTCCAGTGCTGGTGGTACAAACCCTTGTAACAGCAAATGACAGCTCCTGACAGCTTGTTTTGTCACCTTTCACAGACCCTTGAAAATTAGTCAGACTCCCAGAATCCATGGCCCACAGGATAACTGCTGCTGTAGATAATTGGGGCATGTTTACATTTTGAACCCATGGTGGGTTTCTCGAGCTGGCAGGCAAGCGACTGCTCTTCACACTGCTACCCTGCAGCAAAGGGTCGCTCGTCCCTTGGTCTGGCGCTGATGCCAAGTGACTGCTCCAGGGGCTCAACAATGGACACAGAGACCAAAGGGGCAGGTAGCCCAGCATCCGCTCCCCACCTCAGTGCTCTGGAGCAGAAAGAGCTTTGTTTCTCCCACTCCCAGCCACCCATGCGCTGCAGTAACCTCATCAACCATTCAGAGAGAACAACCAGATACACTGAGCTGAAGAATCCTGGTGGCTACAAGGACCACAGAACAGCTTTGATGTTTACTTGCCGTTTGGATAATGAAGAGGACCGTTCCACAGAGGCGCAGGTATTTATTAAATCGAAGCTCTAAATACTGCAGAAGAGAAGAGAAACCAAATGTTTATATCAAAACTTGGCATTATTGATAGGACTAGAGTGAAGCAATGAGCAATACAGAAAGAGCATAGAGATATTTTTAAATTTTCATGATGGCCAAAACCTCTTAGTGTCACTTTGATTGATATATTTTTCAACTTGATTTGATATTTCTCTACAGACCTCACTGCTGGGTAATGACACACGAGCAAGTGAAGTAGACATAAACTAGTCAGTATATGACGGAGATTGCAGAATGGAAACCGGTGTCCCCCAGCTGCCTCAAGGCACCCAATAGACAAGGAGCTGTGCACTGTGACTTGGCAAAGACCAGCATGTATTACCACAGGATCACTGAATATCCTGAGTTGGAAGGGAACCATGAGGACCATCAACTCCAGCTTTTGACTCCACACAATGCAACCTTAAAACTTCACAATGATGTACCAGCAAATATAGAACCTGCTTGTGTTGTAAGAGAGAAAGAAAACATTATAACTACTCCTACAGCTTAGTCATTTTGGAAACTCTGGCATGATGTGTGTCCATCTGAACTGCTGCAAGAGAGGCCAGAAGGTTTTCAGTGGTCAGAAGCTTCCTCGCACGGTAACCTCACCTTCTGCACTGCCCAAAGCAGATTGTCATCTTCTACCGGTAAGTGGAAATCCAGTCTTTTGCAAAACAGGAACCCTCAATTTTCTGTCTAGCCTGGGACAGCATAATCTCTGAATGAGTTTGTCATGCTATAGGGCAAATTTCTTCCCACCATCTGTCCTAACAACTCTCTAGGGTGTGTGGGGAGACCTTATAACAGCCTTTCAATATCTGAAGGGAGCCTATAGGAGAGACGGAGAGGGACTCTTGGTCAGGAAGTGTAATGAAAGGACAAGGGGTAATGGTTTTAAATTGGAAGAAGGGAGACTTATATTAGATACTAGAAAGAAATTCTTTACTGTGAGGGTGGTGAGGCACTGGAACAGATTGCCCAGGGAAGTTGTGGATGCCCCATCCCTAGAAGTGTTCAAGGCCAGGCTGGATGGGGCTTTGAGCAACCTGGTCTAGTGGGAGGTGTCCCTGCCCATGGCAAGAGGGTTGGAACTAGATGATCTCTAAGGTCCCTTCCAACCCATTCTATGAATCTAGGATTTCCTTTGCCTGCCAGTCAACATAGACAGACACTGAAGTATCTCAAAGTGCTCATGAACGGAGCATTTAAGACATGAACTGTGAGCATGTCCACACAAAGAAGCTGTGCTGAAACCCTGGACAGACACAAAGTTGTTTAATCTCTGAACTCTGTCCACAAATAGAAGATATATCTTTTATAGGTGTGTTACTCTGATGTAACCCCAAGATTAGCACTTAGTTTCCAGTCATAGTTGCAAGTCTTTATTTAGAATAGCCCTATTTTAAGTATCATCATAACTGACAGTCCAAAGATTAGTAGTTTAAAACATACTGGAAGACACCAGAGATTTCTGTTGGTGAATGCTTATCTAAATCTACCAATACAGACCTTGTTTTCAGCCTCTAGTGCTGCAACGCCCCTGTTAAGTGTAATAAAATGCAAAAGACCAAAGTAGCTAGCAAAGGACTTTCACCTGCACCCATGCCCTTTTCTCTATGTCCTTGATGAAAAGAGCAGTTTGCCTCCAAATCTGCAGCTAAGAACTATCTCCATGCAGGAGGATAAACAGGTTGTGCAGACCTTCTAAATCAGAAGAAAGTCCTGACCAGATGCTTTGTCAGCCTAAAACAGCCAGACTCGAGCTGTTATGTGTCCCACCACCCCAGATGTCTCTGCGCTGCTATAGCTATAACTTTAACTTACATGCTGAGCTGAAGACCAGCTCAGCCATATTTTGGTGGAAATAAGAAAACTCTCGCAGACACAAAGCCCTTGCTCACCTCCATGCATAGGCACGATGGAGAAGATACTCATCAGTATGAACAGCCTCAAGTGGAAAGGGTATCTCCCCAAAATCTCTAGGAACAGCAAACATAGTCTGCCAGAGGGGGACTTTTGTGGCAGCACCTGGGCTTAGAAACCCTATGGGGAGGGAGCATGACTTGAGAACCCTGGTTTCTATGTTAGATGCTCTTGCACTCTTGGTATATTAATTACACATCATTAACCACATGTCACCATTCAAGCTGCATGAGGATTGATCCACCTACTGAACTAAATGAGTAAGGAAACAGATCTGGCACGGTGCACAGCTTGAGACACAAGACATCAGGGTTGAGCACCTCCTCTTTGCGGAGGCAGCATGGGCAGATTTGGGGATAGAGCAGATTGCAGCCTGCCCTTGTGTGGAGTGTGGAGATACGGGGCAGCACTGAGCACAGGGGGATTTGGAGGAAGAGACTGAGAGGAGACATGTAGAAAGCCGGCATGAGAAGCTCCCCCAGCTCCCTGAAGGCTGTGGAAAAGCTTCTTGTACTCCATCTTACCTCATAGGTGCTGGTAATGCCCAGCTTGTAGAAGACGGGCAAGAAGATCTCAGCACTGCACAGCACCACCAGGGCGTAGGTGATGGCAAAGATGCAGAAGATGGCACCATAGCGGTAGATTTCGGCAGGGGTGCCCAGCACGGTGACCGCTGACATGAAGCTGGCGGTGAGGGAGAGGGCAACGGGCAGGGCGCTCATGCTGCGGCCCCCCATAAGGAAATCCTTGGATGTCTTCTGCCCCCCACCCACAAAGGCGTAGTAGATGCCGATGATGGCCGAGATGAGCAGCATGGCCGCAAAGACCACATAGTCCCAGACGGTGAAGCGCCCCATGCTGCCGGAGGGACTTGCCCTTGGACCCAAGGGATCTACCCAAAAATCCGAGGGGCGGCTGCCGTCCCCGCAGGACCAGCACGGGGTGGCTGGCGCAGGAGCAAAGTGGAAGGGGACGGGATCCCGCGGGGGTGCCGCAGCAGCGCGTGACCCACCGGGGCAAGAGCGAAGCGGTGCGGTGAGGTGCGGTGCGGTGAGGTGAGGTGCGGTGCGTCCCGCCGGGGCAGGCGCGGAGCGGTGCGGTGCGCCCCACGCAGGTCTCCGCCCGTGTGTCTCCTGCGGGACGGGCGCGGACGGCAGCGGCAGTGCGAGTGGCGGAGCCGAGAAGGGCGGGCGGCCTTATACGGTGCCGCTGCCCGCTCCTCCCCGCGACGGTGAGCGCCCCCGCGGAGCGGGAAGGGGCGGCGATCCTCCCGACGCGGCCCCGGCCGGGCCATCCCGGGTTGCTCCCGGCTGCTCCGTGCCTCCGGGCCCTGCGGTGCCGAGGCTGGCGGGGCAGCCCCGCTGCAGAGCCCGGTCGCAACCGGGTTACACCGCAAACTAGGGTGGCGGTGCAGGGTTTAGGAGGGAAGACAATTCACAGTTCCCCAGGATGGTATTTCCTTCTTCATTAGCATGTGCTACCATCACCCCAAAGGAAGAAGGCGAAAAGAGGTATTGAGCAATCTGGAAGGTAACTCATAGCAATCATAGCAATCGGCCAAGGCGAGTTGCTGAACGTTGCAGTTACATGTGAGAGAAGCCCCACTACCTGCACTGTGCTCACGGAAGTTTTGATAACACCCTTCAATTAATTGTACGTTCAAGAGTCAAAGTGCTAAGGAATATATCAGATGGAGCTTCACCTGTCATACCCCCAGGGGAATGCATCAAAAACATCTATGGGATGTCAAGGCGATGGATGTCAAGCAGTGGAGATGTGCCAGACTCTACAGCAAGCAGCACGCTGGGGACTAACGCAGCAAGTACTACGTTTGGCCCTTTTCCTGCCCAGTCTCTCCCAGCTTTTCTCCACAGCTGGATTTGCTGCAAGTGGTCTTTGCTGCAAGTCTTCTAGGTTCAGCACAAGGCATTCCGACCTGAGCCTGACCAATTTGAGACACAGTTTTCAGCAGCCTTCTGTATCTTAAACAGAAGTGATTGACCAGACACCAGGCAACCAAACCCAGCTCATGGAGCACTTTTATCTCCTTGGTAGCTCTGGCTTTAGCAGGCTGTTTAGAGAGATTTCTACGAGCGTGTTGGAAGGAAGGGGTGCAGGCAGAAGTCCATCTGGCAGGGTTATTAAGTTGAGCTGTGAAATCATGCCTGTGTGGTCTAGCTTCTAGATGCGCATCTGGGAGTAAGTCACTGAACGTACGGAAGCTGGCCACTGTGGTGCAAGTGGCACATCCTAATCTCACACAGCAGGTTAGGGCGTCAGTCTCTGTGGCCCAATTGCTCTTTAATTACTTATACAATGAGTAACAGCTTCTAGATGTCCTGCTGAGGAAGAGCAAGAAACTTATCCTGTACCCCTACTAATTAGGGTATTGATTATCTGTTACCGGCTTTTGACCACATGAAAAATGATAAACCCTCCCAGCAAAGCTTTAATCAAACCAGCACCTTCACGCAGTGCAATGAACTGGTGGTGTTCAGCAAAAATATGTCTTGTCATAAAACATGACCCACTTTCTCACAGGAAGGACATAAGCAGCCTCCTGCCCAGACCCACAGCTTGTGCTGCTCCGAGTTCCATGCTTGGTGTCACTTGTTTGCACTCTTTCAGGTATCATGTTGCTCAAAGTATTCAAACAATAACATGCATTTAAAGTATTAACTATATGGGACTAATACAGTTTTGATTCTGCTCCTTTATCATTTTTTGACATAATGTAAACACAGCAAGTGATAACATGTATTGGAAAACAAATTATGTTTCTTAACTGAAACATAAGCAGCTATGAGGAAATGCACGTCACTAGTTTCAGGTGGCATCTTTGATTCTTTTTACAGGACTGTTAAGCAAATCATCTTTCAAATGTCATCATGACAGATAGGGCAAGAAAGGCTGGATCCTCCCATTCAGATGTTTCCCTCTGTATGATGATGATACTGTATGATCTGTATGATGCCCATGTCCTAAATCACAGTAAGTGGACCTGGAAAACAACGCTAAATGTATTTCTTCAGGATTTTTCACACATGAAATCAAATTAGCTCCATGGAACATGCTAGGCTTGTGCTGTGTAACAGAGACAGAACTACAGGTGTCTGCTTTTTTTCATTGCTACAATAGATATTTAAATTACTTTCAAAGTCAGCATATTTATTACTTTGTTTGTAGCACCTTGTCCCATCTCCATTGGGTCTTATGAGCTTCATCTCACTACCTCTGTGACTCTATTCTTGTGTGATCCACTAGCATCAGTGGGATTTGGTGTTTAATAGCAAGAAGAGTAAGATGTGCATCTCTCCAGCACCCTCAAGTTAAAAAGGCTGTGAATCTGCCTAAACAAACCCCAGACTGCTCTATGGAGTCCAAATGGTTCCTTCCTTGTGCTGGCATTGCGCTTATTTCTGTTACTGGACACCTCTGTGATGTGTTACTGGAAGCGTCTGTATTGCTTGGAAGGGTTGTCCCTCCCTGCTCCTTTTCATCTTCGTGGCCCTCCACTGAATCCATTCCAAAAGGACATGGACCTGTTGGAACGGGTCCAGCAGAGGGCCACGAAGATGATCAGAGGGATGGAGCACCTCTCCTATG
>JAOQGH010000001.1:51013208-51023881 GCA_025769975.1 Gallinago jamesoni
GAAGAGGGGAGATTTAGATTAGATATTAGGAAGAAATTCTTTACAGTGAGGGTGGTGAGGCACTGGAACGGGTTGCCAGGGAGGTCATGGATGCCCCATCCCTGGAGGTGTTCAAGGTCAGGCTGGATGGGGCTTTGAGCAACCTGGTGTAGTGGGAGGTGTCCCTGCCCATGGCAGGAGGGTTGGAACTCAATGATCTTTAAGGTCCCTTTCCAAACCAAATGATTCTATGATTCTATGATTCGTGTGGATAGGGCCACAGCACTGGGAGGTCAGTAGAATGGGTTTCCCTCTATAGATGAGGCAAATATGTCAAGCTTGTCTCTTGTCTCTTGTCGACATGCTGCCCACCTCTCTGAACTAAGTTGTGGAAATATGCTTTGAGGGGTTCTCCTGCTCGTAGGAAAATATAGGCATTGGCAAAAGCAAGTGGAAGTGAGGTAGGAGAGCACTGGAGGCCCAGTGAACCCTGCTCAGCACTGCTGTGAGACCCTTTGCCCTGGCAGCCAGTTGATTCCCTGGTTTAGTGTGTCATTTCAGACTGTGTGGGCTTCAGCTGTACCTACACCAGCTCAGGTGAATTTGCAGATGAAAAGCAGTTGTTGCTCAGCAGTACTCCTCTGTAGTGCCAGGACTGGGTTCAGAAGTCTAAGCTCTGTTCTCTTCTGCTTACACAGGGAGCAGTTTGGAAACCTTGCCGGTAAAAACAAACAAGCAAAACCTGATATTAAGGTGCTACCAGTTTCATGCAAGTAGAGGGGCAAAAAAAAGGGCTCCTATAAATGTTCTTGCTGAAAGGAAGACTGCAGAAGGAGCTGAACCTCTATTAGGTAACAGTGAAACCATATGTGAGAAAAGGACCTTAAAAACACCCAACCACAGGCAAAGCTTCTCATCTTCTGAAACGCACAAGACAACCAACACTAAGACACAGAGCTGTAGGGATCCAGGTTCCATTTACTCCCCTGTTGTTGAAGCTACCTGTTAAATTTCCTTTTGGTCGTTATTATTAGGAACAATATATCAAAATTAATCATTGAATCCTAATTGGACAGTTTGATTTTTCTCAGTGCAGTGCTTCAAGTCAAAATGCACTTCTTTTACTTCTGGAAGATTTTGATTCCAGTAAAATCAATAAAACCAGAACTGCTTCCTGAAAAGGAACTTATCACCTTGAAAAGCCTGCTTGGATTTGTGTGTAAGAAAAGCTCATTGCTGATGGTGTTTTATATTTCTGAAGATCAGTTAGTGTTTGGCTCCACCGTAACATCTTCTGCTTGCTGTGCTTGTCCACACACTGCTGTTTTGAATTGTTGGGCTTAGTACAGCTACTTATCTGACAACCACCAGCACTGACTTTGCTTCCCCTAATTTAATGCTACTTTAGAGGAATCTTCCACAGTGTTATGTAGTGATGTTCTTAGCTGTCTCTTTAATTTTTTTTTTTTTGGTCATTTCTTCTTCTGTTTTAATAGTGTTTGGACATAGCAGAGTGACCCTGCAAGGGTATTCAGAAGAGCAGTATCATCATCAGTATTTCTTGTGAAATTTGGAGAAGTTCTTTAGAAAGAGTCATGTGGCACAGGTATTTTGAGCACTCGGATTTTCTTGTACAGAGATGTCCGGTAGCTGGAACCACTTTATTTCCAAGTACATCACTAGACTACATTTCCAAGCATGCTTTTAGAAACTTCTTTTCAGCTAGTTGGATCTGCAGTGCCCAAAGCACAGAATGCCTCTTGAGCAGACTCTGTGCTGTTGTGGGTACTAGCAAGAATGTGATGCAATTTGCAAGTGTCTTATTCCTTATAACACCACCATAAACACAACATAAATGCATAAATGCAACATAAACACAAGTTAAATATTTCAAGAAGCATGGTTCCCTAATTCTATGTCTGTAGCATTTCCAATCTTCTACGATTCTATGATCCAACCTATCCAAATCCTAAATTTGCAGGGGCATAGGTTTGCTTACGGTCTTTGCTTAAGACCTTAATTATCGGAAGTCTTTCAGGGTAACAACTTCTTTGTTTCTAGTGCTTGTCCTCTCATGCTTAGCTTGCTTGGAATACAAAGAGAGATGGAGTGACTTCCAGAGAAAGAGATCAATGGGAGGAAAAGAGCCAGAGAGATACATAAAAGTCACAGGAATAAATGATGTTTCAATTGACTTCTTGAATGAAACCTCCTTGGTGGTTTACTTTTTCTATTTTTGCATTCATTAGAAATTGTTACTAATGTTAATTTGCAAGCAAAATGATTCAGATGTGAATGTTTAATGGTCTTGATAAGGAAACTTTAGATTGTGTAACCCCCTATTAACAACACACCTTTTAAAATCAATAGTCAGCACCTCAGGATTGAAGGAAGTACTTAAGTTAGCCTTGAATACTGAGCATTTAAATTGGAATGATTTAGAGCCTATTTGCTGGAGAATTCTGCTCTTTCATTTAAGAGATCAAATTTAAAAATTTATTTATAGATTGTCCACACAGTCAGATGCACAATTATTTGCTCAAGAGGACAATTAGTATGAGAATAAAATTGTGGTACAGATTTTACTTCTTTAACTCAAAAAAGATAAATAAGTTACACGCTTGAACTTTATTCTCAAGGCTTTGGGATCTTTTGTTTATTTAAGGTGTTCAATTTTGCATCAACAGAATTACAATTCAACTAGTTTGCTTACTTGCAGTTAATGTATGAGAAAGGGCTGTCAAATGTTCACCAGAATGATCAACGAAAAATTGATTTTTTTCTCAGTAAATCTTTTTTGAATATCCTTATTTTATATCTGTTGTTTTCCCTTTTCCCACTACCTACTATCCAAACAATCTCTGTTCACATGTTCTAGTTGGCATTGTTTTGAGATGTGTTTGCTTTAGGTGTACAGTGTAGGTACTTCAGTTATGCAGCTTGGCTCCCTATGTTTCCTCCCTAACTGAAGCAGAGAGACAGGCTCTTCAGAAAGAAACTTTTCTGCTTTGATATGCTCCCCGGAGGAGCTTGTCTTTTTCCAGTATCTACAGAGGAAGCCTCTGGAAATGAGCCTGCTAACTTTGGCACTTAAAAATAGTCTGAAAAAATGTTTCCTGCCACTGCCCCTGCACCCTACATAACTCTTCTTTTTGATTATTTTGATTTATTCTTCCATTCATACTCCAGAGTGTCTGTCACCAATTCTAATATCTCCAATGTTATCTGCCACCATCCTTCTTTGTAATTCCTACTGCTAAATCTCTTGTGCTCCCTTTCTCCTTTCATCCCCTCCGTTTCCTTATATTAAGAAATTTTCTCTTTCTTCTTCCTTCCACATTTCTTCAGCTTGAAACACTTCTTTTGTGGACCCCCAGTCTCAAGAGGCATTTCCCCCAAAATTGTTTGCTATTCAGTTCATTTTTCCATTTTTCAAGTGTCTCTATGAGCTGACTGCCTTGCCTCCCTTTTAAGTTCCTTTTTGATCCTCTCCAGTCCCTCTTCTGCATGCTGTCGAGGCTGCCCACGCTTGGAAATGTTTGAAGGTAGTTATGCTTATTTGCACCAGCTCTATATGTTAAACTAGTTTGCTTGTCAGACATCCTCAAAGTGATATTCACCACCAAATGGAGATAAGAAAGGAGGCTTTCCCTCAGGTCCAACTGTGTGCAGCTGTTAGCTTTGGTTTCAGTTTGTTTCTTCCATTTTCCTCTATAACATAAGACTCATTGCACCTTTTTCTGAGGTTATCTGGGCAATTCAAATGGAAAATCCCTGTTTCTTCAGAGGGTGGATCCTGCATCCTAAAGCCCCCACAGCTTCTGCAGAGTCAGGCTATACCAATAATGGAAATACCATAGGATAGTTTGCAAACTCAGTGAATGCCATGATGCACAAGGGAGCACTGAGGTCTAAATGGCCGTAGAGGAGAAGCACTTTGGCCACAGCGTGTTTTAAGGGAATCCATCTCTTGGCATAGCAAATACTGTGTATCTGTACAGTAGCATTAGCTGATGACTATTTTAAGGGGGCTCATTTCATCTCACTTCAAAAGAGGCACTGGTGGAGCACTCATCTGTGTGGCATCCTGTAAGTACGCATCTTCCACTGGCTATGAACGCCAGGTCAAATATAGCCCTCTGTGCAGCAACTGTACAGGGGAACTGTACCTTTGTGGTAAGTGCCAGCCCAGTGCAAGAAATGAGGACTTTACCTGCTTCAGTGTCTTGGTTTTTTTTTTCCTCACTTGGAGGTTATACTCATTTCCATTTTCTCCAAAGTGTCAGTCCCTATCTTGATATCTTTTGTGCAGGGATCTATTATTTCAGTACATTTGTTGCATCATTTGTTTTAAGGGCTCCTATTTGATCTGATCATAATTTTGACCCAAGTCAGTATTAGAAGCAGCAGCAAGGTCCAAAAGCTTATTTAAGTTTTGTTGGAAAGAAGGGACAGCCCTCTTCCTCCAGAGAGAACTGTTTTCCAAGCAAGGTGCAGTTATATCTCCTCATAAGGTTTTTATCACAGACAGGGACTCATTGACTAACAGAAACTTGGGAGTGCTAGAAGTTAAGAACTGAAGTGTCCCTAAAAGTCCTGCTTTGGCAGAGGGATTGGACTAGATGATCTCCAGAGGTCTCCCTTCCAACCCCATATAATTCTGTGGTTCTGTCCTACTGCAGTATGAGTTCTTCAGGTAACAATAGAGTTTTGGAAACGAACCAAAGAATCTAGTCATGGTTGTTTGGGGGTTGTTTTTTGGGTTGTTTTTTTTATTATTATTTTCTCATCTTTTTTTTTTTTTTGCTTGTTTGTTTGTTTTTTTCCTGGTTTATATAGACCAATGCTGGAACTTCCTCATGAACATCTTTGATTTAGCAGCCAGTACCAACAGCCGATAACTGGAAGTGGGAAGAAAGGCTGCTTTGTCTCTTGATGTTGTATAAGTTCTTCCATTTTTCTAAGCTACCCACAAATATTTCATCAGCACCAAAGTTAGGCTGCTTCATAATAGTCTCAGCTTAAGGGTATGTATCAGTTTAAATGGTTTTTCCCTAAAGGGCTCTGCAGTGATGAAATTATTAGACATCTTCTTGACGGTTTCAGCTTCTGTACACTAAGTCTCGTGGATCTATGAGGCCAGGAATGGTTAACTGTGGTAGTGTCTCTACTGGAACTTGAGAGCAAAGTTAGAGCTGCATGAATATTAGGACAGCTCAAGCTTCAAATTATTAAAAAAAAAAAAAAAGACAAATTAATTAACCAAACCTTCAAATCTAGGTACCTAAGTTTTGAATCTATCTTATATGAATGAGATGGATGCAGAGACATGAAGAATAGTACCATTGCTTTGTATGTCTATCATCTATTCAATGTGTCAGGAACATCCCATTCCTTTCAGTAACAAAATGCTGAGCCTGGCCTTATTTACCCCTGAATGACATGCACAACTGAGTTTGCAAGTTTGAAGGCAGAAACTATTTGAGAAAGGAAATATCCTTGACCCCATCTTTCTATAATTTCATGTTTTCTACTCACAAATAGCTTCTCAACATCACTGTGACAAATTGCTGTCTTGCATTATGCATTTAGTATTTCCTCAGTGGCCTCAAGGACCAATAAAGACAGAGCAAGAGAGGATCAAAAAAGAGAAAGAAAATTGTATATCGGAGGTGACAATGATTTCAAGGGAAGCATTCCCTTGTGTGCACCTAAGAGATTTTTACCATTTTCCATCTTTCCTTTTCTGGAAGGTTTAACTTTTCCTTAAAACTTACAGTTGTGATCCCTTAGCCCAAATTTGTCATCTTACATTGTCATTTCAAGCTTCCAAACAAACAAGAGGGATTTGGGGTGGGATGGAAGGAGAGATTTGGAAGCATAGTTTCAGATTCACTGCTAAAGGCTTTGTGCTTTGTTCCTGGACGTGCCAAACAGCCAGGTTTTGGGACAGCTGTCAGAAATCTGAGTTAAACTAATCAGACATTTAGTAGTCCCACACAGCTGACAGGCACCCTGAAATCCAGACGGTCTCTGTCAAATACAGATGTCCCTCATTCTAGTGGTGGGGGCAAAATGCAAGAGAGAATTCACATCCCTTTGGGGGGCCAAGACTCCATCCTCCCTGTTCATTTTCCTTTCCACGCCCCCTGCTTCCTCTGCGGGTCCTCCTCCTGCTGCCTCGGTTGCTGTTGCTTTCAATAAGGCTGAATAAAGGCAATAAATAAGGCAATAAAGCAGCAGCAGTCACCACTGCAATCCCTTCCAGTCTTGGAACCATCTGTATAAATGCTGTCTGTGCAGAAATCAGACCCTTTTTGTTTCCAACACAAATTAAACTCTAAAACTTCCACCTCAAAAAAAAACCCCAAGGTGTGGCTTCCTACTGGGCAGAAACCTTGGAATAGTACTAGTTGGCACGAGCCAAAATTGTGCCAGGAATCATGTTGATGATTAATTGGTGTGGATGATCCTGTACTCTGGAACTACTTAGTTTACCTTTAGAGGTGGAACTAGTACAGCCCACCTGTTCCGGCTCTGCAGCAGGACCCTGACTTGCAATGAAGAGCCACTGGTCTAGATGTTTCAATGGGCTGAGTCAGGTTGCCAGTGTCCCTTTCTGTGAGGAAAGTCCATAGATTCAGGATATTTCAAGCATGAACTCACCCAAATAGCTGCAGAAATCTGGGATCTATATTCCAGCTCCTTGTCTAAACCCTTCTCTGATCTGCAAACCCTGAAGGTAGGTGAAATTCTCCGCAGGACTCAGCTAGCATTGACCTGGAGTTGCATTATTTGCAGAATCTCTGTGCTTCGGGCATATTAGAAAAAATGTGGCCAAACAGTTCCACCAGTTTGCAGAACAGGATTCCAGTATCTTGTCTGCTTTGTTTTTGAAAATGCAAGTGCTCTTGACAATATTCTACATAATCTTGTGGGGTTTTCTCCCGCAGGGCAAGGCAAAACGCCAGCTAGAAGCTGAGGAGGAAACTGGCAGTGAAAATATGTCATTGTGTTTCAAAGGGCTCTTCTTTCCAGAAAAAAAAAAAAATCTGCTTGTTTCAGTTGAAAGAGTACATGAAAGGCATTATGCATGCACTTGTATAACCTGCCTTCAGGCTCACACCAGCTTCCCCCTTGGAGGAGGCTTTCAGAGAGCTCCTGTGATGCAGAGATGTTCCAGCTATGTGCACCCAGCCCGTTCACCCCAGGCTGTGCTGGGCGGTGTCTCAAAACAGGCAAAGGGCTTCTGGGTTCACAGCCATCACAAGTAGCTTTCACCATTTCAAGACTCCAGTTGCTTATTTAGTGTCTTTAATATTGAGTAAGGAACCTACATTTGGGCAACCAAGGTTGGAAGTTGTTTGGCTAAATTCATGTGTGTTTCTAGTAATCTATTTGCCTGTTATATTTCATTTTGAGAAGCAAGATCTTCTTACAATGAAATTCCCTATGCAACTCATTTTCTGGCCCATCTCCACCATGCTCTTATGAATATAGTAGAAAAAATAAAAATTGGATCTTACATCTGTGCAACTATGCAATCTACAATACCTTGAGGTTAAAAATAGACTGCCCTGGCTGCTCATTGGCTTGTAACAGATAGCATGTCCTTTAGGTTAAAATTTCAGTGTCATATGGGATTCAGGAGTACGTGTTGTGTTTGTCATTAATACACATAAAAATAGGATGGAAGTAGGGCAATTCTACAATAATTTGAATATTGTGTATTTATGTAGCTATTGAGCCATGTCATGGAGGGTATTCGCTGGGTCAGTAGCAGATAGGCACATATAATGGGGTCATCTAGACCCTCTGAGATCGATTTTAAGGCACAATTCATTTTATTCTAACACAGATGTTTCAAGTACAAGAATGTGCCCAGATCGGCAGTGAATGTAAAAGGAGCCTAAATTGACTGCTCAGAGGCAGCCAGTGCAGATTATGTGAGATGAATTCTGCCCTGTGAGACCATCCTGGGTGAAATAGTGAGGTATTTTACCCAAATTACTATTATTAGCTAAATTGACAGTGCTTATTTAGATAGATAGATAGATAGATAGATAGATAGATAGATAGATAGATAAAACAAAAAAACCCAAACATAAAAACCCCAGAACCAAACCCAAACTAAACAAGAAAAAAACAGATGGGAAGTGTAACACTGATTCAAGGTAAGACACATTTCCAGAGGACAAGCCTGCTGTGCTTCTACATAGAGTGGCTCTGGCTCTTGCCAAGTCCAACAGATAGATTTTGAACAACAAGACTAAAAAGCCAAGGAATGGAGAAGACATGGGAATCTTAGACCTGCCCCAGAAGTGCTGATGAATTACTGTCAGGCACTGGTGGTTGTAGCCCACAGCAAATGTTTAAAGTCAGATCTGCATAGGTGACTACTTTGATGGACATGCATGTGCTGTTTTACAATGGTTTCCTCTATGTGCCTCTACAGGTATTATTACCAATAAGCCATCACACTTCAGAAGGCCATCTGCTTGCCATTAGCATGGATTTCTGAAGAAGACTTACTGACGGCTAGGCCCACCAGATAGATAATCACAGGGTGTTGGAGCTGGGGCGCGCCCAGAGGTGGGAGAGCTGCATCTCTTCCTGGAAAAGTACAAGAAAAGGCCTGAGGCTTGAACTGGGGAAGCGACCTTCTCGGTCAATGAACCTTGTCAGCTGAAGTGACAAACCTACTGTCACGGTCATGCAGGTATTAATACCTGAGTTACTATCCAGAGACTCACACAGATGTATTCAGTGCTGTATTCAGTGCTGGCTGAAACACAGTCCATGAAGTCCAGTTCTTGTGGGTCTAGCCTGTCTCAATCTTCTGAGAAGCTGCCAGTTTAACAAACATAAAGAAATACTTGTAACCTTTTAAAAACTTCCTCTAATGTATTTTATTTTTGCTGGTGACTCCTCTTCTGCATCAGGCAGAGCACACCTTAGGTCTGAAAGTAACTTCTTGTTACTTTCCAGAAATGTTAGATTTTGCTCATTCCCTTGGATGAGTTTGGAGTGCATGCATTGCAGGAAGTTCCACAACTCTACAACATGCTATTCATAATGGAAAAAAAATCTTGTGGACTGTTCTTCTCACAAGTTCAAAATATGTAGGAGACCCATTAGGTGAATTTACTAATCACGTTTGGAGAGGTATTTGTGCTGTTAAACAGTTGCATATTGGTGCCAAAGCTCTTTTGCAGCTCTGAACCTCTCCTATCGCTTTTAGCTGCAGTTTCTCATGGAAATATTTAGGCTTGAAAAGACTTAAGCCAAACTTTTCAAACTCAAGTGCCTAAAATAGGCATTCTCTTCCCATGCAAATGCCAGGAGTTCCTTCTGTTCCAGCAGCAGAAGAGCAAGCCTTAAAGCTAACAGCTGTCTCTGTAGTTCTCTGACTTCACAGATGCTGGAGCGAGCACGCTCTCCTGCCTGTCCAGATGGCTATCGTGTTAATAGCTTGCTGGCTGCCTGTGGGCAGCTTTTCTGGATGCACCTGGCTGTGTTTAACCTGTTGGGTCTGTTAAAAGTTGTGGTCCCTACGTTCTTCTAATAGTGAACTTCATCCATGCTCAAATCCAACCTTGTGTCTTGCTGTCTGAACAACCCGCATGCCTGGTTTCTGAGAGTGGCCTTGAGCTGCCTGTAACAGGCAGGACAGGCAGGCTAGGGAGGGAGAAAATCCCAGGCCCTGTAAGCTGCAACCCCAAATGGTCGTGTGGCTCTGGGCTGCTTGTACTGCACCTGCCCAAACCAAAGCTTCATCCAGCTTCTACTCATCTCCAATCTCCCCAGCTGCAATTACCCTCACAGACAGAAGCTCCTGCAGGCCCTGAAGGCAGCAGTGAGCAATGAGCAGTCCATAATTGTAGAATCATAGAATGGTTTGGGTTGGAAGGGGCTTTAAAGATCATATAGTTCCAACTCCCCTGCCATAGGCAGGGACGCCTCCCACCAGACCAGGTTGCTCAAAGCCCCATCCAGCCTGGCCTTAAGCACTTCCAGGGATGGAGCATCCACAACTTCCATGGGTAACCTGTTCCAGTGCCTCACCACCCTCACAGTCAAAAAATACTTCCTAATGTCTAACCTAGATCTCCTCTCTTTTAGTTTAAAACTGTTACCCCTTGTCCTATCACTCCACTCCCTGATTAAGAGTCCATCCCCATCTCTCCTGTAGACCCCCTTTAACTGCTGGAAGGCCACTATAAGGTCACCCTGGAGCCTTCTCTTCTCCAGGCTGAACAACCCCAACACTCTCAGCCTGTCTTCTCACAGGAAAGGTGCTCTGACCATCTTTGTGGCCCTCCTCTGGGCCTGCTCCAGCATGTCCATGTGCTTCTTATGTTGGGAGCTCCAGAGCTGGACGCTGTACTCCAAGCAGGGTCTCACCAGAGCAGAGGGGCAGAATCACCTCCCTCCACCTGCTGGCCGCGTTTCTTCTTCTAATATTAATCACATTAGTATATCTCTCGTAATACTAATAATTTGCTCCTGTGCGAGGATTTGCATGCACTTTGTGTCTGGGATGAGATTATTTTTTTTTGAGGTCTGGACAAAAGCCCGCACCAACCCCGCGGCCAGGCAACGGCCGGCTCGGGCCGAGCCACCAGCGCTGCGCTGAGCACAGCGTTTTCTCCCCCGCTACCGGCCTCTCTTCCTGGGGCCCCGCTAGGGCCTCC
>JAOQGH010000001.1:51023981-51112036 GCA_025769975.1 Gallinago jamesoni
GCCACCAGCGCTGCGCTGAGCACAGCGTTTTCTCCCCCGCTACCGGCCTCTCTTCCTGGGGCCCCGCTAGGGCCTCCCCCCGCACATACACGGGAGGTGACCTGCTCTGCCCTCACGGTACGACCAGGGAAGGGGTGGGTCTCACCCTTCCCCACACCCCGAGTCGGAGCCCCGCTCTGCCCGCTCCCCGCCGCCCGCCTCTTCCGCCGGCGGGCCCGCCTCCTCCTCCCGGCAGCCCGCGGCCGGCATGGCGGCGCCCGGTGCTTAGGCCCGCACGTGTGGCCGGTCGCTGTGGGGCTGCGTCGAGCTGCGGGACCCGGGCTGCCCCCGCCCCGCCACCGCCGCCATGAAGAACAAGTCCTCAGCCCACAAGTCGGGGAACACGCACCGGGTGAGCGCCCCGGGTCTCCGCGGCTGGTGGCCGGGGGAAGGGTTTTTAGGTTTTGGCCGTGGGGTGTTCGTTGAATGGTGGCGCCCGGCTCCCGCAGCGGTGCTGGGGCGGGAGACCTGAGCGGCGGGCGGTGTGGCGGGGAGCCGAGCCACCCGCTCCCCAGCCCGGCTTCTCCCCCTTCCCCCGCCGCTCCCTGGGCCCAGTCACCGTCCCTGCCATCCCGCAGGCACACCACAGCCTTCCTGTAGAAAACTGACACAATTTAATAATAAAAAAGTAATACCCAGTGAGGGTATTAACCACGGTGTAGTTACAGGGAAACCAAAAGCCGGGCAGTTTGTCGGAATCTGGGTAGATTTCTCTGTATCTTTTTCATGGTGTTGCAAGAGCCTTGGTGGTGTGGAGCAAAGGGGAGAGAGGGTCAATCCCGCTACTGGGCATTTTAAGCATTTATTTATTTTTTTTCCTTATATATAATTCTGGTAGGACTGTTTATAGATTGACGTGTGCTCTCTGCAGCCCGTCTTTAGAAGTCGGGTTTTTGTTTGCAGTGGGTGTGCTGTTGAGAGGGACTTTGAAGGGCCGTTTTCAGAATTGAGCAAGAAACACATATGTCCTTATGTTTTACAGTTTCTTACCTTTTCGGAGCGCTTGAGCAATATTAATATCGATATTATTCATCGGATTGACAGAACTGGAAGTTATGCTGAGGTGAGAACAGCAGTTGCGGTCATTTCCTGAAGCCATATTACATGCAGATACACTCCGTGAAAGATTCACTTGAGAAATTTATTCTGGAGGAAA
Source organism: Gallinago jamesoni (assembly GCA_025769975.1). Taxonomy (NCBI): domain Eukaryota; kingdom Metazoa; phylum Chordata; class Aves; order Charadriiformes; family Scolopacidae; genus Gallinago; species Gallinago jamesoni. The sequence goes on from JAOQGH010000001.1 coordinate 51,025,177, forward strand.
TTGGAAAGAAGCTCCTGGAAAAGCTGCCTTTCCTGGAGCCTCGTTTTGTGCTTTGTTCCCTTTTACTTTTTGTCCTACTTTGCAGTAGAGACTTCGCCGTAGAGACTCTCTGACAGCACCACCCCGATGGCTTCCATTCCATGTGGCTGGTGGGCCTGTGGGTGTTTCTGAGCATGGAAGATGCTGCCATGGCAGTCAGATCTGCAAAGACTTACAGATGCTGGGTAGTTGCAAATACTCACAACATGTGTACAAAGCGCATGCACATGTCTTTATAGACCTTTATGTGTCCTTTAGATCATCATTGTGAATATAGTCCTTTGTAGGTTATTACCTCCTGGCCTGCTCGATTATTCTTCTGAACTTCCCACTCAATATCTGTGAGGTTGCCAAAGGAATTCCAAAGCATTTGTGCTGGGTGGGCTATGGCTCAGCATCTAAGGCCGGTAAACTGGCTGGAGGTCTAAAGAACAATTAGGTAAACAAATCCTGTCAGCAGAAAATATTTCCAAATGTGTTTTGAATATAGAAAGAAATGTCTTATTTTCAGGGGAATTCCATAGCTACTTTTGAAGTGAAGTAGTCAAGATTTCTTGAAATATTACTAAAATATTTAGAGCACTTGGTAGTTTTCTTCGTTTGAACCTCTCATCTTTGCAGGCTATATTCATTAGGGTCAGTACCTATTATTTTATTTTTGTTTTGACAGGAGGTTGAAACCTACTTTTTTGAAGGACTACGGAAATGGAGGGAACTGAACCTCACTCAGCATTTTAGTATGTCATTTTTATTCACATTTTCTGCTTTCCTTTAACTGTTAAAATTTTCATAAAATAAATGTTTCTTCTGCATCCAGAGCTCAATGGGATATTTTCTATTGACTGGTTTCTGGATGGGCTTTGGAGAGCTATTATTCTTTAACATCCTACATAGAATCATAGAATTGTCTAGGTTGGAAGGGACGTTTAAGATCATCTAGTCCGACCATCAGCCTAACTAATAAAAAACCATCACTAAACCATGTCACTGAGCACTATGTTGACCCGTCTTTTAAATACCTTCAGGGATGATACCTCATCCACCTCTCTGGGCAGCCTATTCCAATGCTTAATAACCCTTTGAGTGTAAAAATTCTTCCTAATATCCAGTCTGAACCTCCCCTGGCGCAACTTAAGGCCATTTCCTCTTGCCCCGTTGCCTGTGACTTGGGAGAAGAGACTGACCCCCACTTCTCTACAGCCTCCTTTCGGGTTGTACCAGAAACTGGGCTAGTTTACCAGGAGTGGAGCTTGTTTTCAGGGTTTCTCTTTTGTGCTTCAAACAGTGCAATTCTACAATGAAGTGGTCAACAAATGCCAGTCCTTCAACCAGCTGGTCCATTACCAGAGTGCCATTGTGCAGAGCTTGAAGACCCATTTGCAGGTCAAAGGCAGTCTCGCTTATCAGCCCCTATTAGAGTAAGTAACAATATGTTAATAAGTGACAAAATGTAGTCAGAAGCCTTGAAGGTATTACAAGTAAGAATGAGTCCTGTTGTGAATGTTCTTTTTCTTTATGTGCCTGAGGAAGATGTAGCGATGTGATGCCCAAAATGGTCATATTTCTCTGATAGAGCTTTATGGTTCTAAATCTTCAAAAACAAAGAAACTATGACAAGGCAAGCAAATTAGCCTGTTACCGAGTGTCAGACAGAATATTAATATGCTTTGTTTGGTGTTAATGATTTATGTCTTTTTGTTTACTGTTATCTGCTTGATATTTTTTTAATCATAAGATTCTTGCCATCCACAGCTGCCTAATAAGTGATATTTTAAGTCAAACTGAGAAGTAAAGGTGATGCTGTCTTTCTGAAGAGACTGTGCTGAATTATGCAGTGTTTGACTAGGTTTTTATTAGTTTGGTTTTGAAATGTACTAACACTGATGTATTTTCTGAAACACAGTCTAGTGGTGCAGCTGGCTCGAGATCTTCAGGCTGATTTCTATCCTCACTTTCATGACTTTTTCCTGGCCATTACCAAGTTACTGGATACGCAGGACACAGAGCTGCTGGAATGGGCTTTTACCGCTCTTTCCTACCTCTACAAATATTTGTGGAGATTGATGGTGAAGGACATACACAACATATACAGGTAAAAGTGTTTAATGTTTGTCTTGATCAGCAGCTATTAAATGCGATAGTGATATAAATGCCACACAAATACATGACTTAATGCCTCAGTTATACTTGGTAGCATACTTTCCCTGCTTTCTGAGACACTCTGAGCTGTGTTATCATATGCAGCTTCTTTAAGATCTACTGACTTTGATGGGCTACTGTATTAGAAGGGGGATGTGGGCTGGGCTGCGCTGCAGATTGGGGATTTCGGTCCCCTTTTCCCCTGAGGGGATAGGAGAGGAAGCATCCACCTCAGCTGAGTCAACAAAGCTCTGAAAGACACTGGATTGTCAGAGTCATATTAGAGAGGTGTGACGAAGTCTAAATTCAACACGGGTTTCTTGAGTATCTGTCAAGTACTTCAGTCATAGTTCTATCATTTCTGTCTTTCCCAGTTGTAGACACTTAGACTTACGACAATGGATTCCTTTGAGACTTTAATTGTTCCTTTCCCAGTATTTTCCCCTTTATGTTTCTTCCTTCTGTGTGCTTAGTGAGAGGGCAGGTGAGGTACGTGCAGTTTTATGTGCTTTGAAACTCCTTCCTGCAGGATGCTGTGGATGTGGAAGGCTGGCATAGTTTCAAAGGGAAAGTGGCCAAGTTGGAGGGAGTTACCAAATGCACAGGAGCCACTTCTGGCTTTGGGAGTCCCTGAAGGATGATTTTGTATGTGCTTGGCCTGTTTTTAAACCTTTCTCAGGCATCTTCTGGCTGCTGCTGTAGACTGAATACTGGGCTGGACGGACCTGACCCAGTATGACTGCTTGTTCAGTCTTACACTGCTTTGGTAACAGGGCTCTTCTTTTTGTCATAGCCCCTGGATCCATGTTGGTTGCTCCTAATTTTGGTTTGGAACAGATGGAGCAAAAGAGGGGTTACGGATTTCCTCCCCCAACCCAGCAAAAGCTGTTGGGCATATTGAAAAGACATCTGCTTTGCTGTGAATCTGAGGCACCACTCGCTCTGCAGTGAACATGTGCTGAGCCACCTGCAACTGTTACTGGTTCTTACCAGAGAACTGCAAATATTTATCACCCCTATAAATTGTATCTTTAGAAACTTTTAAGCGCACAGGAGAGCGTGTTGGCTCAACTGAAGTACAAATCTAGCTTATCAAATCAATTTTGTTTTTCACTTACTGCTGCTGAGTATATATACTGACAAAGCTTGATGCTGCAGTTGAATCTGTGTTGATCCAGAGATTTTATAGGTATTTCTGAATGCAGCTTAATTTTCCTTACATTGTCATTTAACCTTCGCAAACCTCTGTTCTTTATCCAGGGAGAGAGGGAAGGAATTGAGTTGAGCAGTGTATTTGCCCTCTTTAGGAGGACAGATTCTTAGTGTTTGTAAAAAGTGACAATGTAAACTGAAAACATAAGTTTTAAAATAAATTGGTGGCCATTCTTGCATTGCCTTTAAGACAGTGAATTGTTTTGTGTCTTTGTAGCCTGTACAGCACCCTGCTGGCTCACCACAAACTTCACATCAGAAACTTTGCCGCTGAAAGTTTTGTCTTTCTATTGAGAAAGGTAAGAGATGTGTTTGTATTTTGATGCTATCTCCATTCTGTGGTGCCTCCTGGATTCAGTGTGTAATAGTAGGTTTTCTCCAAAGAAGCATTAACAAGACCTGAACTGGTATTCAGCATGTCCTGAGTTGTCATTTTTAGTGAGTGTTTAACTGAGAATGTCATGCATTTCATAACAACAGTGGCAAATAGCCACTGCACACTGTTTTAAGAGCAGTGTCTGTGGTTAGTTTATCTAAAATGACTAGAAAAGGTAAGGTAATCTTGCAAAAGGGGGACTTTCATTTGTAAGTGCACATTTGCTCACTGGCTTTTTCAATAATGCTTTAAGGCCTTTGTAGAACTGAACTTCTTATGACAACCTTTTTGCACTCCTGAAAATCAGAGTATATAATGTTCCCAGGCTGATCAATCAAGACCAGACAGCAGCCTTTCATGGAGTAAGGCAAGAGAGTGGTAACTGTTGTTTTTTATTTAGTCAAAGTACACAAAAGCTAGGATTTCTAATCTGAGAGACCTAAATAAAGCACATTTGTTTGATTGGTTGTTTTCAGAAATTGCTGAACTTCAAGTCAAATCCTCAGAAATGGAGGGTTTTAAAAGGGTTTTAAGGAGTCCTTGCAGTATTCCTAAGTGTGGTTATAGTTTTGGATGACAGGATTCTGTGTTCAGTTTCTACTTTCTTCCCTGTTCAGTTTGGACCAGTTTAATGGTGCACTTCTGCACATGTTTAACTCTAAAATCATAATAATCAAAACCACATATTTCAGCTGCAGTGACCTCAGTAGACCTATGTACATCTTAGGGGAGGCAGTGAGGGGGGCTGTAGTGACTGAATAGCTGATTGTTTTTCTCCTTTCAATTTCCTTGTGTGGTTGCAGAAATAATTAGTTTGACCTGTTAGGGGATGGCAGGTCTAGGAGAATAACGTGGTGCTGTGGAGCCATTTAATTGCCTCTATCCATCTGGCAGCTCTGAGTAGAAGATAACTTTTTTTTTTTCTTCCTTATGTTTTGTAGGTTTCTGATAAAAACACAATCTTCAATTTAATGCTTTGTGACCTGGGGGAACACCCCGAGAAGGTGGAAGGTGTAGGACGGCTATTTTTTGAGATGTGCAAGGGTGTTCGAAACATGTTCCACTCTTGTGCAGAGACGGTAAAGACAAGAAAAAATTGCTGGTTTAAATGCTACTGAAATGGAGCTTTGGGCAGCGCCCAGTGAAATCATTGAGTGTTGTCTGATTGACCTCAGTGGATCCTTGGTGATAAACATGCTGTTCATTACTTAATAAGATCTGAAAGCCGCCTTCTAAGAATATTCTTTAAGAGTAGAAGGTTGTTTTTAGGAATTCCTATGCAATATTCCTAATATTCATATATATTAAAATAATACTGCTTGCTGATATTTCAGATTTTAAGTGATAGCCTTTTTGTGGTTGTTTTTTTCCCTGTAGTAATTTTAGAAAGAATTGCAATCACTGAAATATTTTAGCAGTATATGGCTAATTAGTATATTAGGATTACTAGATTTATTTTCAGAGTATAAGGATGTGATATGCTTTTTTCCTGTGCAGGTGATGAAGTTAATTCTCTTAAAGCTGGGGCCTATTACTGAAGAAGAAACTGAACTACCATGGGTAACGGTAGGAAAAGCTTTTGAGCAGACGATCAGATCAGCTGCACTCCATATCCATAAGGAGCATTTTGACATTGTCTTCAAGTGCTTGGAGGTACACTGATTTATTTATTGTATTTATGAAAGAGTGAAAAAAGTCTGTGCATTTACCAAGAAAAGTGTTTGTGTCATATTGGACCAGAATTAATTTTTTTCTTCTGCTTTGGAAACATTAAGTACATTGTCATGTGTATGACACTTTTGCACCCTCTTTTCCAAGTACACATGAACTTTAAAGTAGTTTTCCGCATTGATAAATAGTCCTATTTGTTCCTTCTTGGAACTGCCACCTTGTGACTATCTATAGTTTCCCAGAAAATCCCATCCTGTTCCTTCTACCTCAACCAGTTAGCAGTTACTGTCTAAGTGTCATTAGCTACAGAATGGTTTGCCACTGGATGTTTTGTATCTCTGGAATCTGAGTCACTCGGCATCTGCACTTGTGAGGAAATCTTGCAAATAGTAATTCCCTTTATTTTTAACAAGGATTGTTTTTTTACCCTGGGAACCAGGGAGTGCCTGAGGGTATCTTGCTCAGAGGGAAATATAATCTATGAAAGTTCTCTAAATCTGGTTTAATTTATAGGATCAAGGATGGGAGTTCGTATTCCTTGGACAGAAAGGGACACTAACCGGAATGATTCACAGCAGCTCCATTATCTGTATAATGTAGATGATATGAGTAACCTCTTCAGCATCCGCCTTAGCATAATGATGCATAAAGTGTAAAAGCACTTAAGTTTGCTAATTCCAGTGGAAGCTGGGTGCTTCCATACCACTGTGGGTCTGGGACCAAATACTTCTTTTGCTTCCTCTTTCCTGTTTTGTATGTTGTATGTTGGCCTTTCAGGAGACCCTCATCTTGGGAGTATTTGTGTTTCTGTCCAAGGAATCTGGAATGTGTGTTTTTGCATAGTGGGAATCACATAGTGTTTCTGCAAGGTTTAGCCTGTTGAACATGAACAAGAAAGTCAACAATAGTTGGTTGTTGGACCAATGAGATGTTGATTCTTTAGAATGCTTTTCAAATAGCACTAAGTGAAACAAGGTCTGATGATTTATCTGAAACATTTTGCTTTCCTTTTTCATTTAAACAGGAGTCACTTTTAGACTTGCAGAGGAAAATAACTAAGACCAACTGCTGTATAGCTTCAGAGCAGATGGAAAGGGTTCTGCAAGCATATCTGATCCTGATAGAACATGCACATGGATCCAAAATCTCAGTGCCTGAAGATGTCTGTCGGGTAGGTCAGACCACACTTTGGTTGAAGTGCCAGACAAGTATCAATTGAATATGAGAAAAGTATAGTGAGCTGAATCACTTATACACATTTCTGATGCATCAGTGGGCTTGGGATTTGAGTTGAGTAAACAGAGGCATTTATTGTAGTATTGTTACCTCTCTGATCCCTTGAGATTTTACCTCCATGCTGTAATGCTGGTGTAGTTCTCTTTTAAATGAGCACAGGAAAAAGGCTGCTGGAGACCATCCTGAGCTGTGCTTCCTGCCACTGTGGAGGAGACCTAGACCTCCATATCAATGGTAGAGCAGTTCTACCAGATTTACATACATTTGACTCTGTTTGGTTCAAATGTAGGTTTAGTGCTTTCAAGCTTTTAACGGGACTATTAGGATTCATTTCTGTGAGCTGAAGCTTAGAACACCATGCCCTCCTGCTTCGGGGACTGTCCAGATCATTCAGACCAGACAATCACTATCTTCACAGTCAAACATAATTTCTCTCCCATTAATTTCAGATTTTATTAAAAATGTTGCAAACACCGGATCTCTTGCCATCTTGCTGTGAGACGCTGCTGAACACCATTTCTGCATTCCTGTTGGCTGAGAATGTTCTCTTGCCTGATTCTTTGGCCAAAGAAGCTATTGAGAAGGTAACAAAGACTGCTGCATATAGCAGAAATTCCAGAGTTCAAGTTCCCTAGAGCAGGCTGATTTCAGGACATTCCACTTCAGGCTAAGAAATAGATTATAAGGTTCCCTTTAGACTTTTTGCACAGGTCGGGGAGAAGCTGCCCAGTGCCTTAAATCATATCTGCTGTGGTCTTGGGACTCCTTCACAGTCTCACGTAGACTGTCAGTGTAGCAGTGCCATCGTGGCAGACATGTTTGCAATGAAAACCAGGTTCTGTTTCAAACAGCTACAGCCTCTGTAGAGAAGGGAGAACCGGGAAGGGACGTGTTCTGCCTTACATTATAAACCAGGTCAGTGAGTTGGACTTAGTGAAAAAAGTACATTTTTCACTAAACTGCCAAACATGTAGTCAGCATGTATTAGCTTTGTGAACAAGGTTCAGGCAAGTGCAGTTTGATTTAGAAAGTACAGGGGTAGGCATATTTCAGCACTACCGTTGCTCCTGAAGTATTGACAGGATTAGCTGCATGCATTCTTATCAAATGCAGTGTTGCAAGGATTAATAGGAGATGCTACTATGTAGTCTAATTCTTCAGTTTTCCTGTTACAGTACATTATAGTTTTTCATAGTTGTACAACCATAGTTGTACTGTATATGTAAAAAAAAATTTGAAAATTAAGATGTCGGGTTGTAATACAATGGGAAAGCAAGGCTGTTGCAATTGCTTAACAAAAGATCACATTTCATCTGGTCTTCAGTGTTGGCTTGTGTTGAAGGAAGATTGGTTCTCCCTGTGTAGCGAGTCCAGTTTTGCTCAGGATATGTGGTCCTTCAAACTTTTGAGGATATTTACATGGGCTTTTGTTAAACCGGAGGAGGCTTAAGGCTGTCCTTGTCTTCTGAAGGGTCTGGGGAGAGGAAATCTGGGTGTGTGTTCCTATGTTGCACATCTCAGCATTGAGGAGCACTCATCCTGCATATCACAAAGGAATGTTCCCATCTTGGGTCCTTCAGAAGCACACAGGTTGGCTCTGGCCATGAGGTGGTAAACTTTCTGCAACCTGCTATACAAGAAAAATGCTGAGTTGAAAGACCTTTTGGGGCCTGAGCTATTTCCTGCCAGTTGGCATGTCTGTGCTGCAGTCAGAGAACTTTGGGCTTACATTTTCCACATCACACTAAAGAGATACCTAAGGTGTCTTTGCACAAAGGCAGCTTGGATCCAGCAGGGTTTGTTGAAAAGGACTGTGTCAGCAGGGCCTGTTAAAAAGAACTGTGCTTTTCTGTACCTGAATTGTCACTGGAAACAGTATTACTGTGTGTACATGAACTAATAAGCCCTGCTAGCCGTGAACAGAGAGCCAGGCTGGCTGTCTCAGAAAATGTGAAAAAAGGTGCCATGGATAATGGAGAGTTGACTATGAAATGTCTCTTGTTAATGTGTTCCTGTCAACCTTTCATTTGCATCTTGCAGATATTTGCAAGTGGATTTGAACGGCGCTTTCTTTTGGACTTCTCTGAAGCGATGTTCACAATGAAGCAATTTGAGAAGGCAGGTGGAAGCTTTTGTACATTTTGTTTATTTTTATTGCCAAGGGAAGGAATCTCTAGTATATTCACCTGCCTTATTTGCTGAAGTATTTTTGTGTATTGACATGACGTTTATATAAACTTCTGGCATGATCTGGTGAGAATGAGATTATTTATGCCATTGCGTTGAAGTTTGGTAATGTTGCTCGGGGTTGAAGGTGACAGGTGCTCAAAAAAAAAGCTTGTTTATTAGGAATTAAAGGGGTGGTCTGAAGATGAAGAGAAGGAGTTCTTGAGAAAGTAAGCAGGAGTGAAGAACCTGGAACAGATGATCTGTGAGGAATCAAATTAAGTAAATGGAGTGGGAGATGAAAGTAAAGCTGTGGATCTGGAGTGTCTTGATGAGACTAGATTTGGAGAAAACTGAGTTTTTACATCAAATCACTGTCCCTGCTGGGGTAAGATGATGCCCGTGTGCTGGTGACTTGGCGCACCAGGACTGGTAATTCTGGTGTTTTGCTGGCTCATTTTTGAGTGTTTGGATTCCTCTGTGGCTGGTGTTGTGTGGGTTTTTTTGTAGATTTGATCATGGTTAAAGAGACTTGCCAATCCTTGACTTTATTTTTATTTTATTTTATTTTTTCCCTCCTCTTCAGCATTTTCTTCCATGCTTTCTGGGATACATTGAGCATTGCTTCTCTGGCACAGACGCCATCACGAAGGATGAGGCGATGGCAATTCTGGCTAAACTCATTCTGGCGAAAGCAGAGCCTCCTACCATTGGTTCGATGGCATTTGAAAAGTATCCTCTCGTTTTCACTGAATCGCCTGTCAGGTGAGACTTCTCAAGTTTAGCAAATGCTAGATGTGTCTGCATGGCCTGAAGGCAGTGCAAAGCTACATAAAAGTTGCCCCCCCAGTGTTTGCTGGAGTTGTGTTGCTGGCAGGTTTGCAAACCAAGCGATGTGGTAGGATCCAGCTTTTCTTTCTGAGATGATTTGAGAAGAGATACTGCTCTGGAAAGGTTATCTCTGATGTAAAAAGACTAGCGAGTGTTGCAGTAGGTGTGTGATGGAGATTTGTTAACTTGAGCAGTCAGTCTTTGTAGTGAGTTCTGCAATCCAGGTTGTCATCATTACTAACCTCCTGCCTGTGCACCTTCTTTCTTACCTGTATGCATATGTCTTGCCCAGGAGCTTTCTTGGCAGCAGTTCTATAGTCTTACCATTGAGCATAATTGGGTGCCAAAGGGCATGTAATTAATCTAGATACAGCAACTCTGCTGGCACAGCTTGACTGCTTCTAGTTGCAAAGATAGCTTGGTTGCAATGAAATGGTTGTTTTTTCCCCCTGGAGCCTCTTGGAAAGATTTGGGGTAACCACTGTCAAGCACAGAATGACTGTTACTAATCTACTGATACTGATTATTCTAATCACTCTATCTTAGATAATTCAAAACTTTCATCTGCCACGTGGTGACTTGTATTGCCTTTTCTGTAAGGTTTTATCTTTCGTGAAAGCAATTCATTCTGTGGGGTTTTCCTATTTTTATTTAATAGAGTAGAGGCATTAGGGTTAAGAGAACAGAAGGTTGAGTCAAAAAAAAATCCTTGTTTTTTTTCCCTTGTTTTCTTTCTTGATCTCTCTTGATTTTCTGTGATATGGGGTATATAGCTGAGACACCCTTGGTCCTACTTGGGAATTTTTGTGCTCCTGCATAGAGTTGTGTACCCCATCTCCTACTTAGGATGGAATTAGCAAGTCCTGAACCAGTCCTGAAAGATGTCTGACCAAGTTGTTATTAAATATTCAAATTCTGGAGATTCCCAAGCTGCCCCTGGCAGTCTGTGCCAGTACTTTCTTGTCTTTATGGTTACGGAGGTGTTTGGGGTTTTTTGTTTGGTTGGTTTTTTCCCCAGTCTGTAATATACTAGACTTCCTTTATTGCAGTTTAAATCCATTGCTGCTAATCTTATCTGCAGGGAACATAAAGAGCAGATTATTTCTTACTACTTGCATCCAGCTTTTACAAACAGGCTTTGATCATCAGAAATACCTGAAATCTTTGGACCAACAATCTTAGTTCATAGAATCACATAATAGTTGGGGTTGGAAGGAACCTTTAAAAATCATCTAGTCTTATCCATCCTGCAATGAGCATGCCTTGAGGTTTATCTCATAAATATTCTTTCTAATGATTCATGATGCTGTCTTTTTGTTAGCTTCTATATTTCTTGAAGGGTGGAGCCTATGCAGGCTTTTAACTATGATCTTGCAAGCACTGAGTGGAATGGAAAGATAGCTGTCCATGGGATGCGAAATACTCCTGTTCTTATGTTCCACCATGGTGTCAGCCCTTTATGCCTGGCTGAGACAAAAATCAACAAGCAAAAAGGCTTGCTGATTTGTCTCAGCTTGCGATTCCTTTTCAGTCTCCAAACTTTTACCTCACTGGTTGTTTTCTGTCATCCATTAGTCTGTCTATGTCAGTGAGATCATGGTTTATTAACAGTAATCACAGCCATGACTCTGAGGTGCTCATAGAGGCCTTATGTCCTAATCGTGAGGGTGCCCAACTGAGAACTATTGTCTTTCCTTTTGGAAATACTATTTGAACTTGAAATAAAGACCTGATGTTTCTTGTGGGCTATGTTTTGTGCTCCTCAGCATGGCTGCACGATGTTTTGTGCTGTGGAGGACATTAAAGAGAAAATAATAGTCCCTTGGGTTGTCCAAGTCCTTTTTGCTAGAAGTAACAAACAGAATTTTGAGTATCATGGGGAAAAAAGGAACAATCTCTGATATGCAGTGGTGGTTACTAAAAAGCTTGGTTTTATTTTTAGCTCTAATACAAGGCAACAAACAAGCAAAAGACAAGGAGGAAAGGCAGAAGTACCAGTGTTGGATCATGTACTGTCATTAATCCATTTACCGGAGAAGGAAGACATCACTGACCTTTCACAGCCTTGGGTTGCCTTGGTTGTGCTGCCACATATTAGGTAAGGGATATTCTAAGTAAGGTACTATTGTCATCTGTTTCTGTGGTACTGTCTAGTTCAGTCTCTGTCAGAAATCATTTTAGTAAAGGGAAGGGCAATAATTACTTACTGTAGTTTGGGGAAACTGGGGTTAGAAGGTGAAAAAAAATACTGTGTGGAAATATCATGAGTCGATAATTATATCAGTTAGAGTATCAGTTTCTTGATGGCCTGCTTGACAGGTTTCAATTTCTGTGTTTTAAGCACTGTCCTCTCTAGAGGAGTAGATGGTATTATTTTTTTTCCCAATAAATATGATGATCTTGTATGGAAGGAATAGTTGGAAAGAAGGTGCAGTGAATGCTACAATTTAACTTGTGAATTGGAAATAGCAAAAATGGTTCACTGCTGGTTTCAAACTTGGGGTGAGCTATCTAATATAATACAAGACAGATGTGAAAGAAAGCTTTCATGTGTGTGTAGGTGTCAGTGTAACATAGTGATAAAAGCCTTCCCATTTATTTTGGACAGACCAATGGACAAAGAAAACATCCTGCTGCATGTGACAAGTTTTATAGACTCTCTCTTCACAGCCATTGACAAAGGAAGCCTCTGCAAAGGTCAGTTATGGTTATTTCCTGTTTATTTGCTTTTTTTGATACATTAAAAGAATTATAAAGCTATTTTTCTGATGACACAAAGCATGGAAATGAATAGCAGTAGCATTGTACCCAAATTTATTGACCAGATGAAGTAAAACTAGAAAATCAAAGCTTGGGGAAAACACCCTCCAGGAAATGATTCTGTACCTACTGTTGATAATAACAACGGGGTAGCAGATGTTTTATGCAAAGTGGAGGATGGATATAATTGGGAAGGAGAAGAAAGTGAGAAAAAAGAGGATGAAAATCAATCTAAACCAGATCCAGACTGAAGCAGTTGAGTGAAGGAGAGTATCCGCCAACTGGCTTTTGCTTTTTCTTCTCTACTTTTTGTCAAGCACGGTCCTTTTGGGTTTAGCCTTTTCTTCTATCCTGTTTGTTGGGCTTGCATGCTGCTGTGATTATTTTAATGTACTTCTTATGAAAAAGGAATACCCAAAGTTTTTTTTCCTTGGGTCTTTGGTGGCAGCAGTTGCTGCTCTGCACCAGCTCTGTGCAGGAGGCAGGTTGCTATTTTTCCTGTTGCCCATAAGAGAAAAGAAAGCAAATGCACTCTCAGTCCTACACTCCTGCCTCCTCTTGCTCCATTCTTTGCTTGATTTTCCTCACTATCCTTCCAAACTAGGGTTCCTGGACACTTTAGTCATCCTCCACCGTTCTTTCTCCACAATTCCTTCACCTTCTACTAGGACTCCAGCCTGTCCTTGTTGCCCGTGCACAGCACACCCCAGCCTGGCGCAACCTGTTTGAACCTGCACGGCCTCTGTAGCCTGAGGCAAACTGCGAGTCCCAGAACGGGGTGTTTTTCTGCAGTTGCTGCAGGAGTACAGGGAAGCTGGCCTGTGAACAGAGCAACAGCAAGCTACCCCTGGCAGCTCATTAGGGGCGATTGTCTGTCTGGAAGTGCTTACCCTATTGATCATATAATGACATCCACAGTGAGATGAGAGCTGCTGTCTTTGCCTGGTACAGACATACTCCTACCAAATGGCATGCAGATTACAGTTTGGGAACTTGTGCCCTTAAACGGGTGCAGAAAGCTTCATCCTGCCATTAACTTAATGTTCCTTCTCCTCTCTGAGAAGCTCCTTGTGGAGGTTAACGGTGAGCAGGATTTAGCACACACCTGGGGTATTAAGCAGCTTGAAATAGAGGGATATTTTCAAAGGAATAAATGGGAAATGAATGCTCACTTCCCTTCTTTACCATGGCAGCTGGCAGTATGCAAGAAAATTATATCCCTTAAAAACTTTCTTCAGTTTGTGTGGCTTAGGAACAGTGTTTCTTCTTCTTGGAAAGAGATGAAGGAGAGAGGAGTTTTTATATAGTTTTTTAAACAACCCACTTCCTAATTTAGGAGTGGCAGGGGAAAGGACTTGCCCTTCCCCTCTTTTGCCTGGAAGGGTTTTGACTCTCCTGTGCATTTGGGAAACCCTCCATCTCTAAAGGAGGCTAAGAGGTTTAAGAAGGAGACATGATTGCTGCAACAAAATAAATCAAAAACTTAAATTAAAATAATCACTAGCAGATGTTCAGCCTTTAAGTACATGGGGCAACTTTGAAGATCTCATATGGTAGTGCATTGCCAAAGGGCCAAAGCTTATAGACACCTGTGTGGGAGCATCAGTACATAAGTTTGCTTCTGTTTTCCTGCATTTGTATCAATTTGGGCAACATTTCTTCATTTCCGAGTGCCATTTGTAGCATAGAGCTGTCTGAGACCCCTGCGGCAGTTCTTAGCTCCAGGTCTCTGCTCCTTGTGTACGTGGGTGTGATGGAAAAGGATGCAAACTGGGAGCTGCTCACGGCTTTCATTGCTGGCTCGCTGGAGTAGGCATTTACTTTGACAGCCAGAGGAGCATTTCTTTTATGGGTTATGATGATGGTGATTAGAAAATACACATGCTAGTTCTGGGACCCATTCATTACCCTGTTTCTATGACTCCAGCCATTTCAGGATAGGCATGTACCATACAAACCCAAGTCATTGAGAGCTGAGTAAATGTACGGGCTGTTCTTGTTCTCTCTCTGCTTCAGGAAGCCTGTTTGTGGCCTGCCAAGCTGTGAGTACTCTTCTTAGTTTGGCAGAGTCTTCTGAAATACTCCATTTGTTACCCGTGGAGCGTGTCAAGAGCTTGCTGGTGTAAGTAAACTTTGCCTGTTACGTGACCCTTTGTAATTCTTCTTGGTAGAGCCAAGAGTTTGGCTTTGCCTTTGTGCAGGGGGTTGTTAAATGCCTCTCTGAATTTCACTGAATTATTAGAGTTGGAAGGGACCGTAGAGATCATCTAGTCCAACTCCCCTGCTGAAGCAGGACTGCCTAGAGTTAGAAGGATTGCCTAGAAGCTCTGTGTGTTGACTATTCTGTTAGGCCAGCGCGTTGCTTCAGTACTGTGGTTGTGTTAAAGTAGCAGTGTTGTAGGCTGTTTGTTTGGAAAATCAGGTAGATGTAGTGCCTTTTCAGTTATATTTTCTCTGCAAACTGAAGCTTTCTTAGACAGCTACAGGGTAGTGTGTCAAATAAGTTTTACCTATGAATGCTATGCTTATAACTGTGTCTTCTTGTTGTAATGATAAAAGAGACGGGAACGGTGCTTTCTGATCTTATGTCAGAAACCTGAACTTCTGCAGTCTGTTGGTGGTGTTGGGAATCCTCCGTGTCCTTACATACCCACATGTGTGCTTGCTCCACAGCGGGAGGAGGTTTTGTATGCTCCATTTTATTTATTGTGGCTCTATTATACTATAACTAGCACACATAACTGAGTGACTGTTGATCCTTCTCCAGCGAATCCTGCAGAACTTGCCATCTTCCATCACTGTTGGGCTGGAGCCTCTCCAAGTCTTTGGTGGTTTGAACTTCAAAACATCCTGCTCAGTTAGGAAATCATGGTGCCCATGTCTAAGGCATGATGGATATAAAACAGCTTGCCCAGATCAGGCAGGAAGTCTTGGCAGGGAGCTTCAGTCTAGTGGTTTTCTGCCCGCTTTGTGCTGGGGGTGTGAAACCTGCTTGCAGCAAGGGCTATAATGTAGCAGAAGGAGGCTTCCCTGTGGGCCGGCAGGACTCCTGGTGTCTCACCTAAGCCTAGGTTACTTCTTTTCTGTTGAAATTGAACACTTGACTGGGCACCTGTGCAGTAGCAACAGCCCCTGTCTGACCTATGCAGATTTGTTTTCTGCAGCTGTGTGTGTGTGGATCCATCTTGCTAACCCCAGCCTGACAAGCCTGATTAATGCAAAGGAGGAATCTCATGTCTCCTGGGCTGTCATAGGTGATTGGACTTTGAGGCTGCAAGCCAGCGTGCTGGGGAAGTCTGACTTCACTGGCCTGCCAGTGCCAGCAAGTCTGAAGTCCTGTGGAATTTTCCCTGGATATTGTTATCATCACTACTGCCTAATTTTCAAATACCTGTATTATTGATAGTGCTCACTATATGCTAATAACACACTCTGTTGTTTTAGCACTTTCCCTTCAGACCCCTCGGCGTTGCTGCTAGCTGATCTCTATTACACGAGGTTGGCATTGTGTGGATGCCAGGATCCCCTTTCCCAAGGGAACCTGATGGACTTGTTTGAGAAGTTGCAACCTAATATTTCCACTGGTGTTTCCAAGGTAATCTACTTTCTTGAGCGTGGGCAAGATGATTTGTGTTTTAGCAATGCAATTTAAGTAAACTGAGTTAAATGACAAAGGCTAAAGGCGAAACATGAGACTAAGTAAAGCAATTACTTCTGTAGTATGGACTGTGTCCATTTCTAAGAGGCTGTTGCAGGGCATGAGGTAACAGAGGTTAACTTTTAGCCCTAGGGGGATTGCCTCTTCCTTAGAGGTGAATTGGAGCAGGACCCTAATGTATTCATTTTTAATTGCCTGCTAGACTACAGGAACTCATCTGTTTCTCAGTTCCAGGAGGAACCTATTGAGATCGACTGCCTGTGCAAAGCATTAACCTCTCTGTAGGTGTGTATGTGTCTGTGTATGTAGCCTGCATTCTCTGGCATGCTTCTAATATGTTTCCTCTTTGGATAGGTCCGACTATTGACTATCCGAATTCTAAACCGTTTTGAGAATCGACCTTCTACACAGATTGAGGTAGGGCTAACATGTTTCATTTAACACTTCAAAAACATTTGTGTTTGATGTTGTGTATGAACTGTTTTCCACTTTGCAGAAACAAAGCATGTGTCTGTCTGGTAGAGTTTTTTTGTGCTTTCATATTCCAGTTCTATCTCTTTGTCCCCCTGCCTCCTGATGTTTTCAGGTGTGTGAGTTTTGACGCCAAAGTGGTGGAAAACAGAGCAAGTCCCTTGACTTTGTTCTTTGCTCCAAAATGGCTGGGACTCTGTAGTTTTGTTGAAATTCCTTTCAGTGAGAAAAGGATACTCTAACAAAATGCATGTCACTCATTTGTTCAGGGTGATGGCACAGGGGAAGTCCAGGCAGTGTTTGCCATATTGCTCCAAGCAGAACTTGTGCCAGCAACAGTGAATGATTACAGAGAGAAACTTCTCCATTTGAGGAAACTAAGATATGATGTCGTGCAGTCTGCAATACCAAGTGCGTCTTTGCAGGAGGTAAGTAGTGGTTACCAGAAAGCAGTTGTCACATTCCTTTATTCCAATTGTCCTTGGAACTATTGTGTTCTCTTGGATATTTAGGAGAACAATGGTATCTGGATAAATGACCCACACCCAGATTAATCAGGTTTTGATATCAAGGCAAGGAAGGCAAATGATTCCAGGGAGAAGTGAGTTGTGAGCAAATTTAAAATCATGACCTTGCCATACTCTCAGCATGGTTCAATTTTGGTAGGATTCCCGTTGGGCTCTGGTGATCCTCACCTCCGGATCTTGCTGCAGGGTGAAAATCTAGTATGTGTATGACTGTTGAATCTCCTCTGACGCTGAGCTAAAGGGGACCTCACATTCTAGATGTTGGAAGGGTCACGGTTTTACTAATTAAATGATCATGGATTTGGTGGGAGGGTTGTGGGTTTTTTAAAATTATTTTTCTGGCTGTTGCTGTACCTGTATAATTTCTTTACCCTGACTTGTAAGCTTCTGTGAGTCAGTGCTACTGCGTGTAGGTCAGCAAGAAGCCAGTCAAAAGGACATGCTTCTAGACCTAGTGTGATGAAGACTCCTCAGGGCAATCTTTCCTCTTTCTGGGCCCCCTAATGCTGCTATGGCAGCCCTAAAGTTCAAGAGGGGGCAGGCAATCCAGATCTGCTGTGCTGAACTGCTTTTTGCACATTCATGGTATGTAAGGTATAGTGACTAGATCTCAGTGCAGCTTACAGTAAATGGACTCTAGATTCCCTTGTGCAGCTATGAGACAAGGAATGATGATGTGTGTGATTTGCTTCATTACTTCTAGTACTTTTGAGAACTTGTTTGATCAAAGTTTCCTCTTTGAGAGGAAAAGGGCTAGAAGAGGTTTTTTGGTCTTTAACTATTGTTTTTTACGTCTCAACAAGATAGTAAAGATGGTATTGTATGCTATTCTAGGTGCCTCTTCAGTATTTATTGGGAATGCTTTATATTAACTTCAGCCCTCTTTGGGATCCTGTAATTGAACTCATAACGTGAGTATATGCTGTTGGATGCTGCAATCTGTGGTTGTCTTACAGAACGTTCCTTCCATTGGTCTGTGAACAAAAGCTGAGGTAAAAATGTCTGATTTGGAGAGATCTGTGCATGAGAATCTTCATGTGAAATCTTCTGAAATGAACTTGGACTCTCAAATAAATCACAACCTGTGTAGACCCTTAATTTATAAGTTTCTGTTTTTTCTTAAAGGGAACTAGCAACAACTAGCAACAAATATAGTCAAGTAGCATCAGAGTTTTGAATCAAAGGTAGCAGGATTTGATTAGTATTTCACAAATGCTTAAAGGACCAAGAAGTCCCTCTCAGTTTCTCCATCTCTGACTTCTCTGTCCTTACTGGAAAAGCTCTAAATCCTCCTAAAGAGTAGGGAAGACTTGTCATAGTGACAGCTAATCTAAATACTGAAATCGATGTCTGCTTTTAGCATGACTTTATCTCCTTGTTTTTTCCTCTCTGCTGTATGATTAAAAAGGATGGGATTTTCCCCTTCAAACTAGTGAATTAATAAAAAAATACTAAGCTAGCTCTTCAAAAGGTATGTCCATGCTAATTCTTCCTTTGGTTCTATATGATATTACTGTACAGAAGTCAGTAAAAAGCTTGAGAACATTTTACTTAATTTGAGTTCATTTGAAGTCATGGGGCACAACCAGATTATTTTAATAACAATTGACATTTGGGATCCATGAGTAAAGTCAAGGGAAATGCTACAGCTGTATTGTGCAGATGTCCTGCTTTCGGACACCCACATTAAAGCAGTAATCAAAGCCTCTGATTGTGTTAGTTGTTAACTTGCCTAGTGACGCATGGGACTTTTTTTTTCCCTTTTAATTTCATGCTGTCTTATGGTTTGTTAGTTCTCATGCAAAGGAAATGGAGAATAAACAGTTCTGGAAGATCTTATATGAACATTTGGAGAGGGCTGCTACCTATGCTGGTAAGTCACATTGTTATGACAGTAACCCAGCTAATTGTGAATGACATGACTGTGTTTCTATGTGCCCCAAATGTACCTGTGATGGGGGAATTCAGAGCCAGTGCTCTTGACGACCAGCATCATGTTCAGGGCAGGAATGGAGAGGCTTGGGAGAAAACTGTGTCTCCTCCTATGCTGAACACCAAGAAGTAGATAGAAAAAGCTCCTGCGTTACAGGAGGGAATTGCAGGTTGTGGGAAGCCACATAGCAGTTTTGTCCCTGCTTGAGGCTGGCTCTAGCCAGATTGACCAGGAGCAATGACAAAACCTGTGTGATGGGGTTGACTGCCTTTCTGGTCCATAGCTTCAGTGGAATTTCTGCTAACAGTGTCTTTCTTGGGTGTGCTCTCAAGGTTTACCTATGGGTGTATTTCATGGTAGAGCCATGAGCATTCAAGAGAACTGAGTTAATTGAGACGCACCAGGGCTGTAAGGCATCCTAGAATACCTTCTAAGCAATGTGGGTCTTTGAGGTCAGTGATTAATACAGTTGTCAAACTGGCTACATTTCACCAAAAGTATTACATTCATAGTGGGGGAATTGATACCTTACTGCTGGCAACTATGAATTAATGTGAAGAGATTTTCTTCATCTGTTCTACAGAAATGGAGCTGCAAAATGAACTAGGTGAACAGGAGGAAAGCATTGCTGAAACAGAAAGTGAGAAAATGCCAGGAGGGGTGGGGACTGTCTTCCTGGAGCAGCTGAGGACGAGAACAGATTGTAGTGAGCGGCTGGACCACACAAACTTCCGTTTTCTACTATGGAAAGCACTGGATAAGTTTCCAGATAGAGTGGAGCCTAGGTCAAGGGAACTTTCCCCACTTCTTTTGCGATTTATTAGGTAAGTAAGATTTATCTTTCAGTTGAGAGGACACATTGCTTTCAGTGTGCTGCTGAGCTTTAAGACTCTGGCTGTCCCATTATAGACAGAGTTTCCTGAATGCATGGCTGATGAAATGTCTTTCCAGTTAAGATAACTTTTTGATTGAAGTGTGGAATCTGTTAGAAGAAACATCACACAAGAATCAGATTGAAATGAAACTGGCAGTATGTTTCTGCTGCTCAGTCTCTCATTTATTGACTTGTCACTGTCACAGCTTCATTACTCCCATTAGGGAGTGATTTCAGTGGAAATAAAATTCCTTTTTTTAAAAAAATGAAAATACATTTTAATTTGAAATCACAGAAGACCAAAATATTTCCCCCAAGATGGGGAAAATACTAGTTTTGTTAGAGGATGATTCAATTTCCTGGCCCTGGAGGAAGAGCAGTGGTGTGTTTCCATGTGTGCGCTTATCAGATAGCATGATGCATGTGGGGTAAATGTGATCTCATAGCAGGGGAAGGTCTCTAATACTCCTTTTCTATGATGAGAAAACCTGTGTTCTGTTTGCCTTCCTGGAAAAATAGAACCATACTGTAGTAGGTTAGTTTCCTCACTTAACTCTCGCACTTCCATACTTTGTGTTCAACTGCCCATTCAAGCAAACACAACCCCCATGGTCTCTTTACAGATCTCTATTAATTTAGTGATTCACTTCTCTTCTCCACTAGGTACCTCCAGTTTCCTCAGTGTATTTAGTCACTGCCTTGTATCTCTGCAACTTGTACGCAAATAAGCATATACTTGCTGAAATATGCCTCTTTGGGAATTTTTAGCCGTATAGTGACCCAAGATACAGTGCCACTAATAATGAGAATGGTGGATTGTGGAGTTTCTAGTTGTTCTTGTCCTGAAACCCTGAAAAATGCAGTGCTTATTAATTCTTTCCTTTTTTTTTTTTTTTTTTTTAAACCTAGAAATGAGTACTACCCAGCAGATTCACTAGTGGCTCCATCTCAGGATCTTAGAAAGAAACGTAGTGGTACAGTAGCAACAAAAGAAATACCTGGTGAAGAGGTGAATGATGTTGCTATGGAGGAGGAGGAGGAAGAAGAAAAGGAAGAAGGGGAACCAATTACTGTAGGACTGCCAAAAAAGAAAACAAGAAGAGCTGCTGCTAAGTAAGTATTTTTAGTTTTCCCTTGCTTGTGCTTTCATGGAAAGGCAGATTCAGCAGCTTGTGTTGAGATAAAAGCTGTGCTTATATATATATTATTTTTTCTTCTTTTATTGCACTTTGTAATTTTTTAGTAGTTTATAAGCACTTCAGAGTCAGAAACTCTGCCTTCACAGTACTAAATATCCAAAGACCCTGCCCAGGTTTTATCATTATCTCACTACCTGCTGACAGTCTGTGATTTATGTTACTTTAAGCAAAAATTATGTGGTATTCTGAAGCCATTCTGAAGTTTTTAAGGCCATTGTACCTGCATTCCCCTGGCTTCTCTGTACGTATCTGTTATTCTTTTAAAGCCATGGGCATTGCCAAGTACTTTGAAAAATAAGACTATTCATGTACGTATTTTAATATTGGGATTCTGCCATTGCATACCTGTTATGAATCTTGGTCCTGGTCTTCTTCATAGGATCAAAGATTTTTATTTGGTGGTATTTTAGACTGAAGTTACATGCTGTTGTACTGTCATTGTTTGCAGTGCTGAATACATGGAGAAAGTGACACTTAGTGTGAATTCTCTACATTTCTCTGATCAGGGTCTTTTTACCCTGATAGCCTCTATGAAATATCCATTACAAATAAATCACAAAGATTTGTGCTTTGCCACTTTTTTTTGCAAAGGATGGCCCTTGTAATGACAGACAACTTCAAAATGGTCACCTTACATGACGGACCACAATGAGTATTTGATATGTAACCTGAATTGTCATTTAATTCCAATTGTTTTATAGGTGTTTCATTTTGTTGCCAGATTCAGGCTTGTATCTGTAAATTAGCAGCAATTAAAATACAGTGACAGTCCCAGATTTATTTATTTTTCTTTGAACTTCTGTCTCAAAATGTTCATATACTTAGGTGGAAACATTAGTTCCCGGCAGCAGTAACAAAGGCATAAAAGATTGACCAGAGACATGTTAATGAGTTCTGGAGTGACCTCCCTTCATCTTTGCCCTGGACAGTTCATGCAGTGGGGCAGAGCTGTCATGGGGCTGCACCATGGGAGGACCCACGCCTGTCCCAAGCTCCGCGTGGGGTTGCGAGAAGATGTACTTGTCCTTTGGCTTAGCCCAGCCATGGAGGACAGCAGCCCAGTCGAGTGTCTGGAGAGTTTAGTGTAAAGTACCAGGGGAGCAGCTGGACGAGGGCAGCCTCTGCCAGCCCCACAAAGCATATGGTAGAGGAGATTTCACTCCTTCCTTATCCTGGTCACCTCTCTCCCCTACCACAAAGTGGAGGTGGGGCAGATAGGGCAGATAGCCACTTCTAGAGGCACTGACTCCCATCTGTGCTTGCAGCCCAGTGCAAGTCCAGCACAGTTTGTGGCTAAATGCAGCCCTTAAATGTTGATGGGAGTGAAATGGGCACCAGTTAAGGAAAAGTAAAGAAATAGAGATAATTTCAGCTATTTGGGGTTCCACACTGGGCTGGCAGTAAGAAGCAAGCTGCATCCCGACTGTTTGTATTCCTTTCACACCAAAAGCTGAGCCCATCCAGTGCTACTGAGGAAGGAGCCTTCTCTGTGCAGTGAGGTGACATCTGGAAGGAGCTGCTTAGGAGAGGGAGCAGGACACCTCTTTCTGTGTCTCTGAAATGGAAACTTACAGACTTGGGATCCTCTTGTGTTTGCTTTTTTTTTTTCTTGTTAGTCAGTTTTAATGGAAGTTCCCCACTTGTCTATGATAATGCAGGATTGTCTCTTCTGGTCATTTAAAAAAAATACTTGTTTTGTTTTACAGGCAACTAATAGCACACTTACAAGTTTTCTCTAAATTCTCGAACCCTCGTGCGTTGTATCTGGAGCAGAAGTTGAATGCGTTGTATACCCAGGTGATGCTGTTTGCTGTCTTTTGGAATTACAGCTATTAAATGAAGTCATTCTTATTTGAATGCAGTGTCTGCATTCTGCAAAGACTGCAGAAACCGGTGGTTCTCTGAACCCAGCCATAAAAGCTGAAAAAGGGGCTGTCCTTGAGAGGGCTTTCTAGCAGGCTTCACTTGAAATGAGCCCCTTTAGCAACGACCTGCTTGAGATACCTGGCTTAGTTTGCCAGGAGTGGCTCATGTGAACAGATCTGGCAGTAGACAAGAAGAAGTCTTTGGCAAGGTGGAGGAGTGGCTGTAGAGGGAGTGTGTTACACTTGCACAGCAGGATCTGGAAGAGGGTTTAGAATCCAAAGCTTGGGTAAGACCCAAGGAGATTTGTCCTTGTCCTACAGTGATTTGTCTACAAAGAGTATGGTCAGTGTGAACAGTAGATCATTTTGCATCAGCTGTTCTTTCCAAACAGTTACAGTTGTATATCTTTCAGCATTTCTTGTTGTGATTTGAGATATAAAATATAGGAAATTCAGGATCCTCATCCTGTCTAGCCCTTGGGATGGGGAAATGCAGTCATGGCCATCATTATGAAAAAGCATACCTCTGCAGAAAGGGAAAGGCAATACAAATATTTGATGTGTATGTCTCTTTCTGTCCTCTGTTTTTCTTTTATTTGTTTATTTGTTTTTAGTGGCTAATGGTACAGTTCCTTTGCCTGTTATAGGCATATACACTGTCAGTGCATAGTGTATAAGTCACTGTCATAGTATAAACTGAAGATAAATAGAGATTAAGTGAATAAGCAGGGAATAAGGATTAAAGAGCAGAGCATAGATAATGCTTGTTCTAACCAAAATGCTTTTCTAACTTTAAGTAAGGGAGGCAGGAAAACAGATCTAAGAAGAAATGGGACAGGAGGAGTCACAGTCTATAAAAATGGCATTAAAAAAGAAAACAGGTTTCTTCTTGAAGAATATTCTGTTTGATAAGATTCCTTTTTGAGGGATTTCCCTGAAGGAATTGACAAAAATATGGCTCTGAAGAGAATTTCTAGGTCTTTATCCTACACTCTTTAAAAGGATATTTTATTCATTGTACTGGGTTTTGGTTCCCGATTTGTGGATTTGTTCAGATCATTGGGATTTGTTTTAATTGTTCCCAGTTTCTGTTCTCTGAGGCTGTGGTCAGTGGGGTGTAGAACTATATTAAATGGTAGGAACCTGTTAGTTCTCTGGGCTTCACCTGGCACCCAGCGTGGGAGTTGGAAGGTCCATTCATTTCTCCCCAGATGAGAGAATCTCTAATGAACAATCCACTCTGTTTCAGTTGACCTCAGAGTTTGGCTTAGGAAGAGTTGGTCCATGTGTTTCCTTGCCTGTGTCCTAGGAAAATATTAAGCCGGTGTGTACTAGTCAAAACAGCGTGTGAAGAGCAACCTGACATGAGAGAGATTACTTCATCACTTACTGTTCGCTATTTCTGTGTCTTGGTATATGTATTGTCAGGGTTGGTGTGTCCATCTGGCATAGGGATATCATGGCAAAGTGACCTTTGATGATTCTATCCTGTGCTGTTTGGTAGGAGACTGAAAAACTGATAAGGGTGCCACTTGGGGAAATGACCTGTATTTCTTAGTGCCTGGTTATGAGGAGTCCTCTTCATGAGATGGCAAATCTTGTTGAAAATGTGCGCATCAGGTGCATATGAAGTTTTATGAGTATTTTCTGTTTGTCGCAAGAAAGACAGACAGGTGTCTTGGGATGGTTTGGGTAGTCTGCTTTTTAATCCAGTCTTCCCAGATGCACAACTGGTAACTGGTTTTGGAGGTTAAAAATGCAAGCTGACAGTTGTCCAAAAGACAATTATGAGAAAATAAACGCTATAACTATCCTATGTAGATGGGAAGGAAAAGTAAATATCAACTACTAGCAACTATGTCTGCTTTTTATGAGTGACAGTTGTGTATTTGCATCTTGCTTTGTACAGGCAATGCATACATTCTGTTTCCATTCCGATGAGCTTGTCCAAAACCTGCTTGAGCTTGGAGCCTTCGGGTTGTTTCACTATTTGCAGTAAGGACTTCTGCCTCCTAGACAGGGACTCATGTTCTTTCTTTTGTCATTTGCAGTTACTGTCCCATCAAGACCAGAGTGTACAGAGAATAGCTCTTGACTGCATAATGACATACAAGCATCCTCATCTACTGCCATACAGGTAAAAGATTTTATATTATTTTAGTGTCAGTGAACAAGCCTGCTGTTATATCAGAAGTCAGTTGCTTCAAAGAGAGAGCCCTGCTTCCGTTTATTGAAAACATATGTATAAATTTTAATTTTAGCCAGCTATGTATTTCCTATCTAAAACAGGAAATAAGGTCTCAAGGTTGGTCGGTGTTACTTTTTTTGTTTACAGGAAAATGGCAACACTTTTATTCTGTCGCAGAAAGTTGAGCGCTTAGTAGTTGCATCTTTTTCAAAGAGGTCATTTGTAGAGATGCTTTATAACCACTCAGAGAAAGTGACAGCATAAAACTGTAGATTGTCGTTGAATAATCTCTTCAGAATGTGTCCAGGAGGTACTTTCCTATGTAATTAGATTGAATTTGCTTGATTTTTTTTAGTATTTTTTTGATAAAAGCGAGGGGACATAGTGCTTTAATATTTTATATAGAGCATAGATTATATAGGTAGGTAAGTAGGTATAGGGGAGTGTGTGAATTTGTTTATTTTTACAACCCCTATGTGCCCTCATAATAATAGTGTTTATTAATTTCAGGGAGAACTTGCAAAGGCTTCTGGAAGACAAGAGCTTTAAAGAAGAAATAGTCCATTTCAGTATTTCTGAGGAGACCGCAGTAGTAAAAGCAGAGCATCGACCAGATCTGATCCCTGTTCTTATGAGGTATGCATGAAGTGCAGATTTATATGTTTCATGTCAAAGTACTATGAGCAGAGATGTAATGCTGCTGCTTCTCATTTTAAACAGTTGAGATAAACCTATGGTTTATGGTATGGTTTGATGACTTCGTTTGTGTTGTTCTGTGTGGTTTCCTTATTAACACCTTTCTGTAATGTGTTATGCAAATGGTGTTTTCTTTAAAAACAGCATTTTGGTAACTACTGCTTCTTCTAAGGCTTAGAGAGAACTGTGAGGTCATTTCAGTTCACTGAATGTTACCACTTATTGAGAGACAGTGATGCAGGTTATCGTGCAGGTTGCTTCTTCAGCTGTAACTGCCCTCAAGCAAGTCTGGAGGAATTCTAGTTTTGTACCTGAAGTCTCCAGCAAAGCTTCTATTGTAGTAGCAGAAGCTGAACTTTCCCTGGGATGTTTTGGGATACTGTGTAGTAATTCAATGGAGACCCTGAAGGCAGGGGTGGAAAGACTTTTGCTCGGTTTGTTCTCATTAGGGAACTTTTTTGAATTAAATGGAATTTCTCCTGCGAGAATAAGAGACTAGGAAACAGATGGCTTGCTGAAAGCTAATGCAACCTCTTTTTGGCTCTTGAAGAATTCTCTACGGCAGAATGAGAAACAAAACAGGGAGTAAAACACAAGGCAAGTCTTCAGCGAGTACTCGCATGTCAATCGTTCTGCGATTTCTTGCCGGCTCGCTGCCAGAGGAGATACGGATGTTCTTGGATCTGCTCTTTGAAGCTGTGAACCAATTCAGTAACGGTAGGTACAGGCAGTAGAACCTGGGGGTATGGTACTTCCTGACCTCTAGAGATATGGGAGGATAAATATGCTTAGTACTGTTTTGTGCATCAGTTTGTTTCTAACAGTGCCTTGGAAGGATGAAAGGATGAAAGTAAAGTTTTGAGGAGGAGTGGGATTCCCCTGAGCTTTTCCTTATGAAGCATGATTGCTGTGTTATACAGGTCAGAAAAACTGAAGTGACTTGCCCCGGCTGTGCAAGTAAGCTGTAGCAGGCCAGGAGTGAAAATCACTGCCATCCTCAGCTGGCCTGCGCATGGTGGCAATAAACAAAGGTTGTAAAGTGCTCTGGTTACTGTAGCAGTGGGAAACATCTGAGTGGCACAGAGAGACGGAGACTTGGAGCTGTAGTTATTTAAAAAGCTGAATGTGAGGAACTGTAACTTAGAGCCATATTATACTGTTTTTCATTGAAAGTTATTTTTGATAGTGGCTATTTGTGTAGTGCTTCTCTAGATAAGTTGCTGTCCCTTTGCCTTTTCAGGGCCGTGCCAGGCTGCAGTTCTTCGAAGTATGTCAGAGCTGGATTTAGCTAAAGTCCTGCCTCTTGGGCGTCAGCATAGCCTCTTCAGTGTTCTTGAAGTTGTGTTGAAAAACATAGGACATTTGATCCATCAGTACCTGCCTGAAATTCTACAGATTCTGCTCTGCATGACGGCTGTGGTATCCTGCATCCTTCAGCAAAGAGAGAAGGTGTGGTATATGCATACATATACATGTATGTGTACACATACACATACAAACTTTCTCTCCTCCTCACCTTAGCTTGCACACATACACCTTCACTGCTTCTGGGAAAAATTAAGTTTAATGCCAGCATGAAGTGAGGCTTAGCAATTGGGTGTCTGTCAAAATAGGGGTCAGTGACATTTTTCTGGAAGTGCTACAGGGCTCAGGAAGCGCAGGCAGAGTTAACATGTTGAGAAAGCTGCTTTGTACTGCATTTTTGTTCAAATTACTGAAGAGACAGTTGGAGGTCATCTCTGTGTGTTGCTGCCTACCTGCTCTGTGGACAGATAGGTGTGAGGGAAAGCTAAATGATGTAAGGATGTAACAAGATCTTATGGCAAGAATTCGAAATCGGCCTTAAAGGTGTAGTTTTTTGGCTGTGAGGATAAAACGTTTTAGCAGAGGAAGGAGAGGATTTAAAGTTCCTTGCCTGTGGACTTCAGAGCAAAACTTGTCTTTGGGTGTTTTGTAGTGGTGCTAGACTCCTACAGAGCTCAGCATCGTGGGTGATGATGGTGATTATCTACAATGATTGTCTCCTGTCCTGGGACACTACCAGCCATGCTTTCAGTACACCAGAAGCACGTTCAGCTCTCTATCAGGAGTAGTCATGCTAATCTGGTGTCACAATTTGAGTCTGCTACATCTCTGCAGAGCACCACAAATGTTTTTTTCCCTTGCTGTGCACTGGCTGTACATGCAGAAAGGGTCAGTTGAGGAAAACATTTTGTTAAAGATTGGCTGCACCTAAAGATGAGGCATGTTGACTTACTGCTGCCCTGTGTCCAGGACAGCAGCACAGAGATCCTGAGCTCTAGACCAGCTAGTTCAGGGGGTCTGTTGCCAGCTGTTTGGAAGCTGTGATATTGAGCCAGGCCTTTCTGAAATCAGTGCCTTTGCCAGGATTCAAGCCAAATAGGAAAAGGAAGACTTGAGTCAGATTCACTGCAGAGCCTGATCATGTATTAGGTATGAAACAAGCAAACTGCACAGTCACCACTATCACTGCAGTATTGAAAGGAATTATAAGATGATAGACTCAGCAAGTAGTGTCAGGTAATGAATGTTTTGTCACTGTGTATGTGTTCTTGCCAAGACCCATCTGTGAGCATTCGAGGTTAAAACTTCTCTTGAGAACTGTCAAACAAAGCAAGCCCTTGCAATCAGGTGGCATCCAAGGTCATATAGTTGCCTGTATAGCTGCACAGAACTTTGTAACTGTCTTCATTTACAAAGGCAACGAGCAAATTTTAGGATAGCAGCATCCCGGAGTCTGGCTTCAGCATGTACCTACATGTTTTATACTGGGAAAAGAGTTTTATAAGCTACTTTGTGCATTGCTGGGATAGTCACATTTTGCCAGGGTTACCACAGTAATTCTGTCACCATTGTGTAACGTGCAGAGCAACAGTCTGCCATTTGTCTGAACTTAATTTAGCATTCCATTAGCCCGTGAGATGTTAAAAGCTCAAGGAAGAGTGTGAAAAATCTGTTTATCTTGGCTAATGATTAGAAGACATTCTTGGAGTTTGAGAGTGATTTATTGCAGACTGATACTGCCTGGAGAGTTAAATGTCAACTTTGGCTGTTGTAAGCCAAGTTATTAATTTACCATTTCCTACTGTTTGTGTTCAGTATTGAGTTTCTTCGTCCTCTCAAAGACTTGATCTCAGACGACTGCTCTTACAGCAATTTAATAGAGAGAAACCCAAAATTATTTCACTTGGGAGTCACCATTAGCAATAGCAGCCTGGTTAGTGCTTTCTTTGGCCCTTCAAGCAGCACCTTTGCTGCCTGGAAGCTAATTGCACATCATTAGTGCACATTCAGCACAGCTTGAGAGGTCCTGACAAGAGCATGTTTGGTTCCTTTTCCACCATCTCCTCTCTGTCTTTTTAGCTGTGGTTTTGGGTGCAAAGGGTGTTTAACAGTGTATTGCATGGTAGAGGGTAGTCTTTTCAGAAGTACATAGGTACATCAAATAAAAAAATTGTGATGTCTTTCAACGAGGCTTTGATGCCAAAGCTGCTTTGCACGGTAAGAGATACAACTGTTTATACTGTGTGATGGATCCAGGATATGTACCAGAGACCCAGAGGAACCCAAAACTTAGCTTCTGTTTTGGACACTGGCCTTTATTTGCTCTGACACAGCTCTATTGTTTCTGAGACTGGAGATCAGTACCTCTGCACCGTGGAGCCACCTTGTGTGTTTGTGCTGTGAGCTGCATTGGAAATCATAGAATCATTGCACGGTATGGAAATAATGTAGGTTACTCAAGTCAAGACTCTTCTCTAGGAGAAGAGTCAGAATGCAGCAGTGCATGAATAACTTAATGATCAGCTGTGAGCTGATTTCCTTACTGAAAAGTTTTTCCCAAGAAAGGCTATGGAATGCAAGTACTACATGGGTACAGGAAGCATCCTCCTGTAATGTTGTCTCACCACGCTATTGGAGGAGGTGATTCACATTCTTGCTTTCTCTATTCCTACATCTTCTCGTTGCTTTTGATCTCTTTTCTCCCCAGTAAATCTCATTGTGCAAAGTACAAATTCACTTTGGAGACCTGATTTGTGTCCTTTCTTGTGTAAAACAGGATTATTTAAGTGTCAGGGCTGGAAATGTAGCTGTGTTGTAGCTTTCTGCATTTTGTCCAAAAAGGGCAGATGCTACTTCAAAGCTGTCAGCGTGGATTTTCATGAGCTGTGTAACAGAGTAAGTGCAGGAACAGGTACCCCTTACAAAAATTCAGGTCAGCTGTGAGAGGTAGATTGCTACTGTGAACAAGGTATGGGAGAAAACAGAAAAACATTGTGATAGTTCCAGCAAAGGTTCTATCTGTGGTCAGTAAATTGCTGTATTTAATTTCAGAGCAAGTAGTTAATAATTGTTCTGCGAAGGTCTTACTGGCATTTTGTTTTGTTTTTACAGGTTCAACCTAGGTTGATTAATCCATTGAAGAATTTGAGACGTCTTGGACTCAAGCTTGTGGCAGAGTTTTTTTCTGATTACGAGACCTACAGCTTTAGTGTGGAAGAGATTGATGCAGTTTTCCATGCAGTGGTGTGGCCTCAGGTAAGTGTTTCTTCTTCTTCTGAACCAGCTTGTGTGTAATTTGTACCATGCAGAGAACTCCAGCTGCACTGGAATCCATCGTGTCAGCTGTGTGTGCCACAAGATTGGATGTGGCCTCAGACAGATTCTGGCATTCTGGTGTGTGTGTGGGCAAAGCCTGTTTCTTGGCTCATGTCCGATTAGTCCTGGAATAATCAAGTCACCGGCTAAAGTACAAATCAGTTTGGTGGAATAAAATGGATTCCATTTCTTTGTTCTTCAACCACAGAAGCAGACTTCTTCCCTGGATGCTTTAGGGAAGCAAAATAATACTAGTCACTTCTAGATACACTTTGCTACTTGACTGTGTGACAGTTTTGGGGCCTGTGGTAGGGGACTGCAGAAACCAAATGCTGCTGCAGGAAAGGAAGGAGCCAGCGGGGTCTGTTGGTGGGCTGTGTGCTCTTGTGCCTTCCTGCTGGGAGACGTGTGAGCACTGTGACAAACCACAGGGTTGTGGCCTTTGTCAGAGAAATTCATATCACTTCTGTGTTGGGAAAAGGCACTTTTGTGAGAGGAGGAGAGAACACACAGAATTGAAAATGAAATTGTGGTGGCCGTGTCAGTGCACTGATGGCATTTGAGATTAGCAGGGAGGGCCTGTTCCAGCTCCTGGGTTGTCTCTGCTCTAAAGGCAGTTACCTCCACTTAAGGGGTAATTGAGCAAGATGGGCTGATGCCAGCTGAGTTCATCCACTGAGACTTCTGAAGCTTCCAAAAGTCCAAATACCTCACGGCAGAAAAGACTGTTGAAGGGCACCAGGAATAACTGCTGTGATCTGTGAAACCCCGGGTCTGCTTCTCTAGACATTGTGCGTGTTTACTCTCTGCTCCTCCAGTAACAATATGTGATGTGTAGTATGTGTATGTGGACAAACAGTAGATAAAATACTTTCAAGCAGTGCTTATAGCTTTGTATTTTAGTCAGCTGGGCAACAAGGTGTTGTATGTTCCTGTTTTTTCCATGGAGTCTTTTCAACGCCAAGGTGTCACACTGGCAAAGCAATGAATGTTTACTGCAGTTCCAGAGCAGTTCAAGCACACGGTTCAGGCTTTAAGTCAGCCAAGCACTTAAAGGTTTTGGGGAGCATTGTGTTTGGAAATGCTGCGTAAATCTGAACAAGATGTAAAATTGTTTTCAGTTGGAATTCCTGTTGTCCTGATGGTTCTGTCTTCCTGACATCTGTTTTTGGAGCTTGGATGGTAGTATGATATGGAAGCTCCCTCTAGAGGGAGTTTCTGCCAGTGAAGTCCATGAAGATTTGGTTTTGACAGAAGAGTTGTTTGACATGTGTTCTTTCCTTTTTTAAGGCTATGGAACTGAGGTGTATAAAAACTCATGGAGAGGGCATACTGTTTTAAGCCTGTTGTACTTGGAACTGGAGTTTGCTGCTTTTCATAACCCAGGAGTTTGCTGTAGAGGCTCTATATCATTACCCTGCACAGCAGCAGTCCTGCAGGATTGAAATAACAGTTTACTTTTCAATGTACATCATTCAGAAAAGCTCTGTTTTATGCAGAGCGATAACATTGCCAGCCTTTGGGGGCAGGAGAAGAAGCTTTCTAAGACCCTGGCTATGATGGTCAGACCTGCCTTCTTTTCTGTTATGCTCAGGTCTTGAGCACAGACTGAGCTAGTCCAAACCCTACATACAGTGCTTGAGCCTCTCCCTGAGCAAGGACGGGGTTTTTATAGCAGCCAAGGCCATGGGGGTGTAGAGCAGATGCTGGAATAGCAGATGCTGGAATAGCAGATGCTGGAATGGCGGGTGCTGCAGCCAGGGCATCAGAAATACCAGAGGAGTGAGTCTTGGGTGTTGCACTGGAGATCTCATAGGTATGTCCAGGAGAGGCTGCTAGGTCTCTGCATAAAAAAGTGAGGCTCCATGGGTAGTCACTTTCAAGGGGAGGGCAAAAATGGTAGCTGGAGTAGTGTATAAATAAGAGTAAGATAATCAATCTAACAGTGGTTCCACGACTATTGAGGGAGATAGGAAAATTATGATTAAATTCTTTTCTACAAAAGGTAAACTATAGCTTGTAGTGGGACCTTTATTAGAGATTAGGTTTTTTAAGTGGCTTTACCTACTTGCATTGCATTGATATCTGATTCATACCTCCTTTAGGTCTGCAGGTTGGCTTCAGAGAGTCAGTATTCTCCAACTTTTCTGCTCAAACTCATTCACACCTGGAGTAAGAATCCCAGGTAAGTGTTCTCCTTGCAAAGAACCATGAGTACTTATGATTACACAAAATTCAAGGAGAAAAGAGCATGTTACTCTAACAGGTTATGAAGAATTGCGTCAAACCCCATATTTTCTTTTTCCAGTAGGCTGTTATTCTTTTGATAGCAGTCTAGATGCAGTTAGAAAGCTTTCAGATTAGTGCAGTTACTCTTTTTTTAGTGGGCTTCTTTTCCCATTATGAACAACCAAGCAGATATGTAGCCCTAACCCAGCTGACGGGCGAGGAGGAGAGCTTAATTCTCAGAATATGTCTGTCTTGATCAATGACTTCTTAGTCTTGGGATGTGGGGAATGAATTTTGCAATATATCATTTCATTCATGTTTTTTGATTTCTTACTTCTAGTTTATGAAAGAATGTGAGTAGGTTCAGCACAAAATGCGTGACTGAGATTCTGATGTGGAAAGTTGTAAAAGAGCTTTTTTGGATGCAGACACTGTGAGAAATTCCAGCTCAGCTCTCAAGTGATTTTTACCTTTTCCACAGACTCACTGCTTTTCCTTTGCTTAAGTATCCAATATCTGTCTTAAGACACGTCCTTTGTAGGCATGAAGAACTTTTAAAAAAACTTATATAAAAAGTGGTATTGGATCAGTAGGGTTAAGAGCAGACTAACAGGAGACTTGGACAAACATCTGTGGAGCAAGGTTTAGGTTTAGATGATGCTAACTTAAAGCAAGAAAAGGGACTTGATGACCTCTCAACCTTCTATTTTTCATGACAGTGTTGTTCTGTGATTTGTATGCTTTTTCCCTGTTTGAATTAGAGGACAGTCATCATCTTTTTGTGTGACTTTTTGCACAAAAGAATTATAAATTTCTAAATGTAAATTTTCAGTCTATCTTTTTTATAATCTTTCTCTCAGGTATTTCCCCTTGCTGGCCAAGCAACGGCCAGATCACCCAGAGTATGATATACTGTCAAATGTGTTTGCTGTGCTGTCAGCCAAGAATTTGTCTGAGGCCACATCAAGTCTCGTGATGGACATAGCTGATAGTCTTCTCAACAGCCCAGATTTTGAACCCATGGAGCAGGTTTCCCGTTTGAGCGTAACTGACTGTGTTTTCATGGTCACTGGAGACGTGACAGAAGGTATGCATGTGTAAGAGTCGTGTGAGAGGCCCATTGGTGCTTTGGATGGAGGTGTTAGATTATGTTGAGGTTGTCTTTGCACTGGCCTAGAATGCTGGGGAAGGAGGCTTCCCAGTGAAGATGGAACAGTCAGTGTACAAATTTGTCTTGACAGGCTCAAGAACTGTACTGTCCTGCTTGTCTCAAGACTGGTGAGATCCACATTTGAGTGTCAGGGTCCTGCACATAGAGAAATTCCTTATGAAGAGGGAAAAGGTGTTGTCAGCCTGTTTTGTCTATGAAGCTTTGAATGTCAGGATAACTTCAAGAGCTGCATCGCTGACTTGATTCTGAGCCTAACATCAAGTTTTATCTAAAAGCCCACTCCCCCTATGCACATTGTCATGTATCACTGATGTTTAGTCTCAGATCTTGATAAGAAGGACCTGCCACTGATTCTTTTTATCTTTGAATGGTAATAAACAGAATAGTAGTATGCTATGTATGATGCTAGGGATCCATCAATGTAATGTAATGCTCAAAGGTAGTGGAAAGGAGAGCACTTTTTGCTGTGCCTGAGTTATGGCGGTTTTGATTGGCACGAGGCAAGTGGCAGAATAAAGAGAACTGCATCTATAAATGCTCCAGCCGTTTTAGTAGACAGTTACTACCTTTGAGGAACCTCCTTGGTACCTTTTGGTAGGCCCACACTCTACTGGAGCTGTTACTGAAATCTGTGAGGAGAGCTTTTATTTTCTGTGTGTGCTTTCTTTGATCCCAGCTTGGACATGTTAGACTTGGTCTTAGTAAGTGCACGTCCCCAGCAGCCAGGTGCCCTAAATAGTCATCTTCCACTCATGACTAACTTTGTGTTTCCCCCTTTGTTCGTGTAAGGTCAGATCTCCCTTCTGTTGCTTGCAGCACAGAGTTGGGTGTTGCTAACTGTTGTATCCCTTACAGAGACCCTCAGCCTGGGTTGCCGCTTGGTTCTGCCTCATGTTCCTGCCATACTTCAGTACTTCAGCAAAACAATGTTAAATGTGGAGAAGGTGAAAAAGAAGAAGTATAGAGCTCAAGTCAGCAAAGAGCTGAGTATACTTTCCAAGTAAGTGATTCCTTAGAGCTCAAAACAGTTAAAAAGTCGAAAGGAGGGAGGAAGAAAGAGGCTTCTCATAATAAGTTGTAAATTAAAAACTCGTAAGTCTCAAACTACTTAAATTTAAAGCAGTTGAAAATACCTGTCTGTCATTGACCTTGCAAGTTGCCAGTGACTGAGAGGGGAAAAGTTTTCAGAAATGTATTCTATTTGTTTCTATTGCTGGTACTCAAACCCAGTGCCTCTTGGGTGTAGGAAAAGG
This sequence comes from Gallinago jamesoni, assembly GCA_025769975.1. Lineage (NCBI taxonomy): Eukaryota > Metazoa > Chordata > Aves > Charadriiformes > Scolopacidae > Gallinago > Gallinago jamesoni. Next base: position 51,060,291 of record JAOQGH010000001.1, read on the forward strand.
TGCAGAAATGCCTGCAGTCATGTGGAACTGAATACTTGAGCTGATACTGTGATTTTGGTGGGTATGCTTTATTAGCCTGGGTACAGATGGATGGGCTGACAAAGCCACCTGAAATGGTACTAGTGCTGACTGAGTTCTTCTTTGCTCTGTACTGGTGATTGGACTGATATAAAATAGCAAATTACCTTGTCTCATTTTGCAGGATCAGCAAATTCATACAAGAAAAGAGTCAGAATTCAGTGCTTGTGAGCCTTCTTCTCCCTTTCCTTTATCAGAGCAACATGGAGCAGGTGGGTAGAAATTACTTTCCCTCCACCCCCATTAAACATATCTTTTTCTTTTAATAAAGTAGATTTGTTTAAAATACAGTTAAAAACCTTAGATTAGCCTGAAATCCAGCCTTTGTGTGTTTCAGCTGCTGTGCTATTGCATGGTGATGTGTACAAGACACTGGGTGCTTTGCAGGGATGCCAGTGCTCAGGCTGACTCTGCTCCCCCTTTGTATGGGGAAGGTCTACAGAAGTTTTTATTCAGTTTTTACCTCCTTTGCCACTGTAGTCAATCCACCAGATTCCTTCCAGTGTTTGAAATAAATGCCGCTCTTCACTGTGGATTTTATGCACCCCAAATCCAAAGGCACAGCATCTGGACAGCAGTCTGAATACATATGGTGGAGTATGTAGTCCATGCTGTGTAATGGGCAGTGCTGCATTGGCCTGTTGCAGGATGAAAGGTGGACATTGTGCAGTGCCATTAACATGCTGCCATATCACCTGCTTCCATTCTGTTCTTCCACTCTCAAGGAATCCACTTGTGGGTACGGAAGTGTAGCTCAGAACTGAAACTTCCCTAAAAGACTAAATTTCCCAGGCATGCAAAGCAATATGAGCAGCGGTTGAAAGAAGCAGAGCTCTCTGGCTTAGATCTTTTGTAAACTGTTAAATAAATCAAGCACTGAGAATATTGGGAAATTATTTTGTCTGGGTTTCCTTCTGTGCCAAACCTCCTTTTCAGAAATATAGTCCCATTTACAATGAATGAATCCATTGATTATCCAGCTTTAGTGCCTGAGTCCTTGGATCAAGGTTTAGGTCTTCTTTTTCTTAAAAATAATGTGGTTGCTCTATGGAGAGATTTTAGGTTTGCAGAAGGAACTTTTAGGCAGCAACCTGGAGTTTCTGCTTTGCAAGTCCGCATTTAACTCTTTAGAGAGGATTCTTGGTATTTAAATCTCTGAATTGTTAGAGGACCTTATATGGTTTCTGTTCAGGCAGATCATACAAGGTTATGGTGCTGTTAACGTTTGTTTCACAGATCAAAGAAAGACTGCTTTTTAAAGCTCTACTAGTTCTCATGACCTTTGAGACATTTGAGGAAAGACACAAAAAAGAAATCTCCACAGTATGGCATTCTTCCCTAATACTGTGCTTGTGTTTAAATTAAAGGTTGCAAGTGCTTCTGAGAGATTTGATGATTGCATTGAGAGTGTCCTAATTCTTCGTTTTCATTCAGTATCTGTCATCTGAATAAAATACAGCAAAGTGGTTAAGTTCACTTTGTGTCTTGAAATATTTCCCAAGGAAATGAAATAACCTTGTGATGATTCAGCATTTATTGACAGTTATCTGTTTCTTGCAGGGTACCGAGATTGACATTCTGGAGACAGTGCAGAACTTGCTGAGGCATTGCTCAAACCCTACAAGCTTTCTCAAACCACTGGCAAAGCTTTTTTCTGTCATTCAGAACAAACTCTCCCGACATAAGTTGTGCTTGGTATTTCAGGTATTGCATTTTTATGTGTCTTTCTGTGTTTTTTTTTTTAATTGTTCTAAGAGGTGAATGACAAAATAGTTAGCAATATTTATCTTTGTTGTGTATGAGCTTAAAAACTTTTTAAATCTACATATCTGTTAAGTGAAAGTAACAGAATTGCATCTGATAGAAATTCATGAGCTGCAAGAAGACTCATAAAAATTTGGTTTACAACCTGGTTGATATGGGCATCGCCAGGGTTGTTTTGTGTATGAGAAAAGAAATAAAGCATAATTCATCTGTAACAAATCCTGTATGTTATGGAATAAGACTGACTTTTAGCATCCTGAGGGTGATTTTTGTTTGTATTCTTTTCTCACAGATTTATAGCAGTCAGGCTGTTTTGTACTTCTTTGAAATGACTTGCATAACTTTTATCATTTTTTTTCTCATCAGGAAAACCCAGGAAACACTCAGTGTAGATATTTAGAAAATTGAAGACTTAAACACATATCTTCCAACTTGTGGAAGATTATGAAAGAATTACTCTTGTTAAGCTTCTAACAGGACAAAAATTGATCCTGTTGCTTGCTTTATTTTTTGTCCGAAGTGGTAAAGTCTTGAGTTCTCCAAATTTTTAACAACTCTAACAGTTAAACTATTTTCTTATATGTTCCTTTTTAGACTTTATCGGATTTGGACAATGAATTGAAGTATATTACTGATGTTGTTAAGGTATGCACAGTTTCTTTGCTGCCTTTTTTTCTCCAACATTGTACTGTCATGTTTCTGGCCCTTTTCATGAATGACTTTTTGCTCTTTCTTAGCTGAATGCCTTTGATCAACGGCATCTCGATGACATTGACTTCGATGTACGTCTGTCAGCATTCCAGTCAATCACAACCTACATCAAAGAAATGCAAGTGGTGGATATCAACTTCCTCATCCCCGTTATGCACAACTGCTTCTATACCATCCAGGTTGGCTGAATATTCCTTCTCTTGTTTTGTGCACAGCGTCCATGATGAATCTAACTTCCAAATTATTTCCCTTGGCTATTTTTTGACACAGCAAAACATTTGGAGAGCATATTTGAGTCATCTTTCAAATACCTGTTTTTAATTTTTGTCTGTTTGCCTTTTCATCTATGTGTCCAGAAGGGCAAATACAGTGCAGCAAGAAGGCTTACCCAAGCACAATGCAGCGTCCTATCAGTGAGCCTTGGAACTGTTTGGTCAATTTGTGCTGTATAAAAGGCAAATTACAGTCTTGAAAGGCTGCTTTTCTTTTTCTTGCAGCATTTTGTTGTGGTTACATGAGCCTGCTTGTAAATCTAAAAATTTTTTCCTGTTTGGAAGGCTATTAATTCAGGGTTGGAACTTCTACAGGAAGGGTCGTAAGAGTTATTTGGTGTCCAGGCTTTGTTAGGTTGTGTTCTGTGGTACTGTTCGGTCCAGTCCTTTGGGGCTAAAAGGGTGTATCCAGACTCATGTGGTGTAATTTCTTTACCCACTCAGCTAGGGGATATGGCTCTTAGTGACAACGCAAGCCTTTGCTTGACCAGTTTTATCCGCCGACTGACAGAAATCGACCACACAGAAGATGACTACAAGGAGCTAGTCCAGCACACTCTCCTGGAGTCTGTGAGAAGAGGGCTGAAGAGTAAGGCTGAGGTAAAGCACTGTTCTCTGATTACACATCTTCAGCTGTCTTCAGGATGCCAGGGCATATGAGACTTCTTATAGATGAGTTCTTTGAGTTCTGTTGCTGGGATAAGAAATCTAAATACCCATTGTAATCAAACTTACCCTTCATTTGAAGTCTTTCAAAAATCTAACAAGTTGTAGAACTCCACCATATTGTGTTTCTTTGCCATTATTCAGCTTTTCTGTTGGAGCTCATTCTTTGGAGGAGAGACTTTAATTTACATGCAGTCCTGGTGTATTTGCTGTTACCAAAGAATGAGGCCTGAAACACTCTGTAAATGACAACACTGCTGTTCTGAGTGCAGCAGCCTCTCTGAGGGACACTTAACCTTCACTGCTTGCTGTTTGCAGAGCATCCAGCAGGACTACACATCATTGCTTTCCTGCCTCATTCAAACGTTCCCTGCAAATCCTGAATTCCGGGATTTGGTCCAGTTGACCAACCGCCATGATCCCGACATGGACTTCTTTGAGAACATGAAACACATGCAGGTAAAAGACAACAGGCATTCCCTAGTGCCTCTCTCCCCCTGCCAAAGTGAAAGCATTTAACTATGGAATAGTGTTTTCCAAAGCATCTATGTGCTGTCTTTACAGAGAAATTGAACTTGTGTCATTGGATACTGTTTAAAAAAAAAAAGGGGGGGGGGGAATAGGGGTGGGCATTATCACATGTGTGATTGTGAATCAAAATCATATTTCTGTCTAGATATTTAATTTCTTGGCTCTCTGATTTAGCAGCACTGTTTTTTACCTCTTCCTAATTTAGCTAAAATAGCTGGGGTTTTTTTAAGTGATTGTGTGACCCAGCCCACAGTCAGCAACAGTGTCCTGAGGATCGCTGTGACATAGAGAGGGAGCAGGTCTTTTTAATAGCCTGTTCCCTGCTACTCTCTGTCTGGAGGCTCTGCAACTGCTTTTCGTTCACAGGCCTTTGTAATATAAACGTTGCACAAAGCCTGGTCTCCTGTTTTTTCTTGCAGTCTGAAAATATTTCTGCTTTCAGAGGTGAAGTCAGAGAGAGCCTTTGCTACATCTGTAGTTGTATGTAGAATTTAATTTTTTACCTTGTAACTTTATTGGGCCTTCTCATCTTATATAAGTTGCCTCCCTGGTTTGATACCTGAAGACAGCACAGTCTTAGGATTGTGAATTCACAGTGAAATATCCCATTGAGTTAGAATATTTATTGAGGCAAAAGGCCAGTGAAAGCCCAGAGACTGAAGGAAAAAGGCATGGCCTGTCCTCAGAAATGAATGTAATATGTTTATGTCATTACTTAAAACTGAGGCATGGTCAGAACTGCTGAATGTATGTGCTCCCTCCTGCTAGTTGTGACTCAAGGGCCACCTCGCTCACTGTCTTTCATGTTTGGCTCAGATCCACAGGAGGGCACGGGCTCTGAGGAAACTGGCTAAGCAGCTCACTGAGAAAACACTTGTGCTGTCTTCCAAATCCCTGCAAAACTACATCATGCCTTATGCCACTACTGCCATTTTTAGTGAAAAAATGCTTAAGGTAAGATTTTAAATGGAATGCATCAATTTTGAATATTTTCATCTTTCTTGTACCAATCTCCTTAAAAGGCTAACTACTTTAAAAGGCTGGTAGTTTTGTGAAGTGAGTGTTTCCTTTTCAGACAAGAGTGCTGCTGTTCTTCTTTTGGTGGCAGAAAGAGGGTTTGGAAGGTGCAGATGCAGTCTGGGCCCAATCCTGTATCTGTTAAACCTGTCCTGTTTCTCAAAGATGGGTCTCTTAAGTGTTTTGGGTTTGGGTTTTTTTATGTTTTGGGTGGGTTTTTTATTTTTTACTTGGGGTTGTATTTGTTTGCATTTTTGTAATCAGGTTATCATTTTTTTTCCCCGTCTGTATCCAAACTGCAATCTTTCTGTTCAGTTCTGAGATTAGTCACTCTTTGGCAGGAGAATGTGTGTGGTGGGGAACCTAGTAACTGAGATGGGAATAAATACTATTTTCTCTGGAGTTAAGGGGAACTCCGAGAATCAGCTGAAAAAACTCTGAAATCATTAGTAACTTTGTAATTAACGTTTGAAAGGTGACATGTGTTAGTCACTTTCCATACTTTATTGAAAACCTGTGCATATTGAAATTTGAAATTAACGTTTGAAATGTGGCATGTGTCAGTCACTTTCCATATTTTATTGAAAACCTGTGCAGTCAATTTGGATAGACTTCTACTTGCGACTTGAAAAAACAAGGCTTCAGACTTCTGTGCAGTTCCCTGCACACTGTCAGGAGAACAGCAGAGCTGCTTATGTCAGACCTAGCAAGTGTCTAATTCGCTTACTGGCAGAAATATTCTTCTGAAGCTGAAACAATTAGAGCTTAGGCACAGGATCCAGCACCTGCAGCCATACAGGCTGTGCCCATCAGTAGAGTGACTGCAGTCAATCTTTGAGCAATGAGAGGTAAAATGCATTGATGGAAACCTTGGTGAAGAAACAAATGCGTTCTATTTCACATCAGAAATGGGTCAATGATGTGTATTTCTGGTTGATCAGATTAGCCCAGCAATGAGCCATGTGTCCATGGATAGATATCTTGACTGGTTTTTAGTTCTTCATACAAGAGAGTCTGTAGATTTAGTTATGTGAGAAAAGTGAAATGTGTGTAGAAATATTTGGAGGAAGTGGGTCTGGAGATCTGCTTGGTGAGCTGTGATTTATATTTTTTTAATATCACCTCGCTTGGTGATCGGGAGGAAATCTAAAAGAGCAGACTATCAAGCATCCCCACCAGGCAGACATTACTTCTTCTGTCTCCTGTTGCTTTGAGTAAAGTGTGCTTTAGGCACACGTTCATCATTAATACTAATAACAACTGAATTTCTATCTTTCGGGCAGCATGAAAATATGGTAACAGCCTCGGTTGAAGTTATTGGAGCTGTCTGCCAACACCTCTCATGGTCAGCATACTTGTACCACTTAAAGCATTTCATCCATGTTCTGCAAACAGGACAGATCAGTCCAAAGCTGGGAGTCAGGTAGGTACTGCAAGTGATGCTGCTCTAGGTTTATCCAAAGACTACTAAGGCAAAATTCAGTGTCTTAAGAAGCATCCCATGGATTTTAGCCTCTTTCCCTGGGATGGGAGATTGGCAGATTTGAGGGTTAATGGGTCATGACTTTCTCACACTGTCTCACTGAGTGCATGCCAGTGTTAGCAGCTTCTGCTTTCATCAGGCTGTCCCTGGGACACCTGCATTGCTCCGGTACCACTGTCTGTGAGGTTTCACGGTGAGGTAGGTCCCAGAATGCATCTAGCTGAAAAGCAACAAGTTTGTATCTCCTGGGTTGTTATTTCAGGATAAACCTACTTATGCTGCAGTGTCACTGAGCATGGAGTTTTCCAAAAAGCGCTTTTAAGATGTTCTCTTGTGTTGGTCTATGCAGCTTCTCCTTTTTGTGTGGAGGGCTGATTGTCTTCATGTTTTCCTTCTGCAGCTTGTTAGAGACAGTGCTGGAAGCCTTTCACTTTGACTATGAAACGCTTGAAAAGCAGCTGGTGACCATAGACAACCAAGGTGAGCTTTCTGCTCCTGATTGTAGAAACACTACCTCTAATGGCTCAAAGTGGAGCTAATTGTGTGTTTTACTCTTGAGATCAGCTACTTACAGCATTTTTAAATGTGCATATTGAAAGCTAGTTTTGACTTGCCTCCTCAGGAGCAATGCAGGCTGTCCTCCTGTGTGTTGACAAAGTGAAGAGAGCTATGGGGAACCATCTCCATATTACCTCTCCATCCCAGGCCTCCATAAGCCAAAACAGTCTGGGCTGGTTTTATGCAAATCTGCAGGGTTTTCCAAAGTCTGCACCCACCCCTGTGGCTGCTGACACATCTGAGTTTTTTGTCATTGTTGTTGTCTGCTCAGGTTACCTGCAGCCTGAGAGAGGTGCTGTATGTCCTCGCCTTGCTTCCCCTGCCATTTCATGGGAAGAAGTGATATCTTTGGCTTCTTCACCACTGTGGTTACCTATGTTGTGGCTTTTGGGATATTCTGAGGAAGGAGGAGGATATTTCACAGCTGTGCTTGTCAGTACCTCTTGCCTTGTGAAATTCTCATATATAAGTGAGCAGCAGCTCTCTAAGGTTCAAGCACATTGACCTTTGCTAAGCTGTCTGTGGAGTTCAGCTGAAGAGTAACCACCTGGGCTTTTATTTAAGCCTAGCCCTTGAGGGGTGGTTATTAGAAACTAGCATGCCAGAGCTCCTCTACCTAGTAAAAAAGCTCTGATGCTTTCTGATTGTTTGCTGTTGTTGATGGTAGGTAGGAGCTTTGTCCAGAACAAAGCGATCACAGGAATCTCTTTTAAGGGCTCAATTTTTGTGACCTCCTATATTTACCTGTGCTTTTGACAATTATTTGATAGAAGCTGCTGCCATGGACCTTGAGCCAGTGGTGGAGGGTGAAGAAACCATGGAGCTGGAGCAGAGTGAAGGGGAGGAGGAGGTGGTTGAGGAAAAGAAAGAGAAGAATCTCTCTGAGGAGCTGGCAGAACCTGAGCAAGCAACTGAGACATCTGAAGATGCTGAGAAAGTGACCAGACCTGTTTCTTTCTTACCCCGAAATAAAGAGGAGCTGGAGTGTCTGATCAGACACATTCAAGATACAGTTACAGTCAACATCTTGCCTAAATTGCACAGGTGTATTGTTGCAAAGGTGAGTTTCTGGTATTGGAAAGGGGTTTTGCCAGCCTGTGCTGCTGCTGTACAGGTTGGGATGCTACTTCAGAGCCCAGTGGAAATGCAGCACATAAAAAAAAAAAAAAATAATAGATGCAACTGGAGACCACCTGAAAGCACAAAAGAGGCTTCATCCCTTTTGTTGTGTCATGGAGTTTGCTGACAGACTCTCTGGTCAGTGTAGGTGTGGTGTCTTTACTTCTCTGCTGAGAACTGGCTTGAACCACACTTTTGGGCAGCCTGTTGAAAAGTTCTCAGCCACTTGCTAACACCCAGCTTAGCTGCTGTTTTGAAAACAGGGATTCATCTCACCTGCCCTTTAGCTGTCTGGGTTTTTCCTGTAGTCAGCAGAGGATACCAACTTGCCTTGTTGGCCTATTCTAGGATTTGTTGAGAAAAAGCAGGATTTGTTTATGTATATTAAAATTGCATTGTCTTGTTCTCTTAAAAAGACTAAAAGAGATGAGGAACACAAGCTTGCGAAATCCAACATTGTGAATGATGATGAGGTAGTTCGTATTCCGTTAGCTTTTGCGATGGTCAGGATGATGCAGTGCCTTCCCCAAGAAGTGATGGAAGCCAACCTGCCAAGGTAAATCCCATTGGAGCTACTTAAATACTGTTAATTACTGTGGGGAATGAGTGCAAGCACCTTTCTCAAGCTGTGGTTATGTATGAGGCTAAATCCAAGAGGGGCATCCTAATTGTCTTTAAATACTTCTTTTGGAAACTCATTTTCCTAGTGATGTTCCCCTCTGTCAGCATTTGACTTAAATAAAGCTAAGTTTGAAAGTAACTTGGTAAATCCTTAAGTAAGAGCAGAGCTCTGAAGCAAGGTGCAGAGGTGAGGGTGGCAGAGCTGGGGAAAGAGTAATGTACAGAAATAAAGGACAGCCAATAAAATGCCTTGAAAGACAGTAGGTGTGTGTATGACTATAAAGGCTGTCTATGAGGCTGGCTTTGCGTATAGCTCTGGTTGTGAAACAGCACTGAAAAGCAGCCTCCTGAGCTAGCAGTGTAATTAGTTCTGCTCTATTTGGGGGTGAACTAAGCTCTCTATCTCTGTTTCCAGCATCCTGCTGAAAGTCTGTACGTTTCTGAGGAACAGATTTCAGGAAATCCGGGACATCGCCCGTAACACCCTCACTAAAATCATGGAAGTGTTGGGAGTGAAGTACCTTCTGTACATGTTAAAAGAGATGCAGTCCACTCTCGTCCATGGGTACCAGGTAATGCTGAAATTGTTCTCCTTCCGCTCTCTGTAGTTCTGAGGGTTTTTTATTTGCTAGGAAGAGAATCCAAAGGAAATCTCCCATTTTCCTAGGGAAGTGTTGAGGTAAGGAGGTGAAGGATGAGTTCCTGGTTCCAATAAGATTAGTGGAAATCTTTCCAGTAAGGTCGTTAGGACCAAGCATTATCTGAGATGAGTTGCCACAGAGCGTGCACAGACAGTATGTAGTGATAATGGTAATTGAACTCTTGCTTCCTAGATCCAGAGCCAAGACACCGACTATTTAATTTATCTTTCCACGGTAGCTGGGGTTAATTTTCTGAGTGAATTACCACGGTGAAATAGCATGAGTTTCTAGCTGCTCTAACAGTGAAAGCACCGATCAGCACAGCATAAAAATATGAATAAGAGCAGTGGGGAAAGAGGAGATTCCAGCTCTCCTGCTAGTGTGTGGAGGGACAAGTATCTTCTTCCTGCTGCCGGGACATGGATTCTCTTCCTCCTGGTGATCTTTTTATTACTCCTATAATGAGAGCTCAAGTTCAGCGTGTGAGTTGTGATGTCTCTGCTATGGGAGTCTCCTCATCCAGTATTATTAAAGATGTTTACGCAGGGGTTTGGAAACATGATCTGTGCTCTTTTTTCCTAGCTCCATGTGCTGACTTTCACTGTGAACCTGTTACTGAAGGGCCTTGCTACCAGGCTCAGTGCTGGTGATTTGGACCCCTGCTTAGATATCCTGATTGAGGTAAAAACCTTTGAAGGAAAGAGCATAATGAAGTGCTTGGGGCGGGTTCTGGGGGGAGAAGGCTTTGTCTAGATTGTCTTGGACTTGATGACAAACAGAACTGGTTTTGTGGGTACTGCAAAAGAAGGGGACTGTTTTCTGCTGAGGCATCATCAGACCCTTTGTAGAGTAGCAAAGTATCTCTGAGGCTGTATCCTGAGCCCTGTATCGTGAGAGGGAATAGGTTCCAGTTTAAGATACCTAACTATTTTTCCCTGAATTCTAAATGGCTGAGCAAGTCAGCAGACATCTGGTCAATACAGTCCACGGAGCCCAGGAGCTGAGCTGGCTGCCCAGATAGATTATATTTGGATGTCTTGGTCTGGCTTCAGTCCCACTCCTTGTATCTCAGTACCACAGAGGGATGTGAGAACAGCGTCCTCATCTGATATGCTCAAACTTGGGGTGGTTTATGTTGAAAAAGGAAAGGTAGACATGATTTGTGGGAAACCTGGAGAATCTTTTTTTTTTTTTTCTGGAGGGGAGAAAAATAGTGTTGTTCTGCTGCTACTGGAGGAATCTGGCTCTGCTTTTCTGCTCCTCTCATTCACTTCTCTTGCCTGGTTTCCAAAGATTTTCAACCAAGAGTTGTTTGGGAATGTAGCTGAAGAGAAGGAAGTGAAGGGAATTGTCTCCAAGGTCATGGAAGCACGCAAGAACAAGAGTTTCGATTCCTATGAAATTCTTGGAAAGTTCATAGGAAAGGGCCAGGTGACAAAACTTATTCTGCCACTGAAAGAGGTAAGAAAAGTCCGCCAGAGTCTTTCTTAACTCTGAGCACTCTCAATTCTCTATGCTCTGAAAGAAACTCTAGAACCTCCTGGGGGCTACAGTGAAATTACTTATATAATCCCGCTTTGTCTTTTGGAAAGCTGAATGTACCCAGCGCATAAAATGAGACTTTACTATTCATGGCCAGGACAGGGAATGGCATTCTAGGAAGCTTTCAACCCCTGCTAGACAGAAAACATCCCGCTGTGAGTTCTCTGTGCCCTCTCCCTTTGTCAAGTCCTGTTTCCTCTGGAGCTCCAAGGTCCTGCAAGGATGCTCTCTGCACATGAAGGAAATGTCACCAAAATGTGTTTGGGCTCTGTCCATGTGCAATAATTGCCTTTTCAGAGATGCACTTTTTTGAGTGCAAAAATGGAGCCCTGGTTGGCTCAGGTCTGAAGTGTCCTGGTGTGTTGATAGGCAAATGGGCTGCAGTCTGAGAAGAGGCTGGACAGAAAGGGAGGGAAGTTGGGGCAGAGTTGAGGCAATGGAATGCTGTTCATGTAGAGAACTGGGAACTTAAGGCAGCAGGTGATAAGGGAGGAATTGCTCTGGCTTTTCCCATGATTTCTGAATACAGATGGCAAATCACTACCCTCCTAATGCCCTCATGACTCTCATGGTTGTGCCTCTGCAGGTTCTGGAGACTACTACAAGCTTGAAGATAGTCCGGAAGGTCCATGAAGCACTGCGTCACATCATGGCAGGGCTGATCTTCAATTCAGACATGAACGCAGAATCCCTTCTCCTCCTCAGTCATGGTCTCATCAGTGAAAACTTGCCCCTGCTCACTGAGAAGGCCAAGTGAGTTCAGGGATGTTATTTGGATGGTCTGTTATCGGTTGGGAGGTTTTCTTGCATAAATGGCAGTTCTCAAATCCAAATAATCAAGTGTATGAGGCTTTCCTTGCTTTCATTTGCCTTTTGTTTTCAATGTGAGTGAATTATTTGGACAGTCAGAGGGCAAGGAGAAAGCTTGGTAATGGGAGTGATCACTTCCTGAACTCATGGGAGTCTGCTCTTGCAAGTGCTCAGGGCCTTCAGTAAGGCTTTTTCACCATCTGGTAAGCTGGTATATGCGTTTGGGTGTTTGAGTGGAGGAATAAGGGGCAGTGTTTAGGAGGGAGCTGCAAACTGGCGTGTGAGAGGTGTTTGGGGTCCAGGTATTTTCATGGGGTCAGAAACAAGAGAAACTGTGGGCTATCACTTTATCACTTCAGTGCTTGTGCCGAAGTTTCCATCTGGTGGTGTCACTGCTCAGAACTGGATCTGGATGTTGCGCATTTCCTGCGTTACGTCAGCTGGCTTGCTCTAGAGTCTGACTGCTCTTTGCCAGCTTCTCGGGGCAGTTTTTATCAGCCATCAGAAACTGAAATAAATACCAGTAAATGATGCACAGTGAACAGTGGTGGGAGGTGTATTACCTTGAAGGAACCACCAAACTTTTCTCTGTCCACTGAGAAGAAACAAGTGCCTGTGATCTTGATCCTAAGTTCATTTTATTTCATTGCGTTCTGGCTGTGACCTGCTTTTTCTTCCCATGTGGGTAGCAGCTGAGCACAGTCCAGCTCTCGTTACTCCCAACAGCAAGCTGGTTGTGGAGAGGGCTGAAATCTGAATATTCTCCTTTGCTATGCATTGCTTTTCAGAAAAAAAGTTGCCCCTCCTCCGGATCCTCGGCTGCAACCAGAGAGCTGCCTGCTGCTCCAGCCCACCCCCACGAGAGGAGGGCAGAAAGCACGTGTCAGCAGCAGGACTAACACGTATATCTTGGTTGATTCAGGACTTCGGGTAAGGATCTACTCAGATACAAAGCTTTGCAATCAGAATTTCTAAGAGTATCCAAAGGAAGGTATTCTAAATACATTGTGTTAACAGCCCAGCCACTAGCCTTAACTTTATTTTCCGTGTGGTAACTCCTGTGATGCTTCTTAAGGAGCTATAAAAAGAGCTTAGCCTTGTGTCAGATGTTTGAATGGGATATGGTATAAATTCTGCTATAACCTGCAACAAGCTGGGATCTTATTTGACTTATTTGAGTCCCAGCCTGACTTTCAGATGAATGTCCTGTGCTTTCTACACCAGCTGCTGCACATGAGCCTGAAGAGGTCCAAAGTAAATTCTTCTGAGGAGAATGCTTTGGAAATGTTAGACCCTTTTGTTCAGCTGCTTATAGACTGCCTGAAATCCATGGATGTCAAGGTACAGTTCTGAACTGGAGTCTGTCTGGTCTGTCTGTTCTACTAAGAAGGTTCCTTCCTGCAAATGTCATCTTGTAGTTGATGTGCAAGAGAAGAGAAAGCCATCCAGAATCAAACCTGATTTCATAGGTGTGCAGACTGAGTTGTTTGAGGATATGACGTCCCAAGGGGGAGGAAGGATTGTGGCTGATGGAGGACTGAATGCTCTGCCCCTAATACTGCAGATTCACGTATGGACAAGTTCTCCTGGAGCATGTTCATACAAGGACTTCGTAGGCTCATGAGGTCCTGTGGGAATGGAGTTGTCATTAGAGGTGGATCAAAGAAAGCAGTTACGTCTTTATTCCCAGCGCCATAGATGGCCTCCTTTTTGGGCAGCTTTGGGTGTGAGTGAGCCTAGGAGCCTTAATCCTTGAGTTTGCTGGGAATGAAAGGCAAGCCTTATATGCCATCAGGTACCTTAAGCATGGCTTTCAGGTGACCTGGGGTTTTGTCAGAGCAACTTCTATGCCTTGAAGGCACCTCTGTTGCAGAAAGAGTTCCTGCCATCCGGTGAATCAGCACTGTGTTAATGTCTTTACCTGGTAAAATCAAAGAGAATTAGGGAGTGGCAGATAATGGTTTTAGAACTGAGAAACCCTTTGTATTACATACCAATGGTTTGAAAGATGTTGGTTTTGTTAGCTAATTCCTTTTTACCACAGTTTCAGGTAGCTTGACCTGGTCTGTAACAGAGTGAGAAAAGTGTTCTGTCAGTGTCATTGAACCCACATGCTGTCATTTGGCTCTTTCTTACAGGTGATAACTGGTGCTCTGCAGTCCTTGGTATGGATTTTAAAGTTCCCTTTGCCTTCTGTCAGTACGAATCTGGAGCCACTGATCAAGCAGCTTTTCCTCTTGCTGAAAGAATTTGCCAAGACAGGAATAGCCAAAGGCCAGAATTTCCACCTGGTTGTGAGCTGTTTCAAAGTAAGTCAGACCCTGCTCTGCCCTTTTCTACTTTAGGATTAACTGTGTAAAATGAGACTCTTCCAGTGGCAGATCCCTCCTGCAGCTGTCCCTGGAGAGGCAGTCTGGAGACCACAAGGTAGTGAGGGAGATGGGGCTTTGCTGATTCTTTCCCAAGTGAAACCTTAAAGAAAGTTACTCTCCAAAAATGCACAGCTTGGATCTGAAGGAGTGTTTTTATATATTTGCCTTCTTTCTTCCTTATAGTAGTATCTTGTTACCGCTGTTCTTTGGAGAGGCATCAGTTCTGTACTTGAATAGCTTGCTTTTAAAGTGATTAATTTCAGTAAACCCTTGCAACTGAAGCAAGGCAAGGGAGACAACTAATAGCAGTGGTAGCTACTCTTTCAGTGTGCAGTGTCTTCCTGTAGATGCCTTCTAAATGCTTTGCTGATTTAATTACAGCTTCATAGTCATAAGGGAAAGTTAGAATAATTTGTGTTGAATGCCAGTGTCAGAAGAATTTTCCTCTCTTCCTGGCTATGTCCCTGCATTGTGGATCATGTCTGTGAGCATCCCCACTGATTTTGAGGACTAGTCTGAATTTGTGCATTTGCTTGTGTTCAGTTTTTCTCTCAGAATTGCCAGCTGAAAGCAAAATGTGGCGAGAGCAGTGTTAGTTGCGTGTTTCAGAGAGCAGCAGTTTGTCTTGTCAAACCTAAGTGGTATAAACAGTCAGGCTTTGGCGTGGCCTTATGTTTTGTGGCACGGCATGTGTATTGACAATGTGCAGTTTGATTTTGTAGTGTGTGACAATACTGGTGAAGAACGCGAAGAGTCAGATAACAAGCAAACAGCTCCAAGTGTTGCTTGGCTTTGCTGAAGAGGACATTTATGATTCATCGCGCCAAGCCACTGCCTTTGGCCTTCTCAAGGTATGTCTGTGCAGTGGGCGTATGGGATGTGTGAGCCGCTGGAATGGCAGTGATTCTGCCTCATGGTGACAGGCTCCTCGATCACACGTCAGGACCAGGCCCCAGAATGCTGTTAAGACGCTCTCTTGCAGGGGCAGGGAGCAGCAAAGCTTTCCTGTTTAACTTGTAGTCACTATTTTAAATTGTTTGGGAGGCTGTTTTATACACACGCATATGAGGATGTATTTGGAAGTTTTTGGATGTATTGAGGAAGTTTTTGCTAAAGAATCGGCAGCCCTAATCATTAGGCCAGGTATTCTGTGTCCTCCAAAAGAAACAGATATGGGTTTGTAAGCCACCTTTTTTCTCTCTCCCCTCTCTCCTGTTCCTCCCCCCTCTCTTTGCTCTCTCTCTCTCTCCTCCCTGTTGTTCTAGCTATGTTTGAAGGTGCAAAAAAGTCAGTGTTGATCTAATCACCTGAGACCAGTATATTCCCAGGTACTGCATGTCACACTGTCAAGCAAAATGATATGACTCCAGCTGTGCTTTCACTTTTTAGGCTATTTTATCCAGGAAGCTGATTGTGCCTGAAATTGATGATGTGCTGCAGAAGGTTGCCCAGCTGGCCATCACAGGTCAGAGTGAACCAGTGCGAGTCCAGTGCAGGCAGGTCAGTAGAATGGAATGTTTCTCATCTTGCTTTACTTACAGCAGTCTAACAGGCTGGTGGGCTTAGTGTGGCCATCCCAGTTCTCACAGAGAATCATAGAATGGTTTGAGTTGGAAGGGACCTTAAAGAACATCGAGTTCCAACCCCCCTGCCATGGGCAGGGACACCTCCCACTAGAGCAGGTTGCTCAAAGCCCCATCCAAACTGGTCTTAGCCCTGCTGAACTCCTAACCCAGTTTCCCCTTCTAACCCAGTTCCCCGTTCTTTACTAATCCTTGTTCCCCTTGTTCCCTGACTGACTTTAGCTGTTGTGACTGATGCATAGCAGAACTGCAGGCTGCCTGCCATGGCATACCTTTGGAGAGCTGCTCAGCAGCTGTGACATAGCCCATCCTTTGGAGGCTTTTAGGCCCATGTAACTAAGAGTCCCTTTTCTGAATCCCAGCAGAAGAGAACTTGCCACAAATCCATGATTCCTTCCCACTGCTTCCTCCTCCTTCCCAAGCTAAAAGCAACCAAAAGATGGAATTTCTTGCTTTATTTCAGGCATTTGGATACAGGAGCAGCAGGAGCTGTGCATAACCAAATCTTGTATTTCCATAGTTACAGGGTGAATTTTGAAGGATGCAGAATCTCTTTTAAGAGAAGCCTGCCCAATTCAGAGCAATACTCTAAAGACTGATCTGGCAGTTGTCAAGCGCCCACAGATCCTGTTCCAGGCATGGAGCTTGAGAGCCGTTATTGGCCCCTCATGTAACAGCAACTTTCACAGGAGAAAGGGATGATTCTCATAAACTTGCTGCTCCATCCATTTTCTTCATAACCTTTTTACAGTTTATGAAGCTTTCCTGAATGTTTCTTGTAAATCCTCTGTGTTGTTTTTTTTTCTTTCCAGCTTTACTTAAAATATCTTCTGGACTATCCACTTGGTGACAAGCTGAAACCCAATTTGGATTTCATGCTCGCACAACTGGAGTGAGTTTATATTCCCAACATTTCTCTCGGATCAGAACCTTGTTGCTTAAATATGACTTCAGTGGCCACCTAAAGGGGTGTTTTTGAGGAGGGGAGGATGTGGCTGAAGTCTTGATTTTCCTACCTCTAAAACACTTCCCTTTTTCAAAGATGGGCTATTTGATGAAGGAAGACCTATTTATCTTCCCTATTTCACAGCTGGCTTTGGTTTTTATCTTTTTGTAAGCAAAGGTTCTGTTGTTTTTGCAGTGGTTAACCAGCTCCACTGGTTATGAACCAGGTGAACTGGAAAATCCAGAAGGAATAAGGGAAGGGGCATTTATATGGTTGTTGTCCCATGGCAGTGGTCTCACCTGCAGTTGCAGGCACAGTTGAGATCAACTGCACCAATTCAGCAGGAGCAGTGTGTCTGAAATCTCTTTCTGAGCATGACCCCACCTTTGCTCAAGGTGACAGTAGTTTACCACGTTCCCCAGCACCACAGCACAAATGCAGCTGGTGGTGACTTAAGTTACCTGGAGCCCTTTTTCATCTTTCTGTGCCCATTCTCTGGGAGGTGGAGCTGATGGGCCTGTTGCTTAAGTATCAGACCAGGTCTGGTAGCTGTTGTAGAAAGATCCCTGTCTCTATGCGTTCCTTGCCTTGGTCATTCTTGTAAGTTGTTAGCAACTTTATAGAGTATTAACCCAGCCCAATCATTTCCTCACAGGTATGAGTATGAAACTGGAAGGGAATCTGTGCTGGAGATGATTGCGTACCTCCTTGACATGTTCCCAAAGGTAACAAGCACCCTTTGGTATTCCAAGCATCAAGCAGTTACTGTGGCTTGCAGTAACAGCATTTTCAGAGCACTTTATTTTGGGAGCACTTGGTAGTTCCTGTTATCTCTTATCATGAGCAGAACGTTCACTTATCTCCAAAGAACCTAGCTTTGTTCCGAAAGAGAAATGACATGCTGGGAAGTGTGCAGTACTTCTTTATCTAATGTGCTCAGTCTGCAAGTAAAATAAAGCTCTGTCAGCTGGAGTTTGGATAAACTTGATGGTAATTTATGCCAGGAAGAAACACAATCAGTTTGGAAAATGGGGTATGAATAGAAAATGAACTCTAGAGTTTTCTCATTGTGTTTTTTTTTTTTAACATTTGTGAGGGTTGTTGTTGACTGAACTGGTCTGTGAGGTGCCATATCTATTTTGTTGGCCTGACTGGAGAGAGAGGGCTTCTCAGTGTGGTGGATCAAAATGAAAGCTGAAAAATAAGCGTGTATCTTACATACACATAACATACACAAAATGCTAAGCTGCCTCAAAGCTCTGCAGCTGGAGCTTGACTGAGCAGTCGGGAGACTGAGAGAAGTGCAATCGAGCAAGATTTTTGGGAGGGAGGAAGGAAGAGAAATTCTGCACAGTAGGCTGTACTGCAGCCCTGCCTGATTAGGTTTAGTATCTCAGCTTCCCTCCCAGCAACTCTGTAAAGTAGCAAAGAGCTGTTCTGTCTGAAAGAATGGCCTTTGGGCTGATTGCTGCAGTGCTGAGGCACTTGTGCCTGTTTCAGTGAGAGGTGGTCATGAAGATGCCCTTGAAGATTTGATGCTCGTGTTGCTGTCCCAGGGCTACGTTAGTGAGTCAGAGCAGGGTTGGGGCTCCTGTATACTCCCTGCATGCTCCAACAGCTGGATCATCCCATCCTTTCGGACCCTGCTCAGAGCTGACATTGTTCTTATTCGCAGTGTAACAAAAGCCCCTCTTTTTCCCCTTTAAATGCCAGAAGCTCCTTGGTGATGTGCGGTTTACTAATGGTTGCTTCTTTCTAGGATCTCCTCCACAAATACTGCGGGCTGTTTTTCCTTTCTCTCTGTATGATGATGATAAATGATGACTCTGCCAAATGCAAAAAGATGGCGGCCTTGACGTGTAAATCTCTGCTCAGTAAGATAAGCAGCGAGAAACAGGACCTGATGTTTTCGCTGGTCACGGAGTGGTTTCGCAGCAAGAAGGTATTCTTGGTCTTCACCTGCCATGCCTGAACTCTAGGGGCTGATAGGGGAAATAAGAGAATGCTGATACCAGGTGGATTGATGGGTTGTACCTGACTTAGTAGTTTTAGGAAAAGAGTATGGGCAAGAGTCAGCTTAGAATAAAGGCTCTTTAAAACTGAGCTCAGTGCTGACGAGCAAGAAATGGCATAGCTTCATAAAGCTGCACAAATGTCGGGAACTTCTACCACTGTAGGTCAGCCTACAGACTTCCCAGCTGCACTGCAACCAACTTCCAGGCCTCCCATTTTGATCTAGGTGCTTGAGTGTTTAGCTACTCTGAAACTGGATTTAGGTTCAGTCCCTCTGTACTAGCGGAGTAACTGTTCTTCAACACTTCATCCTTTTCATCTCTATTACATTCAGTTCTGCTTTATAGCTGTGAGCTGCCTGTTAACGTTGTGAAGAATTTAAGAGTGCAAAGTGGGCCCCAGAGCTTTGCAGCTGGGAAGCGGGCTGGAAAAGACCTTTCACCATTCAGGTTTAGGGTGTGTGTGTCCAGGGGCAGCTTGTGCTGCCAGGTGGTTTTGTGGCTAGCTGGCAGCATCTCCTTATCAATAGTACTCTGAAAACCAGCTTCTCTTAAGATGGCGTTGCTACAGGCAAAAGTAGAAGTTGCTGCCAGCTCCTGCATGTGGGAGCTGCAGGATTTGGTCATTAAGAGGTAACCAGGGGTGTTGCTCTTTCTGTTGGCAGAGCTCACACAGGAGATTGGCTGCCCAGGCATGCGGTTTGTTTGTTGAAGTGGAGGGAGTAATGTTTGAACGGCGGCTTGAAGCTGTCCTCACCTTGATTGAAAAAGAAATCAACCCAGTTAAATTTGAAGACGTAAGTAATTTTTCCCATGTGTGAGGTTTGGGAAGGAGAATTAAGTAAAATGGAAAAAGAGAAGAAGTGTGGGAGAGATTTAACTGTTGGACCTAGCATTTGGGACTGAGGAAAGACAGGAAACACACACATTTGTTCTGAAGGAGACCTCACTGACCTAGAACTGTATTTTTTTGTTTGTAAAGCCAAATTTGGTATCGTGTCAAAGGGCAAAGGGGCAAAGGAACTTTGCAAAGCCACCTGGCCTGAGCCCTTAGCCATGCTGTGTAACCAGCAGATATATTGCTGCTTGCCCAGGCCTTTATCAAGATCTATGTGGATGAAAGGGTTTCTTGAGACAGCCCTGGAAACTCAGGCTGTTGGTTTTTACCTGTGTAACTTGGTGGGTTGGCAGCATGCAGCAGTATGTATGTCATACTGCTTTCCCTGTCATACTAGCTTTCCCTGCTTCTGGTCTTTCCTGCGGTGGCAGGAGAGGAGGGACCTCTGCTTTTTTGTTTAAAGTGGAGTTATAAAAACCACCATCAGAAGTAATGGCAGGGTGCACAGGTAGCACTGGGATGGGTTAGAATCTGTTTAGTTGGAAAAGAACCTGACAACCACACTGAAAACATCTGTTTAACTGGGAAACATGTCTGCTTGCTGCAGAGATTTGTGTAAATGTGGAGGAGTCAGGAGAGCATCACTTGGGACCGTCTGCTTTGTTGTTACCTACAGCTTTAACTTTCAAAGGAGTTCCATTAACTCAGAATAATGAGAAGAATGACTCAGATTCTGTTTGGCGTGTGATAATCCCAAAGGGATCTCAGTCACTGTGCCTGGGGAAGAGTCACGTGTGTTACTAATGTGCGAGGGGAACATGCTGAACAAGAGAGGAGAGCCTCAGGGTTTGTTATTGGCAAGAGATGAAAATAAAATACCTGCAGTGAGGAGAAATTCAGTGTAATCACCCCCTTTGCTGCCACACATAGGTGAAGCACTGACTAGTTATATCAAGGAAGCTGGTGGTTGCGGGGGGGGTGAGGACCTGAAGGCAATTTAGTAAAACATGGTGCACACAGTGTTGTCATAACTTCCCAGGTGACACAGGCAAATCTGAGCTCAGCTTGGCTCTAATAACAAGAATCAAATGTGCACAAATACATCTGTTGGCATAAATGATATACACTCTGTAATTGCTTGCATTTAGAAACCCAAGAATTTGTTCCAGTAACATCTGTATAAAAAACCCAGAATGCTTGTAGTAATAGTCTCTCCTGCAGAGGAACAGTCTCCAGAAGAAAAGCTTTAGTGGAGCTGCTTCTCTTCTGTTTATTTTGGGAAATGGATACAAGTCAGTCTTCTGTTTCTTTGGAGGCTTGATCCGAAATTTGTCTAGTGGGGTAAATAAGCACTGTCTTCAGGTCCTCATATGCACCTTTTTTGATTCGCTCATTTTATTAGATAACTGAAGAGGAGGAGGAGAAGGCTGCAGATAGGCTGCTATTCAGCTTTCTTGTGCTGGTGACAAAGCTAATCACAGAGTGCAACTTGATTCAGATGACCAAGAATGGTGATGTTGTGAGCAATATCTGGGGTAAGTATCAAGAATTGTTACAGCTGAGTTACAAAGATAATTCTTTGTGTGCCATGTGGTTTGTTGCACCCTAATATCATAGTCACAGAACGGTTCATGTTGGAAGGGACCTTCAAAATCATCTTGTTCCGATCCCCCTGCCATGGGCAGGGACACCTCCCACTAGAGCAGGTTGCTCAAAGCCCCACCCAACCTGGCCTTGAACACCTCCAGGGATGGGGCATCCACAACTTCCCTGGGCAACCTGTTCCAGTGTCTCACCACCCTCACTGTAAAGAATTTCTTCCTAATATCTGATCTAAATCGTCCCCCTTTCAGTTTAAAACTGTAACCCCTCATCCTATCACTACACTCCCTGATAAAGAATCCCTCCCAGTTTTTCTTGTAGGCTCCCTTTAGGTACTGGAAGGCTGCTAATATAAATGACTGAACTTTGTTGAACAAGGTTTTCATGCTACAAACTACATCACAGTTACTGGGCAGTGAAACAGAAGGTGTTAATGGAAAAGGTTACGTGATGAAAACAACACACCCTCTGTCTCAGTTGCTGGAAAGTATTTGCTAATATCCCAAGAGCTAAAAGTTGCAAACTATTGCATGTTTGACCGTAATTACATCCTCTTGGATGAAAACCTCCCATTCTCCTGAGAAGATGAGATTTTCTTGATGAGATCATACATACCAGCCAGCAAGCGATGACACATGGTAATAGTGCTGTAAATACTGTGTGTCTGCCAGGATGTTAAGGCCCGGAGGTTATTTGATTCCAGCAATTTCCCTATGAGTGAGATTGTACGATGTCAGGCTGGCTTATTGGCATTTTGTTGCTTTGATTTTAATTGCTTCATTTGCTGCTATTGGAAGGCCTGGATCTGGCTGGTTAATGTCACTGAAGAGTTCAGCCTGCCCAGGTGCCTTTGGTGAGATAACCCTTGTAAATTCTGGATTGCTCAGAGATGTGTGGCTTGGGCACAGGCGAGGCAAGAGGGCAGCTCCATCTCTTCTCTGAAGCCTCCTCAGCTTCCATCCAGGGGTTCAATCTGACCCTCTGCAGGAGGGCCTGCTCACCCAAGACTCACAGCAGCCGGTCCCCAGATATCATGGGCAGATGAGCTGTGGCACTGAGTCCCTGGGGGACCATAGTTGCTGCAGAAACACATTTTGTTGGCCAGGACCAGAACAAGCGTCTTTTTTTTGCCATGCCCAATTTTCCTACCCAGTTGTCATCACTTTCCAGCAATTGGCCCCATCTTTGGATGTTTGGAAGACCTGTGGATGCATTTGAGAATGCCTGGTCACCATGGGGACATTTAGCTACTTGTAGCTTTTTGCAACTCTCTGCTTTGGCTGGATAGGAAGGAAGTCTTTGATTATGTTCTGAGCAGATAGATGAGCACAGTTAATTTCCTTCGCTTTTCTATTGTGTTAATTCTCGGAGGGACCTGGTTCTTTTTTGGCTCCCACTGGACCAGCTCCTGTGCTGAAAGAGGTTTTCTTTCCCCAGGTCATGTCCAGTCTCACCTGTGGTATCCTCACAGCTGGGTCTGGCTGACGGCTACTGAGATCTTTGGCTTGTTGTTTGCATCTTACAAGCCAGAAGAGCTTGTCAACAAGTGGAGGGAAAGAAAGGCGGGGAAGAGGAAAAAAATGTCAGTACAGCTGTCAGCTTCCACAGTCTTCTTGACTGCTCAACTGGACAAAAAGGTAATGATGTCTGTACTCCTCCTTCCCCCTGCCCATGTCCATTCCCTGGCTGGGACATAAAAACAGTGTTACAGTTTGACATGTGCATTCCTCTCTCAGTTACTTGTCTGCTGCCTAATCCTGATCCTTAAAGCATTTGAGGAGGTGTCTCTGCGGCCAGGAGGGGGCTTCTCTGGGGTTTTATTCTTAGCAGCACAAAGATTCCCCTCTAGGCTGCAAGATGCAGGCAGAAGTTGTGCTGAGCCAATCCTTTAGCATCCCCTCAGAACCGCCTTTGGTGACTACGAAACACTGCTTTTGGTTTCTGCTGCTGGCTCCCTTTCATGGAATAATTTCCTTTTCCTTTTTCCTCTCCCCAGATGAAGGAACTCGTGTTTGCATTCTGCCATCAGCTGCAGTCCAAGTTCCTGGATGTGTCTCTGGGAGAACAGGTAAGAGCAGGAGTGGGTCCGGGGCTGCAGGAGGACACAGAGCAGGCCCTGGGCCATGAGGGAGCGTTATGTCCTAGTTGGAACAGCAGCGCTGCTGGCTGATGGTGGCCTGGGGCAGCTGCTCTGTCCTGAGGGCATCTCTGAGCGGGTGCATATCTCAGAGGGGCCCAGAGAAGTCCCCCTTTGTGGCGTCAGGGCTGGAAGGGCTTGAGGGATGGTAAGGACAGAAGGGGAGGCACCATGTGGGGCAGGACTGGGATCTCTTCTGTTGGGGAGAGTCTGACCCTGCACCCCAGACTGGAGCAGGCTGAACAGCCAGATCCTGGAGTGGGCATCCAGGTATCTCGAGGTAGTTCCCTGCAGCTGCGCTGGAGCCCTGGCTGATTGCTTGGGAGCATTTAGTCCAGCTTTATGCTGTTGCTTGAAGGTCTGACTCCCCTGTGAACCTGGTCAGAGATTTCATTGTGGAGTGCCAGGGGCTGCTAGGGGTGGGGAAGACAAAAGGAGCAGCCCTGGCTTAGAGGGTGCTGAAGCCTAAACAGCATGGCTGCTCACGGGGAAAGATTCTCCCAAGCTATAAGATGCTGAAGTGGGCCTTCCTCTTAGGAGCAACATGCAGGGGATGAACCTGTTAGAGCCTCCTGGGTTCCTTTTTCAGATCTAGCCCAGGGCATGGCTGGTGCTGATGCTTGGGAACCCACAGTGACTGACTACTCTTTTTTACACTTCAGGTTATAAAGAATTTGCTTTTTGTAGCAAAAGTTGTTTATTTGCTAGTCCCTGCCTCAGAAGGTGAAGAGGCCGAAGGAGAACTTGGCTGTGAGGTGGAAGATCAGGAGGCCTCAGAAGATGAAGAGAAAGACATTGCTGCTGAAGGAGAGGGAGAAAGAGAGGACACAGAAGAGAAAGGCCAGCCAGCCACATTGCTGTGGCTAATGAAGAAGCTCTCCCTCATGGCAAAGCGGGAAGCAGCATATTCCCCAAAGGTCCCTTTAAAGGTAAGAACAGGGTTAGACCAACTGCTTTTCATGCGGTAGGCACTTACACAGGAGAGTGTTGCTCTGGCTCATTGCTTCCAGACCAGTTTAGAGGATGCTGGGAGTTGGTGCTGAAGCAGGAAATAGTAGGTGCCATTTCAGTTTGGGATTCTCGGGAAACGCTCATGCCAGTCTGCTGCTCCTTGCTGTTTTTTCAAGCCCTCGTGTGGGGTGGCGGAGGGGTGGGAAGGCCAAAGGCACCCAGCTGAAGGGGACAGAGCCCTGCCTTTGAATGCCCAAGCGCTCTGGGTTCATGTAGGCAGGGGAATGGCAGTGGGGAGTCACTTGCTAGAAGAAGTGGGAAAGCGTCAGGAAAAGTGCTGTGGTTCCCCATGGTGCAGACTTAGAGAGGTTGAGCTTTCATGTCTTCAGCTGCCTCAGTATGGGGCAGTGAGAACAAGGCTGTTGTTCAGGGTGTTAACGGCTGCCAACCCGGTGAAGTCACAGCTCAACTCAGTTACAGATCCCGTGGGGTGGTGTCTCATCTAAAGGCTCTACTTGGCTGCAGTAAGACCTTGTATCAGCAGCGTGTTTCTGACTGGGGTGTCTGAAATGGGGCCTTGGACACTGAAGAGTGATGCACAGCGCTTTGGGGGCAGTGCAGCCAGGCAGTTCCCTCCCAGCCTTCCTTACCTCATGTCCCCCACGCTTCTTTTCAGAGAAGCTGCATCTTTAAGTTCCTGGGAGCAATCTCAGTGGATCTTGGGAAAGACAGGATCAAGCCGTATCTTCCGACGATCCTCACCCCGCTCTACAGGGAGCTGAACAGCACCTACGCGGAGCAAGGTAAGAGATTTCCCTCGCAAAGACCCACAAAGAGGAAAGTGCGTCAGAGCTCTGCCGCGGCACAAATCACTGCCTGTCACTCCTTCTGTCTGTTGAGGCAGAGATGTTGTAATCAGTGAATTTCACTGACTTGCAGTCAAACCAAGAGAGGAGGAGAGCGTTTGGCAGCTGGAACAAAAATCTCTGTGTTGACAAAATAAAAAAGACTAAAGTTAGGCAGGCTCCTATGTGGAAATGGATATGTGGTGGAAGAAGTGTAGTAATGAAGGGTGGTGGACTCATGGTGGCAGGACTGATGGAGTCCTTGCTGAGGAGAGGAAGAGTGTGGTTGTTAAGGAAGCCAGAACAAGGCTGTTGCTAAGTGCCCTGTTTTTGGATTGCCTTGTTAGATCTGCTGAAAAGCTTGGGGGCTTTTCAGCAGAAGCTCCCATGCCCTGTGGTTAATAGCGTATTTCAGTTTTAATGTAAAACAGGGTGTGTTTTATGGCAGCTCATGTTACTGTAGAGCAAGGGACTGCACAAGTTGGGATTTTCCACTTTGGTGGTTGCTCGATGTTTTCCCTAAGTTCTCCCTTCTAAAATAGAGCAAAGTACTTTGAGCGTGTGCCATGTGTGTGTGGCAGGGGCCGAGAGCTGCAGGCAGCGTGGGGTGGGCAGGCCTCCCAACACCTAGGGGACCGCGCACACAACTTCTCCCTTCCTCCCTCCTCCTCTGCTCTGTCCTGCCAGACACTACCTGAGCAGCACCACTTGTTCTGCCTTTAAGATCCATGTTTGTTTAAAAGATCTTAAGAAGTTGTGCCTGGTGGGGGAAAGACAAAACAGCTTCCCGTTTAAGAGGAGAGACTCTTGGCTTAAGACTTAGGAACGACACTGGTGTTAAGAACAGACAACAAACTGGAAAAGAGTTGCATTACCCTAAATCTGTGGTTTGTATATGCCGTGAAAATTCAGTGCCCACATCTCGGAAAGGTTACAAAGGAATGGAAATAACTTGGAGGAGGGCAGTAACAGTGTTCTAGGTGAGGAACAGCTGCCTGGGCTACTTTTTTTTTTTCTTTACCTGAGCAAGTAAAAGCCTTGGAAAAGATACAGTAGAGATTGACAGTATTGGGAGTGGAGAGAGATCAACTTTCTGCTTTCTCTGCCAGCACAAAGAACCAGTGGCCTTCAAATGATGTTTCAGAAGAACTGCAGAGCTGTTTCTTCACGTGATAGGGGGTGTAGACCCAGGGAATGTCACTGAAGGAGGCTGTGGAAGCAAGCAGCTAACACAAGCTTCCCTGGAGGCTGTACAAGCATTTGGAAGAGGGATCTGTTGGAAGACTGAGGGAGACATTTACCCTGCTTTCCCTTAGCATCTCTTTGTAGCCTTTTTTCCTCCCCAGTATCTTTTCTTTCAGTGAATGTAGTTAATATCTTGTAAGTAGTCATTCTAACCATCAAGCCAGTCTTTATTGTGTGTACTGGACAGAGGAGATGCTGAGTGACAAGGTGGAATCATCTCTATTTCCAACAAAGCCTCTTCCAGAAGAGCTCTGGTGGCTATATACAGGAAACCACTTTTAATAACCTTTATCCTTTTGAAAAAAAAAAAAACTTTTCCTTCTCAGGAGCATTATTTGGTTTTTTTTGCCTGGGTGAAATGGCACTTGTGGTCCTCTGGGAAGGCTGGTGAAGAACCAGCAGGTTTCACAGGCACCTTTTCTCTGGTCTCTGCAGTCTCTTGGGCAAGATTAATTGGTCCAGTTGTCCCTTAGTAAAGAAAGGGCTTATTGGGCTTGTTGCTTTCATTGCATTTGCTGAAAAGATTAAGCAAGTTAATTTTGTTTGTTTTATTAGATCCAACATTGAAGAACCTTTCCCAAGAAATCATAGAACTGCTCAAGAAGCTGGTTGGACTGGAGGCTTTTTCACTTGCCTTTTCTTCTGTGCAGAAACAGGCCAATCAGAAAAGAGCGATGAGGAAAAAGCAAAGGGCTTTGCAGGTAAGATTCTGCTTTCTCTTCTCTGGGAAAAAGAAATGGGGTTTCTCTAAAGGCTTGAGACCTGAGGAGAAACTTCATCCCAAATTGGGGCAGTTTTCATTGTTTCATTTCTGAACCTTCACAAGAAGCTGTTGAAGATCAGCCCCTTGGGCAAGTTCTTGGGCAGCAGGGATGCTGTGCTTTCCCACTGACCTGAAGAGCCCTGGTAAACTGGGCAGAGCAGCCAGAATTCCCTTGCTTTTGAGGAGCTGAGAAAGCCCCTGGGTTGTCTCACCAGTCACCGCTTTGCTAGGAAGTACCTGATGTCCACAGGGACGGTTGTTAATTGTAACTAAACAAACAAATGTATTTTTTTTCACCAGACTGTAGCAAACCCCGACATTGCTGCACGGAGGAAGCTGAAGAGACACAAGAATAAAGCAGAAACCAGGAAGAGAAAAATAGAATTCCTGCGTCCTGCCTACAAGGCTAAGAGACCTCGAAGTCATTCACTCAAAGATTTAGCAATGGTGGAATGAAAAGGCTTTTCTTTCCCAGAGGAGTAATTTATAAAAAGTAATTTCAAACTAAAGAACTAAAAAGTATTTACATATTATAATTGTATTTATTACTATTTTTTCATGCCCTGTTTTTCATCTAGGATCTTAAAGAAAAGCTTTTGAATTTTTTTCCAAACCTGTATATTTTACCAGAGCATGTACAGTTGAATAGACAACCACCGTGATTTTTTTATATTAAATTTTACTTCATTTTTAAAAGGTGGCTTAATGTGTTGTCTGTGAACATCCTGGCTCCTGGAGGGAAAACAATCTGTCTCCTGCCTTTGATTTGTCTTTCGGTTTCTGCAGGAACACTGAGCAACTGAACTGCCATTTCTGGCTAAGCTGAGAGTATAGGAATAACAGCTCATGAAGGTGGAATTAAATTCAAATTATGGCCCTGGCCCATCGGGGCAGTAGATGGCTACTGAAGACTTTTATTTTCCTTTCAGGAAAGCAATGCTTGAGGTACAGTATTTAGCTCTGTTGCTGTACTTTGTTCTAACAACGTATCTGCACTGAAGGATTCCAAAGTGTAACACCATCACAGAATGATACAGGGTTGGAAGGGACCTCTGGACATCAGCTAGTCCAGCCCCCCTGCCAGAGCAGATCCACCTAGAGCAGGTTGCACAGGAACATGTCCATGTGGGTTTGGAGGTAAGAGATGTTCTAGTCCCCAAATCATCTTTGTAGCCCTTTGCTGTACCTTCTCCAGCAGTTCCCTGTCCTTCTTGAACTGGGGAGCCCAGGCCTGGACACAGGAAACACATCAGCTTAAGGAAACCTCTTTAAATGTTCAGCTACATGGCTGTTAGAACTGGCAGCAAGTTGGACTTGTTTCTGTAAGGAAGCAACACACCTATGGGTACAGCTGACAGTTCCAGATTTTATTAGTGTTTAATTACACAAATATAGTAGCCACTTAAAACCACCAAAGGAGGATAGGGCACCAAAAAAACCTTTGCCAGCCAGTAAGACTTTCATACAAATTAACATAAGTACATCCTTTAAACAGAAAGAAATGGAGTATTGCAATGTACACAGACATTCTCTTGGTTCAGTTTAACAATTTGAGACAGGCATCCACGTTACAGGAATCGAACTCAAATCTGTCCCTATTTACAAGTATTTGTGGCCTGGAAATACTTGACTGCAGAAAGAGGGATGCTGGATAAAGCTGAAACATCTTTGCAGTGGTTGCTTTGTATCACTGCCTGCTCTTCAGGGCCTCCACCAACCTAGGAAAAAGGTTAAGTCAAGTCCATTTACTGAAAAGGCATTTCAATTCTGTCGAGACACTTTAAAGAGAAACCTGCTCGCTCTTCTAACATGGACTCTGTTACGTCAGACAGACTTTCCACAGATCCAGTCTTCAAAAACAAAACGGTAAAAGCTCTTTCTCTAATGAGGCTCCCACAATGAGACTGTTACTCACCATTCCATTGCTTCATCAAGCCCGGTGCCCTTAGTTGCAGAGGTTTTGAATATCTGCCACTTTCGGTCCTTCAAAGCGGGTAAGCCAAGTGCGTTTGCCATTTCTGTGGGAGTCATGGCCTGCTCCATGTCCTGCTTATTCGCAAACACCACCAAAATGGCCTTCTTTAACTCTTCTTCCTAAAAAAAAAACAAAACCCAAAAAAAAAAAAGGGAATTGTGCAAGTTGTTGCAGAGACTTTGAATTTATTTAAGCAGTGAAACCCCATAGACTGAAAAGCAACTTCAGCAACCCTCATGATTGTCAGTTTGGTGATTTTTGGTCTTTAGAAAATTCTTCAGTGAAAGAACAGTATTTACGTTCAATTCTAAGTGCTCCCAGCATGGTACCACATAGGAACAATTTCACACATGGCAGGTGATGCCTTTTACATTATGAAACAAGCCAGTACTTGGATTTAAGAAGACATATCAAAAAGCTTGAAGGAATTTTGGAAGAAAAAAAAAAAAGGCATTTTGCTCAACTCCTCTTCTTACTTATATTACCCTGTTCTACATATGTTCTTCAGCTTCAAAACACAGTAGGATGATAATTCTTCAGCTCCTGATTTTGCCACCACTGAAGAACTGAGCAGCTGTCCCTACAGACAAATAAATTTTCCTATCACCAAAAGACTACATGTAACTAACTCACTGCCCAGCCAAGGCTGCAAGAAACTAAAACTGAAGTACCTGCAGCCTATTTATTTAGTGCTTTTCAGTCAGAAGCGTTGCATGGGCCTATTGTGAGGGCTGAAGTTGAGCTTCACTTAATTCACTCAAATTTCACATTTGCTCAAAAAAAAAAAAAAAAGTTTTAATTTCTCGATTTCTGTTCTACTGATACACTCGTCATCCTTGTTTTCTTACCTCTAACATAGCAACAAGCTCTGATTTTGAAGTGCCGATTCTGTCTCGATCACAGCTGTCCACTACATAAATGACTGCATCTGTGTTTGAATAGTAACACCGCCAATATGGCCTGCAGGAGAAAGAGAAGTTCCAGTCATATAATTTGCACTTTTTGCAGTGCTTTTTAGCCAGACAATGAAAAGCAGAATACCCAGAGGAAGTAAAAACTGCCTCTGGGGTTAAAAGCCCCAGGAAGGAAGTAGAAGATAGCAAGTAGCTACAAAAAGGAACAAACTGTACAAATACTCTCAATGGCAACAACAACAAAAAAGAAAAATTTAAAAAAAAGCAAGCAGCTTGAAAACAGGGAAAGGACAGAAGTGCTGAAGACAGATTTATTTGGGAATCAGCCTGCAGGACATCATGTCCACAACTGAGTGATGGGAGCAAAGAAAGTTTAGGATAAAGAGAGAAATCTTAAATAACTGTTTCATACAGGCAAATAATTAATAAGGACCAAAACAAATCACCTTTTTCAGAATTATCTTACTGAAACTAAAAAGGGAAGGAACCTGCACCTTACTACCTGGCATTCAAAATGGAATCACAAAGAGATCACATAGGGGTACTGAAGAGATCACTTCGGTTGTGCATATAATGACTCATTACAAAACTTGTAAATCTCACTGTAAAAAATCATCATCTATACCTAAATTCAACTTCCTAGCTTTGCACGCTTAAGAACATTTCAGTATCTTTTTGAGGTTTACAGCACTTACTTTCCTCTTTCTCAGAATGCTACACAATTGCATACTGCACAAGTAAACTTGTTTTTCAAAGCAAACCAAGTGAAAACATTCACTTGTTTCTTTCCAGTGTTTTAATAACTGAACAGTGTCAGGTGAAAGTGCTCGCCTGACAACAGGCTGTTTTTAAAGCTTAAAACAACAAATTTTCAGAAGTGCCAGCTATGAGAATTCCAAGAACTTAGCACTTTTTAGAGAAATTTAATTACATCTTTTTATTTTAAGAGATCTATTACCTT
Organism: Gallinago jamesoni; assembly: GCA_025769975.1. Lineage (NCBI taxonomy): Eukaryota > Metazoa > Chordata > Aves > Charadriiformes > Scolopacidae > Gallinago > Gallinago jamesoni. The sequence continues at coordinate 51,091,248 of JAOQGH010000001.1, forward strand.
ATGCTTGTCTGTCCTCCCAAGTCCCAAACTTGAAATTTCAGATTCTTGTATGTCACTGTCTCAACATTGAAGCCAATAGCTGAAACGAAGTTAAACAATTTCACAGTTGGTGATTTTTCTTTATTTTACTGAAGAACACTGCAGCACTTAGTTCAAAATTTTCAGGCCTGAAAATTTTCAGTAGCTACACAATGAAGTTCACGCCCCTTGTGAAGTTATCCCAGAAAATGTTTATGACTCAAAATAACATAGTAATTTTTTTCTCTGAACAATAAAAGCACATTGTAAACATATTGTAAAAATTTGTAACAAATTCTAAGGTTGTTAAACAGAAGCATGCCTGAAATCACCAGAAGAAGCAGAGGAAGGGTTAAAGGAATGGCCTGTTTTGATAACTGAGTACATAACTGACTGCAATAAAACACTAAGGAACATGTCCTTCGTCTGTGCACTTGTGAGACCAGAGCAGAACCAACTTCTCAGCAGAAGAGTTGACACTGTGTTGTCTGGAAGACAGCAATGAGGTCACAGCACATAACTATGTCATTCCTTTTCCTGCCAGCCCAGAGAAACACAACATGGGAGTGAACAATGGATGCAGACTGCCTTAAATTTATGGAGGCTGAAATGAGCAAAACTTGAGGGTAAAAGGATTCATCTCCTTCTGGGAGATCTCCCAGTGAGTTTTGTTACACTTTCTACGTAAGGTAACATTAAGATATTATGACTTCTTCTCTGTGTTAATTAGAAGTGTTTATACAACAAACTGGAGAGCCTTGTCAAAAAAAAAAAAAAATAGGTATGATTCACTGACATGGTCCTACATAAATTTTTTTTTACAGTAATAATCATCTCTAGAATTCATGTTATAGCTATATTTAGAGACAAAATACTTAGTCAGTCAACAGTTACCATTTACTGAACATTTACCTATCAAGAAAAGCCTGCCAAATCAAGGTAACCATCTTAAGGTCAAATACTTCTTACATTCAGCAGGGCAGCATAAAATATTCCTTTATGTAGTACTTCTACAACAAACTGTTATACAAATTCCTAAATACAACAGTGCAAGGCTCCCACAACATAAGGCCCTTTTGTTTAGGAAGGAAGCATGTAACAAGTTCAGCTGACAAAGCTTACGTGTTAGAGCTACAGGTAAATCAGCCATTTTCACTAAGGGACGGATCACTTACTGGGAATGGTGGTAACAACTTCTCCAACTTGTAACCTGTAGAGAATAGTTGTTTTTCCGGCTCCGTCCAGTCCCAGGATGAGAATCCTCATCTCTCGAGTTCCAAACAAGCTGGAAAAGATGGTGGAGAAAAAGCCCCCTGCAAAAAACAGAACAGAAAGATGTTTCAGTGTCAGTGAGCAATAATGGAGAATATGTAAAGGGCAGACAGACTGATGTCATTTCTTACTGAGCAGCAATGTTTCTTTTCTCCAGTGAGTTCTCAGGTTGTCGCCCAGACACCTGTGTGCTCAACCACATTATATTTGCATGGGTTTATGCTGCTATTTTATGGTACCTCAACCAAGCAAAATCACGTTGCAGCAGCATCAAGTTTCCTCGTTCTGGTTAGAATCTTTTTTTTCCTCCTTTCTCTCATTTGCCAAAATCTAAGTCAAATTCTTTTCAGTTTGTATCAGACTCTGTCTTTTCAATGCAAGAGACACGCTGAAGCCTGAAAGAATTCTTTCTGGTGTTTATGGTCTCCTGCAGGACCATTCACTTTTTTCTTAAACTGAAGTATAGATCAGTAAGTACACATTAAATCACAGTCCATTACAAACTATGAAGCTGCACCAAATTAAGTACATTAATACTACAGACAAGTCTAGAAGCTGATTTTAAATGCTCTGGGTGGTTTTTTTTCTGTTTTCCAAAACTGGCTTGCCCTAACATCTCACTTATTCTTTAAATACATGTAGAAGTACTTGTGGCCGGGCTAATACCTAGTTTATGTCTATTAGATGTTTAAGTGTAGAAACAATACTAATGTTCTAAGCCACTAACAATGACATTTTTCTGATTATTTTTATAACAAATATATCTAATGGTAAATAGCAATTTTGTAAATCCACCTAAACCCTCTAAAAGGAAATGAAACACCAAACAAGCTAGAATCACATTTAATAAATATGTCAGAGAAGAGACAAATTAGAGGAAGTTTGCAACCCGAATCTTATGGAAAGAGGTTTTGATAAAAAATTATTCCCTGTGTTTGCCTTTCTAGGCACCTGTGATACCTTTCCTGGGAAAGGAGGGGGCAGTGAGCTGCATGCTTATGCATTAAGAAGGAATTCAAACTGATAACAGGTTGCTTTACTTCTTCTAAGCCCATTCCATCACAGAAGCCCTGCACAGTACAGACCTGGAAAACAAAGAGGTGGAAGGGACCATCTGTTGCCACTTTGCATAGTGCTGCGCAAGGCACTGTTTACTTTGAGACAGGCAAATAACCTTAACAGAACCGAGCTGCAAAAGGTACTTCCATAGAAACATTTCAAGTGGAGGCCTAAGAGATGAGAACTCTTTCAGTCAGTATCTCAGGTTGCCCAGAGAAGCTGTGGATACCCCATCCCTGGAGGTGTTCAAGACTGGGCAGGGGGGTTGGAACTAGATGATCATAAACTCATAGAATGGTTAGAGTTGCAAGGGACCCAAGGGACCCTTAATAATCCCTAAGATCATTAAGATCGTGATCTTTAAGGTCCCTTCCAACCCAAACCATTCTATGACTCTGTGAAGGCTGCTTACTGCCAAACACCTCTCATTACCTTGTTTTATATTCTGATATGCTTTTCCCCACACTAAAACAGTGCTCAAATGCCACCCGTAATAGGACAGATGTATGTTAATCACTTAACCTCTAGATTCAGGGCTTCTTACTATTCCCTCTATTGACTATTCTACAAAACCTCTTTGCATAATTAGTTCCTTATTAGCAACCTATTAGGTACCTGCATCGCAGCTTAGAATCATAGAATGGTTTGAGTTGGAAGGGACCTTAGAGATCATCGAGTTCCAACCCCCCCTGCCATGGGCAGGGACATCTCCCACCAGACCAGGTTGCTCAAAGCCCCATCCAGCCTGGCCTTGAACCCCTCCAGGGATGGGGCAGCCACGACTTCCCTGGGCAACCTGTTCCAGTGTCTCAGCACCCTCACTGTAAAGAATTTCTTTCTGGTGTCCAATTAAATCTCCCCTCTTCCAATTTAAAGCTTAATTTAGACACGTCTCGGGAGTACAAAAGCGTTACGATCTCTGACCTAAGGCAGACTCCCGCCGCGCTGCTGGCACCATTCGCCATGGCAGAAGAACAAGGGACCGCTGTTAACGCTGCCCTGAACGGCAGCCGCACCCCCCGGCGGCCCACACCGCCCCGGGCACCGGGCCCGCTCCGCCTTACCAGCCCCGGCTGAAGGCAGGTGGGCACCAACCGCCCCCGCGGCCTGGCTCCCTCCTCCGCACCGCCGGGAGGCCATCCCCTCTCCTTCGTCCTGCCTCGTTCAACACCGATCCGGTCCTGTCGCCCGCCCCGCGGCTCCCCGCCTCAGCCGCCTTCCCCTCACGTCTCCACAGGCCGCCGGGGGTGGGGATCCCCTCGCACCGGGGCCCGCCGCCGCCTCGCGCCAGCACCGGCCGCCTCCCCCGGCCTCGCCGCCGCCCGCTCCTCACCCATGTCGAGCCGCTACGCCGCGCAGCGGGTACCCGGTGCCGTCCCGTCCCGCTCCGCCGGCCCTGCCGCCGCCGAAGCTCCACGTCGAACGCCGCGGCGAGTAAACGAGGCGCTTCCTCCTCCCTCCCCGCCCCCGCCCCCCTCGGCCGCATTCGCCGTTTCGACACGAGGGGCGAAGAGAAGGTCTGAACGGGGGGAGGCTGCCCTTGCCCACCCTGCGCGGGTACTCACGGGCGGGCGGGAGAAAAGAAGGGGAAATAAGTTAAACAATTACTTTTTTTTTTTTTTTTAAATGAGCCGGAGCGGAAATGTGACGAATCTGCGGCGGCGGCGCGGGGCTGAGGGGAGGGGGGGCGGGGCCGTGGCGGCGGGACAGGGAGCGTCAGCGGGTGAGGGCGGGGCGAGAGGGCGGTGCCGGCCCTGCGCCGCGAGGGTGCGCTGCCGGGAGGCAGCAGAACGCCCCAGGGGTATGCGTGCGTTCTGCGGGGAACTGACTTCCTGCCTCGGTTCCTGCTTCCACCCAGAAGAAAAAGCCCGAGAACCAAAGTCCAACTGCGTCAACCATTAATATATCTAGCTCCGCCCACGGAATAGCTAATAACCGTCATCTGATCGCAGGGCTAGCGTCGTCCCCGCATAAGAGGTGATGTAATTAGTTTGAGCAGCTAAGTTAAAAAAAAAAAAAAAAAATCATAAAACCTGGGAGAGGGAATTTCCAATGCGCAGAGAATTGGACTTTAAGATCAGACTGTAATGAGAAATCCAACAGATCTCGTGTCAAGAATCAGGGTTACAGTAATGTTAAAAAAAAAAACAAACCCAAACATCAGAGACAAGGAGACAGGAATATCTCTTACGAGAACAACTTGTAACTACAGAACAAACCTACCCCTCCAGCACCTTGGCTTCCTCCTCGTACATTTTATTCTGTTTTTATACCCCTGTTCAGCCAGAACAGCGCAGAAAATTTTACTCCCCCAAGACCAAACCTAGGGTAGTCACCCTCCATGACTTTCACCATATTGGGGGTTTTTTTTCCTCCTCATCTAGACTTGTTCAAAGAGAAGAAGCTTGTACTTCTGTCAGCTGAAAAAAAAAAAAGAGCAGAATGAAGCAGTTCATGGTGCAAAATGATCACCTTTCATTGAGGATCCACACCAGAGTGATCACAGTCTGCAGGGGCTGAAACTCAACCCCTGTGTTTTCATTAAACCTTCATGTGAAGCAAGAACAGCATAAACAGACGCAGATGATTTAGTTTTCTCTGAAAGCATCCGTAAATGTAATACCATCACAGCTGCAGAACTTCTTTTGTTTCCCTTATGTCCTCCATTGGTATTCTTTCTTGCTTGAAATGTTACATTAATCTTAACTCAGTTAAAAACAATTCTTTATTTTTCCTGTCAAGGTAGGAGCAGTAGGAAAGAATACACAAAAGTGATCCACAGGGATAAGAAAAAAAAAAAAAAGTAGTAACAAAATATTTTTGACATTATTTAGAAAATGTATGATGTATAAAATCCGATGATCCAGAAGACCTGCCCTAGAACATTGCTTCAAGGAGCAAGCAAATCAGAGTCTTTTAGGTCCTTGATATCCTTAGGAGACCACGGATGCGTCTAACGAGAGCTTGAATAAAGGTGTATCGTGACCGAACCTTGGAATATAACCCTTCGATGTCCAGAAGCTTCTTCTGCAGAGATTCACCAAAGCTGTTCGTGGCTTCAATCTGAAGCTGAGAAACAGAGATTTGTTGCAGTCATCAATACAAAAATCTTCTCTTTCTGGAATGGCTGCTTGCCCACCAACTACCTAGCAGCCCTTTACCATGATTTGTTCCCTAAACCACTTTCAAAAGTATGTTTTTTTCTGACTCCCCTAATAAGTACTGTTTGATTGTCCCTCTATTTTTTTCTCTCTAAATTATATTATGAATAACCTTTCTGTGGAATTTTTTGGGTGACTCAGAGCATTTACAGATTATCCAAATATTACCACTTTACAAACTTTCCAAGTTTTAGGAATTCAATTTGTGTTCTAGAAATTAAACTTTTTTATAATTCAGCTTCTTCAGTTACAGTCATGCAAACACTTCTTCCAATCAAAATTTTCCTAGTCCTTTAAGGACTGTTCAGGAGTTAGATTCCATGTGCACAGACAACATTTTTCCCTTAATACATACATAAGCAATCCCTGAAAAAAAATATTTACATTCTAAGACTTTTAGCAAGATGTTACTGTATATTTTACTCTGGAACACATGAAATAAAAGACAGATGCCTCATCACAAAAACCACATGCATCTGTTCTTATAATTCTAGATCTTACACAGGTATTTGAGACTGCACAGGTTTTTGAGCAGTTTTTTTCTGCCCATAAATGAAATGTCAGTGGGATGTATTAATAGAAGTGATGTTTTTTCTGCCACCTCTGCATCAAAATTACACAAACTATTAAATTGCTACATAAGCAGAAATAATTTCTATGCTAGCATTCACATTTTATAGCCTTCTTAGTTTGTCACCCTTGTGGATCTCATTTCTCTACAGCTGAGCTGCAGTAAACAGCTATAGAATCACAGAAAATTGGGAATCCCATAGCTGTGAGTCTTCCAAAGATTACTGATGTTTTGAGAAAGTGATTATTAAAAATACAGACCGTTGCACTGATTTACAAAAGAAAAATATTTATTTTTTTTTAAGTCTAGTTCATTTTTCATTTAACCTTGTATATTAAGACTTGAAAATAAGTGTGAAGCGGCACAAATGCTTATTAATAATACTTTTTAAAAAAAGTTTTGCAACATTTCATTAATCCTATTTCAAGTTATATCCTGATGGTACTACCACATTTTGTTTAGACGTGAAAAAACTACAGTAGGACTGCTCTCGGTAGTAATCAAACACATTCTCTACTTTTCAGCAGATGTCCCATCTCACCTGTTCTATATCGTGCTGGCTCACTCGATTCAGTCCGCTACCGAAATCCAAGTTAGGCTCGGAACCAAAGGAATCTAGTGATAGAAAATGAGATGGTAAAATTATGTTGGCAGCTCAACACTATATTCTCCATGTCAAGTTATAAAATAGGTTTAAAAAGCAGTGTTTCAAATTGGTCAGTAAACGTGTATTAGAAATGACACTTTTTTTTTTAACTTAATGCATTTTCTCTAATCATTAAAGAGTGAGCCATTTGATCATACAACACAGCACTTTAAGCAAAAAGCTCCTCTCCAGATTACTTCTCCCTTTCTGACTTCCTTCTGTTTCTAATGTGGTTTAGTTTTTTAAACCAAAACTGAACAAACCTAAAATCTTCTGGTGAATCAGTGGTGCCAACTATTTTAAAAATACTTTCAAAATCACCAATTTTCATTTTAGTTTCTAATTTCATCTTAGATTATTAGATTACTTAGGCCCAGTACCCACTGGACCCCCTCACAGTAAAACCTAAATCCCCCAGTTCCCTCCCAATAAAAACTGGATCTCTTGGCCCCCAACCAGTATAAACTGAGCCCCCTCCCAGAACAAACTGGATTCCCTGGACCCCCTTCCAGTAAAAATCGGATCCCCTGGTTTCCTCCCAATAAAATCTCCTAGCCCCCACCTAGTACAGACTGAGCCCCCTCTCAGAACAAACTGGATTCCCTGGCCCCCATCCCAGTACAAACTGGCAGCTATAGCCCAAAGCCCCTGAGCCTGAGGACAGCAGGGAGTTGATGTGCTGATGTTTGGTTTAGCATTAGCAGTCCTGTAAGGAGCAGGGAGCTGGACTCGATGATCCTTATGGGCCCCCTTCCAACTCGAGATCTTCTCTGATTCCATGATTATTATATACAAAAATATTTTAATATAAGTTGTTCTGAATCACTGATCCAATTATGTTATTTGAACTTCACTTGGGTTGAACAACAGAAATAGAAAAAAATAGTTCATTTTACTTTTCTTTGGAGGTTACGTGTAATACAAAAAAAACCAAGTCTATGACTGAACAGTATTTGTATTGCCAGTTCTCAAGAGGAAAATCCAAAGGTGTGGCCAAATCCAAACAAAGTCTCTTTTATTAAATATAACTGGCAAAATATTAATAGCAGCAAATCAGTTTTAAAGTTAACTATCAGAAGTTATTCAAAGGCACTTTGATGTTTGAGAAATTTTACCTTGCAGCCTTCCTTTCTTAAAGGACAACCTGGAGGACAGCAGTGGGTCTTGGGAGTCAGTGGGTGTGCAACGCAGTAGATAGTGTTCCAGATGACGCCAAAGAATGAAGAGACACGTTTCTATAATATCTGTAGATACATCTGAGTGAAGGAGTCTAATTTTGTTGTCTTTGGATTGACAAAGTGATGGGTACTCACCCTAGGAAGGTTTTAAACCAACACTCTGCACCAGAGCAGAGCACAAGTGCTTATGTGATTTGCAATGATAGGTCAGTTGCAGAGCCAGTGAATTAAACTGAGGTTATAAAGCTGGGGATGGCAGTAACATCTAAAGTTACAATAGATAAATCTGCAAGAGCGCATCTTTCCCAAAGCAGGTTTCAGAGGAAAATTCTGATCCGCTACAATTGTGTGTGACTACTTATTTCCATAGAATTACTAGTGTTTATGAGATTAGGTTTATGCAAGGTTGACTATAAGACTGGAAACTCCAGTTGCTCTGACAGGCAACTCAAAATTATTTTTCAAAATATTTCTTTCACCACATTTGTATGTATGTTAATGTTTAGTGCGTCTGGATACTGCATTGAAGAGCTGGGCTGTAATAACTCCTCCATTATAATGTTGCAGAAAATCCTAGCAGGGTCTGCATGTTGGGAATTTCTAACTTGAAAATCTTTACATTCTGACAATAGCAGAACAATACTCTCTTACTAATTTAATTTTCATTATTTCAAATTTCCTTTTTGCAAAAAGTGTTGTTCAAACTGGTCAGAAACCTAGGTAAAAAGAACCTGTTCCTGTTTCTCTGCTTTTCTGGAGCATCACCTTGAGGGTCACTTCAATTTTAGAAGGATACAAGAACAGAGGGAAAGCAGCTTGGCTCGGTTGTTTATTAGCTTCACCAGACGTCGCCTTGCCAAAACATATTTTTGGGAAGTGGAGATTTTGTCAACCCCAGCTGGCATAACTGACTGACACAGCTGTGATAAAAAGAGGAAAAACAAGAAAATTATAGCAAATCCAGAGCAAAGGAAATAAGCAAACAAAAACACTTATCAATATCTAGAACTTCCTTGTCAACTACTGTTTCTTCAAAACTGTGCTCTCTATTTCAAATTTGCTTAACCTTGCTGACCAAAAAATATGGAGAAATTAAATGCATCCCCAAGCAAGTATAATGAGAATTCCAACTTTTACAAAGATAAGCCCAGTATTTTCCCCAAAATTTTAGGTCACTCACTCTGTGGAACCCTTCATCAACAGCAGAAAGGAACACGCACAAGAACTGGAACTATTTATTTCTCTAAGATATTTTGGAGTCTCTGTTACAGCTACACCTAAGTTACAAACAACACAGAAACTACAGAATCAGAAGAACTATTACCTCTTTTATTTCATCTGGTGGGAGTTGCTCTACATTTTGCAGTTTGTTAACACTCTGACGATGGCTATCATAGTAACTAAAGAAGTCACTAGTGCTCTGTTTCAGCAGGTAAACGATAATGCCCAAACCAGGCAAATGCCAGTATGGGACCACTGGTGTTTGTGTATCTAGAAAAGATGATGAACAAGTTAAAATAATTTAAAAAAAAAATTAAAAGAACAAGAAATCAATAAGGTATGCTCTCAATAAAGTAGTGAAAGACATGAAAGCACTAGAAAGTTTACATTTTATAGTTTTGTGTCAGAAGCAATACAAATTAAAGTCTAGGCAAAAAGTTCTGTGGCTGCAGTACTAGAAGGCAGTGAGCATAGTACAGTACTGAGTGGAACACGTGAAATGTAACTAGACCAGGAGACTTACTATTTAAATAGTATTTCAACTCCTTAGTAGCATAATAGCTCACTGTAAACTCTTGCCATGTTGCCTAATGAAGAGTTTCAGTCAGCATCAAAACACATCTTACGTGTCCTAAATGCGGTCTTAGTTTCCACAGAATGTAATTCAGCACAGATGCTGAAAAAAGAAATCCTTGCCCTGTCTTCCGCTATATTTACATACACATTTTTTTACTGTTATATGCGTTTCTGAGGCTGCCACGGGAAAGGATTTTTTTGGTCACGTTTGTTTTAATCTGGAATAGTTTCTTGATTTGGCTTAGTGCTAGTTCCAGAATTAGAAAATGGGCAGCCACAGTACTGGCATAAAGTGACTTAAAGTGTATGTGAAACTACAGCCTCTGGTTCGTTATTTTCTGCTAGACCAAATGTCACACTATTCAGTCTCACAAAACAGCAAGCCAAAAATCTCACCCTGACGAGGCCCATCTCGGTTGGTTGATTCTGACAGGCTCGGAGTAAACAGACAAACCGTGTGCTGAAAACTGGGGGCGCTTTGCAACATCAGTGACTCACAGTATTCCATCACGTTTGCACAGATCTGCCAAAAAAAATGACAGCATGTCAGTTACAGCATCTACAGGCTTTGGAGCAGTGAATCTTGAACAGATAAATGTCAATAAGCAACATGTTTTGATTCCTCTCTTCTCACCAGAATGTGATGATTCTCTTTTTTCTGATCAGTTATAGCCTCTCTTCTATTTTAAGTCTAGGACCTGCAACCTTGCCTCTTTCCCAAGCCTGCTCATTAAAATTTCTGGTCAATTTTAAGTCCCCTTTGGCTCTAACTTAAGCCCTCTATACCCAGCCTTTCTGATCAATTCTTTCTGATCAATTTAAAAAAATCACAGAAGTTTGTACCCAAAACAATAATGGTTTCTAGTGCAAATTTAAGTAATTAAACTGGCAAAGTTTACTTTAAATAGAAAATGTGGTGTAGAGCATGGCTTCTGTCGTATGAAAATATGACAACTAAACAAATCTGCACAGCAGATAAGAAGTCACAATTGGAGAATGAAGGTTCTAGCAGCTTCTTGTGTCCTTACCTGTTGCATGGCCAACTCAATTTCATCCCTCTTGTTCACTCTGTCTCCCTCTGCATTATCCTCTTGCAGTTTAAACTGACGTAGTCTGTCTGAACCACCAAACCGGTTTAGAAGTCCTAAGCACTGGCGCTGTCGTAAGAAATTAACATTTTAATTAGTATCTCAACAAATGAAGTGCATGATTCTCTTCACTGAAATGATACATATCCCTTAAAACACAACAGCAAGAGAGCAACGCAGGTATAACTTGTAGCACTTTGTAAACAAAATATAATTTTTAAAACACAATGTTTTAACTCATCTTTAATTAACATTAAAAAAATGATACTCTAAAACAGTTCTTTGAGTGATGCATGCAATTCAAAATTGTCTTATGTCTCTTGCAGTCTGTGATACTGACTAGCATCAATGACTGTTGCAATTTATCCTTTCCCACTTAAAACAAATTTATCTATATAGACAAACTCATAAAATCTAGATATAAAGATGATAACCTCCATAAAAGTAGAATGCAAAAAACCAATTCAACAGTTTCATAAAAAGAAATAACAATGAATACATTTGGTTTTAGTTTACATGCGGCTTCTAAAATCACCAAAGCGCCTCAGAATCCAAGTCAGTTTTGTATGGAAAGGCAAAAAAAAGATAAAGGATTTTTTGGTAATTAGTTTTGGAAAGAGTACAAGGCTTAAATTCTTTTATTACTTGATGAAAATAAGAGGACAAACTAAAGAGAAGAGTTATACTAACAGATGACTGATTTGCACAGTTTTGCTCAGAACAGCTCATTTTTCAAATTAACTAATTAAAGTTCATTATCACAAAAATTCCCCATGGGAATTTCTTGGTGACGTGATGCAGCAGACTACCAAGTACCCTGGCATTACAGCCATCATTTACAGCTTGCTACTTTGCTTCAGGCTGCAAGCCTAATAGTTACTATCAAAGTGTCCAGAGAACACATCCTTCTCTTTCAGTCAGAAGTATTTGACAGAGCAGTCCCTGCTACAGATAGTTTTCAATGAAATATTTTTTTACAGAAGTCCCTGCTCACATGAACCACAGTTTCAAAAACATTGCTGGATGCTGAGCTGTAAAGAGGTCTATAATGCTAGCTTTTGAGCAAGACTTACTCTATCTTGACTTTCATTCTGGTTTCTAAATCAGGGCTATTTTTAAAAGGGGAAGAAAGAAATAAAGCATTAGCATGTTGATGCTCCAAATTACTGAGCTGGAGACACACTTTTGACAAAAGAGGTAACAGAGTGTTTCTGCATTACTTCACATGCTTTGGTGTTGACCTCAAATTCTTCTCTTCCACATAAGGTAAATCCTAAGCCAGGGAGGGAAAGGAAATCCCTGATACAACTCTTGTGTTGCCCAATGTTATCTTTTCTACTTGGTTGAAGGAAAAAAAAAACAGCCCCAAAAACCAACCCCAAAAAAACCCCAGGCATCAAAACCACACACTACACAAACCACTGCACTCACACACAAACCACAGCCCCTCTAAACCACTACACAATTCTTCTTAATGGTGGAAAACAAGTCTTTCATAACTGCTACTAGTCAGAGTGAAAAAAAACGTGAAAAAACTCATCTACATACACAATTTTAAACGGACAAGTGTGAAATATACAACTTTATTACCTGAAACCGGCCTATATGTCCTTGTAGCTCCATCTGCGTCCCTTCATTAACATCCAAGTCCAGCTCACTTAGCACTCCTGATAAAAGATAAAGTCATTAAATTAACTGTTTTGCTTTTTTTTTTTCCAAAAGAAAACAGATTTATGCAGTATATACATTTAAATACAAGCACCAATCAGAAAAATGTCAGCCAAACATCCAACTTATGTCTTGCACATTGCTTGAGGAAAACATTCAGATATTATTGCAGCTACTAGGAGATGCATGAGAGCACGCAGCTTACTGTTCTGCTAAGTAATTAAAAAGCAGGGGGAGGAAAGGAGGCTAGAGAGAGCCTTCTTTGCAGAGCTTTGCAGCTGTTGTGCAAAGCTTAGTATACTGTAAGCAAAGAAATATTTGGGCTCAACCTACAGCTCTGCACTCCTTTCTACTGTAATCAGACACCTCTTCTGAACAAAGCAAGCTGTTAAATCAAAATAGAGACATCATTTTGAAATGGTAAGCAAGTCTTTTAGCACGTAGAAAAAAAACTCACAATTTTTTGAGAGATTGAGAAATGTCAAAATGCTAATTCACAGCACTTCTCCCTCAAAGCTTTCTTTTTTAAATAACTAAAACCAGAGAAGACATTAACCAAGATATGGGTACACAAACAATTTTCTTCCTTCGTTTCCTCAGTCATAGAATGTGATGAATGAAAATTCTTTTTGAAGCTACCACATGCACTTTGAACACTACTATTTGTAAGTCATCTCAAGGACAAAAAGTACTTCTGTCAGACAGTATAATGAAAAGAAAATGGGAAGTCAAATGCATATTGATAAAGGCACTATGTCCACAGCAAGTCTACCAGACCTACTTCAAAAACAATTATTTATCGTTTCTTTATTTTTCCCAGACTTCTACATGTCAAGAAAATTGTGCATTGTAGTAGATACTCCCTTATATATCTTATTACTTCTTTATAGAAAACAAAGCCTGAGATGCATGCAGATGGGGCTAAGAGACTTCAAAACTGCAGTTCCTACCAGGCAAAGCTGCTTTGCTGATTATTCCTGTCAGGGAGGCCAGCTCCTGGAGAGATCCAACGCTAACATCTTGACACCTCAGGATTGCCTGGATAGTATCTGAATGGGAAATTAGAAACTGCAGAACCTATACCACAAGAAAAAGAAGGAAAATATGAATTACTCAAAGTTTAGCAGTGAGCAGAGAGGAAGCAATGCTTCAACTTTCGGAGAATTTTAAAGTGATTTCCCATACCAATGCTTACTTTCAGAGCAAAAGGACATGTAATTTCTTTGAATGAGCAGTAACACAGTGATACTCTGTCTTTTGAAACTTACCTGTCCTGCTGCCTGCAGGTGTTGAGCCATGCTGGATGTGAGGATCACTTGGCACAGCTGAAGAGCTGGAAGAAGAATCTGGCGATAACGTTCCACTGGAGCAGGAATGAAGACTGGGGGATCTCTCATTCCATACATTCTTAAGAAGTTTAAGAAAAAAAAAAAAAAAGAAAAAGGGAAAAAAGATGAACAGTGCAAGAAAAGTGAAGCCCACTAGTGAGGCACAGCCTCAGCCTACAATCACCCTCAAGAACCTGCAAGCATTCGTATTTCAATAATAGGTCTGTACTACAACTGAGTTTAGATTGGAAAAGCAATAAATTTATGATACGCAGCCACTGTAATTTACCTAGAAAGCTGCTGCCAGACATTTTCTCTAAGCAGAGAAAATTCCTTCTTTTTACTATACTACATTAAATTAGTTTGATGTAGAAATATAACAACTGTTTTCATTACTTACACATAAAACTAAATATTCTCAAATATTTTAGGAAGAGGTGTGCTTAATTCTAAAGCAACTGATAAACACAGTCCTCTACAAATGTCCTCCAGGTTTCATACAATCCTATACATCTCATTGGCACTTTTAAACAGAGTACTTGTCTAAGTTTTACAGGGTACTTGTCTAAGTCTTACATTTTTCTGAAGTGTTTAAACTCCCAGGGTAGAAGTAAGAACTGTAAATTTAAAGCAAGGACTGAGGTTTGAAATCAAATAAGGTGATTTCCCCTGAATATGCAATTTCCTTCTCCAAGATTTTCTCTTGGTCATCTCACAATGATTAAGAACATGGCAACACATCAAGAAACCTGTCAAGCAATGTATAACTGTGAATTTTTTAAAAACATACTTTTTTTTGAACACTTAATAAAATATTTTGGAAAGAACATTTACTTTATTACTCAGTAGTGCTTTATGGGGGAGGATGAATTCTGCGCTTGTTTACCAACTGCAAAGCCCACAAAGTAAGTTCACAGCATAGGCTGTTTTTCTAACATTACAGCCTACATTATATTATAATAATAATTAGACAATTGCTACCTAAGGTATCAAACAAATAAGATTTTATATAGTTTAAGTAACTGGACATGCAAATACAGCTTCACACCCACTTATTTCGATTTTTTTCTCTCAATAAAAGGTAGTTTTAAACTGAACTGACAGGTTAAACACACACACACAAAACATACCCACAAGTACTTCCTCAGAAGACTTGTGGCTATGAAAAGACATCATATGCTTCCATGACTGTAGTACCATTTCAAAAATCAGCCAGGAAACCAACACTTACCCCTGATGGTCTGTTTCGGGTCGCATATCATAGACTTGACACTGTGCCAGCCTCACAATCACTCCTGACCGCAACAGCTCCAATGCCCCTTGCTGACTTTTAGCAACTCTAGTGAGGAATGCCTGGAGAAGAGCAGAGAAGGATAAGTATCAGAGATGACAATGACACTTACTATGACTATATTCTCTTTTGATTTTAACATCATTTCAAATACTATTATTTTAGTAGAATATATCTTGAGTACAATCAATGTGAAGTATAGACAAACAAATTTTATCCAAAAAAAACCCCAGCACCATACCACAAAATCATTTCTGAAGCACTATTACCATTTTGGACTCATAGGTGTACAGGGCTTTAAGTAAAGGGGGTTGAGGGGTGAGCAAGCTCTGAAGAGTCAGATCATCATCTGCAAGGCTATCCACAAGCACCTTCAGGTAGCCACTATTGGAGAGATACAGCAGCCACTGCTGCTGCTTGTCTACTGAAACAATACGATCAAGTAAAGCCAGTGCCAGCATCTGTGAGAGGGGAATTAAAAAAAAAAGAAAAATCAAAACAGAATTAAAAAAATATCTAGAAATATGAAAAGCTAAGAAGCTTCTTAAAAGTAGAATGCATTTCTGCACTACAATAGTAATCCTCTATGTAGAAAGTATTTCAGGATTTCTTGACGTTTTAGTATAGTATGAGTCAATAACCTTTATTATTCTTTAACAAAATATTGCTGAACAATAACTATGTCAAAATATTTTAATGAAGTATTGTTACAAGAAATATTGCTATTTAAACCTACTTTGCATTCTGACTAGATTACTGACCATTGACATTAATATCAGAAAATACTTCTTAATGAAGTCACCAAACCTTCCCAAAGTGGGAATGTAAACTGTCCATGACTTAAAAATAATAAATAAATGCCAGAGCAGTTTATACCAACAATCTTTTGCAGCAGTGCTTGCTACCATTATTTTTAAAGAATGGGACACGTAGCTTTTTTGAGAATTCATTTTGAGAAAAAATTAATATGCATGTATGCCCCTACTTTCAACAGCTTGAAGGATGAGTGGGAGGACAGAAACATGAAAGAGATTAAGTATCTACAGAAAATGTTCTAGTTCTACCTCATGAACTTTTCCTTTTCTGCACCACAGTAAAACATTCTTTAAAACAAACTGAACAGTGATTGCAAAGGAATACATTTATTTACCCGGCCTATCTCATGACCATCACAAGCATCACGACAGACCACCTCCATGAGAGCTGCCCCGTAACTCTCAATAATTGCCATGTTTTCCCGTTGCAATTTACTAAACACATCTTCAGGAGCTGTCAGACGTTCCCACATTGTTATTTTAGCTGTAGAAAGCAAGTAAAACAAAAAAATTAAAAATGCAAAAAGAGGCAGCTTAACATTAACTTAGCTATGGTACAGCTGAGGCTACATCCCTCGTGGCATTCTCTGTCTTGCAAAAGAAGTGCCCCAAACAGTGAATGGGATTTTTGACTTAAGTGCAAATGTTTTCTTACAAGTCCATTCCTTCCTAAGTATCACACACAGGCCAGCCAGCACAAAAATGTATGTGCCTGTATACATACACCACCCTCACAAATATATATGCTACATTACTTATATTGAATCTTAGAATAATTTTAAGCAGATTAGGCCTAAGAACTTTCACAGTAACAGAGAGAATGTGATATTCACCATAAGCTCTCTTGGTTAAGCAGCAACTCTGGCTGGTTTGTTTGTTTTTTTTTTTCCATAATACAATTGGACTTTACCTGCTTCTAAAGTATCTGGCTCATCTGGTCTCTGGGCAATCTGCAAATAATAAAGCAGTGATCCATAAAGGTGCGTTCTCACTCTCTGGAAGCCACCACCTGTTCACAAGAAACATTCATAATTAAAACCAAATAGATGTAAATTTCGTAACACCATCTTCAACTAGCATTTAATTTAACTTTCCTGTGGCAATGCTGGCAGAAATAAATAAAACAAATAGTTTTCTTAAGTCAGTACTATTCACATAAAGGAAATTGTAAGTAATTTCAGCACATTTATGCTGCTCCACAAAATGGCAATATTTACACATCTCTCTTCTGCTTGTTGTTTAGATTAAAAACATAATATGCCTTTATTATTTTTTTCTCATTAGTAACATCACTTAGATCTGTATTAATTATGTAAGATCTACCTCATTGACTGTAATGAACAGGAGTAACAGGGAAGCAGCTCAGTCCTCTTTCTACCCTGGCAGTTGGAATTCCCACATATGAGCTGCAGAAGTCAACACACCTGTTTTCAAAATGAAATCCAGGAGCTTTTTTAAGATGATGTGGAGGGAGGAGTCACCAATGGAAGCAAAACCAATGGATATGCTCTCAGAGCCAGGTGATGAGGTAAAAGAACCATCCAGCATCAAGACATATTGGGACTGTCCCGCCATAGGGAGTGCAAGTGGCTGTTTCTGCTCAGTTTTCACGGACTGGCTCAGGTGGGCAGTCAGGGTGAACACAGCCCCTGCCACCACTGGCATCAACTCCTGAGCTGCATCATCATCTAGAATCTTAATAGAGAAGAAGAATTAAAAAAAAAGTAGAAAAGTATCTGATTTCATGACCTATTAAAGCAATTAATTTAACCTCTCACTGCTATTTCATTTACGTATGTAAAAGGATTTTATTAACATGGCAGTATTTAAAACAAATCAAAATCAGTAGTGTCAGAAACTTGTTCAGGAGGATGAGTTGAACATATTTTAATTGATAAAACCATTAGCCTTCTTTTTATTAATTTACACAAATCACAAGCAAGATGATAATTAAACCTGGATGGGCAAAAGGGAAGGAATATGCTGATCAGTTGCTCTATTGGTAAAATATCTAAACCTAAGCCAAGGAAAGAACAACAGACACCCTCTTGGCTTTACAGCTATTTAAGGAAGTTATTTCCATTAAAAATGTGAAGATAAACTTTAGAAAACTCAAAGGGGTGAGCATCAAAGAAGTGAAGATCAAAGGAGCATTTAAAACAATGTGGAGATACACTAATGAGAAGTTAGCATTTACTATTTTATTTCATTTCATCACTTAAAAGGTAAACCTGGTATCTTTATCACTGACACTCAAGCTTTCCTTTTAACCAATATAGTAGTTTAATACAAGAGATCAATTATTGTCAAAAGAAAATAACAGTAATTGTTATTTCAAGTCAATCTTCACTAAAAATTAAGTCTTACAGAAAATATGAATCTGAAATTTCTGCTCTGTAAAGATTTTAGGAAAGAAATAAATTCCTTCAAATAGCAAAGGACTGCCTTCTTTCTTGTTTTTTAAATTTTGTTCACATAAAAACCCAAACCAGCACTCTACTGAAAATATTTTTTAGGTAACACCTACAGAAAAAATAATGAAAAAAACAACAACAAAAATCCAAAAAGCTACCCTTTGCTTGAAAAAAGGTAACTTTTCTCAAAACACAACTTGTCTAATCAGAACTACAAACAGCATAACTCTCACTATAAAGAAAAAAAAAAAATGCCCCAGCAGCCCAAACAATACAAGGATCCTTCATTAAATTTTTTCTTTGGGAATGGCTGGGTCAGCAGTAACTGCCTAGTCTGACGCTACTATAATTCAGCAGTAAGCCACCAAGACTTTAAATATTTTAAGACAAAGCAAACTCTCACATTTCCAAAAGCCCTTCTAAATTGTAAAATCTTTACTACTTCCACTCTGAAGCTTCATGCAACACTTTCATTTTTCAAAAGCAGCAGTGGTAGGATTTGTAGTGAGTCATTGAAACACAGTAAATCAGCAACTGCAGTACTGTTTGCCTTCATCCCTTCCATGAGTTCTTTAATGTTCCTCATCAAAATAGGCTGTTTACTTTTCACACAACCTTTCCAGACTAACATCTGGAAGCTACTGGATTGTACTGAAATGTCTTTTAAATTTGTCAATATATGGTTGATAGTTCAACAGTAACTATGCAAGAATACAGAGTATCCCCTCTGTCCACACTGCATTCAACTTCAGCATCGCAGCAATCAGAAAACTAAAAATAATACTGAAGGCAGACAATATTTTTTATTTTGATTACAATCAAGAATGCAATTTGAAGAGCAGTTTCTCTTTCACATCAAAAGATATAGCAACAAAAGTCAAGGAGAAGGTTGATTTCAGGTATATCATTACCTTGTCATGCACATCCTGCAATAGATCACGGATAATGAGTTGTCTGTCCTCAGCCTGTATGAGATCCTGGGGGCAAGCAGTGAGTATAATTTCCACCAGTTGTCTCCATGACTCTAAAGCATGTCTCTTGGCATGAAGGCACTGCAACAGCTTGTTCCGCTCCACTACATACTGAAGAATAGTGTTGATCTCCTGAACACCCACAACAAAGAAACTAGGTTATAATATTTCAAGAGAAGTTAATTAATGGCAAAGACAAATTTTATCTATTGGTAATAGTCTTTGGAGAAAAAAAAAATGTAGGTCTTCAGATTATCAGAAATAAGCTGCTATTAATCATTTTAACAAGATAGGCCAATCCATTTCTAAGCTGCTTTTCACAAGGTCTTTCCATCATAAATGTCTCAAGCTTACAGGAAAAAAAATAATTTAAATGGAAATTCTTTTCTAACATACACGTTAAAATCAAAACAAAAACAATGAAAAATCTGTTTATGCATTTTCTTCCCACTTTAATCTGAGTCATTTCTCCTTCATCCTTCAACTTTCAAATCCATTTAGTCAATTTCAACTAAATTTAAAAGAGGGCATGAACCTCAGAAAATAATTAAGCTCCAAGTTCACTGAAACTATAGCTGGGTAGAAGAACGAAAGAAATTGGCATCCCCTGTGACAGAAAAGCAAGATAAACTTGGCTGCTTAACAGCAGCCAAACACTTACTTATAAGCAAATCTTGACATCAATATGTACTGTTTTCTGTACAGTGGAGTGGGAGCTGCAATCGTTATCAGTAACAGGGAGGGAAAAGGTTCAAGCAAAAAGAAAAGACTCCAGGTCTGCTGTTTATAAAACAGTAGGTTAAGAAGTTGTTTACCTTACCAGATTTCAGTATCTTTTTTTTTTCTTCAGGAATTACTAACTCTAAGTTAGGACTTAAATCCACAAGCTTTCATAGTAAAGTTACTGCTTGACAGTATATGAAATCCACCAAGAGCAACAACAAATAGTAGTTTACTTTTACTATACTTACCTCCATAAGTAAAGGTCTCTGCCCTATTGCTGCCATTCCTTGAAGTGCATTGACTTCTGCAACCAGAACTCTGTGAAGGTACTGAAATTAAAAAGTTTAAAAACACCCCAACTTTAATGACAAAGATGTATTTATTCCTCCTAAAAGCATTTAGGAGATGGCTACATAATGACAGATGCAACTGAAGGACTGACAATCAAATAAGCTTTACTCATTTTTTAGGTTTCTCCCATACTTCTTTCTCAAACTGCAGTACTTTTAGCCATCTAGTCTCTCTCCCTCCTCACTGCACTTCTCTTTTTGCCCTCACCCACTTCTTTCTGGTTCTAAGTTGTTCTGTTCTTTCATGAGCTCTTTTGATACATCACACTCCCTTTCCTCTAACTTCCACTATGACTCTTGCACAGAGGAAAGATTTGTTTCCTCTCAAGTCTAAAAGACACTCGGTCGGCGAGGCGGCGGCAGCAGCACCGACGGCGAGAAGCAAGGTGAGCCCGCGGGGAAGGTCGGATCGCGCTGTACGGAGGGGTTTCTGAGCTCA
>JAOQGH010000001.1:51112136-51237342 GCA_025769975.1 Gallinago jamesoni
GTGACTGCAGGGGGGTCGGACTAGATGGCCTTTGGAGGTCCCTTCCGGCCCAGATGATTCTATGATTCTATGATATTCTATGATACATTTTACATTAAACAATACCTGGTTCCTAATATCGAATAGCTGCATTCCTATTGCCATTAAAATCACTTTTATGTTACATTTAGCTCTATCCCTTGTCTCTCAGATCACGAATTTTTCAGGACTATTTATCATACACTTGTCAAGTACTAATCACAGTGGGACACTATCTTACCTAAAGCCTCCAAGACCTACTGCAGCACACAACTATGTTGTGTACACATATGTAGTAGTATATAGTTGTGTATTGGAGACCAGTGAAATACATAAGGTAGGTATCATATCTGCAACATCACTTGGGCGTTCCAAGATGGGAAAAACATTAGCACAGAAAATATTTCAAAGTATCTTAAACTGATGCATCTGTCTACTGCAAATGAGAAATCAGTGTGAGCAATGCAGAAGAAGAAAAAAACTAATCCAAATAGTTTGCATAAATTATGCACATATCTGAAACCGCTATACTTTTTTATGTGAAAGCAAGTTTCAAAGTATTATTAACACAATGATTTATTTTTTTAATATTAATACACAGATCATAGAATCATAGAATGGTTAAAGTTGGAAGGGACCTTAAAGATCATTAAGTTCCAAACCCCTTGTCATGGACAGGGACACCTCCCACTAGACCAGGTTGCTCAAAGCCCCATCCAGCCTGGCCTTAAACACCTCCAGGGATGGGGGATCCACAACTTCCCTGGGCAACCTGTTTCAGTGCCTCACCACCCTCACTGTAAAGAATTTCTTCCTAATATCTAATCTAAATCACACCTCTTCCAATTTAAAACCATTACCCTTTGTCCTGTCACTACACTTCCTGACAAAGAGTCCCTCTCCGGCTTTCCTGCAGGCTCCCTTCAGATATTGCTAGGCTGCTATAAGGTCTCCCCGGAGCTTTTTCTCCAGGGTGAACAACCCCAGCTCTCTCAGCCTGTCTTCATAGGAGAGGTGTTCCATCCCTCTGATCATCTTTGTGGCCCTCCGCTGGACCCATTCCAGCTGATCATTATTATTATCAAGATATATAATAGCACATGGAACTTGAGAAGACACACCACTACTCACCTTGACGTTGCAGACCACTTGTCCACGTGCATTCTTGTGCTCACAGTTAGCAATGACTTGCTCAATCTGAGCCCGGTCAAAAAAATCCAGTTGTAAAGGCTCCGGAATGTTCTGACTGAAGTCAATTGAATCCAGGATACTTAAGATCTTCCTGCGTACTGGAAATGTAAATCAATTCAAACTGTATTCAGAAATACCAAGGGGAAGACAAAAAAAAAAAATTGACAATAGGAGCCTAACCTAACTTTGCAAATCCAAATCTTAATGTGCAAAGTTTCAAAAGAACACACTAAATCTTCAGAAAGTGCTATCAATATGTAGAAGGGGCTTAAATACATTTTCTAGAGCCTTACACTCTTAATTTTTGTTATACTGTATCGTTCTCCTTTCATGTATGCACATAATCCAGTATTTACAAATACAAGATCCTAACTTTTTTCTCCTTAATAAAAGCAGGCTGGTTTTCTATGAGAACCATATAGTCTTCTGCTGAGACTTAGAAACATCGTAAGAAATCCGAAGTTACTTACTTGGGTCTTATATTCTTTGTCATAAAAATACAAACATGTTCAGCCTTAGTGACAGTCTCACTGCTTGTACTGTCAGCAGTAAATTTATAGACTACCACCCGCCCATTCTGCCCTTCCATAGATACTTAAACACAGACTCTCCTAAACACACTTCTAACTTCGAATCCAGTACTCCCCACTCACTCCAACCATCTGCATCAAAGCTCTAAAATTAATTTTTTTCCCCACACTAAGTAAAATTATTCCATGTACTGCTGCTGTTTAGGAAGTCCATTATTTTCTTTTTCAAAACGTCTGTTCTAGAGGCAGCCCTCCCCACTTCAGGATCAGAAAAACTTGACTGAGAAATAGTCAGCAGCCATAAGACTTACCTTTGGAAGCAGTGTCAAAGTGCAGAAATCCGCTGACTGATCGACTTTCATCTTCCATCCCTCCTTCACCATCAGCTGAAGGGAACGAAACATAAAAAATAAATAATTAAAAAAAAAAATCTTGACGTGAAAAAATATCACCTACTTCATTAATACTGAAAGACAGAGAGAGCTCACACTGACAAACCTTTGATGTGGAAGTCTTCCAATACAAATACAGCCTTGACTGTTAACAAAATGAAAAGAACACGTCTCCTAGAAGATTATTAGACAGAATCTCCTAAATAGATTAGATGGTACTAGAAATGCCTAAAAAGATACCCCACCCATATGAATAATGCAGTTGGATGAACACTGGAAAAGTAGTAGGGTATCTGGACACAGTTTCCTGTACTCAGACTTCTACAAGGATGAAGAGACAGCATTCAGACCTGTAAAAGTGAGGGAGAACACCACACTGCTGCAGCCCATTATGACACCTTCCAGTTATTCTATTTTCTTCACATATACAGCTTTATTGCCACCTATTTCTGTTTCTCTTGACACACTTCTACTCTGCTCTGCAACTCTGAAATCTTGTCTTTTTATTTAACATTGTATTTTACGTTACATTAGGATGAAATATCATTCTTGTGATGTTATAATGTCAAAAGTCAAACTGACCTATAGCTACTATCTTCTGTAAAAAAGGGTCGAAAATGTATGACAAATAGAAGACTGAGAAAAACTTGTCTAAACCTGTTTACTGAGGAAGACCCTCCACCTTCTCTACACAGTAACAACTCTGTATAGCTTCCCAACATAAACTGTTTTATAATTTTAATTATTTTTTTATATTCCTCTCTTCTGCCCCATAAGCTATGTTTATTTTTTATATCAGTGTATCCACAAGATGTTTCAAAAAGGAAACATACACAAAACAGCAACGATCAAAAAAATGCCCTGATTCCTTTCACTATGGAGTCTACAATGACTATTGTTTTTCTTCCCATTTCTCCAGTGGCAACTGCAGACTAATGAACTGCCAGAAGTTATAGAGAAAAGAATTCAAATAAAGTCTCTTGTACTTCCACTTATTCAAGCTTATTTACCCTCACAAGAAATTCCTCTTACCCAAGTATGGTTTCACAGGCATGTCATCAAGCAGCAGATGCAGTAGTCTCTGTGTGTGGGAGCGCTGGCGGTTCAGCGATGTCACCCGCATTTCTATTGCTGCAGTCTTCATCAGCCAAGACATTTGGTTCAGTGTTGAGATCTCGTGTTCTGGGTGGGGATAAGGAAACAACTGAACATAAATTGAACATAAATAATATTACTTCAAGGGAAGTGCTTTTCATGTGAGAAAGCTTTTAGAGGATGCCATTACTTACTATCTGCTCACCCTTTGTTTACGAGACAAAAGGACTGAGATATCTGACAAAAGCCATTACATGAATGTGGTAATTGTGAAAACAAATCATATACATACATGCAATTAAGAGTGTACACATAAAATCTGGATATAACCTGTACTAACAGCCATTATGGAGAACACAGTGCTTCATGAGAAAATGTGGTCTGTTATAATTTCAGTGAAAACAACCAGACGTTTACCCAAAAGGAACTATGATCAAAGTTGGCAGGGCTTGAATGTGGATCTCCAAGAATCTTCATATTCTATATTCGTCTAATTTAAATTCTTAAATTATGTAAGAATTGTCTGAAGTGCTTTACTTAAGGTGGATACATGTATTCAAATGCCAAGTTTACTATCATTTAACAAAGGACTAATGGTCAAGCATCCGATAAAGTGAATAAGTACATTTATTCAGTTTAAGACACTTAAGAAATGTTGGTCTATAACTCTAAAAACTTATCTATTAACTTAAAAATTAATGCATTGACCAAATAAGAGTTCTTTATTCAAAGGAACGTGATTATAACCACCAGCCTTCTATTCACTCAATTCCTCAGAGTATTCTTACTTTTCAAACTTTTTCTTTTTTTTTCTGTGTCACAATCTAACGAAACTACAATGATAATTGAAATATAGATTAGGATTTGCTTCTGGAGACTTGATGCATTCCAGAACTATCATTCTTTTACAAAAGTTCAGGGCTAATAATCTGAACTCTTCCTATTTGGGAAGTTCAATCTTTGCAGACTAAAAGGGTTGCAAAGGCAGTAATTAATTTGGTTTAATAATGCTATGTTGCTTCTATGATTTCTAGGCAGTCAAAAGATGCACTGAATTTTAAGCATGGACAATCTTTTCTTAGCATAAAAATTACCTTTGATAGAAAATGGCAAATACTGCAGCTGAGTGAATAAGAAATCCTGACTGGTCCTCAGATATCTCATAGTTGGACCCGATGTGTCAGAGCATGCACACAACTGATAGATCACCTGATAATCAAAAAAAAAAACCACACAGTAGATATCCGTTTATTGAATTTACTTTTAAAACAAAATTTATTTTAAAAACAAAATAGCGACCAAATCAAAAACCACACAACACTGGCTGCTCAAACAATATTACCTATATTTACGTTTTTTATCAGCTTATTCCAAAGTTGAACGATTTATTTAAAATAGACATTGAACTATGACATTGAAGAACTACCAGCACATGAATGATTCCCATGGCTATTTGCCCACAACTTGACACCATATAAGCCTTTCTGTTTGTTCAGCTCACTTAAAAATGAGTCTTTTTCAGTCTCCAAGTTCATCTAGACAGGAAATGTAATTTTTTTTTTCCCTTCCTTCTACAGTATGGCATCTTTCACTTTTAATAATGTTTAAAATCCTGTCTAGATTCCACAGATTTTCAACACGATTCAGGTGTGTAATCATATTATTATATGATTTAAGGCCAAACATCAGCTACCTTCCACATGTCTAAATTGCTTGTTTTCCCATCTCACCCCCTCAGACAGACATCATACATTCTGTCACTACTAAAGAATAAAGAAGAGAATTTTATGGGTTTATTTGGGATTACTTGTTATCTTTCTTACTGGCAAACTGTGGCTCCAAAATTTTTAAAAAAAAAATAAAGTTAGCATCTGGTCACAATAGATTCAAAGCTCACCAGAAATATTTAGAACATTAGTTTCATAAGTATATCCCAATTACAAGTTCTGACATGAGTGCAGATTCTTTATTTTCTGTGTTGCTACAAGATAATACTTTTTCACATAAAATAGACAGTGTTCAATGCATATAAAAACCTGGCAGATGCATTTTTAAAATTAAACTATTATCAAAATCATCGACCATCTGTGTTCACCAACCAAGAAGCAGCTAATTTTGGTTAGAGCCTACTGTTAGTGTATGCCAACAGAAAATATGCTGAATACCTGGTAACAGAGTTCTGCAAGATGAGGAGATTCCTGAACTGCTGTAGGCCCATTCCTTGTTTCAGTACCCTTCTCCAGTATGTTTAAAATAGCATGAAGGCAAGTCCGTGGGCAACCCAAGACACCTTAAAATATAAAAATAATTTATTAACATTCTTGATCTTACTTGCCTTCATAGCAAATACAGGTTAGTACACAGAATTACAGAAACTAAATTATTCAGATACCTTGTGCTGCACTACAGTGCTCCACGGAGCTGCAGCAAAAAAATATCTGGCAAAGTTTTTTTTTCTGTTAATTAAAATAAAAGAAGGAATTCTGTTTCAGCAAAAATCTAATGAAAACATTTATAGTTAGTCTGTGGGGTTTTGAGGTGCTGGTGAAAGAGGATAAATTATTTCAGAACTTTTTAAGAACTTTCTCTTTAAAAGAAAGAGAAAGAGTTCTATTACGGAAAAAAAAATGATTCAATTGATTCTTTAATATTCTGTGTGAATCAAATGAAAATTTGAATTCTTGCCTTTAAACTTCACTGAATAATCATTTGGCAATTTCAAAGAGGAGCTTTATATTCCTGTAATTTTACAATTACAGCCTTTTTATGACTAATGCTCCTAAAGGCACCGGACACTGCAACCAAGGGGAATGGGAAGGATATTTTAAAAAATCCTGGGTTTTTTTTGCATTCTTCCTTTAGCCAATTAATTCTTTAATCAACCCAGAAAGATGTCCTGAAGCAGTAAAGGCATCAGTAACCACAGTTCTCACAGGAGAAATCTTCTTCTCTGTTTGGACCCATATAATTTATGAGTTAGTAGGAAATTATCTCATGGTAAATGGCTTATGGACATTATTTCTTTCACATTATTAATGTGATAATTCAAAGAAGTGTGCAAGGCGCTCTCATGGCTCTGAGACAAAGTTCCCTATCACTGACCTAATGTATGATACCCTGTAAAACTGTGTGGGTGCAGATCAGTAACCTGTATTGTATAACTATGGAACTTCAAAATAACCAAAACATGATCTGCAATTGTAAGCTACTTTGCAGATAATATAAGTTGGCAACTTTTTTCGATCTTTTTGATATTTCAAATTTTTAAACTTTTTTTTCCTCCCAGTAAAATTCAGATCCTATCTACCTTTTGTTAAGAACTATGAAGGACTATTAAGGACTAAAAACTGCTTGGCCACAGCATCCAACACAAATCTAAAAATAATGAGAAATATTCTTCTCTAAATAACTAAAATCAAATGTTTGTTCAAACAAATTCATATAAAACATCCTTTAAAGCAGTTGAGAAAGAATCTCAATACTTCAGATTGCAAGGGACTCCAGGATGTTTCAACTCCAAACTACTGCTAAGTTATGATACAGAATCAGATTGTTCATGGCTTTATACAGTTCAGTCTTAAAAACTTGCAAGAATGAAGACTGCATGATCTCTCTGGCCAACCCACTCCTCTGCTTCACTGTCTTCATGGTGAAAAAGTTTCTCCTATACCCTGTTGGAGCCTCTCTTGTTTCAATTTATGCCCACTGTCTCTCATCTTCTTGCCACACACCTCTGAAAAGCCTGGCTTTATCCTCTCATTAACCTCTTTGTAGGTATTCAAAGACTGCTATTAGTGCCCCCAAAGTGCTTTGCACTTTTTAGGTGCTTTCTCTTCTCTAGGCTGAAGTCCCATTCCCTCAGCTTCTCCTCACTGGTGGAGAGCTCCAGCCCCATGATTATCTCTGCTGAACTTGCTCAAGTTTATCAATGTCTTTCTTGTACTGAATACAGGTTAGAAGCTAAGGAGGCAAACAAGACACATGCTAACGTACTGTTTTTCTCACCAATTCAAGAAACATTTGAAATGTCACTTCTCTTGCTTTAAATTTCATATTCTCATATATGCATTCATGCATACGAATATATAAATATGTGTTGTGAATATATAAATATATGAATATACCTAACAGTAGAATGAGAGCCCACATATTCTAAAATGACCTCTTCTACAAAGTAAAACAGCAAAACTGTTTTTCTTCGCTATAATTAAACCAGAGTTTGAGGAGCAACAGGAGAGTAGTCAAGTACTATAACTAGTTCAAAGTGACCATCTGCTCTGTAGATTCACATGTTGTCATACATAGGTACTTTTGGATCATCATATCCATTTCTTTGTACCATGGACACAGCCACACTGCTGTTAACTGACAGCTGTTAACACCACTATTGACTGACAATAAATTTTTCGCTTCTGAATTACCTTTTCCCCCACAACTCTAATTTCAAGTCTGTTCCAAAATCCAACTTAAGCAAAGGATCAAATCCAGAAGTCATTTAAATGCTGCATGTGGTATCAAAATATCTTTTAATTTAGCTTTTGAGAATTAGAACCAAGGCCTGTTGTCTTATTTCCTAATGTTAAGAGGAACTAATTGTCCCCATGAATTTTCCAATGAATATTCTGAGTGTTGGTAATAAAACTTATGAAATGCCAGTTCAACTATTCCTCTTCATACCTGGATCTTGCAGATTTGTGGTGCTGACAGGTTTCTTTAATTCAAATCCCAAGAGATACAGAGCAAGGCTGGGAGGACTACACTCAAGAGAGGTGATAAGGAGATTCAGAATATGGATTCTTGTTTCATGATGGATCCGTGCTCGCCTCTTTTCAGGCTCTAGCTCTTGATTTTTTTTAATAACAAAAAAGAAGAGATTAGGTGAATAATGAACTGAAGAAGTCCATTTAATGGAAAAATCCTGAAAGTCTTCAAGTTAAATACAAGAAAGCTAAGGCATCAACTTCTATTAGTACAGAGGAATACAAGACCAAGATTTCAAATTATTATTAATATAGTTCTAAACAATACATCCAGAGCAATGGTAAATACTTGTCTTCTGAAAACAGACTCAGTTTGTAGTTGGCTGAGGACATATCTTAACAAGACATAGGTGCTTTTCATTCTGTTAAAGGTCCAGTTCTACAGAAAACAACACAAGAAAAGGGTTTTCTGACTTAAAAGCACGTTCTTCACCTCTTTCATTAATTTCATTCTATGCAAAATACAACAGTGTTAGCAATTTTTAAGAATCCTTTTACATACCTTCATTTGGATTAATTAATTCTTCTGCATCTTCATTGTCCAAACATTCTACAAACCCAGCCATCAGCTTCTGGCTAATACTCTGTATTCAACAACAAAAGGATGGAAATGAAGATGATTTTAAGATAATTGAAAACAATACCTTTCATACTTCCCTCCATATAAGTCGATGGAAGTTCCAGACAAAAATTATATAACCTATTTAATATGCAGGAATTAAGAGCTGTAGCTGTTCTATGCATATATTATCCATTGGACACTGAAAAAAAAATATCTACTGTTGTTACATATGTTAAATTATCCTCACAGGTCGAAGACTATAAAGTCAAGAAGTCTCAGTATCTCAAAGAATATTGTCCTCTTCCTTCTTGCAAGCATTTTTTTTCAATTAATGAAGTAGTTGCTTTTCTAAATATCACAGTAAAAGACTCATTAGAGGTAGGCAGATATAAGACAAAATATAGTTTTAATATACTTGATCTAGAAACTTACCCTTTAAAGTAACATTATGAGGCACCAGTATCTCTCCAACAGTTTCTCTTTCCAGATTCAAAGAAACTGGCACTTACCTGGTCATGTGTGAAATCACCAACCAGCTTTGTCTGGATGTTGGAGTTACAAGAAATACAGCACAAAATCTTCGCACTTTCAAAAGCCAGTTCAGGATTGCCATTTCCATGATAAAGGTACCTTCAAAAATCATTGTAATGAAATTGTTGAGAATTTTACTATTTCAAGATAGTAATGCACAGATGAGAAATTAAACAACATTTAGAACTAAAACATTTAGAAATCTAATAACATGAGAAAACTTTAAAGCTGCAAACAAAATTTATCTCCACATGAAGCACTTAATACTCCTGCATTAAAAAGAGGGTAGCAGGCTGAGTAGGTATAATAACCTCTCCTGGATTTTTTACCATTCTTTTTATTCAAAAACTACCTCAAACACTGCAGGTTAAGTTAAAACAGGTCACAGGCTCACACAAGAAGTGTGGAGAAAATACCTTCAGATCATACAGAAATGAGCATCACTGAAGACCAAAGCTAGCTAAAAATCAACTGCTGCATGTACCCAAAATAGGCAAGAGTGCTCCTTTTAAGATTCTTTTATTTTTTTTCTAAATTATTTGTTGACTATTGTTATGTGAAAAAACTAACTTAAATGAAAGACAAAACCACATACATAGAAAAAGTTCAATTTTTTAGTGCATTCCATGTCAGAATATCACTGCTTTTTTTATACACTCAATTCTGTAATTCATCAACCTTGGTTTGTCTGTATAATTATAAGATCAAAGAGTAACAAGTGTCAGTGGAAAGTAGAAATCATAAAGTTTCATATTTGAAAGTTTCAGATTACTAGCCTGATACTTTTAATACAGTAACTAATGGCCAATACTGTAAAACATTTAAGTTGCCAACAGCAATCAAATGAAGTTTTACTCTCCCACTCTACGACAACCAAAGTCTGGGGCAAAATGAAAATTATGTGCAGTGATTCCCTTTCATATAAGGCAACCAGGAAGAAGTCATAAGGGGAAAAAAAAATTCAGAAAGAAAAACTACAAATGCAGATCCCAGTCTTACAGTAGACAATACACAGATCATACAACCTGTGAAGACACCTCCCCACACCAAAAAACAAAACAAAAAAAAATTCAGAGATGCTCTGTGCAAAGATAAGCACTGGCTAGTAAAACTAATCAAAGGACCAGGATCCAAACACTCCTGTACCTCCAAAACTCCTCCCTTCTCAGTACTTTGCACATACCTAGCAATATTCACCACATGATCTGCCTTTTTTGTGCGAGGATTGATTCCTTGAAGCAGCTGCTCCAGTGGTGTGACAATAAAGGAAAGGTGGCTCTCCCGCAACAGATCCATGAAAAGATTCTCTTTCTGTAAGGTTAAGTTTAGAAGTGCAAGGCAATACTGTACAGCTTTCTCTAAATACTTCTTCCCTGCAGTACACAAACAGCAAAAGAACCATAAGAAAAACAAAGGAGCAGTAAAATAGACTACATTCATAAACTTCATTCATCAAAAGCCTTGCACCAATAAAGAAATTGACAGTTGTTTACTACCAGGAAAATTCCCCTCAAAACGCAATTTTTACATGCAAGAGAAACAACAAGCTGAAGATATGCAATGTTAGCTTTAAATCCTACTTAGTATGCATTTTAACTTCATATGAAAAAAAAATTCTAGGCACATACCAGGAAAAGGAGCATAAGTGTCAAGCTGCTTAACCCCTTCTTCTAGCAAACTAAGCGACAGTTCCAGCATTGGGGACTCATTCAATAGATGATACATCAAATTGAATCCTGGTGGTTTATATGCTATTATTTCTTCTCCTAAAAAGAGAGGAGGGGAGAAAAAAATAAACAACATCTAAAAGAAAAGACTTCCATTACTCAAGCTTGCCTGAGCCACAAAATGTAACAGTCCCTGTTGTGGTAAGCAACATCTAAACAGACGAAACACTGTATACAAAGTCTTCAGAGGTTTTCTTTACACATAAGCCATTTAGGTAATTTTAGAAGTTCAGGAAGAGTAGTAATAGCAATTACTGTTACTTTTCAATATCTAATAGCACAGTTCCAACTTTAACCAGTTAGACTTTCCCTAAGTAGATATGACCTTGGAGTCAAATCAATGCTAGGACTTTATACCACATTGGAGCTACATTAAATGCTTCTGCAAGACTGAAAAGTAATTGGAAAAAGTTTACATCCCCCCAAACCTGCATGAAGACTGTGGACGAGGGGAAAAAGCATTTCCAGAAACCAAAGCTGAGACGGTCCATGCTCATATTGTACAGATACTTGCATGTCTGATACAACAATGTATGCAAAAATAAAACCACGAGCCTAAAACTCAAAGACTCTCATAAAACCAAAGAAAAGTCAATTAATGTTTCTGGAAGTTTAACTGGCTAGTTATCTAGCTTCCTAGTAAACAAAGGTAGTTAAAAGCGGGACAGCATTAAGAATATTTTTTAAGCTAAGAGAATGAGTATCCAGCTTCTTTTGGCATCAGCTTAAAAAAATCCCCTTCTCCTTCCATTCATTCTGTCTCTGTGCTGCCCCCTAACACACCAACAGAGAGTCAATTGGTTCAAGAAATGGATCTGGTCAAAAAGATCGGGTTTAACCCATTTCTCCAATGTATCATGTAACCCACAAAAATTCATACAAACTGAAGGACAGGATGACCTATGACATCATAGCTGATGACAGGAATGAGCTAACAGAAATTGCTCAAGTCAGTTAAGCTGCCAAAACTGTCTAAAGTACAGGACACTGAGGCCTCCCAGACTGAGGAAAGCTCACTGGAGAAGTATGCCTTCAAGCCGTTGTTCATTTAAGAAGTGGTTCTTATAGCTCTCTACTGCTACAAGCAAATCCATAGGCATTGGGCTGGAATTCAATCCAAGAAGAAATTTGTACTTTAAAAAAAAAAAAATCTGCAGCCCAAATAAGCCTTAAGTTTCCTATAATTAGGAAACTGCCATCTACTTTGGTCTTTTAAAGAATAGTTGTCCAAAACTAAGTTATTCAGATCATAATTCTGCTGCTACTTTCTGCTCTGAATAATTAATATGTCAATAATATTAATATTAAATTATATTTCAAATACACTGACACCTTTAAAACTCTATGAATAGTGGGGATTTAGATACAGACCAAAGAAATCCAGAGGCCCAAGCCCAAAACCAAGGTGCTTTTAGATGTCAAAAACCACTTTTAATCAAGTCAGCAATGCAAGGGAGACAGAAGTCATCCTCCCAGCAGAGCTAGGGAAGTGGAACACAGTGTACACGAAGCCCTACTCAATCTGCAGCGTAGCTCCCAACAGTATGTGGACATTTTTTTAGTGTCTTCCTGCCTTAAAGCTTTGTTCTAACTTTCCACCAGCTTACTTGCAATATTAAGCAAGATCACAAGACAGAGACAAGAGAGCAAATCAAGTTACAATTCTGTTTGTCAGTGCACAAATGAACAAGTTAACCTTGCAACTCCACATATTGGTCCACAAAGTCTTCAAGTTGAGGTTCGTAGTCCCGCAGCAACTTGTAAAATACTTCCAGAACTACCTCAGCTACTTCCCACTGTAGATAATCACAAAATGGAGAAAAAGTCATACACAGAATAAGACTGATGCTGCAGCAACAAGACCAGGATGACAAAGAATACAACAGGCAGCGCAGTGATGTACTGGATAAGAAGTATAGCATGACTATCTAATTCTAAAATACTATCACTACAACAGTTATAGCTCATCATATAAAATAATTTGAAAGGCTAAAATTTTTTTTCTGAAGTAAAATAGAACACTGAAACAGATGTATTGCCTATTTTAGGCTCTACTACACAATATACATATTAGTATATTGAACGTACAAGCAATAAAGAGCTTTTATTTGGTATACAGCTAATAACAGATCACTAATAGCTTCCAGGATACAGTTTAGCATGCACTTTCATCCAGAAGTATCATAAAGGAAACTCAAATTCCTTGGTTCAGCAAGTCAGAAATATTCTCTGAAGTAACACTGAGGAAAGGACAAATCTGACTTGTACATTTGGGCATGTCATGTTCAGAAGTCATTAGCTGTGTTGTAGAGTTGCAGAATCCTGTATAGCAAATTAAAATTTAGCACTAATATAAACTTTTTTTTTTTTTAAAGGATCCTCTATACAGGCTCCTTAGAAGTACTTCATGGATCCTGATGACCCATGAGTTGAAAAATCACCTATTCACAGAATCAAAACACTATGAACTCCTCCAGGTAACCTCTGCTGCATCAAACTTGCACAGCTTCTGAAACAAATCTAAGCCCCACCAGCAGTGGCAAATCATTTTAACTACATTCTAAACAAAACAAAACAAAAAGAATTTTTCAAACAAAAACTACTTTTTCAGCAGCTCTTCGGTAAGCTCTTGTGCGGAATCGGAGAAACACAGAATCCCTGAGGAACTGGAGATAGGGATCAAAGCCTGGTGGGCGGAGACCTGCTCCCAAGTTCGAGGGGAAGGAACTCTCCACTAGAGTGCTGATGAGCCGGCAGAAGGCACGGGTTAAAGGGTATTCCTCACATCGAGACTCAATCTCATTCAATTCAACCTTCCCAAGAAGAGAACAAAAACAGAAGGTAGAAAAATCAAAAGATTTTGAGTGAGGAAAAAACAGGTTAGAACAAATAATATAAGGGCACAATCTGTGCATTAGTTCACAGTGAACTGACTTTGCTGCATTTTTGCCTATGGTACACCACAAACGAAGCAAAAAGCAGTGAAGTGACGGTACTGTCATTTCAGTTCAGCAATATACTCTTCATTCATTTCTGAGCTACTAGAAGATATGACTTAACATTTACTTACTTTGGTTCTATTTACCGCTTTTATTAGAAGTGAAGCAAGAAGTAATAATATGTAACAAAAGCAAGGCCAGTTTAGTAAATAGGAAAATCTTAGAAAGAAGTGCTCATAAGGAATTTGAGGGTTTAGATGCTGCTCTGTTACTATTATGAAGTTGCACTAGATCCATAAATGGATAAAATTGCCAGAAATTACAAGCAGACCTGATAGTAAATTAAGAAGCAGTGGAATGACAGCACCTATTCCAAGGGTTTCCTGTGGTCAAAGCAGCAGATGCAGCCTGTGCAAGTGTTTCCTGAACTCATACGCAGATGGTCAGAGAAGCTGCCTAGGTAGAGAGAAACCCTTACCTCAATACCAATTGCTTGTCTCTGGCCTGGACTTCTCACAGTTTGTAGTATCTTCAAAACAGAAAGGGAAATGAAAACAGACATTCACATAATCAAAGTGCATCTCCATCATTTATATCAGGACTAAAAGGTATTCACCACTTTTTAGATGTAAGAAGAGGTTTCCTAAATCCTCCTAAAATGTAAAAAGCTAAGATTTTTCTGTCTGAAAAGCTGGATTAAATGTTGCATACTTGTATGCTTCTAGCTTTATATCCTCAAATTTCTTCATCATGTTTATTGTTAAACGAAACAAAGAGCAGAAACACTTTCACATTAACAATGTTTGTCATATATTGGCTAGGGGAAAGACATTTCCCTTCTTATCTCTTACAACAATATATTTTAAGGAATATCATAAACTTGGAAGCGAAGGTGGTGAGCATTTAATATACCACTCTTATAAGATGCCATTATTGTCAGCATCTTTTCATTAGCAATTACAATAAACTAGTAGTTGCAGTTCAAATGCCTCAAGTCCTCCAAAAAAACAGCAATTAGTCTGAACGAGAATACAGACTATAAAATAAGCCCATCCCATTTTGATTTTTAAATTAACAATACCAACAGTTTTTTCATTCAATATTTGTTTTCCTTAGGATTCATATTTAGAATTTTTCTCTGAAAGCAAAACAGAAGTGAAAAAACACTTTTTTCATAAAAGGTGGGGCTTTTAATATATATCTGACATTTGCCATCTAGATGTGAAAGCTGGCAATAGTATGACGTAAACTACAATTAACTTCCTCTGAAAATGGAAACACAAAAGTCCCTTCTATAAGCACCACTCATGCCAGAAAAATAGTATATGTACACAGTACAAAAACCCACCAAAAAACCCCAACAGAAAAGTATGTAACCCGCAGAACATTTATTACTGATGACATACACCAAGATAAAAACCCACTGAACACACAAGACTCACTGTTAGGAAACCTGTATTTATATAAAATAAGGTCAGTAAGATTTCTAAGGTATAAAACCACACTGTCATTTCCAAAATCACTTCAAAAGAACTGCATTAACTAAGTGAAAAAAAATTATATTCAGCAATGGCAACATGAAGATTTATAAGGAAATGCAATACTATTTCAAATACACTGACAATTTCAACAGATGGTGATGCTATAATTCTGAGCACTGAAAACCCTAAAATACCTGTGTATATTCCAGGGATTGCCAGAGTGAAGCAGCTATTTCAGGAGATCTTCCAAAAGCAGTAAGGGTTTCTAACAGCTCTGCTTTCAAAATAGGAGGAATGCTGCACTGCAGAAGTCCCAGAATGACCACTACTGGTGTCCATTGAGGGTGCTCACAAAGAGCCAAGCGAGCGTTTTCACTCTAAGGAGTTCAACAGATAAAAAACAAAAACTCACTGATTATTCATGTCTTATGATCTCTTAACTCGTAGTTTCAGTATCAATGACTCTGCTTCATACTTGAAGGTAAACAAAACATCAGACAAATGGGAGACCATTCCAAAGCAAGTAATTTTAATTAAACAAAAAGCCCAATTTAATGACTCGCTATTATTAAAATTGTGCCTATCCATATTGAAAAATTATGTGCATACGTTTCTTACAACAACCCTTTTTATCTTTTTTTTTTTTTTCGGTAGACACATATTCATGGAATTAGTTTTACTAGTACTTAGACTCTAGATAGCTTTTTCGAGAGGGACTTTATCAATCTTTATATTATGAACTTAAATTGCATTTGGACATTGCTAGGAACTTATGAATTTTTTTTAAGTCTAAGAGCAGGGTCATCACCAGTGTAAGTTCATTTGAGACTCTCAGATGAACCGCTGGACAGGAATAAGCCTCTAGCCTCATCAAATGATAACACCCTGCAGCCTTAGAATAAATGCACTTCTTCCCAGGTAATGGTTTGATGATGTCAAGAAATATTAATTTTAAGAGTTCTTTTTTCCCCATGGTTATCCAATGCTGACATGACAGTTCACATAGGAACACCCCGTTATCACTACCACCAAGGATGATTTTCAAAAGCCTTATTAGTTTCACTGATCTGCCTTGCGTTTGTGTCAGCAAAACCAAGGGTATCTCACTCTATTGTGGAATTTTTAGGCTGCAGAGTCTGGTGAGTACTGAAGAGCTGAATTCCACACTTTAGGATTACCCAGACACTTCAGAATACAAAATCTGCATTGCAGTTTTATTCTCTTGGAATCCTTTTCCAGTCAATTCATAGCACATTTTACACTCTTGATTTGGGGACATTTTAAATCTAATTCTGGAGGCAAGTTCCACAGTTCGAGTTTCCTTGCCAAATTTCTACTGTTCCAGTTTAAATTCATCTATTATTTTTGCCTTTTCAAACTCATAATTAAATGCAAAGAACTTTCCAAAGAACTTTCTCACTCTGTGTATGGTCATTTCTTCTGAATATACCTCACTTCTGAAAGATATTTCCACGATACCAAAGCGTCAGGAAAATCAGTAACACCAGCAACACAGGAAAAGGTGTCATTGCTTCCTGCTTCACCCAGCCCATGTGTTTGGTCATAACAATTATTCCTGATGCTTCCCATACTTTTGAAGTTCACTAATCAAGTGACAACTGCCTCCAGATAAACCTGCCCTACATACCTTTTTGGTCAAGTGAGCTTCACAACTGAATGATGATGATGAAGAAAAAAAGACATGTATTAACAAATAAAACCAAATAAAAGGTTACTTACCCAATTTACTATAACAGTGGTCAGCTGTAAAAAGGCAATTAATCCATCCTGCTCCTTTTGTGTGATTCCTCGGAGAGGCAGGTGGCGATACTGGACACTGTCTGCACTTGGCAAGTCCTTCCTTAAGTGCTCGTGATAAAGCATCAAAGAGTGGAAGAAATGCTCCCAGGAGACAGGGCTGCCACCTGCTCCTTGGATGTTTTCCGCTAGGAAAATGACAAACAGGTGACAAGATTTTCTTTCTACTCTTTCAAAGGGTGACAAGCAGGGTAGTTAAATTTAAAAGGAAATCTTTCTTATCTAGAGGAAAAAATAAAGTTCAAAGTAAAGCTACTGTTTCTGAAATCAGTGGTTCTGGTTTGGGTTTTTTTCTGTTGTTGATATTGTTTTGGTTTTTTTTAAATAGAAACAGAAAGGTGCTAATACTAGAAGTTAGTACAAATAAATTTTCCCTTTTATGAATTTGAATGTTTGCAGCATTATTTATATCTTCAAACCAGGATGGTTTTTTTTCCAATTTGATCAATGCAAAATTCATGCAAAATACAGGACTGATCAGCACCTCTTACTTTGAGAAATTGCAATTACATGTATCAAAAAAATCCAACAAAACAAAGTGTTTCTGAAAAAAAGCTCAGAAAAGATAACTATCTTTATAAAATATACAACTTATATTAATTTTGTATTTCACAATAAACAATATGGATATTCTGTATCTCCTATGGTGTTAAGACAGCTTTTTAAAAAAAGTATTATTTCATTATGTTAATTACTCGCTAAGGTGGTCAGACATTTCATTACCTAATCAGCCTTTATTTTTTCCAGATTACACTTTCAAGTGAATTACTTCTTTGTACTAATAAAGAGATGTTCAAAGTAATTCATCTCAAAAGAGCTTTTCTAAAGAAAAGAGTTGAGAAAGAGCTGAAGTCTCACTTTTCTTACCATGGCTACTGCCGTTGAGTTTTAGCAAACTAAAGCAGTAATGAGCACACTGAGGCCCACTAGCCAGTCCTCGCAGCATTTTCAAGTATGGGATGTAAATCGTGGAAGGAAGTAGATCTCCCATTTGCCTAACAAACTTTGACAAGACAACCTAAAACAAATAAAGATCAGTGGTTGGGTTTTTAAAAAAAAAAAAAAAAAAGAAACCTGCGTATTTTGGGCAAACAAAGCAGCCAAAGTAAGAAAACAGATTATAATGTAATTGGGGTGATGGTTGTAGGGGAGTAGAATGACAATTCAAAAAAAAACATTAAAAAATTCCTTTGTAGCCTGGCCTTTTCAGTTTCCCTGGAGGTGAAAAATCACGTTTTAAAAAGGAAATAAACAAAACAAAATAATTCACACTATTGCAAAGTATACTAACTCTGCAACTTTGTATTTCTAGTGACAAAATTTACTTCAGCTCACAAATGCTGCACAGCAGTATTATTTACACATCTCACAGTGCCAGTTAAGTGACATTGGGAAAGAATTCACTATGCTTGTGATATCCCTGCACACCAACTCACACACACAGTGGTTCCTCCCATGGTCATATTAGGGTGGTTGCAGATTGTACCAGACCTTAACTTAGGTTGCCTGTATTCTGGGATATGTCTCATGCTAAGTTTTTCTAACACTCAGAGTCCTTCAAGAAGCACTGAAGGTTAACAGCATCCCCGGTAACCAAAGAGTTTTGGAACACCTGCTTCATCTCTTTAGATTGCTTCTTCATACTAATTTTAAGTTCCGTCCCTCATGGGCTATAATCTTTAGGCTTTAAAGAATTACAATATTCTTAGTATTTGGGGGGGTAAAAATCTGTATCAACTACAGTTAATAAGTTTTTTTAATAGTTCAGGAATTTAACTTCTCAGTTACACTAAAGAGATATGTAGAGGCCATCAGACAGAATACGCAAGAGCACTGTTATCAGAATTCGTTTAGCAACTGCAATATAATCAGACCTAAACAAATTTTTCAAAACGGTTTGTTAGGACTCTTTCTTACTAAGTTTATTGACAACCATGAATGACAGGCAGTACTCATTTTAAAGCAAGCAACAATTAACCTTGTCATGCAGAGAAGGACACATGCAAATAAGAAACTGATAGAAGATAATGTTATCTTAGAAGCTACCAAAAACTTTGTTGACTATTCATTTATTACTTTAATTTCAAGTTACTAGTATATTACTCAAGAAAATCTAGACAACCTGGCGCTGAGGGGGTCGCTGATGAGCTACTCCAAGGTAGGACCCCATGATGGTAGATGTCTGCAAAGGCTCTGATGGGCACCAGTATTCAAGGGCAAGTTGCAAATTAAAGGGGTCTTTCCTATACAATTCAGCAATCTATCAGAGAAAGGAAAACGTTAGAAAAATATCAACTCTATAAAGAAAAGATTATTATTTCAACAATCAAAGCAGTGATTTTGTACAAGCTAAACATCAGAGAAGCAAAGCATCCTACAGCTTATGTTCTGCTCCTTAAAACTCTCTCCAAATGACAGCTTCTAAATAGCAGTATCAGAACAAATGAGTGATAGAAAATCAAAATGCATGTCTAAGTGAAAATTAGATATCCTCTATCTAGTTATTATGCATTAAATCATTGCTAAGAAAACAGTGGCATTTCTCCTTAAATAACTATTTGCATACCTCAATATATTAACTTAAAAACAAGTTAGCCAGTATCAGGATTAGAAATCTTACCTGTTATCTGAACATACAAATTTGTCATTTCTAATTGTTCTTTTAACTTTACTGTATATCTCAAAGCTACTTAAGAAAGCATTTCACTACAAATTTTCATGTTAAAGTTCTATAACCTAAAGAACTACCTTCGCAAAAGACAAGCAATCTCTATATTAAAGACTGTTACACTGACAATCACACATTTGTACATTTTCATGCTAAATAGGGGGAAAGTTTTTAATTTAGTCATGAACAGAAAAATATAAAATGCACCAGTTCGGTATCTGTAAAACAAATCTGTTTTATGATGCAGAGTCTTTCTGAAAATGCAGTTAGGTAGCCTTATTAACTAATATTTAAATAAACATAGATATTTAAATTTTCTTTCAGTTTTATTTTATTTATTTCAGTTTTCTGAAAAGTTTTCTTTCTTTGTTAAAAAATGAAACAGAAAGGTCTTTCGTTTAAATGCACATTTGTGGTCAGAATTCTACTGAATCAGGGAATGTGTAATTCCACAGCCTTAATGGGGTCACCTAACCTAGCCTACTCTACAGTAAATACAAAACAGTCTTCCAAAATTCTCATTACAAATTTATCAACGTATGAAGATTATTTAAACATTTCAATCCTTTATCAGAATAATCGTCAATAGAGGAAGAAAACCCCTTAATTTTAGTTTACCCACAGTAAATACAGAGAAATTTGAAGACTTACAGAAACATAAACCACTGTGTAAACATTAAGGTCTAGATAAAGAAAGGTGTTCTATTCCAGAGAACTTACATGTATTTAGCCAGATCTCAACTCCAGCAATAGCCTGTAGTCCTAAAATTCTTATTTGTATGTTATGTTAAAATAAGATGGCTTAAGATATGTTAAGAAAATTTTATATAATAAATTTATATATTTAAATATTTTGGAAAATAACTTCAGCTCTTCTTCAGCTATTCTTCACATGTAAGAACATTCACATTCTTCAAATGTAAGAAACAATGCAGTATTTGCCTACTAAACAAGAATTAAATGACACTTCATTAACATCAAAAGACATGGCATTAAATTCAGTCCTTTACATGAAAAGCTATAGAAAGTGTCTATGTTTAAGAGAAAAAAAAAACCTCAAATCCAAAAAGGGAAAAATCCAGCACTGTATGTTATCATTCAGATATGGATTTTCCGATGAAGAAGGAAAGTCACAATCACTTTTTGACATGGTAATTTAAAAGAAAATGGGGCTTACTAAAAGCATTAAATGCTCCAGATCTCTCCGAAGGGAACCAGGTGGATCATTACCAGTTTGAAGAGTCATGTGGATCATGCGAGCATCTTCATCAGCACGGTTTCTCAGCTGTTTAACCTACAATTTATGAAGTGGAGAAAAACACTGGTCTATATTGAGCTAAGAATGTAACAGAACAGAAAGAATGGAATTGTCTAAACAGCCTATTAAAAACTAAGAAAGCAAATAACCTTGCACATACATGACAAGAACATTCAATTTTTATATAGATTTTTTTAATCCCCACCCCTACAAGAGCACATATTCAGAGGTACATTCAATCACTTTCTTACTGCCAAAGCCCAGTTTATAGCTCTGAACTTACACCATGGGAGTTTTCCCAAATGACTTCCCCAGATGCTTTGGAAAAGTGCATTGCTTTCCTCTTTTTACTTTGAAAGCTACATAGAGGTTAGCGTCAAACAAAGAAAGTTAAACCATTATCCACCAGGACTGAAAAGAACAGAAAACACTGTAAAATAATGTTTTCTGTAGATAGACTGGTGGATCGCACCTTTCTTAGCCATTTAAGGCTACTTATACCTACCTTATGTTTTGAAAAGTTTTGGATTCATATAATTACTTTGGAGTCAGTCTGTTGCAACTAAAAACATTACTACATGTAAATGAATACAATAGGGGGAAAAAATGAGAGAAGGGAGGGGAAGAATAACTGCAGCAATTATAAAATAAAAAAAGCCCTTTATTCAGTATCCTAAAATTTGTGTTGAAAAATATTACTGAACAAAAAACAGCTGTCGTTTAATTTTGTTGTCAAAAGCCTTTGACAAAAGTCCAACCAGAGGCTTATAGAAAGCAAATAGCCATGAGATGAAAAGTTAAGTTTTGTTAAATATTAAGCAGACATTGAAGAACAAGAAACAGAAATAAGCAACTAATTCAACACACCAAAAATTAAAACAAGGTGATGGTCAGTGAAGACTCGTTCATGGTCTATAATATATCT
Organism: Gallinago jamesoni; assembly: GCA_025769975.1. Taxonomy (NCBI): domain Eukaryota; kingdom Metazoa; phylum Chordata; class Aves; order Charadriiformes; family Scolopacidae; genus Gallinago; species Gallinago jamesoni. The sequence continues at coordinate 51,134,032 of JAOQGH010000001.1, forward strand.
TAATTTGCAAAATTGAATGAACAGCAAAATAATCGTGTCTCATCAAGAAAAAACAGTTTGAAAACTAGAAATAACTGTGGAAAGGCTCAGACCAAACTAGCCAAGTTAGTATACTACCAAAATTAATACGTGGACAAAATCAAGTGTTGATAACTGAAATAATGAATTGACTGAACTTCTAAAGCTAACTATTGAGTTCTGAACGTAACTGCAGTCAACCAAATGATTTACCCAATTCATCACTGGCAAGCACCATAAATTTTAAAACTATACAGAAGAATGACATAAAATGCTGACTTACAGTTTTAAATACAACTGAACAAATGTTATATATATGCAAAAAAATAAAAGATCCTGCAAAGCAGACACTTCTCTACCTAAAATTTGAGATTCAGTAGAAATAGCTGAGTATATAAGCCAACCTCTAACTAATGGCAGTTAAGACAAAAGATTCCCTTGTAGGGCTGTATCCCAATCATGTGCTAACAAAATCTTTACTAGTTGTAAAACAACTAGTACTGGAATTTATCAAAATCTTTCATAAAAACTGGTATCGTTACAGGGAGACATTTAATCTTTCATAAAGCAACACCGTCCAATGAAGAACTGCTTCAGAAAATAGTTCCCAGTTCCAAACCTGTTTGTACTTGATTGTTTAAGGAACTTCCATAGAACATCATGTATTCCTCATATATTCAAAAAATTCCTAAGGGCTACTGTGTCTGTATTACAGAAAACACCATTGCATGCAGCCTTCAAAGGACCTCCAAAGCCTGTTACAAAGTGGTAAGTGTTGTACAAAGGCAGCCATTGTGGCAGAAATACAGCTTTAAAGTGATCAACATGAACTGTTTGAACTGACATTATACTTGTTCTATGAATATTCTGTGGGTTAAAAAGACAGCTTGAGAAAACAACATGCAACACCAACAGATTATAAATAAATTAGAATTAAACCTAAAAGCTGTCTACAACATGTTCATATATGCCCTCAAAGATTCTTTTGGCTCAAACATTGTTTTTCCTGCCAATGTTGTTCTCCTTCTGCAATGTTACAATGAACAAAAAATATTTTTAAATTGTTCCTTTTGCACATTGAAAAAAGTCATTATTTGGCAACTCCAACTACAGCTCAACACAATGAAGGTCACAAATAAGGCCTCCATCAATTAAATAAAAGCTTTTTCATAGAACTTCTATTTTCCATGTCTAGATATAAGGTCTTGCACAAATAAAACTACTGCAATTGCTTCAACCTTTTTTTTTAAAACCCTCTTGCAGCACTTCTGCTATTCTAGTGAAAACAGCCACTGATTTTCCCAAAAACTCATACTACTGAAAGAAAAAGCAAATGTGACTCCTTAAACATGGAAAAGATCATTAGTAAAATAATAAATTGAAAATGAGCAACAAAACCAGTAAGTTAATTTAGGTTACACTACTGTCTGTATCAAAAGAAAAAAAAAAAACCAACAAAATTAATACCCACATACATTGCCATCAATTCCAGCATTCATTTAGATTTTAATCACATAAACCAAAACTACTAGCACCACCAAACCTTCCTTTGCAAATCTCACCATATTGAAGCGTTTTAAAAAAAATCACATTCTACTTCAGTGTGGAAAACAAACCCTAAACCATATGGGTTCTGTAAAGCCAACAAGTTTTCTGAACTGCAACAATTGAAGCTGAGGGTCACATGCGAATCTCTACACTACCTGTCCTAATGTTAGAAATACAGAAAAGATGCCCACAATTCTCAAGAACTGCTTCACACAAACAACTTACTTTCATTGGCATAAGTGCAAGGAAGTCTGTGACAAGGTTATGAATTTTGCGAATGTAAAATTCCTCCTGGTAGAAATTTTCAGACCCCACAACAGATTCAGTCAAGAACAGGAAGACATTATCAGCAACCGCTAGCTCTGCCATCGCTTCATCTGCCTCAGTGAATTCTGCAAGAGCTGGGGAAAAAAAAAAAAAAAAAACACACAGGAGGGGAAAAAATAAGTTACAATCATCTGTTACCAAACAAAACATATTTCAGAATACCTGTCTGACATGACAATCAACATGCTTTTATCAGCTATGTTTTTTCCACCATGCAGGAAAACACAAGTTAATGTTGGGTGGTGACCTCAACTTTCTCTTCTGGTAAGCATTGAAGTACATAATCCATTGACCCAATCAAACCTAGGGCTGTGAACCAAGAATCACAAACCAACCTTAATTAAACATTAATTATGTTTACACTTTCTTTAATAGATATCCTGGAGTAGACTCAATTCTGACCTAGTAGGTAGCCTGGAAAGCTTGCGAAGTACACAAAAGAAAAAAAAAATAGAAATAGATTTGTCCTCTCAAGATACTGGGGTTTAACATTTACAGATATAAAGAGCCATAAGCATGAAACTATTCTTAATTTCAGTGTTCAGATTATACTAAAGCTGCTCAAATGCAATCTTTTGCATTTTTCAATACATTAAAATCTTCCACTTCGATGAGACGCTATGCAATATCACTGTCTAATAATTTATTATTTCTGCATCTGCCTGCATTTCAGAGCAATTCAATTCTCAACAACCAAACTCACATACCAAGAAAGCTTTAAAGAAGCGTCAATGGTAATTTTATCATAAAGGTAAATACTAACACTTCAAATAGATAACAGATACTTTGAGTTATACCAGTTGCAAGCTCCGAATACTAACGTGCAGCAACTGCACTTTAGGGTAATTTACCTGTCACATCAGATAACTGGGATATTCCTCGTAATGCCATCGCCCAGGCTAACCTAACGGTTGCTTGCAGGCCTGGTAATTTCCAAGGCTGAGACTCCTGAAGACGAGTGTGTATTGTTGCTATATATTGCCTTTCTGCTAGCAGAGGGAGCCGGTGCATCAAATCTTGAAGAACAACAAAAACAAACAACGCCAACAACCAGTAAATGAATGTGAAGACAAACATGCAAAATCCTACCAATTTGTTATTGATCAATAACAAAATTGGTTAAATAACGATTTATCCATCTGCACAACATAACCTCTCTGGGAAACCTGCCAGTATTACCTTCACGATCTTCTGTGCCTTGTTCCAGAAAGCTGACATCAAAGCAGTAAAGAAGAGCCATGAGAAGAGACAAGTTCACGCTGTCTAATGAGCCATCAGCTTCCACTGTTACTTTCTCCAGGTAACTTATGAGGATTAAAGTGTCATCCTTACTCAGCGGTGACTGGCAGGTCCATACAAACAGACTTTCAGCCAAGGACTGTCGGCATTCTTTAATGAGGTCAGAAACCTTTAAAAGAAAAGCCAAAAAAAAAAAAAAAGCCAGTGAATATAAATATTCTGGCAACATGTTCAATTTGTCCTTTTCAGTCAATAAGTATAATAAGGCAAGTTAAAAATTACTCTAAAGACAGGAGCTACAGGAAATGTAGGAGTTTTTTAATTGCTAAACAAAAAAAGGCACATTTATGCTTGTTAAATGCATTCATATCCCATGTATTTCATGTGAGGTGTGACTAGATATCCTGGAATATGACTATATGCAAACCAGCATCTCTGTCAAGGTCAGGAGACATGAATCTGCACAGACTTTTTTAGCTGTAAACTTATCAGACAGAAGTCAGACTTCCTGTCTCTAATACACAACCGCACTGGGTGTTATATACAGATAAAGTCACAATCTTCCCCTTGCCCCAAAAGAGTCCTCAACTAACTACACAAGTATCTAACTTTTAAGACATTGAGAAATATGAGATGTTTAAAATTAGAACTTTCAACCCTCAGAGAAAATGTTTATATCAACTTTAGAATATAAACATAAATCTATCATTCCCCTATTACATACAGAACAAATATCACGCTCAACGTAACAGCTACTCAGCATTTTCATACTAAAGATTTTTTTTTTCATTTCATTTGGCAAAATATTGCATGCTATGATACAATCAAACACAAAGGCTCTTGAAAACCAAGTTTGTCTTTTTTCTAACAGTTACACCAAAAATTACCACTTTCAAACAAGGTATAAGATTTATTTCATTTGTTAACTTCACTGCTCCCCCAGAGCTGAGATTTAACTGCTTCAGTAGCTTTATGAAAACAGTAGAAGTTAAAAAAAAAAACCCTTAAAAGTAAAATGCCGCTAATGGCCTTTCATAACGGTCTTCGTAAAACTGCATTTTATTTAGCTAAATTGCAAACTTCTAATAATGTTCTTGCCCTATATCTATTTAACCTGGTTAAAAAAAAAAAAAAAAAGAGCTATAAGCATTCTATCTCCAGTAAAATCACATGCATGATGATAAAAATTTTTCAGCATTTAACACAGCAAGAGATTTGAGCACAGACTCCAAAAGAATAATAGTTCTGATGAATTCAGGGGGAATGGTAGTTCACCTACAAAAGAAGAAAAAAAAAAAGTCTAACATTAAGCATTAAATGGATTTTAAGGGTAAAGTTAAGGTAATTTAAGGTAAATCAGAAGGATATTCTTTGCATAATTTCTAGATTAATAGCAAAAGTGTGAAACTAGTTCTTTATTTGGTGGAGAACAAACTGACCGATTATAGCATAGAATAATTTTTAGACAGATCACCCATTACAAAGAAATTCCGAAATTAAAACAATAATGTTTAAAATCTTTCTATGAGAAATACACTCTGTAGTTAGTCACAGTCTCAATTAAGTTCAAGGATTACAAAAAGTGACAATTCATTTTCACGCAATTTTAGCTTCACTATTAGAAATGCTTCTGTTCATATTAACACAATCGGATTATCAAAACCAGCATTATTTGCCTGAGTAGACTTGGTTTGAAGCTGTTTTAATAATTTGTGAATTTTATTTTGCTATTTTTATTCTAACGGTGCTGATACTGGTAGTGGTGAGAGTAGACGACTTAATATACAGTCTTTAGAATAAAATTGGGAAATGTGAATATTTACCTCTTTGCGATGTTTCTCACTGCCCAATCCTCGCTCTCTCTGGAGTTTATCAAACTCGTTGTTCAAATCAATGCTAGACACAAGAGTGAGGATCTTCTGAGTCAAACCCTGCTCCATTAGGTCATCTGTAAACCGTGTTGTCATGGATATTAATTCTTGACTGTAACGAAAAGAATATAAATTTAACCATTAATCACATCATTACCAGTCACAGAGGAAGTCTAAAGTAACAAACAACAAATCCCATCAAATATATTTGCTACCAGAAAATGTACAACTACATAATATACATAAAGCAACTAAACATGCATCACTAATCAGTAAAAAGTGCCCTCTCAAAATATTATGCTGACTGGATACAAAGTCTTTACGTAACTAGTTTCAAGAACATGGAATATGAGAATACAACATGGATCAGCTTGTTAAGATTTTTATCAAAAGGAAAAAGTACTATACATAAGATGCACATAACTCACAAGCTCTCAGCCTCTTTCTTACTAGTAAAAGCAATTGTCCAATTACATACACCCCACTGGAGTGGTGAAGGTAGTTCTAAAATAATCATTTACTTTATGTTTCAGAATTTATATTTACACTAGAACAGATCTTTTTCTGTTTCGCTAGTCTAGCAATCACTATGCATTGGAAGTAAAAAGTGCATACTGTTTTCTTATTCAAGTCTAAAAACAATAGCATATTACATTTGCCAGTAGATAGTTCATCTATTTTAAGTAAAGGCAGGAGCACAATTCTCTGTTTTGCCGGACATGGGAAGTCAGAACACAGCAAAGGCAGAAACTTGGTTTCTGAAATACTGAGCAACCATTACTAGTTAGAGCAACACTGACAGGGAAGGCATCTGAAGCAAAACAGTGCCAAAAGGTGAAAGAACTGAAAGTAATAATCCAATATCCAAATCCTTATAATCCAATAGAAGTATGTGGAACAAAAAAGTATACTATAATTAAAAAACAAACGTGAAAGCAGCTGCATCAGGTTATGAGAAACAAACATATTTGAGAATATTCATATTCCCTTGAGTCTAATCAGTCCTAAAAGCACTCAAAGCAAAGAGCTTTGATCACCTCATCATCCTAATACAGACCTGAGTTCCAAAGTCCATGTCTTGCCTTGGCGTGACTGGATGAGAGTTCGTAGCGAATTGGCAATGCATCTTTTTCCATCCCAGTACAATAGAACAGCCACTAGACCTCTTGTAAGACCAGGAAAGTGAGGTTGCTGGTGTTCTCCTATTAAATGAAAAATGTACAGAATAGTCACAGAAAGTTAAATGTACACATTTTGATACCAGCTTTGTATTTCTAATTGAAATATATATGTGGCATTCAAAACAACCATTGTTACTCACTATCACTTCAATTTGTTTCAGGCACTTCCAAGAAATCACAGAAATTTTGAGTGCTATCATTAAAATTCACATTAAACTATAGAAATATCCACAAATTTAAAAGAAACAGAAGTTCAAGTCCATAAGTATCCTAGTCCAAATGGTACTTGCAACTGATATCTACGCATCTGAATAATCAATTCAAGCTAATTACCAGCAAAATATCTTTTTTTTATTGAAAATGAAATTGTCTGAATTTACATTGAATATTCAAGTTCAAAATAGAAATTGAGTTTGACTTCAAGATGGCTTTCCAAAGGTGACAAATTAGCAAGGTATCACTTTAATGATGTTAGAAGTCAAAAATAAACAGTAGCAAGTAATAACTAACAATTATTCTTCAGTAACATTGAAATACATTCCTACATGCAAAGCATGTGTCACTTTCCAGAATACTTTTCTTACTAATGAGTTATTAGATTATAATCCAAATATAGTATAACTACTACATAACTTGAAGAACCAGTGTCTATTATGATGCTTTATGGAAAACTCTCAATCAATTATTTTTAAACATTTAAAATTCAGTGATAGGGAAAGTAAATCATTAAAAACCCTCAAATTATTCTGCTGCATAAAATATGTCTCAGAACACCATTATTATATTACATTCCAGTGACAGTACATTTCCTTTTAAGAACATTCTATGTTAGGAAGCTAAGGCCTCAACTGAATCATGAGTTCATGTTAAGCATACACTTAAATAAGAAAGCCCTATTTAAGGTGTATTTCTCCAGCTCTTAAATATTTTTCCCTACTCACCAGCTAGAAGGAGCTCAACAGCTGCCAACTCTCCAATATCAAAGAGGTCACTGAGGATAAAGGCTTCTCTGATCAGTTGCTCTGGCAGAAGCCTAGTTCCCTGCTGACCCTGGATAGCAACCCCTTCTGTACTCGCTTTCTGAATTTTCTCATGCTGCTGTACATTCTTTGGCTGCAAGAGAACAAGCATCAGTCATTAACTCAAAATGGCAAGATCAAATACTGAATAAAGCTTTATACGTTAATCTTGCCTCACAAATACAGTTCTGACAGGTTAGGCTGTCATCATAAGAACAAAATCAGTTTTTTTAAACACAGAGATAGTAAAGGCATCCTAAAAATGTTTCACACTTGCACAGCAATGGTCTCATTGTAGGAATGTACCAAAAATAATCTTAGAAAATTGGAGATGTCATTTAATTTGCTAAGAACAATGGAGACCGAAAGTAAATTTTGATACAGTTCTCAAAAGGAACTGGTATCACCTCAATGAAAAAAAATCTGGGCTGTTAATCAGAACTGTTGCATTACTCCAAAGCACTATCTTCTACGTCATTCTTTTTTTCTATTAAACTCAGATGCTAAAATATACTGACAAAACTCTATGGCTGATTGTTAAATATTCTGACCTATCAGTTTAAAAAGCGATATACTATTTCAGAAGTAACACCACTGAAAGAAGACATATTTCTGGTTGCTACCTTGTGATCCATCAGCCAAGAAACAGTAAGTTTCTTCACATCATCTCACATTCCTAACAAGACACATTCTATAATTTGTAAATTCATGTGTTCACCTGTTCTATGTGTTCATCAACATGACTGAAGCATGGACATGGACCAAAACCAAACAAAATAGTTTTGTGCTTTATTTCAGACACACAAGAGTAGCAAAAAAAGCAAAATGCTTGACAGTTGAACATCAGATACTTTTACTATTCCTTTCATTCAAGTAATGAGGGGAAAAAATATGTTGTAGGTAAAATTATCCTGCACAAGGCACAAATATGTATAATTCAAGCTATTTGTATTCTTACAGAACAACAAGATTGCAATAACTCATTTGTGTTATGTACTGTAAAAATGTAAAATGAAAAGAATGGTCAGGGCCTAAATGGTATGTAATCCAACAATACAAGACAGAGCAAATCATCAACCCTCCAATTCATTCCACAATAGAGCAATAGTCCAGTACCGGATTTCTGAAGAGAGAAATGAAGTCGGATTTGTGCTTCTTTAAAACCTGGTCAAGGCGATGAATAGCTTCAGGTTGCCTTTTCCAAATGGCATTCATTACAGTCTGCCATATGTCCTTATATGGACCCCACAAGCTGGCAGCTAAAAGAAGAAATAAAACAAAAATTGTATTTGAAATGGAGAAAGAAACGAAGCAAAGTACACATATACTACTTTCAATAAGGATACTTTTGTAACTTACTGTTAATCTCACCTTGACAGTATAGACTGTTATGCCCACCAAGCAAAGCATATTTCCCCTTCTTAAGGCACACACACATACACCAAAAAAAAAAAAAACCAAACAATGGTGTGATATAAAGCCTAATTGCATTTAAGGAGCTAGAGAAGCAGAAAAAGATCACATACACAGCTAAGTTCTGGGGCTGAAAGTCTTCTTATGAAGATATTCAATACAATCTCTGTGTGTAGTCTTGCATCCTTATATGCCTAAGAAATTCCACCCACTTTGGAAAGATAACTAAGGATAACTAAGAACTGAACGGCAGACTTTGAATCCGGATGTAAATCAGTGTTGTGGTTTTACCCCAGCCAGTAACTAAGGACCACACAGTCACTCGCTCACTCCTCCAAGGTGGTATGGGAGGAAATATAAAAGTGAGAAAACTCATGGGTTGAGACAAAGACAGTTTAACAGGTAAAGCAAAAGCTGCACACACAAGCAAAGCAAAGCAAAACAAGGAATTCATTCACTGCTTCTCATGGGCAGGCAGGTGTTCAGCCATCTCTAGGAAAGCAGGGCTCCATCACACATAATTGTTACTTGGGAAGACAAGATGGCCTAACTCTGAACATCCCCTACTTCCTCCTTCTTCCTCCAGCTTTATATATTGAGCATGACGTCATATGGCACAGAATAACCCTTAGGTCAGTTTGGGCCAGCTCTACTGGCTGTATCCCCTCACAGCATCTTGGGTGCCTCCTACTTTCTTATTGGCAGGCCGGTATATGAAGCTGAAGAGTCCTTGACTACTTAGCAACAACTAAAAATATTAGTATGTTATCAATGTTATACTCATCCTAAATCCAAAACATAATTTTCTTACTAGCTGCTGGTATAGTGTTATACTCCAACCCAGCCAAAACCAGGACACTCAGAAGGCAGGCTTCCCACTTTCCATTTTTGACAGAAAACTCCAAAAAAAATAAATATCTAATATTAATATGAGTGACTTAAAATGAGCAGCAATGCTATTGCAATCTGGTGCATCATTGCATCAGACTCTGCAGAATAAAATACATTTGAAACCAAAACCATACGATTAACAGCAGTATTACATAAAAACCAAAAATCATAAGCCTAAAGACCCTTACTTTCCCATTTACTCATTTTAATTAAAAAAAAAAACAACAAACAACTACTACTGATCCCTAAGACATATTTGTTGCTAACATTCTACACAAGAGCTTAATAAATAAATTAATTTCCTTTACTAGAAATAGACAGGTCAATATAAATAATTATCTCACTACATTTAGAGGAGACTAGAGTATTTCTGGAAGCTAGCAAACAAATATATTATTATTTAAGATAAATCTGACTTTACTCTAGAAATGCAACTCTCTCCTCCTCAATACTGGGGAGGGGGAAGCATACTGCATAATTCAAATCTGAACTCAGTAATATAGCTGAAAGGATCTTCCTCACTAGAAGTTGTATCATTAAGGACCCAAAGTCTGTAGCCTAAAGATTGCACTAGAAGTTTCCTTACTTGCATTGGGTCTCACGAAAACAGTATGCCAAATTAAGCTTCAGACTTCCGCCAGAACCATTGTCTAAACTGAACACCTTACAGATGGAAAATTATTCCTACCACCTAGTATTAATATCCTGTTAAAAAAAAAAAATCAAAATTTTAAGACCCACATTAAACAGAAGTGTCAAAACGTTTCCTTTGTTAGAGATTAGTTGTATTTGTGAAAGTTTCAGATTCCACACGCCACAAGTCACTGGTAAACACTAGACAAATTTATTACCAATTGTATTCAGTTTGCCTGCAAGCTACCACAGAACAACCACTTCCTGATTGCAGGTAACACATTTCTGAGCATCTACTGAGAAGATCCCTGACCCAAAGATATTATAAGCTAGCAATGGTTTTGCACCCCACAATTTTGCTAGTGGAAAAGCCACTTTAAGAGGTAGGCTGCCCTCCTTCATTCAGAGCCACTTGTTCCCAGACACACACCTACTTAATTAAATATGTCCCTGCAACTCTGATGGACTGCACTATAAGTCACATTAGTCAAATGATCCAAATTCTAAAGAGCAGCAACATTTTCCAGTGTTCTTCCAATCTTGTTTTTCAAAATCAGATTATTTCATTAACACAGGCTACAAAGTAGCCCTGCTAACCATTAAAACAACTGAAAGAGCAATGCCTGAAGCGGAGAGGGAAAAAACAAGCAGGTAGTAAAAGGCAGAAACCTCTGAACCTAGCTTTGTTTCTGGAGAAATGGTAAAAATGGAACTATGCCTTGCAGGTTAGTCTATATACAAAAACACTACCATTTCACCTAAGCTGGCTTAACACCCCTCCCCCCCTTCTTTTTAATGTACACATTAATATTGTGGTATAAAATCAAGTACAGGGGCAACATTTTATCTCCAAGTAGCTTGTTCTAGCCAGCTCTGTCTCTCAAGGTAACACTGAATAGGTGCATCAAATATATCCGAACCTTGACTTGACCAGGCTGCTTACGTGAAAACAGCAAGCAAAAGGTAGCTACTCTGATGTAAACAGTCAAGACCAGACCTCAAAGTAATGCAAAATGCTACATGGATGGCCTGAATAATAATGCAGCATAAGCCAATTCAAAGCATAGGGAGTAAGCATGGAGACAAGAGCAGGTTCAAGAAAGCAAGACTCCTGGTTTCAATCAGTTTTACCACTACCTAAGCAGCAACAATCCACACCACCTGCTAAAAGCTGTTCAACCACTTCCCTGGCCCATTTCTTTGCTCTTGTCCCTACAGCACAATTACTTTACACCAGCCCAAATACATGTTCTGTAAGGCGTTATAACAAATTAAGGATCTAACTTTTCCAACTGAAAACTAATCCCCAAAAAAGAGTTGATTTTCAGCAGGATCTCGTCTACAACCCAGTTTTCTCTCTGATGGCACAAGCTACGCTAGCACAAAGACAGAATATTGCAAAGAAAGGAATAAGCAACCGGGATGGAAAAAAGGTTGGACTTCAGCAACCTTGCTGACTTTTTCCCCACTTACGCTGTTTCTATTATTACTAGTTTTAGAAAGGCTGAGCATCTCATCAGGGACAGCAAAGAAGGACAGGCTGGGTTGCTGCTTTTGGCAACAATAGCAGTTGACACACCTGAACTTTTTGCCAAGCTATGTCTATCCCCACAAAGGGGGACATACTATAACCTAAGGCAAAATCTTCATTAATTCTACTGACACACCTGCTTTAATTTTTAACTCATCTTTTAGGTGCAAAAAATTTTTTTTTTTTATTTTAAGGCTTTAGACTTTCTTGCCATGTTATTTACACAATAAATTGTAGCCTCATTTGAACTACTTCAATTTTCACTTTAACAAATTCACATTTCAAATGAAGCACCTTTGCTTTATTTTTTTCTGCAAGGGGGCAGGGATGTAATTGATTCCGTTAGATCAAAGTATCTTCTCTGTAAAATTTACTCCTTGCTTGACACAAGAATAGAGCTTTTAATTTTATTAACTAGTCACTATGACATACACCATGTTAGGTACAGACCTTTTGGCCTTGTTCATATTCCAGTCACAGCCGCTTTTCACAGGGTCTCTATTCTCCCTGTATTAACCTAAGGAAGTTCAACAAGCGCAAATGCAATGTCTTGCACCCAAAAGAGATAGCTCCACACAACAGAGCCAGCTGGGAACCAAGCAGCTAGAAAGCAGCTTTACAAAAAAACACCTAAGTGTCCTGGTAGATGGGATGCTGACCACTAGTCATCACAGCAAAGGAGGCCTTTATGCACGAGGCTCCATTAATAAATTTGCAGCCAGCAGGTATAGGGAAGTGATTATTTAGGCACCTCTGAGAGTTCTTCGTTCCATTACTGTGTCCAGTTTTGGACTCCCCAGAGTAAGACAATGAAATAGTGAGCTGGAGAACAGAATGAATGAGGAGAGGCTAGAAGAACAGACCTCGTTCAATCTGACGAAAAGAAGGCTAAAGAGGGATGGGAGCTTTGTTCTCTTCAACTACAGAATGGCACTATTCACAGAAAACAGAGACGGAGGTACCCCAGGAGAAGATGAGCAGCAACTGACACAAGCCACAATACCAAAACTTCCTATTAGCCGTCAGGAAAAAAAAGATAAGAAAGAAAGAAAGAAAGAGAGAGAGAGAGAAAAAGAGAGAGAAAAAGAGAGAGAGAGAGAAAAAGAGAGAGAGAGAGAAAAAGAGAGAGAGAGAGAAAAAGAGAGAGAGAGAAAGAGAGAATACTGTTAGAGTGGTCACACATTGGAACAGAGGCCCAGAGGGGTCTCTGAGAGGATCTTTATCCTTATAAGTATTCAAAACCAGTTTAGGTAAGGCCCTGAGCCACCCAATTGAACTGGCCTTGCTTTAAGGGGGAGGAAGCGAAGGAGCATTGAACCAGATGACGTCTTCCTAAGTTACTGTCTGATCACCTAGTCATTTCTTTTTGTATTGGATTTATTCCACAGTTATACCGGGTAAGTGCTGCCTTAGTCACCCACGACAGCTCCTTGTGACAGGCTCTGATGGGACCATAGATGACTCCAATGCCCCTGATGCTCATAATCCTTAGCAACACTCAGCGCAAGAGAAACCAATGCAACATTTCAAGACTTCTTCTCTAGAACAGAGCAAAATTCAGGACGTATTTCTTTTTTGCCTTTTATTGCACACAGCATTAAGAGATGAGCACAATACAGAAGCGATGCTCCACTTCACATACAGAGCTACCACAGTCCTCTCGAACCAAGGTGGCCTTTACTACCTCATTATCGCCAGCTTCATGCACCCTTTGCCCGCATCGGCCGGGCACGGCCGCAGCTCTGACCCTGGACACCTCCATCACCTTTGCGCGGCCTGAGCGCCCCGGGCACCACCGCACGGCAGGAGGATCACAGGGAGGCCGCTCTCCCCACCGCCTGCCAGCTCCACCGCGAACCCCACAGCCCGCCGCCTGGCCGGGCCGCGCCTCCTGCCTCACACCCGGCCTTCCCAGTGCCATCGCCCCCCACTCCGCAGGCTTTGAGAAGGGACGCTGGACCTGCGCCCCCCGACCATTTGGCGGGTAGCGGGAGAGAGTGAGAGCGGCACCGCCGCGAAGGAGGAGGAGGAACCCCGACCCCACGCTCAGGTTCCTCTTACCCGAATTTACCGCCAACGGCGCCGCCATCTTGGAAAGAGGGAGGCGCGATGGTGGCGCCGCCGCCGAGGAAGGCCCGCCAGCATTCCGGGCTGCCCGCCGCAGCGCCACCCCAGGAACGGGACAGCGGCCCGCCGGAGGACATGAAGGAGGTCATACGACTCCCTACCCCTTTCCGGCTTAGGGCAGCCCTGCTGGCTAAAGTTAACAAACGGCTGTTTCCGCGGCGGCGGCTCCCTCAGGGGGCAGGGCCCGGGGCAGGCCGGTGCGGGGGCCCTGCGCCGGGGGCCGACGGGAGTTGTAGTCGCGGAGGGTCGCGGAGCACCCGGCCGTGGCTGCGGCGGCGTGTTCGGTTTTTTGCTGGCATAAGTTGGAGGTTGATAATTCATTGTGTGGGCGGGATTCGTGTTGGCGTTCAAACCTTTCCGAGGTGGCTGCGGGAAAGGGAGGGCAACGGGGGTCCCGCGTTACCCGGTCCGCTCCTGCGGTGTGACTAACGCGGCGCTCCGGAGCCCCTTCTCCTTCCCTCTCCCTTTCCCATACCCTGCTGAGGTATGGGAGGTATGATCTTCCCAGCCATGACCCGTTAATTTATTAGAACATTTTAATTTATTTTTTTTTTTCAGTGAAAAAACCGTAAGAGTGCTGCTATTATTATGGGGTTTTTTTTCGAACCCAGAATGGTTTCAGTTTCTATGGTTTCAGACTGAAGCCTTCAAATAGATGAAATAAGTGATGAATAAATATTTCAGGGATGGATAACCCCTATTTAAAACGCAGATAATTCAAACAGCGCCATTCACTTAAACTCAATAAACTGATCTTTTAGTTCAACTTTGTTAGCAGGCGTGTGGCATTTAAAACTCGTGTTTCTTGGGCTTCAGGTGAACTGGGGTTTACAATCTTGTACAGAACAAAAAAAGCAGCCATGCTGAGGGTTATTTTGTGAAGAAAGCTGCATTTATGCTCAAAGCACAAGCAAGAACAAAGTACCAGGAATAACGAAAAGAAAGCAAACAGGACATTTGTACATGTATTTACATGTATAGAGCTATGGAATAAATATTACTATCTTAGAAGTATCCTATACCTGAAGTCAATTTGCCACCCTCTGTCCCAGTAGTCTCCTCCAAGAATTCCCTCCCGTATTACCTTTAAGATAAAAGACTCTACCAAAAGTATGTATTCATTTTTAGTGTCAATAGTTTCCCCTCTTGAACTTTATTAAAACAATATTTCACAGTTGCAAAACCATGTCAAATGAACTAGATCCATAGGAAATTGGCAAAATAACTATCTTTGCCCCTCTAGATCTTCCCTATAATGGGCTGGCAGAGGGGGCAATAGGGAGATCTGTGATGCTGGGGTGCAAGTGAATTGACAAGGCAGCTATAAGAAAAAGAGACAGAAACCAGAGAAACAGTTTCACATGAATTAGTCAGAAGAGACAGAGGGGAAAAGGAAGTTTAAAAAGAGGGGAGGAAAAAGTCTGTCCTGTCAAGAATAGCTCCTCTCAGAGTTCAATGGGTGAATCTTTTCTCATTAATTTGGCCTGATTTGTTCATTAAGTCAAAGGGCTCATATTTCCTTGAGATTTCCCTTTTCCTGGTCTAAGCCATGAACCAGAACAGATCTAGTGCAATGAGAATTATAGCCAGTGAATTATTTATTTTATTCTAGGAAAGGAAGAGTGCCGGGCAAGAGGTGGAAGTAGAAAATAAGTGAAGTTATTCCACGAGCAGCAGAGCTAAAGCAGCCTCAGTACCTGGGTACAGTATTTCTGTATCTTTTCCCATGTACCCATCACTGTGAAGACATGGCTCTGCTCCTATGCTGCCCATGTGCCATCTCAAGACCCACAACAATGAAAGGCAGGTATATCATGAAAAATTTGGAGACGCATGTGCTGATCACCTGGCCATGGCAAATGTAATGGATAGCTAGAGGTTTTGCTTCAGTCTTTCCAACTTCAGAGATCCTAATTTTGATTTTTTTTTTCTTTACACATTCCCTTTTCTCAAAGTTTGTGAGGACATAAATTTTTGAGCCCTTTAGCCCTTGATCAGATTAGGTTGGAATCCTTTCAGGAATTGCAATGGGTTCAAAAATTACTGAAAAAGTTTGGCAGACAGAGAGTGATTTCCTAAGCCTTGTTTCCGTATGAAATAAGATTTTATTTATCTCTCTCTCTTTTTTTTTTTAAATAAATTAATCTATTTTTTAAAAAAGCCTTTCCCAAGCATTAAGAGCTGACATATTTCTTTTGGCATTCAGATGCAGCCAGATTGCACACACTTTTTTTAATCTCTGTTGGAGGAAAAAATCCTTTCTAACCACTGCAGATTTAATACTTTAAATTTCCAGATAATTCTTTCCCCTCCTTGCCAATTGGCCAATGGTCACATAGCAACATGAAGAAAAAAAAAACACCCTGAAAAGAGTGGATGGCATGGGGTAGGTCAATGGGCAGCTGAACTTCAGAAAAAAATACCACATTTAGCTCCAGCTGCACAGCATTTATGATTCACTTTCTCTTTCTGTGATATTTTAATACAAAACAGTTGTGACAGTACAGGTCCTAGTATAGATGAAGTAAAAGAGGTATCTAGATGCACCATACCATACATTCTGCACATATTTATGTTGGCATAACTGCATCCATCCGTGCTTTGATGAGTAGACAAGTCCATGAATAGTAATTCTTTGCTTATTCTCACTTTATTTTCTGTCCTTTAATTTAGGATCTTATTGTTTACCCAGGATCACTGGCTGGTTTGGTAAACTACTTCTGCCAAGTCACTATAGGGAAAGAATACCTCATTCCTCTTCCTAACAATAGCTCTCAGCAAGTTCTTCAACACAGCTGGGTTCAATAAGGGACACTGGCTTCTTTCATCCTTAATTACTAGACAGAAATCTGTGAAGTACCAAAAGTAGGCTGACGCTAAGTACCTGGGATGGATATTAATTCCTCTGGATTCCAGGGAAAGGAGGTCCCAGATCACCTGTAGAGTAGCAAATTCTCTTTGTGCGGTGAGAGACCCCTATGTGAGAGATGCTATTTTCTGTAGGTGGAAATAACCACTAGTAATAATTAAAATGTACTGCACAATGGGAACCTGCTTTTTGACTGGAACTTCTAGGTGGTTTGTGGTGTACTACAGGTATAACATTCTTAATTTTAATAATACTAAATTTAGTCACTGTGGTTCATAGCCAAATTGTACATCAAGATATGAAGATGATGATGATATAATTTATTATCTTTACCCTTTATTATGATCAGGAAGAATAATTATTAGCAATAAAATAGTAGTATTCATATGCCCAAGAGGCCATGTTTAATTTTCTACCTTTAATCTTGAGTGTCATTGTGATCGCATCCTGTGCATGATGTAGTAAAATGAAAATTAAAAGGCTTTTCTGTACTGCATCTGAAAAAGATACCTTGTAGAAGTGCATCTATATAAACAGACCAGTCTTTACATTGTGAAATATGCCTCTTAACCCAAAATGTCAAAAGCATTTTGGCTACTGATTAGACTGTAAAACTTCCTTGAGCTCCTATTTTGACTGACACTAACTCTGTGCATCTCAGCTTACTGGTCTGTAAAAATGGGTATAGCATTTCACAGCAGGCCTGGAATGCCAATTGACTGGATCTTTAGTCTGGCCCCATCTGAACAGAGAAAAAGAATGTCTTTTTGGGTTACATTAAGTTGGCTGAGCAGAAACCTCTAAATTCTCTTCCTATGTTGGCTAATTTTCCTGAAAACTTCTTAGCTGGCTATAATCCTGTCATTGTTGCAAAAAGTGTGTTTTATACATCAAGGTAGTTAGATCAGTGTCAAATCTTAGAGGAAAGTCTAAGACCTATCCCTGCAGTGATTCTCAACAAAATAACTTCGTAATTTCCCTGTCTTCCATCCTAGATATTTCTACTGTCACCATGGTATCTAAGATCATCAGAGAAGCTGCGTGAGGTTGTTACTAGCTTGGGTAAGTGGTTTATCTCATCCAAGGCAACAAAGAGCTAAATGTTCCCAAAGTTATATGAATACCTTCCTCAGGGCCTGGAAGCAGGGAACAATGGCGAGTGCTGCCCTTCCTGTGTAGGTGAGGACAATTATTGACTGTAGGCATCTGACCAGAAATGAATGCCTTGATAAACAGTATCAGTAATTTTCCTGCTTAACAATTGGGTCTTTATGATCCCTCTTCAGGCTTCAGAGGTAAAATGAAAATACTGTTTTTGGCTATGTGAAGTATTGTGAGTTAATTTTTTCCTAATTCCTGCTTTGGGGCCCTTAGAGCTATCTGTCTTGTTATTCTTTCTTCTCTATTCCAGAATGAAGAATAGCTTTTCTTTTTTGTAATAATTTCTCCATTCAGCTTCTGAAGGGAATGAGGCAGTTACTAGCCCAAGAGACAATCTGATTATTGTACTGATGTAGCTGCTAGTAATTGACAACAAGAGATGAAGAAACATACAACAGGGAAACGGTGGAATGACAAAGTACAAGCGAAGTAGAGATATTTGATATAGTAAGTAGAAGTGTTGGCACATCAACTGCCTTATTGATATTCATTCTGTTCAGTGATTTCAGTATCAGATTTACAGATGGTTGATGTTTTTGCTACTTGCCAGTCCCACAAATTCAGGCTTTGTCCTGAAATTCATGCTGAGCTCTTCCTGAAGCATGTTGTATATATTCTGAAGGCTGAATTATACACTTAGTGCATCCTTTTAGGTTGCTGACAGAGAATAGATGTGTTGGAATAAGCATAAAGCTACAGAAATTTCATGAGGTCGCTTGGGCATCACTGAAGGTGTGTAAAGTTGCACAAAAATGTCTGTGCTAATAATGTAAAGCACAGGGTTTCTGTAAGCGGATATAATATAGGAGATGGGAAAGGAAGCATCTTGACGGTCAACCTGAGCTAAATTGAGAAATAATTACTTTATACTTACAAACTGAGTGAGTTTGATATGGGAATCAGTGAGACTCAGCAAAATGGCATCTCACAACGCCATCTCTACTGCAACGTAAAACTGTTTCACAAGTTATACTACTGTTCTGTTAATTATCTTCTTTGGAGTTCTCTGGTTACAAGAAGAAGCTCCTGTACACCAAAGATGTGTGCAGAATTTAGCTTGTGCACTTCTGGCAGTCAGTTACTGCAATACTTTCCCTGGCCTGATGCTCTGAGATATCTTACTTGAAGTAAAGCCCTGTTTGAATAGGTACCATAAGAAAGGATTTGCTTTCTGCTCCGTTACGTTTTTGTTTTGTTGAAGTTTCCTGAGGATCAGGAAATTTACTCCTCAGGAGTAAGAATCTGAAGGATGTGGACTGAACAAATCAAATTTCTGGAATAGGCAACTGTATTCATTCGCTCTGGTGTCAAAATATTTCACTGGAAGTCATGTCTATTAAAGTCTCCTCCTGCCTTATTTGGTTGTAACTGTGCTGCAGAAGGATAATGAGAAGGAATAGTAGCTGTTCGTAATTAATGGGGCAATTGTTGAGACCACATGTTCAATAATTCCTACCAAGGTGACACCTTAGACATTGGAGCACTAAACTATATTATGTGCTTGAGTGATCAAGGCTGGAGTTTATGGCTTATACTCATTCAGTTGCTTGAGTGCTTAAGAGCAGAATAGTGGAAAACCTTTATCTTATGTTCAGGTTTCTGGGCTACTTGGCACATGTGACTCAGACCTTTCTTCTAGATGGTGTCAGGTGGTCAAAATTTATTTCCCTCATCATTCAAGAATATTCCCATTCTAAATCAGACAAAGCTATATCTCTGTCTTTGAAATGTAGTGCTGAAAAACACCTGTCAGCTAATGTGAACTCTCAGATAAATGAGACCTAACCAATGGAGGATGCAAAATTCTCAGAATTAATTGTGTGTGTCTGTAATGTCCAGCATGGAGGAATGGGAATCCTTTAGGTCCTTCCACAAGCCAAAACTACTACTACTGTAAATTAACTTCAGTGGAATTACAATGAAGCATACTTAGGAGACTAGTTCACTCCAAAGTTGATATCTATTGAAAGCGTGCATTACAAGAAATACTAATTTGAAGATCAGAAAGTCAAAGGTCAAGACCTACATTCATCATTATGGTTGGTATCTGCATAAAGGGTCATACCAGTTCTCTTTAAGTAGACAGCAGTGAATTATGATTATGATCTCAGGATCGCCTTACGTCTTGTGCTCTCTTTACAAACAACAATGTTTGCTTGGAAATAACACTCAGAATGTGTCACTCGGCTGCATTCCTAGGCATCTGCCTATTAACAATATAATTTTGTTTTTCTTATGCATCACTCTCAGTCTTATTTAATGCACAGCCTGTCTGCAGAAACAAGAAGTTGCAGTGAGGTCCAGCGCAGGAGAAGCTTGAAGTACTGACTCATTCTGAGACACTGAAGGAAAGATTTGCTTGCAGGTATATTTAGACTATAACTACACAAGGACACTAGGCTATGAGAAACCCCTTAAACTGAGGTGGCCTTATTTTTAATGAAGATTTGATTGTGCCTTTTTGGTGGCTTAGTTTGACGTTGTTTTATACTGGCAGATAGTAAACGTGTTTCAAAGTGTGATTTCTCAGAACTTATCAGAAATTCTTGTGTCAATTTTGAGGTGAGATTCAAACAGCGCTATAGGAACAATTAATGCCTCCCTTTCACTGGAGGAGTTCAGATCACTTGCTCAGGTTGTGAGAGGCTTGCTAAATTCTGTCCCCCAACCCCCTCCCAGCTTAACACACATCTCCTACCTCCCATAAAGGTTGGAGGGGACTTTGGCATTGTATGCTATGAATCTCTCATAAGTGCCACTTCATTTTGCAAAAATGATTAAACTTGCACCAGACATGGAACTGGAATCTGTCAGGGAACAGGGCAGAGATAATCCCACCATTCAAAAGACTAATCTGACCACCAGGTAAAGAATATTTCTCCTGCAATTTGTCTCAGTGATAAAGTCTTTCAGACAAAAGAAGCAGCATCAACCAAAACAATTGAGGGAAGCACAACCCAAGGCCCTCAACTGCCTAGAGCTCTTGCTATAAGTAATGTGAGACCCAAATACTAATGCACTTTCTACCTAAATCACAAGAAATGTAACTTAAGTATCTACTGCTTTGGAGAGTTCTTGAAAGCCTGAGCCATATGTGAAAGGGGACACCACTTCCACCAGCACTGTCAACCTGACCGGCTGACCTTTTTTTCTTCACAGGTATTCCAAACTAAGGCAATCTCTACTCTAAGGGTGGATTTTTTTCCTGATGTCAGCAAGAACATGTTTATATTTTTACTGATAAGAGCCATTCTTTTAATACTTCCTGTTTTGTTTGTGTACTCAGATAAATCGGTGAGTCATATAGCCCCAGTGCTCTCAATAAACTGATTTCTTGTCTGAAAGTTCTTTGTCTTTTCCCTCTATTCCTGGCTCCACAAAATAATGATGCAACTCTAAATCTTACTTCACACTGACTTCCATGCATACCACCAGAAAAAGGACTTTTTGAGGAGTTAGTCTCCTGCTAGAGCTAACAGCCTTCTGGAGGAGGCTGAACAGGAGTCCCTGTTCAGAAACAACTTACCTCCTCTTTAAATACTGTGTGTATGCACACTTAGAAAAAAGTTAAGGGGAGAGTATTAATTGTTGGGATTTAAAATCAAGGGAAAAAAATAAGGGGCCAGTAAGTACACGCACAGAGCTAGTATCACGCAGGGCAGTATATTCTCTTACTCATGTGGTGCTTCTCTACCCACAGCTTTCACTCATACAAATAATGGCTGGAGTCAGCCAAGAAGTCAGCCACTTCTTACTTCATAGTAAGTTGTTCTTCAATGGAAGCCTGGCTGCCATTGCTAAAGCCACACAAGGACTGCTGTAGTAGGACAGGAGTAATCACCTTTCTGGTAACCTTCTGTCACATGCTGTGACGTGAAGAAACTGCCCAAGATTAGCCTTTTCCCAGTGGGACACACCTTGCAGGTAATAATTGTGCTGTCAATCTGCTCCACTGCAGTTGTCAACCCTCTGTAGACTGAGCTGCCAGAACTTACTTATAGAGCTTTTATTTAAAACAACTGCTTGAATTTCACAGGTGCAAAAGCTTAAGCACTGAAGCACTTAAAAAGAGAGCTTAAAGCCACCATCCTTTTGTGTGCTGAATTTTTTTGAGGCTGCTTTCATGAACTGGTTGCTTCACGACATGCAGAGCTATTATATTCCAATATAAGGAGAATGTAACATGCTACTAAGCTTCAAAGGACTATACAATATGCAGATGAGCCATGAAAACCTAAGGTAGCTCTATTTATCTTCTTAATTCCTCAGTTATCTGACATGAAAGGTGCCAATTAAAATTCAATGCTGTATCATAGCTAAGTTTTCTTAAAGAAATGCACTGCTCAGTGTATCAGCCAAGCACCTTTTACAGGTTTGATTGTTCAGTCACATCAACAATTAGAAAGCAATGCCTAATAAAACTCAACTAGGCCATCACGTTCTGCTTTGTATAAGACTACAACAGAACCATTGTTATTCTTCCAGCAATTTTACTTCATGTTTTGAGACCTGCACTCTTTGTTTCTGCTACTGTCCTTTGAATGAAAATAGTTATACCTCAATAATTAGATACTGTACCTGTTTAACTATTTTTAAATAAAACCCACAGAGGTATTTTCAGTTACATTGATGGAGTGAGATAAGCTTGGATTTTAGCAAATCTTGAAGATGAGAAAATAACTCCCATGTATTTACTAAGATCTCAGCCAAGACAACTTACTGTTTACCTGTCCTGAGGTGAGAAGTATGACTTCACTCTGGTGAGAAAAGGTCTGCAAGTGCTCCCTCTGATTTCTGTGCCTTTGAAGTAGGTCTGCAACGAGTCAAGGTATATCCTGCTCAGAAGAATGAGGAAAGGTATATATTACTCAGAAGGAAGAAAGTCCAGTGTCTAGATTCCTATCTGCAAAGAGGAGTGAATAAGCAAGCAACCAGCAACTTGCTTCCCTATTGTCCCTGAAACTTTAGTTTTTTCACCTAAGTGGGAAGTAGCTGGCTGCCCACCTGATCATAAGACTCTTACTCTGCTGCTTCTGGGCTGCAGAGTGAAGAACATGATAGCTCACCAGGTTGGTTGAATGAATGGGTTGCCTCTGAAGGATAATGAAGCTGTCCGTATGCTTATAGTGGAACCTACTTTTAGGTATCACCCTGTGCATCTTACTCTTCAGTATGTTCCCTACTCTCTTCTCTCAAGAGTTTCTTCATTCTTCTTCAAAGTTCACTACTATTTTGCTTAACCATAGCTTTACCCTGAAGTCTTTTCAAAATTTATTCCAACATAATACTCCCAAGAGATGAAACATGGAAGATTCTGGATACATTTGGTAGAATCAGGTGGGTGCCCACGTTTTTATTCGTTGGGTTTTTTTTTTTTTTTTAACCATAATGCTGTACCCAGTGTTTCCCATAGTGTAGGTCTAATATTCAACATGGAGATCCTGTGTGGGAAACTTGCAGAATGGAACTGTATTTCAGAAAATATGAGTTTTCATTGACCTAGGAAAAGTTGCAAATGCTCACCTCTTTTGGAAATCAGGCTACTTGCATGGGATCTTATGGAAATACAAACGCATAGAAGTTTTGAAAGTTGTGGCTTTTAGAGATTACTCTGTTTTATTTCCTAGTTAGGAGACATAATACTAAGCATTGACTAAAACCACAAAAGAACCCTCAGCATATCCTTCCTTCTGCCCATGTCAATCCAAAAACTGCCCAGTACATTTTAAGGCCCAGCATATATTGAGTTTGCATAAAACAAATTATAAGCACTTTAGGAAAGTGTGACACAATACGCTATCACTGCAATTGCTGGTGGCACATCTGTTCTGAAGCTTTCCATGCAAAAATTCATTTTGGTTTCCCAGATATGATGCCAATACAAAGAGATTAAGGAGAAGAAAACAAAATGAAAGCATGTTAAAGTAAAAATCAGCACGGGATTTACGTGGTTTAGCAAAATATGGCTCCTATTACAGGCGGACTGGCTAAAGTTTAAAAATAACTTATTTAAGAATCAGAGGCAATTTATCATTCTTAAAAAAACCCAAGTGCTAGATTATTAGGAGTAAAACAAACTAGGTCTATCTAGAGCTTTAATTCTACATCTGGTCTTTTAGCAGGAAATTCTCCTATTCATGAAGTAATCTGCCAATTATTTTTAAATGTTGCAGGGGAAAACATGGTAAAATTTAAAAATGCATATGAAAGAATAAAAAATAGCTATTAAAATAGAAAAATATCTACCATCTTTTAGATGTCTTGTTTAACCTGTACAATATGGTTGGGATACCAGCCTGGTCTCTGCTCCTCCTGGATATGATCCCTGCCCTCCGTGGCTCTCAGCCTGGCCCCATCGTGCTGCAGGGCACCAGAGGGAGGAAGAAGCAGAAAGGGAAAGAGAGCGGAGCAGCTCAAGGCACAACCTTCACTCTGTCAGCCTGTCAAGCGCGGGCTGTTAAGAAGAGGAAATGTTCTCTATCAGAATATAAGGGCCCAATTTCTCTGTACAACAAGCGCATCTATGTCATACAGAGTCTCAGTTACAGTGCTGCCTGTATGCAAGACTGATCTTATTATTCTGGGATCTCTCATTTGTCATCATTACAGTCGGGTTCCTACAGCTCCTTAAGGAACATACTCATATTTCTGATTAACAAATGCTTTGACTTTCCTATTTAATCTATTGTTTCGCCTATCTAACCTACCTAATTTCAGGCTTGTCTCTCTATCAGCATTATTTATATAGCATAAACCTATCTGCGGTGGCTCACATTTCTTTGGCAAAAGGAAGTAGATCTGCCTGGAAAACTGCAAAGTTGCAGCTGGAGCCCGGCTGGTGCAATATATTTACAAGCGTAAAGTTCACCCCAGCCCTTTAATGCAACGTCATACTTTCTTGACGGGTGAGCTCCCATCACACCTGGCCTATGCAGAACACGGGCTCCAATACTGATAGAGTCGGTGGAAATTCTTCTAACCAACAGTTCCTGTTTATACAGCCGACCATGGAACCAATAGGCAGGATCAAGTATGGCATTTTCTCAAAGCATGCACTTTTTATTTCCTCTCAGCAAATCCCATACGGCTGAGGCGTTTTTATAAGAATGTGAGCAATTTTGAGCTCTGTGGAAAATGCTGAGTGCTGTCGGATGCAGACAGAAAAGGGCAGAAGAGAAAAAATGCATTCCATTGAACACACGAACATAGAAGGCAATTAAGGAATACAACAATAATGAGCAATCATTTTCTCTCATAATGTATGTTGCACTTTAAAGTGCAGGTGAAGACTCCCTGAAAATAATAACAAGTAACATAATGAAGTCCTGTCTACACAGGGATGTTACTTCAAATGTTTCAGATGAGTTGGCTTGAGTGCATTCACAAAGATTGCTTTAAAGTGACTGGGCTTTATTTTTGCATGAGAAGATGAGAAGCTCATGAGAAGATTCTGTCCTTTTTTCAATTATTTTTCCTCATTGTATAATGTAATAAGGTTTATTTGCTGTCTGGCCCCTGAGTGCCCTCTTCTGTTACAAAATCATCTGGATTTAGTACGTTATGACTCCAGCTGAATGCTTATGTGGCTTCCTTTGTAATTCTGATGTGTGTTTGTCCAGAGATTCATGCATTTTTCTAAAGTAGCACCTCTTTTGCTCTCTTGATGTTGTCTGATGGGTCGTGTGTAGCATGTCCAGTCCCAACTCTTAAGACACCACCTCAAATATTAGTATGGGCAAGTGTTGGTCAAATGGCCAAAGTGACTGCAAAAGTGACATTCCTAAAAAATGGACCAGTGCCACCGTAAAGCAAAGTAACACTGTCTGGTCACAAGAGCACAAGGAATATGAACAGGACATCCAGGACTTCTAAATTTCCAGAATAGAATGAGCTGAGAAAGATTTATCCATGGGAAGTCACCACTGAACCCCATTATTGTAATGTACCCAGGTGATTTACCACAGTTGTCAAATTATGTCACTTAAAATAGGGAGCTGTAGAGCTAATATTCTTTTCAAACCACTAAATGAAATGCAAAGTCTGAGGTTACAAAAATGCTGTTTGAAATCCAGAGAGACTGTCGGCTTGAAAAGGCTGCAGAGAGAAATACTGCTGTTATGCCCTGTATTATACTGTAGCTCTGCATCTCTAAACCAGCTAGTATCTGGATGCCAACACCAGTGGTGGAAATGAACTGTATGAACCATGAACCTCTTTCCATCTGTTTGGCACCACCTTCCCTAGTGCAGTCGTTGTGGTGCTCCACAAACAAGAACCCAGTCCTCTGTCCCCACCTTGCATTGCTTGACTACGTCTGGGCTCGCTGCTACTCTTCCTGCCACTCAAATAACGTGCAAGCACCACGTGAGTTAAAGGGAATACAGATTGCAGGGCAGGCATACTTATTGCAACAGTGGATGCAGGAAAAAAAGCAATAGCAAATATTCTTTGGCTCATAGTTTGTTCAGCACTCTTTAGCTCCTTTCACATTTTATGAGACGAATTACCAAAATTAAACATTTCAAAATGCTGAGATTATAAGACACTTACAATCAAATCTTTAGCAATATAAAAATCTTGGATTCAGGTCAATTGCTCTAAAGTCTGTTCCTTTCTAGTGCATGTGATGCTGACCCATGCATCTTATAGGAGATCTTGAGGCGAAGACTGCACTCCATTTTACTATGGACAGAGTAAAGCAATGCAGCCTTCTTGGTTGCTTGTCTGCATGGTGTCTCTCTCTTACTCCTGCAATTGAATATATTTTGGTACTCTTCTATGCAATGCCGCATATCGTTCTGATTTACCCATTGCCTTTTTTGGTAAGACTTTTTCTCATCTCTCAGACATGCACTTCAAGGTAACATTGCTACAGAGGTGCCTGCAGAACCACAAACTTGAATCCTGTTATTATTCACCTCTTACTAGCCCAGTAGCTTTTTCCTCCTTCCTATCCCAACACCAGCACAGGATTTCTACAGAAAGGAGATGCAGAGTGGGAGGCACCTTATTTTGTTACCACTGGGTTCCCTGGGAACATCCGTTTCCTAGGAAAGCCCAGATTGGAAAAAGCAGATGGAAATGACATTCCAAAATTGAGAAGGGGAAAAAAAAAAAAAGAAAAAAAAAAAAGAAACCAATTATCATTGGCGCTGAGTTCAGTGTAGAAATGACAAATATTTGCAATTTGTCTCTGGCAACCGAGGCATCGTTATGATGGGGAACATGAGCCTTGCAAGCTGCTTGATGCATGAAAGATGTTTCAAAAAAGAAAGGGAGGATAGGAAGGAGAAGTCCAAGGATTCTGTGAATGGATTTCAGCACAGGAGCCCGAAGGCAAAAAAAGAGCTGGAAGGATGCTTGTGACAACTTGTGTCACTCCTTTCACATGAGTGTCTAAATTCAGAGGAGCTTGGGACAAGGAAAACAACATACAGGAAAATTTGCTGGAAACTGTGCAGAAGGAAGCAGACCTCTGAAGAATATTACAAAGTTAAACCAGTACCTCAAGTGCCCCCTGAGGTTTACAAGAGTAGTGGTAGCTTCCAGGAGCTCCGCTAGAGCACCAGGTATGCTGTGCCAGAGTTATGCTTAGTAAGTAAAGACTGTCATAAAAAAAAATGGCTGAGACATCCCACTAAAGTTCTCATTTTCCCCTATAACACAAAAACAGTAACAAAGATGCACCTCTTTCACATCTTTGGCTATAATACATCCATTTTTCACCACTATATTCTCTCATTTAAAAGCAGGACAAATCCCTCATCCTGTTTCTATGAGCAGCATGGACATATTCTCTTACGGATTTTGAACAAGACATGGTGAACATCTGCCACTTACAGCAAATATTGATCAGAGTATTTGTAAGGCTCCTCCACCTGCCCTTCAATTTCCCAACAAAGCCCTTCAGTATTATTCTACAGTTACTCAGAACAGTCATACAGTTCTTTCTCCAACACATTTGCCCAGTAAAAGGCACCATTAGCCAGAGAAGTAGAGAGATGTCTGAGTCTCCCAGAGTGACAAAAGGCATGGATACATCATTAACATCCATTGCAGTCTGGGGAGTAATTCTTATTTTTGTTGCAGTAAATAAGGCTGAATTTCTAAAAAACCTGTCATCAACTATTGTATATCATTCTGCATCCATATCTGTGAACTTTCCATAGTAGTCAAAGAGGCTTTGCAGAACCTTGAAAAAATATCTTTTTTTTTTTCTATTTCTGAAACCTGACTTCCAGTCTGAAATATAGTCACACATGTCCAACCACTGTTGCACAGCTCAGGATCATGAACATTCCAAATCTTGAAGTATTTTCTCAGGATCAACACATTGAAGCACAAACAGAATATGTATTTCCAGCACACACTGGTAGACTAGCATCAATCCAGGGAGCAGTGAGCCAGCTGGACTGCTGGCAAGCACTGGGGCACTAACGGTTACATGTGTCCATGCACAGAGATGCTGCTGTATTGGGTTTTTGTTGGTGAATGCTCAGACTGCAGTCCATACAAATGCTTTGAAAGCTTTACCATCCTGAAGTCCCAGCATAATTACTCTTCATCCCAACCAGGCATGGGGATTACTCAATTTCCACCATATCCTTTTCTGCCAGTATCTGTACACCACCACCATGTCCCTTCTCAAGACACTCCACTGTGGATCTCTACCGTGTTCCCCCCATTGCTTGGGGCTTGGCAGCCATCTCAAATGGCAGTGACTTAACCACCAGAGGAGTTCTGAAAATAGCTTAGTTTCACCCCAAATTGCAGAATCACAGTAGGTTCCTATATTTGTTCCATGAGATGGCAGCTATGGAGCCTTGCTCAGGAGAACACCTTCCCAGCATGCAGTGTGAACGAACGCACAACAGTGCATTGCATACAGCAACAAATCACAGGGAAAGGGGTACTGAACCACTATAAATAAGTCATATGAATACACATTTTTATGGTAGTTATTATGCATTGGTTATTTCCAAGACAATATATTCTGAAAGCTTTTCCTTGTAGATATGGAAACGATTTCTTAGAAACGGTCCTGCTTAGTTATCAAACCTATTTAGAAAAAAAAGAAAACCAAAGATTTCCAAAAGCAAATAAAGTGTCAAAATACAGCTATGTAAGACTAATCTATCAAAAAAATACTTAAAAGCAAGAAAATAATTAATTTAAGGACATCTTAAGTCTTAAAATGGCTACATGATGGCCGAGTGAATTGTTCTTACCAGATGGAAGCAGATGCGGAAGGGCTGTGGGTAACCTCCAGTAACATCAGCCAAAGGAATCTTCAGCCATACAGATTTTCTTCCACATGTCATTGAATGCTGCTGAAATTTGTGTTCATGTGGAGCTCAGCAAAGAAATCTGAACAGATTCTGACTAAGGGAAAGACTCCTCAATACTGGATTAAAAAAAAATCAGATAAATCACTTAATAAACAGCCTTGACTGACCAAGAATTGCAGCTTTTAGATATATTATTTTTAATCTGCCTTTCTGAGTCAGAGTACTTTCTTTTATTCAACAGGGAATGTTGCTGGGTATTAGGTATGTCAACAATTACATTACTTATATAAGTTATTTACGTAATGGGTACTTCTGAAACCTAATGTTTTCTGTATAGGTTGATATGAAAATGTGAAAATTATAAACTTTTTGAGAAATATATTACTTATATAAATATATACACCTGAATTTGGTTAATATGTAGCTAATATGAAGTATATGTTTGGGTTGAACAAGAGAAATGTAGAATTTCTGACATATATAGGTGTGTTTATATTCCATTGTATGTTTTGTTTTCAAAAGAACATTGCATTTATATTCACATGTCAAGACTACTACTGAAAACAGCATTTATTTTTATGCAGACCTGGGTCTTGCCCACTGCCAGAAGTGGTAAAGTTAATTCATAGAGCTTTCCTGTTATGGATATACTTACATCAATATAAAACTTAATATGCACAAGGTAATGTTAACTTGTTTCAGGAAGGAGAACAAGTTATACCAACACAAGGCATTTTACTGTTAGTGGAATGGGCACATTGTACAAGGCTATACTAGTACTTCAATCTAAGACACAAAAGTAAAGAAGAAAAAGATCATGCTACTACACGTAACAGTTATGCTGGTGTGTTCTGTGTTGACACCTCTCTTTCCTATGACTTACTGAAAGAAGTAAAATTCTCAGGTGGGTATTGTCATGGCAAAAGCTTGTGCACAGGAGATAACTGATAATTAAACACTCAGGATAGGGCTGCCCATTTGGAGAGCTAGAGATGCTGGTGCAGGAGAGCCACTGGAGAGCTACAAGGGCGGTGAGTAAAAGCTCTCTTTTTGTCTGGTAGTTGAGGCGATGAGGCCCTTTGTGTGGCACCGGGATTAGAGGAAAAAGGAGGAGAGAGTTACAGGTTCAGTTTTTAACAGACCCCTGGTGTCTGTGGTAGGAAGAGGAGACAGAAGCTATGTGGTTTGTGTGAGCTTCTGACAACACAGAGATCAAAAATCCAAGTCTTTTTGGCAGGGGAGAGATCCTCTCCTTGAAAATTTGCAGGAAGTTGCTTCTGTCAAAATTACTTACAGCCTCTATGCATGAAAATAGAATTTGCCTGGATTTTGTAAGTGAACAGAGGAAACCAAAAAAATACCTTTTTCTCTGCTTTTGGCTTCTGTTTCAAATGGGGAATGGACCTGGGGAAAAAATAAAAATAAAATAAATAAAAACCAACAAAAACTTGTACAGCAAAGGGACAGCACCACGTGAGTGCCTGCTGCCACAGGACAGCCATGCCTGGGCACGGAGAGGCACCGGGGCGGGTGCCACCCAAAATTGGGCCTGGTGGGACCAAGGCCCCTGGAATCGGGGCCAGGGAAGGAGTCTCCAAAGTTTGCAACTTTTGGAAACTCTGAGTGAAGCAATCCTGTCATACCAGGTCCTCTGTGATGGAGGGGAAAGAGGAGGAGGAGGAGGAGGAGGAGGAGGGGGGGGGGGGGGGTCCCCTCCCGGAGGCCGGGACGGGCAGGTGGGGGCAGTGGCGGGAGGGGAGCGCCGGGCCAGCGAAGTGGCACGTTCCCGCTCTCCTGACGTGTGAGGGGAAGGACAGGCTGAAAGAATCTGATGGGAGCCACCTCCAGCCCCCAACCCAACCCAGCCGCAGTGACAGCTACCCCGGCTGACAAGACGTCCCTTCTACGAGCCGACAACCCGGCGAAGTCTGGGCGGGAGGACAGGCGGGGTTGCTTCTACCCAGCGGAGCAAAACACCCCCCCCACCCCCCCCAAAGCAAGATCAATGGCGGGGGGGGGGGTCAACCCGGTATTTTCAACCCGGTCAACTTCATTTAATGGCCAGCAACAGATGGCTGAAACTGCAGCGGGTTTACAGCCAGGGACTCGCCAGAGCGGGGCGGCGGGCAGTGGGGCGGCACTACCGAGGAAGAGGGCTCGGGATGCCGGCGTTAAGCGGGCAGCAGCGGTGGCGGTAAGCGAACACATCCCCCGCCCCGCCCCACGGCTCGGGAGCGCACAGGAGCCGCCGCCACCCACGCTGGCGCCACTGCCTACAAGTCCCGTCGTGCACCGCGCCGTCGCGGCCGTTGCGCCCCGTCCCCCCCCCGTCCCGCCGTTGGTCCCCGCCTACTGTCGGCGGCGCAAGCGCAGGGGAGGCGGCGTCCAGGGCAAGTCTCCCTAATGTAAGATGGTGGCCGGGCTGGCAGCGGAGCGCCCCGAGCTCGGAGATTACCCGTTTCTCGCGTAAAGGTCGTCGGAGCAGCCGCCCAAGCACCCCGCCGGCCGCCGCCGCAGGTCCCGCACCAGGAGCGCTGCCGCGGTTTTCTCTCCCTTCGCTTCTCCTCTCTTTTCCTCGCCGCCTATCTTTTTCCCTCCCCACCCTTCTCCTCCTTCTCCCCTCGCCTCCTTCCCCGCACGCTCGCTCACCCACCCGCCCGCCCGCCCCCGCCGGCCCGCCCCCGCCGGCCCGGCCGCTGCCGCCGCGCCGGGCAGCGTGAGGGAGAGCCGCGCACACGCACCGCGGGCCGGGCAGGGAGGAGGAAGGCGGGTGAGTGCGAGCTGAAGGCCGGGCCGGGGAAGGAAGGAGGGAGGGAAGGAGAGGCGAAGAGGAGGAGGAGGAGGGGGGGGAGCCGGGCCGCTCTGACTACGAGAGCGCCGAGGCTTCGCTGGGACGGCGCAGGCCTCAGCCCACCCCCCGGTGCCAGCCCCGACGGCGCGGGGGACGGCGCCGGGCCGCTGCCGTGTGCGGAGGGCACCGGGTTGCGTGGGGAGGGCGAAGAGGACCAGCGGGCGGCTCCTTCCCGGGGGGCGGTGGGGAAGGGGGCTCTCTCCGTGCCGCTGCCCCGGGGAGGCTTTATTTATTTCCTGTTTGCCGCCCCGGTGCGGCACGGGAGAGCCGCCGGGCCGGGCCGCCTGCCGGGGGCCCGGGGGTCGGTGCCCCTGGAGCCGCTCGCTTCTGCCGGGGGAGGCCGGCGCGGCCGGTCGCGGGGACCGCGGCGTGATTCACTTAGGGTTTGCGTGGAAATTTCCTCTCTTCCCCTTCTTCCTCCTCCCCGGAGCCAGGCTCCATTTGTTCCTCTGATCGGCACTTGTTTTTTTTTTCCTGAGAGAGAGGCAAACAGATGGTAAATGGCAGCCTCTTATTTCTGGTGTTATTTTGGACGGTCCGTGTAACCTCCCGAGATTTGTCTGTCAGTAAAATAACCGGTATGTAACTTTCTGTCTCTTAACTTGCAAAATACGAGGAGCTCTTTCCATTTTGTGCGTTAGCAGAAGCAAATGACACAGCTGCGTATGGGCTCTCGTCCGACTTCCAGCGATGGTCGGTCCTATGGCTCTACCTGCCAGTCTGAAAGTGAGCTGCCGGTGCCTTCCTCTGTACAGTAAAATGGGAAGGAAAAATACGGTAGATAATCTTAAAATGCTTCGTTACCGTACCTGAAGGGATTTAATTGTCCATGGCTTATATATTTGTGTTAGTGTGGTGATATCGAGTACGTGGTTCATCAGAGAAGCAATTCTCTCTAGAGCATATGTTAACGTAAGCAAACCCCATCAGTTAGTTAAAGCTGTAGAAACTCTAGGTCTGCAGATGTTAGTTAATTCGTGCCCAAAAGTTTTAGAAGTTAATGTTGGCTAATCACATGTTTACTGAGTCTGTTCAGTTTTCTAACTTTGTGTGTTTTAACTAGCTGTATTTTGTTTTAGTTTTAAAATGTCTCTATTTGATAATCCGTGTACTTTGACTTCATATTCTTGTAGACATGGTGACTGACACTAGCAGTAGAGAAACTAATACCAAAAGATGAATATGTAGAAAAATAAAATTCCTTCTAGCCCCTTTTTCTCCCTGCTAAAAAAAAAAAAACCAAACCAAAAAACCCAAGCTTATGAAGAGCAGAGAATATAACAACAGTTTGGTTTGAGAGGGTGAATTAGTTTAATATACAGCCTACAAATACTCAAATATATATCTAGTTTCTTAGCATCTCTCTAATAACATAGTGAACTAGTACATGCTCTAGGATTCATCTGTGTTGTACCTTAGGCTTTTGGGATTCTGTGATAGAGTTTCCATTTCATAAACAGGACGAACACATGCAAGCGCTTAGAAATGCTTGGCAGTTGAACTTGGCTGAGTTGTAAAGTTCATTCTAGGGGAAGGGATTGTTTTGGAAAGGGGGAATACAATGATAAAATGATCCCTATGTGTTTCTTCAGGTGCGTCTTTATTAGCTTTTAAAATTAAGTATTTTGTAGGTTCCTAACAGTTTTTCTCTTTACAGAGAAAAGGTGGTGAGTGCCCATCGGGAATAGTGCTCTATTGATTCCTTGGTCCCTTTTCTTCAGAAAGAATAGCTATAAAGTGCCCACTAATAAGAGGCTTGGGTTAAAGAAGCTGGTGAGAGAATATACACATGTATGTGGCTTTTTTTATAATTAAAAATATACGTTATAAGCAGATACATGTTGTCCTTCCTGGCTGTTGTTTAGGAAAGTTAGTATATTCTTTGAGTGAAAAGTTTAAAAATTACTCTGACCAAGATCTTAAGTATTGGCCCTAAAGGTTTAACTCTGGCAACTATTTATCAAAATTTTTCCTACCTCTTTAAAATAAATTAGATTATAGGCAGTGTTTTGTAAGCACAGGTAAACTCCTAAGTGGCTGATCATAGATTGCATCTTAGGCCTTGGACAACTAAATTCATTGTTCTGGTAAGATGAGGCTGGTCTATAGGCCTTACCACACGTTTGAAAGAAATTACTTGCTCAGCAAGACTGCTAGGATCAAGGGTTCTTGAACTTTCACATGGTGAATGGTGTCTTAGGTTGTACAAAACACCTTTTGTCCCACTTGCAGTTGTGTAGTATTGCTGAGGTGACCTGAGTAAAGGCATATGTGAAAGACTGCCTAACTTACCTTGCTTTAATGTTCTGAATGTTTCAGCTCTTTAAAGGTGTTGATAATTTTTTGCTTTCCAGTGTGTATCTTTCTACCTACTTTGTCCTGTTTTTATTGGATGGAAACAACATGAGGAATCAGAGCTCTGTGAATAAATAGAGCTTCCATCTCTCTGGGACCCCCTTTTCTGGTGCTTGGAGAAATTTATTCCTTTCAGGAGATGGGTTAACATTTGTTAGCATTTTAACAACTGTAAACACTTAGACTTGGAAAATGAAGTATAGCAGCAAATGGTTTGGCATGGCTTGAGATGCTGCTCAGACCTTCTGGTTCTTCCTGTAAGCAAATTGGGAGGGCAGTACAAGTGTCTAGCAGGAAGTATGACTATAACCTCTGTAAGTAAAAGCATGTATGCATTTTTGCATTAAACTATTTGGATCAGTGAGGTGCATGTTTTCATCAAACTGGGTTTTGTTATGTCATCCTAGAAACTTGGTTATGTCATACCAAGATATGCTTGGTTTTGTCAGATAGTGGGTTTTTTTTTTTTGTATGAGCTTGAAAAGGGAATCATCATAACTTTAAGACTTCAAAATTGTATCAAAGATTCTACTAATTCAGTGAACATGCAGAATGTGTTCTTGATTTCTGGCTAGCTGTTCTTAGACTGGCATCACTAGCTTAAAGGAAAGAATTAGTGTTTAAACTAGTGAATTCCACATAGTACTAAGATCAAGTAGGTTTTATGGTGGCTTTTTCTTTTTTTCCGTTCCTTCCCCTTGGCTGTTCTGGGAACATAAAAACTCTTAAGGTATTTCTTGGAGGAGTCTGTCACTTAAGTGGAGCTTATAAGTGTTTTCTAAACACATATGTAAAAAATAATGTATTCTTACTCACATGCTTTAACAATTTGAGGAAGCCTGCATCCAAAACCGTCAGGAGAGTACAAGCTGACAGAATGATGTTCCTCCTCATCCCTTTCTGTGTACCCTGAAATCTATGTACTGTGTTTTTATTCTGGAGCAGAATGTTAGTGTTAATTTCATGATTGATCAATTGCTTGTGTCTTTTTATTAGATACTTCATCTGTTGCTGATTTTCGAACTGGGGAAAGATGGGTTGGGGTCAGTGTAAGGGGGATTTTTTTTTTATTTTAGTCACCAAGTGAAAAATAAAGCTGGGTGTAGTAATCAAGCAAACATGCCACTGAATCTGATGGAAAAGGAGCTTCGGTCTTGGCTGAGGCTTGTGCCCTGAGCAATGCTGTCTGCTTTTGGTCAGATTCCATTTCCACGCAAGGGAAGAAGGGAAAGCTTCAGCTGTCTGTGAGTGGCTTTGTAACATACTGTGATCCCAGCATCAGTTGCTTCTATATTGCTGCTATCTGGAGAAGAATAGATACCTAATAAGAAGTGAGTTCCAATTTACTGCGATATCCGATATAAAGTAACTGTACTTCTACATGTCTTTATGAGATGAGGGGTCCCGTTATAGCTGAGATCCTTGGGCTTGTCCTCTTCTGGGATTTGTGTGTTTTACTTGTCACAGCTTAGCAGTCCTTGATTGCTGGAAGGTAACATTGCACTATTTTCTACTTGATTGCAAGTATTAATTATTAGCACTCGGAGTTTGGGGTGGTGGTTTTGTTTTAGAGTTTTTTTTTCCTTTTTCAAAAGAGATGAATTGGATAGAGAAAGAAACTGTAAAAATGGCAGTGTACTTCCCTTTCTTGACTTTGAACTTCTTCTAATGAATTCTTCAAATTCTGAAGAGAATTACAGGAGCCCTATAGGAAAGTACAAAAAAAAAAAAGTGACCAGAGTAAGTTAGAGTGTACCATGGTTTTCAAATAGTAGTGCTTCATCCTGGTTTTACTTTAGCATGTTTTTAGGCCTTGTTTGTAGTGGACTGCAACCTAATCTGACGTTTCAGCCTACTGAGCTCTAATCTCTTCTTCGCTTAACAGAAGGGGCATCTACTTTTGACAATGTGGGTGTTCTTAAATTATTTCTTCCGTGTAAGATTTGATACAGAAAAGTATTAACTAAAAGGGTAGCAATCTTGATCATTGTATGAGAAAATATACTGCATACAAAGATGCTGTACCAGTTTCCCCGTTTAATGCAGCGGCAAAGTAAGAAGTTGGGCAGTTTGTTTCAGGAACACTGAATTCAACAGATGAGATTTATTTGAAAGCAGGCTGCATGTTGTGTTTTGGTTTTAAGTTTCTATTACCAGTGTAGATTTAATAGGAATTCTGTTTGAATGGTGTATATTAATTTTAAACTGTAAGATCCATCGTCTAAGACACTTGGAGTGTGAAATGCTGTACTTGCAGGTGGAGTGGTTTTATTACTTCTAAACTCATCTCCTGTTATGTGTAACAATAACTTATCATTTTTTAAAGAAAAAGACAAAAACAGAATTTGAGTGCAGGAGTGGGAGAAAGTAATTAAATTATATTTATATGTGCTTTGGAACCGCCTACCTTGAGGGAGTTAAAGTGCTAGAAGTTTTGATGAAGGTAATGTCCCAGATAAATAAACATGTGGTGGCTGTTGTTCAGAGCTTCTGTTTTGCAGTACAGCCTAGAAAGTTAGAAAAATGGGATAGGGAAAGTGGTATGTAGCAGTAATCGCTAGGTAAGTGGAGAAAGTGTTCAGCTACCTTTTACATCTCCAAATATAATGAATGGAGGTATATGCAGCTATAGCTGTGCCTGTCAGTTAAAGACCTAAAGCTTCTCTATGATATGTAGAAGTTACCTTGGGCTGTTGGACGTTACAAAAATAGAAACGATTCCCTCTCTTTGAATAGCTACTGCTTTGTTACATGTGACTTCTTCCTTTTTTTTTTTTTTTTAATTGAATGAAATCTAGAATTAGCCTTCAGTAGCTCATTCATGAAAAGTGGCCCCAGAGAGCTCTGAAACTAGCATAGAATGAAAGGCCAAAACTTGCTAGGTCAAAATTAGTGTTTATAGGTCAACTTGCCCAATAGTTAATTTGAATGCATTTTTCCCAATCAGCATGAGCTGTAGGGGCCCTTAAACTGCTGGAGTTATGTTAAAAGCACTGGTCTGAATGAGAGAGGCCCAGTAGCATTAATCCAATTTGTCTAGTGACTTAATCTTACTGCCATTTATCATATAACTGCAGCTTCTCTGAAGGAGCCTGCTTGCGCATGCTTCTGCTGCTTGTTTTAGCAAGTTGAATCCCTTTCCTATGAAAGTAAGCTTTCCTTTTACGGAACTTCATCCTAGGTTAAGGGTCAAAGAAGTTAGAGCTGAGGAACCGTGTTTGAGAAATTACAGCTTCTTCCAGTCTTTAGAAGCTTCTTTGCTAATCCTTTTATTTAGTACAGTATATACTTAACATATTAATGTTGTGGTTTCACAGTTAGTGGCAAACTGGTTCTAGAACATCAGATGGTAAGTCTGAAACTAGAGGATGATCACTATTTTTTTTACAGAACTGTTAGTGTATGTTGAAAATATGGAAGAACAGCTGGGGAGTTTAAGGAAATATCAGCTCTTCTACTCATCAAGCTGTCTTCTGCACATGGGTAGTGTCATCTTTTGGCTGGATTACAGTTTCATTTTTGTCTTGAATAGTAGTTATAATTGTAAGCATGCTTCAAGGTAGGTCCTTTTTTATGTTTTCACCAGTGTAGTGGCTTCCTACTCTAATTGAGCCCTTTTAGAGCCATTAATTTCTTAATTCTTTTGCTCATGGTCTCATTCCGATTTAGCCTTGAGGCTCAGGATTCCCTGGGGGTGGGGCAGTGTCATACCTTGTATGAGAGCTATTGCTCTGGTTACTACTATATAAATACATAGCACAGTGAAACTTGGTAAGAACCAGCTGTGTTGTGTGACCATATGACTCTGACAGTGTTAAGAAAACACTATGTCGCATGCAAAAACTGCTTAGAATTTGTTCTGTAGACAACAGTATCTTTTTCTGGGAAACCAGCTAGCTGCTTTCAAGTTCTGTGACCAAAAAGAGAACACCATACAGCCAACTTCATAAGGAAGCCTGCAGTGGCATGGCTTTTTTTTTTTTTGTTGTTGTTATATAGAATATAATTAAAATGAGGAATCAGGAAACAGGGGCTTAGAAGTATTCTGTCTCTGCTGATAATTAATACTAGTTACCATGAATCTTTTTAAATTCTTTGCACATGTGTGTATAGATATATATAAAACTATTGAGTAGAGTTGAATACTTGATAGGATGAGGTGAGAGGGGCAGGTTCCTTTTGGCACTTGCAGGGCTGTAGTCATCCATGCTTAATAAATGAGCCACTTACTTGTTGAGAGGAGCAACCAGCTGCTGTTTCTGCTGTATTCAGTGTGTGCCAACTCTGAAAATGTGGTGAAAGTAACTTCCGTAGAGGTGCAGTGCAGCATCTTTTGACAGTACCATGCTCTTCTGAGACTTATAATGGACTCAGGAAAGACCTTAGCATATGGAAGTACAAGAAGTGTGTTGGTTGTGGTTTTTTGTTGGGTTCTTTTTTTACTAAATATAAAGAGGGTATCCTCTCAAACAGAGCTGACATCAGCTGTTTCTGAGGCCTCCTCAATGTTAACTTCATCTTGGTTTGGTTGTTTTTTTTTTTCTATTTTTTAAAGAACATAAATCTAATAGCTAGTTCTTCATTCTCTGAAGGTGGTTATTTAAATTTCATATGGGTTCTAGTTATTGTGTCTCGCATGGGCGTAGGCTTCTCCAAAGGAACTGCTTTCAGCTGCTCTGGATAAATAAAAACTCGGAACTGTCTCTGTTAGTATTAGGAAGTCATAGCATTTAAAGGATATGCTGGGCAAGTGCATTTGCAGACAACTTGAACTTCTGTGCTTTTTATAGTATATACTTGTCATAGTCTGACAAATTATTTGTTTGGGATTTAATTCAGTGCTTTGCATGTATCAAATGACTCCTTAACTTCACCTGCCTGAGTTAATGCAGCTCCATGTAGCTGAGGTAGCAGTAGAAGGCATTTATCTAAAACCAGTACTATACATCCTACTGAAGTTTGTGGAAGCCGATGCTTTGCCTTTGAATACTTTACTAGATTGTTTCTTTTTAGAATACTAAATTAGCTTTTCCTTTCTGCTCAGACTTTTAGAAAATGACCTGGAAAACTATTTCCCAGGATACTTCTTAATGCTCTCCTTTCCCTTTCTTTTTCTTTTTTTCTAGACAATTGCTTTGTATGTGACTGTCTCTAGAATTTATTTACTACAATACATAGCTTATCTTCAAGCAGTTATATGTTCTGTTCCCTGTTGAGATAAAGGTTCTTCCCCGAGAGCAGGTCCTGATCTTTCTCAACTTTGTTTAGTAACAAATGTTTCCCTGAAAAGCACAAGCAGAAGATTGTAGCTTGTGCACCAGATATGTGGGAATTGGGACTTATTAATATTGCACAAACCTACTACATTTTAGAATTTCTAGCAGGTATGTGGAGTGATACAGAGATTCTTCCATCCTCTGAAGTTATCCTGTGCTTCTAGGTTAAACATTTGAACTCTGTTTTGCATTTTGAAATAAAACTACATATTTTTTGCAAATACAAAACATATGTCTGCAGTAATGCTGCAACTTACTTTCACCAGTTTTAGACTTGAGTACATGGAAGTGATTATACCTTGTTGTTCTTAATTTGTGAATCCTTAAAACTTTCTAGTTTTTATCCCATTGGGGGATGTAACCTTCACTTGAAGGCTGTGATGCAAGATTCTTGTCTGGAGTCTTTAAACTCCTCTGTTTAGATATAATAAATATCAACTTTTGAATAGTTTAAGGTCATCCCTAATTTCTACCCCAAAAGAATGGAGTTTAGTTCCTTGTAATGTAGCTTTTACCCTTGGGGAGAGTCTTGTGTTTGTAGTTTCCACCTTTATCGTCATTTGCATGGATTTTATAATTTCTTATCCTTATTTCTGTCTGATAAAAGTGAACCATAATCACTAATTTCTGAGAGTTGTTGCCTAAAATACATAGGCTTGTAGATCTGAACTCTGCTTTGTACTGATTTTTGTTATGGTGGCAATCTTGTTGGCTAATAAATGCTTAAGTGTAATCTTCCAATATCTGAAAAGCATATTTTATGGGAAACTGCAATGTATGTGAAGTAATAGAAGGGCTGGGAATAGAATGGCTACTTCTGAAGTGAATTTCACTTTGCAATTCCTAGTACTTGTCCCAGCAGTGTTTTCAGAGTGAAAATGAGCATGGGGGAGAGATCTGGGTTTTTTTGTTGTCCTGTTTTTCAGTTCTAAGTTTGTGGGGTGGTGTTTTGGATTTTTTTTTTGTTCTTTTTCCCAATGAAGTACAATTCTAAGTATTATCTTTAGAAACTGGAGATAATCCCACAGTGTGAATGTGACACTGACATGGTAGATGTTTGTACTGTTTTCTGTTGACTCAAATCGTTGGTGAATTGTTTTGAAGTAGCATCATGTCCCAAGCAGACAATGTCTTAAGCACAGTATTCTTATTTTCTGTATGTAAACTGAACTCTGAGTCAATATTTTTCTTCAGCCAATAGAACTGAGAGATCTCTGGGTTTGATACTGCATTTTAATTGGATAGTACTTTGTGTTACATCCAGATATTTTCTAAATTGCTAAAAGAGATACTTTAGTTTTTTGAGTTACGTGTTACAGAAGTACAGATTTCACAGAAGCTTCACCCCTAGCCATTTTCAGCATAAATCAAGAAATAAGACAGAAGCCTCATTTCCGCCTACTTTCTGATAGTGCCACAAATTTGGACACAGGATATGTGCTATATCTGCAGTCAACTTTACCTTCCAGATACACATCAAGAAAGCTGAAGTGCTTCACTCAGGTGTTTGTTTTTTTTCCCCGTCAGGATTTGCAGTTACTAGGCACTGGGGTGAAAGCTGTAGTTGCTTGTGCATTCATGAAAAATTCTAAATGTAAGTACCTCAGTGTAGGTGTTAATGTCCCGTTAAAGTAGAAATGGGCTCATATATATTAAGTTTCTATTGTAACTTTACAGTTCCACTGTACTGGGTGGATTTACATACTAAGACTGTTATATTATACAACAGCAGTCTTTAAGCGAGGGAAATGTTTTAAATAAAATTTAAATTTTTGCACCTAATATTGAAAATGGAGGCCTGGTTCTGTGGTTCAAGCACGCTCTAATTTCACAGAATCACAGAATCTTCATGGTTGGAAGAGACCTTTGAGATCAGGAAGTCCAACCATACAAAAAAAAAAGCCCTACAAAAACCCGCTATAATTTCATTATGGTTGATAAATCTATTCCATTTGGTGAAGTTTACTACTTAAATGTTTGTGGGATCAAGACCTTAATTTCTAGTATTTTGTTTTTCTGCATTGAGCACTGCCTAAATGCAATTAAGTTCTAACGCATTGTGGTGTTGCCTTAAGTTTAAAGTGGAAAGTATTGGCAAGTTCATCGCATCATAGGATGGATTGGATTGGAAGGGATCTTAAAGATCATTGAGTTCTAACCCCCTGCCGTGGGCAGGGACACCTCACACTAGAGCAGGTTGCTCAAAGCCTCATCCAGCCTGGCCTTGAACACTTTCAGGGTTGGGGCAGCCACAGCTTCTCTGGGCAACCAGTTCCAGTGTCTCACCACCCTTATAGTGAAGATTTTCTTCCTTATATCTAATGTAAGTCTACCCTCTTTCAGTTTAAAACCATAACCCCTGCTCCTGTCACTATGCTCTCTGACAGAGTCACTTGTATTTCCTGTAGGCCCCCTTTAAGAACTGGAAGGCCTCCAGGTCTCCCCAGAGCCTTCTCTTCTTCAGGCTGAACAACCCCAGCTCTCTTAGTCTGTCTGGATGATAGAGGGCTAGAGCGCCTCTCCTACGTTCATGTCCCTCCTCTGTACCTGCTTGAGCAGTTCCATGTCTGTTTTATGCTGCTGGCCCCAGGTAGTTATTCAACTAATGTTCTGTCTCCAAACTAAGTGTTCATTCAGCTGTAGCTTAAACTAAATTGGCTGCTCCTCTCTGGTATGACACAAGCGTTGTCAGTTTCTGCAAAAGTCAACTTCACTTTCTTGTGCTCTTTTGTGGCTGTGAAGTTAAGAGTGTGAATGGCTGAGAGTGAATCTGGAGGCAGTGACTGTGGTGTTTCCCAAGTTTTAGGAAGAGGTTGAAGAGACTGACCAAAGCCACCTCCTACTGTGAAATTCCTGGTAGCTTCTCAAGGATTCTGAAGATTATTTTTTTTAAGCAGGGGCAAAGATTTAATTTATTTGTTGAGATCTTTTTAAAAAGAGTCTGAGGAGTACTGACCTTCCTTTCATATATATACTCTCCTTCAGCTAGGAATGAAAGAAAGCATGTGGTTTTTCCAGAGAGGTGTGGAGATCTGTAGAGAAGATTCCTTTTTTCTGTTAAAGAAGCATCACTGCTGCTTCCAATATCTGTAGCTCACTCCCTCCTCCCTTTATTTGTGAGGAAAAAAAGGACTGGGACACATCTCAATTATTGCTAGGAAGTCTGAAGTAAATTTTTGGATCCATCTCTTCTCCTTTCCTTCCTCTCCGGTCTCTGGGATTCATTGACTGACTAGTTATGGCATGGATTCTCCAATAGTTAACAATTCCTGATGTTACTTGCTTCACTGAAGAGTGAGTGTCTGTGTCTGAAGAGCTGTCCTGAAATATTTTGCCATTAGCTTGATAAGTAACTTCATAGAACTGGATGGAGGGTTTGGAAAACTGATACAGGAACTTCTGCTTGTAGTTGTCAGTAGGGCACTACTACACCTTACCAGAAATTTACTTCATATGATGGAGTGCTTGTGGCTTCTTTGTTAATATTTTGGGGTTTTTAATAACAGGTTAATGGTTTAGACAGCAGCCCTAGTAATGTACTCTTATTCTCCTTCCTCATATATTTCTGATCTACATACTTTGAAGAGGTGGTGGTTTTGTCGTGTTTTGTGTTTTTTTTTTTCTTCCCTTTCAGTTCATGGCCTCTTTACTTGCTGTATATATGTGTATAAGCCTGTAAAACTTACACTCTACTCAGCACAACTGTCATTAAACTGTGTGGTGCGTTGTTTTTTGATTGTTTTGTTTTTAAGAAGTACTTCCATTACTCGAATTCTAGTTTAGAAACAGAGCTACAGGTTGTAGCTTTCTTCAGGGTTGCTCTCTTTACAGTTGAGGTATATCCTACAGAGGGATTATTGTGAGCCTGTAAAGTCAGTGTACAACTCATTTCAGCTTGTACTAGAACAGGTTTTAGTATGAGGTCTTAGCTCCTGCTGTTGTATATGATGAAGTGCATGGAGGAAGATCAAAAGCCACTTTAAATCAAAACTTTACATGCTAATGGCAAACTTTAAGTCTAGCAGATCCATATGACAGCAAAAGTTTATTAAAATTCTATCGATAGATAAGGAAATGAGTCTCCAGCTTGCAGAAGAGGTGGCTTTGGGAAGCAGGGGAATTGATAGTAGCCTTCTGGTATCTATGTATGGGCTATTGAGAATACCAAGCCAGACTCTATAGCCGTATGTGGAAGGCAGGCAAGAGACAGCAAGCATGCATTAAAGTAACTGCATTTAAGAAGAACGTATTTCACCATGTAGTGGGACAGTCATTGGGACAGGTGAGAGGTTCTGCAGTGTTCATTCTTGGATGTTTTGATGCCAAGCTGGGTAAAGCCCCGAGTAATCTAGACTGATCTTGTTGACCTTGCTTTGAGCAGGAACTTAACCAGAGAATCCTCCAGTCAGAGCTATTCTGTACCAAAAATGTAAAAATCCTTGACTGCATGACTATAACATTGTCCATGTTAGAGCTTGAAACTAAGTATCAGTAATGGACCTATATTAAAA
The DNA here is from genome assembly GCA_025769975.1 of Gallinago jamesoni. Taxonomy (NCBI): domain Eukaryota; kingdom Metazoa; phylum Chordata; class Aves; order Charadriiformes; family Scolopacidae; genus Gallinago; species Gallinago jamesoni. Next base: position 51,178,141 of record JAOQGH010000001.1, read on the forward strand.
GCCTTAATGTAGATGATATGGCTTCCGTGGAAAAAGCAATACAATTTTTAAACTGAAATGTACTCCTTGATGCGAACACTGAAGCTTATGGATGTAAAACAGAAGGTTGCTGAATCTCTTGTGCTGTTAAAGGATGTTTGTTTGTTTTCTTAAATTTCAAGCTGGCTGCTTAAAAATTCAGCAATGAAATTCTGAGAAGTGACAGAACTTTTCCATACACTGTCCATGGTACTGCAGGTGCAGGCAGTGCCCTTCCACACCAGCAGTCAGTCCATGGATGTGTTGGAATAGAAGTTGGTTTAGTATTGAAGCTGAGGCAGGTTGTGTATGTGGTTGTTTTTTTGTGGGTTTTTTCCTTTGTCTCCTGTAAAGTTTTTCTTTTCGCGTATCCTTTGGGCTAGATACTTCTGTTCAAAGCCTCAGGAATAGTAGCAGCACTGTATGTAGCTAAATGCCTGTTCCTGTAATTGTGACTGAGAAAAGCAGGAGAAACAAACTTTGCGCTGCTGTTTGCTAAAAAGCACCATTTTATAGTAGATAATCTAGAATAATTTCTGCAATTTGTAACTACAAGTATGCTTTAATTTGTCTTATGGCAGAACTTAGTCTCAATTTTCTGCTTAAACTGAAGACCTGTAGGTAGCTTGCTAGTGGTCAGCAGGATTATGAATAGAGTCCTGAATGAAAAGTAAAATTAGGTGTTGAACATCTTTATGGTGCTTCATAGCATCTGCAGTATCCCCTGGGAGAATGCAGATGATGAAGGAAATCCGGTCCTAGCACTCAAAACTATTTTCTTTGTCTCTGCACTGTACCTATGGATAGCGTCCTTTAGTTATTCCAGATGTTATGAGTATTCTTTCTCAAGCTTTGGAATTTTGTTTGGGTAATTAGAAAAGTGTTTTTAAAATAACCCTTTGTTATGTTGATATTGCTGTTAGGTGAAAGTTGAAAGACACATTTTTTCAGTATCTTAGTACTTGTATTTCCTGTAAAAACAAAACACTGAGTAATAATTCTCACTGTTTTAACTCTTATACTAAGGCTTGTGATGGTTTAATGGCACTTGCAAACTAAATCATAAAAGTGTACCGTAATTCTGGCCTGGAGGTATGAGAAGGTAGATAATTCTTCAGGTTGACTGTTCTTTGGCTTCTCACCACAACTGGCAACTTAGTGTGGTTAGGGCAAACTGGGGTACTGTGGGTGCTGTGGACCTGGACTCTGGCTAATAGGTGTAATGAGTAGTTTACAGGTTGTGGTCACTACTAACCCTGAACTAGATCTGGATGCCAGTTAACAGGTCAGACTTCTGAAATATTCAGTGACTACTGGTGTAGTAGTGCCCTGCAAACAACGTAATTTTGGTATTCTCTAAGAATAGCGGAGGAGATGGACAAGCTCTTCACCTAAATGTATGACTTTGTTTTTCTTGGAAATGTTGAAAATAACAGTACCTCTTCTGTTTTTGTGAGTTGTTGTAGTTTGCCTTTTATAAAATTTATTGGTGAATTACACTTGATACTTTGACTGTTGCTAGACATATTGAAAATTGCCTTTCTCCATGTAAAAATGCAAGTGTAACATTGTTTTTGACTAAGATTTTTGAAGGGTAGAGTGGGAAAATTACTTATGCTGTAAAAGTAGTTCTGCATCACAGTCTTTTTATAGATAATTTGTATGAGAGAACCATTCTGAAAGACAAAATACTATTAAAAGCTGAAAAAAGTTGAGAAGCAGACCTTGTAAACTTCTAAGCTTTTTTTTCCTGTTTAAACCCGTGTCAGCTTTTCTCCTCAAAGTGCATTGTGATAAAGTCTAGCAGTACACGACTTCAGTTTCACCTAAAATACTTGATAATAGATTTTGGCCCCTTTATTCCAAATTTGTGTTGAACTGTGAGAAAAGATAAAATGCAAGGTTTGTAAATACATTTAAATAGGAAGCAAATGTAGTTGGGATGTTCAGCGACCATAATGCTGCCTGTTACGCACACTGTGTGATGACTGTATAATAGATACTTCAGGGATTTTTTTATGCTTTTTAAACTGATACAAGATGATTATTTTACCACTCAGATGTAGTATGCTGAAGGCTCTATTTTTCTCCTTCTACCTTGTCTGAAAAGACTTTGATACAGTGGGTAATTTGTGGTTTTGTTCTAAGAGCATCTTAGAGACATCTTCTATCCCCCCCAACCTCCAAGTGTAGCTATTGGGTTTCCTCTGCTATGCCATAGGTGATCTTAATCAATTTAATGTCAAAATAACCGCACTTCTCCTCTTGCTGTTAGCTTGGAATAGCAAGGTAAATGACTGTTAGCTCTGATTCTTATGCACAACCCAAGAAGAATTTTTAAACTAATTTAACAAACTTCTCTTAAATTCTGATGAAAACTTGGGACATCAGAATTTGGGATTGAGTGCTGAATATATTAAAGAGCCTATTTGTAACTTATATCGGTCAATAATTACTGAATTTTGGAACTGTCAGATTTTGTCATCCCTCTGTTCAAGATGGGGAGATATGCAGAGGTAGTGTCTTGTTGGATGCAGAGATAGTATCTCGTGTTAGACCAGTTGATTATGCGTGTTGGTCTAATAAGAGATACACTCCTGCACTCATCCCACTCCAGAGCAGCCACAAGGTCTGTAGGCTGAGATTGTATGTGAGGCACAAGGATGTGGCTTCTTCATCTTTGGCAGCCTTGGGACTCCGCAGAGGTGTGCAGTGCTAGAAAGAAAAGTTTTCTTTGCCTCCATGCTTGTTCTCTTCTTTTCTTTTAGCTGTCCTTGATGTGTGTCCTGCTGTTTAAGAAAAGCAGCTGTGGGCACATGCTTTGTCTTTGGTATTGATGCCTCTGTGTTCAGGTGTAACAAAGTGACTTGTGACTTCATGTTGAAAAACTTAATTCTGTGTAGTAATATCTAATGCTATTTTATATACTGTCTATGAGATTAATCCAGAGAGAATATTCTGTCTGCTCTAGAGTTCTTAGTCTTATGCATAGCCACGTGTCTCAAGGAACTAAAAACCCTGTGGCTATAAGTGTCCCTTTAAAAGTGTTTAGAACAGTTTTCAGGTTTTCATTGAAACTATTTTCCTATGAAAGTTTAAAAAAAAAAACAACCTTAAATTTTTATTGAAAGATTGTTTCTGAGAAGTAGTACTTTACCTTGGGCTTCCTCATGGCCCACGTGAATTCTGCACGTGGTCATTTTGGAGCTCTTGTCTTCCAGGGAAGGCAGCTAACCTGGCAGCTGCTGTAATCTGTAACCTTAAGGAATGGGGCAGTGGGAAACATGTCCATGCTGCTAAGGTTGCCAGGCTTTCTTACTCCTGGGAGAGGATGTTACTTTTCTGTTACTTTCTGACTTTTAGACTTCTTCTCTGAAGAAGTCGGTCTTCTCTGACTACTTCTTCATTTCCTTCCAGAGGGGCTGGGAATTGAGTTGCTGACACTTCAGCAGCAAAAGGAATACTTCATCCCTTTCCAAAGGTTTGTGTTTGTATAAGAGCTGGAAATGTATCCAACTGATGTTCTAGCATAAACTTGGGAATGATGATGTAGTTGAGGTGTGCACACATAACCAAGTTTTAATAAACAGAATGGGGAAAAAAAAGGGAGGGAGGGGAAGAAGGGAGAAACCCCACAAAACTAAAGGTGCTGTTTATTTGCCCTGACTATAAGCTAAGTATTGTCCTGTTAAAGCTTTATGGGCAATCTGAACAACCTCTATCGAAGTGTGTTGTTATCAAGTCATACTCTTGATAAAATCTGATTTACCAATCTGTATGCATAACCCTGATCGCAATCCTTTTCCATTACAATAGCTGGGGAGAAAACACTAACCTGCTTTTCAAAGACAAATGTCCCTCCTTAAAAAGCAGATAAATTGTGTCTTATTTTGAGTCAGAGGAGCAAAGATACTTACTGTATACAGTGTTGCGGTCTGTACAGATTATTTTATACCCTCTTCATTACTGTATGGATCTGGTCCTTATGCAGATAGGCATTAAAAGATCTCGGAATTTTGGTATTTGTAGTCTGTTCCTTGTGAGGTGGCTACAGCACTTGTCAGGAAGCAGATAACCTGGGTGCCATGTCCCTGAATTATATGATACCCCACTCTGTCTCCAAGTCTCCAGGAAAGATGCTTCTGTAATTATGCTGTTTACTAGATAATAGTTGAGAAATATCTTTTTAAAACCTAGGGAGTAAGTCTCTGGTGTGGTGACTTAGCATTGTTTTGAAAGTGGACGTTTCTATTAGAGACAGCAAACCCACTCCACTCTGAGAAACACTAATAAGGGTTTCCTGGTTGCTCTTTAAAACACTTAATTACTATTCAGCACCTTGCAGATGAAAGCTAAACCATCCTGTAAAGTTTCTATTATAGGTTTGTAATCACACACTAGCCCACACAAAAGTGGCGGTGCAATATGACCCATTGTTTTATTTTCTTATTTCTGCACATGTATTTCAAGTGAAGCTTCTGTGGTTTTCAGACCAGTTTTGGGAGACTTTTCGTCATTAAATAAAGCTTTGTGCTTAACTGTTCTCCTAAAGCAAATATAACATGTCAGATACTAGTTAGTGCTATCTGTCCTATAGTTAATAGATGTAAGTATAAATGTAAAAAGCACACATTTGTATTTCATTCTGGTTCATTATTACTGGGCCTCCTGATGCCAAGACCCTAGAAATTCTGAACACTAAAACAGTAGACTGAGTGGATTATTTTTCTTGATGAATGCAACTGCTGAGCTGATTTAAGTTTATTTACGTATTACGATTTCAAATATCTTCATTAGCCAGAGTTATGTGGCTGTTTATAGTGGTCACGTATGCTAGCCATTTTTCCCTTTTAAAATTGGATTTGCAAGTGATTCTTCTGTAAACTAAAAATGTCAGCTGTTTTTTTGAGAATCAATTTTGGGATATATGCGAGTAATGCTGTAGTTATGTCCAAGACTCAAATATCATAAAGCTTACTAAGTGGAAAGTCCTAATGAAGAGAGAATGATTTTGTCAGAAAAGTAGTCGTAAATGGCTGAGCTCTGAAAACTGAAGGACAAGAGTCAATAACAAAAGATTTCAAATATGTGATCAGAGCAAGGGAAAAGGATGTTCTTCTGATCCTTGCTGGATTCTGTTCTGGTGGGTCTTGTACATGAGTCTGGACATCCAGAACAGTTGTTTCTGGAGGAGCTGCTGTACTTGGCCTGGGCCACTAAAAGAATAAGGAAAAGTAAGGGTGCAGCCACTTCTTGGTTCTCTCTTGCCTGAATTCAGGAATTATTGTTCAGATGTGTGTGGTAGGTTATATGGTTACTTTTAGCGTGAGGCTTGTTTGGAATATATTGCTCATCCAGATTGCAGAGTAAAGCACCTGATAGTTTGTTTTTGTTAAAAAAAAGAAATTCCTGCAGCTTGTAACTTTATTTCTTGATGGCCTGCTTTTTATATGTTTCTGGTGTGGATTCAGCTTCTCTGGAAGGAATGCTAGGAGAGCCTCCCTGAGCCTATAGAAGCTTTTCACCTGTGGCCAGTGTCTTGAAAGAAAAAGGAGCATTCTGCTCAAAGACTTATGGTGGACTGCCATACTGATCAAGAAGCTAGGATGTTCTTCCTGCATTTAGTCTTCTAGACATACTACTTTGAGACTTCTCTTGAATCCCTGTTCCTGATTTTTTTTTATCTAGAGAGGACCACCATGCTTCTGGCACTGTTTCATACTGAGGTCTTTGATAATCATTGTGCTGGTCATGCAGAGTCTGGCACTAACAGATCATAATAAACCAAGCTTTTTTTTTTTTCAGTTGTCTCTGGGAATGGAGAAACTTGGAGCCAGTATAAGGGTGCAGTCTGAAAAATTCCTGATTTGAGACACTAACATCTCTGGTTCCCCAAAAAACCTCTCATGCTATCACTAGTGGAAGATAGCTGTGTTTCTTCTTGTGCTTCTTTCCACAGGGTGAAAAAGGGCAGTGATAATCAAGCCAATGATTTTCAGAGGGAGCTATAGCTTTTCAGAGAAGTCATGGTGGCATACTAGGTTTTTGGGTTGTGGGTGGGTGGTGTTTTTATTTTTTATTTCCCCCTACTTGCTGCTCTTAATGCTCCCATAACCTTTAATCATGGTAGTTTGGATGGTGTGAAACCTTAATGCAATACACTACATTTTGCAAAAGCAAGCATCTCAACTTCTAGGGAAGACTACAAGGCAAGCTCATTCAGCTTACTTTGTAGAAAGGTAAGAAATATTTTAAAAATGCATTCCGATTTTACTGAGATCTAAACATTCAGACTTCTAAGTCTATTTGCACCAGTCTCTAATACGATTCAGGGATGAGATTCAGATTTTCCGGGAATGGAACATACTTGCTAATACAGTCTGAAAGTTCGACTATGGATATAAGGGCTGTGGCACCTGACATATTCTTCTGCAAGACAGGATCTGTAGACATAATGTATTTCGTCTCCTTTATGTCCAACAAAATGGTTGAGCGCAATGGACCTTGTTTTGAAGTGACTGATTCTTCTATAAAACAAACTATGCAAACAGCCTACTGCTCAGGGTACTACGTCTGACTGGCAAGGTTTAATACTGCTATTTCATAATACGGGTGCATTGTGGGGAGGCCAGGAAAAGACCTCACCTTGATTCAAGATGCCGTTTAGTTGGTGGGGCTAACTGCAGCCTTTTTTAAGCATTAAAACAAAATTCTTGTATACTGTCTTGTCTTCTTGGAGAAATTCTGTGATATGTCTCTACAGAATTTTCTTGTAAATTAAATGGTTTGGAACGCGTTGAATTAGTTCTTAAAGTTGTGGCTCCGGGCTGTGATTGCTGGTTTTTCTTCCCAAGGAACTTAATTAGGCTTTTTTTCAAATTCCTATGATATGACCAGATTTGTAAAGATGATCAGATGCTTGTGTGCTGGCTGTGTGAATGTCTTCCTGGAGACTTATCTCTGTTTCCTGGTTGTTATTGTTGTATATTTGTTCATCACCAGAAAAAGTGAAGAATTTCTTCACACTTTGTTGTGATACTGACCTCTCTGGGATGCTTGGCCTTGCTGAGGAGATATGTGCTTTCTCTTAACTTAAGCTGCGTGTGGTAATTGTTTATATCTACTGATGCTGGTTGGAGGATGTGCTCTGTGCTTCTACCATCTTTCCCATTACAGCAGAACTGCTATAAAATCTTTATGGCTTTTTGGTCTATTGTGGAGTCTTTTCTATGCTTTGACTGTGCTAGACTATCCTAAATATTTGCATAGCCTATTTTAATCCATGACAGCATGCTTTTTCTGTTTTATACCTATGAGGGCGAAATACAACAAGGACAAGCTTACTGTGACAGCCAGAGGGATCACTGGGATACAGGCTCTCGTAACTTGGCTGAAATTTATTTTCCAAGTGTATTATTACTGTAAAGTCCAGCCCTAAATTATTGACAGAAGTGGGCTTGAACTCTCAATCTGAACAAATATATAATCAATTAATTTTTCTCCCGGAAACCTTATCCGAGGCAAAGTAAAAATGAGAGGATTTGAAGTTCTGATTCTGTTTTCCAACTGAGAGGATACAAACAGAAAATGTTTGAGGGTGATCTTTCTCCACCTAGTGGGAGTCTTAATGTGATAAACGGGGTCCCTGCTAGAGGCTGCTCAAACTGTTTTTCCCTTCTCATTTTCCGTGCAGCAGTACCTTAAGGTCTTTGCAACTCTGAGCACTGTGTATTCTGATGCTACTCTTCTCCAGAATTGACTTCAGTCACTCTTGAGATAAAAATTGTGCTCTCTCTGTTGTTGAAAGCCATTTGCTAATGAGAAGGAACAGCACCAGTATGAAAAAAATCAGAAGAGTCCTCCTAACCAGACAGTATGAGAGGCCATGAAATCTACTGACTATAGATATATTGCTTCTTTTTTCTTCAGATGGTTAAAAATTCAATTGTGGCTACCACTACAGACTATGCATTAAATTGTGGTGCCTTAGGAGGTTTGAGGTGCTTCGATCTGGTTATTTGAGATATTGCTGTGTCAAGAAGCAAAGTTTTGCTTAGAATAACAAGTAAACAAACCAAAAATGGTGTGGTTGCAAACTGCTTGTTCCAAGTGATATTAACAGTAGGTAAGTTACTCTTGTCTGTGAATGCTGATGCTTTGGAGCTGGGTTATAGTGCTTGTGTGTGTGTGTGTGTATAGTGTTGTTCAAGTAATACTACAGAAACAGCTCTGTGTTCCCACTTCCAAGATTGGTTTCATCTACTTGTATCTAACTAAAGTTTTCCTCAAATTTGTTGCAAGAGTCTAGAAAAGTCTACTTACAGTAGGCTTACTACAGTATCTCAGTGGTATGGCTAAGTGTTTCTCCATCGTAATACCTGTTATCACTGGGTGTAGTAATGCTTTTTACTGTAGATTTGCTTGTGAAGCCTTTAAAAGCTCATAACTCAAAGCTTCACCAGACAGCAGTGAATTCTGGAAACTTCAAGTAGTACTTACAGAGTGAAGAGTGGTGCAGCTGTGAATCTCTTCATGCAGTGTATGTGTGGTTAACTCTAAGATGCAGAGATTTGTAACACTAAATTAGCTTCTGATAGCTTTTGTTCATCAAAATTTCTCACCCAGTTTCTCAGTTGAACATTAATTTCCTGATGTACTTCTGCAAAGGCTGAAAGTTCACGATGTGTGTATCTTGTTGCCTGGCTAAGTGCTGGTAACCAGCTTCAGGACTTCTAATGAAGTAATGGAGGGAGACCTTTTCTTGATTTAAGTTAAATGTGGAAGTCTTTATGCTTGCATTGACTTACCTGTGTGGTGCATTTCTTTCACTTTCTTCTGGTAGGTAAATAACTAAAATGCTTCTAATTGCAAATCAACTGTAGCTGTAAAAGTGTGTTTATGAAAATGCTGGCGTCAGCTCTAGGGATAGGAAATAATATTAGAAAGATGTAGAAGAAATCCAGTGTCCAAAACAGTGTATGTGTTAATGATTCTTTTCCTTTTATGTTTCTAAAAGTGTGGAACTTAATAATAAATTAGACGAATACCATGTGCAAGAACTGCTGTACTGGATCAGAATGAGATTATCGAGCCCGTATCTGGTTGTGGTTAGTGGCTAGCAGCAGATGCTCTACAGAAGACTGTAAGATCAGAGTGAACATACTGATACTTCCTAGGATGCTTTCTGGTAGCAGTCCCTAAATCTGTGGATTTCTCCAGCCCAGGAACTGTGTAGCCTGACCAGTTCCTTGGCAGGACACCTGCTTATTCACTTTACACTGCATCTTCCACCCTGGTCAGCTTGTGTGATTATTTTTAAACCATTTAAATTCTGTCACCTGTAACCTTTGATAGCAAGGAGTTTCATGGTTTAATGAGGCACAGTGGTTTTATATATATAAATGTAAGAGGTATAAAGGGAAATGTATACATATTTTCTGTTGGTTTCTTCCATTCTCCTTGTGTACTCATAGTACCCATATTCCAGTAGATCAGTGATTCCTTCTGTACCTTCTAATTCTTTCTGCATGCGGGGAGAGGACAGCAGGGTTGTCGTGAGAACAGGGTTGCAGCTGCACTGTAGGCTTCTACAGGGACATAGTTTGGTGCTCTTTTCCTAATAATTCCTTGTCTTTAGTTTGGCTTTTGATTGTAATTACTGAGCTGATGCTACAGGAGGTAGTTCTGACAGCTCAGAGAGCTTGTCCCTTAAAATTACTAGGTAAATTGGCACATCATTATGCTCATTTAGGAATCGTTTTTTCTTGGTTGCATCATTTGACATTTAGCAACAATTTATTTCATAATATTTTATCACTCTTCAATCTCATAAGGTCCTTCAGATTACAGATGCTGGTCTTAAATGGCAGGTCCTTCAGTGTAGTAACTTTTGTCCATTTCCTTCTGACTTTATTCACTTTCTTTTTCAAATTGGTAATAGAATGTTTTATATATCAAAGAATTGCATGAAGCTTCTGTGGTTTACTTCCTTTTAAAATAAATTCTTAATTGGTGAGAGGGCAGGCATTTCTGTTGGCAGCCTAGTTTTTTAGAGAGGTCAGTAGAACACACTTGAAATTCTTTTTGAAATTTAAGGAGAAAAAAAAGATCTGATCTACGTGATCTGTGACTTTCCACACACAAAAAATAGTTATGGGGATGACATGTTTCTTCGTGAACAGCTAGATATTTTTTAGCTTTTTGTTTTCATGCCTGCTAACTCTAGCTTTAACTAACGTGGTCATCAGGCTTGATTACAGACTAAATTTTAAAAGCCACAAGCTTTGCAGTTATTTGTTCACACTTGGGTAATCTGATTTGTTTCTATTCATGAATGGATGCTTCTTTGGTTGGTTAGTACCTGGCTGGAAGCTGAGATAAAGTGTAGTACTGCAGGTACCAGGCAGTACCTGGTAGTATAATACCAAGGTACCTCGCATTCTGTAAATTCAATGAGAGGCAAAGAAATTCAATCTGTTTATTTTCTCTGAAATATCTTAACACTTTTCTAAGTACAGTGTTTCCTTCCGGTAAACAACAAGTATGCAAAGTCTGCTCTAAAACATTTTTACTATCAATTCCTGTTCTTAAAGATCTGCTACTGCAGCTACCTGTTAAAAAGCCTCTGTGTAAACTCATTAGCAGAAGTTTTGAACTACAGGCTCAGTAGGTGAGAACTGTGCTCCTCCCCAGCTGCCTGATCAACATGTATGACTGACCAGACCGTGAAAGTAGACCTGCAAGTAACTTCTAAACTAACCTTGGAGAGACAAACCCAAAGTGAAGTAGCTTTAAAAATATAGACTAGAACTTATAGCTCTTTTGCTTAAAATGTTTGTGAAGAGATTTATCCTTTACCCCACTGAAATGTGATTTAAAAACTCTGTGATCAAGTGCATATTATGTTTGATTTCATAGATTTGCATGCATATGTAGCAAGTAGAGCTTATATTGAAAAAAATTATCAGGTAAAGAATCAACATGGAGGTATTGAGGAGAACACTTGTTTACTAGTTTTCCAGGCCATGTATATTAACATACTTGGGGTTTTACAATTTTATTCTAATAAATGGAGGCAAAGAAGCCTAGTTCTAGACTACTGCTTGATATATTAAATATTTTTGATATATTTAATGACTGGCAATAGAAGTCTGCATGTCAGTGTTTTGTGGTTGCTAGTTGCCACTGTCTTTCCCAAACTGCATGTTTTCCTTGAAAATTCAAAATGCAACTTCATTAACTTTGGCTTGATCTGCCTAAGGAGAAAGTTCTGGCTTTGTTCTTCCTGTGCTGAGTCAGGAACACTTTGAACCAGGGGATCTGTTTGATCTTCTCCCCTCACCCTTCCCCAAGCCCCATTTCAGTCACAGAATCACAGAATCTTAGTGGTTGGAAGGGACCTTTGAGATCGAGTCCAACCACATTTAAAAAAAAAAAAAAACCACCAACAAAAAAAAACCCAAACAAACCACAACATCAAAACAAAAACCTACAAAAACAACAAACAACAAAAAAAACCCACACAAAAACAAACAAACAAAAAATCCCAAAATATATTTACTTATTTTCACATCAGATCTGAATTTAAAAATACACATTGTCATGTATTGCAGTTGTCTGCATTATGTCTGCTGTGTCCAAGTGAGCTCTAGACTGTGGTGTATTCTAAAAAGTGACATAATTGAATAGAAATCACTGCTGTTTACCTGATTTAAAAAAAAAAGAGATATTAATCTTGGTTTGACCATGTGTAACCAGGGTTACTAAAAGTCACAGTACTTGATTCAGACTTTAAAATATTTTAAATGGCATAGTGAAAAAAAGCTGTTAGAGTAAACCACAAATTCTCTCAAAAGCTGTTACTGCTCCAGCAGTTTTCCTTGCACGCTACACTATACAGAGGAATGGCAGCTATTGTACTATTGTTCATACATCGTATCTCTGAGTCCAGAAATAGTCATTTTATAGTTTTAAAATTTAACTTACTATATTTTTTTCTTTCTTTTGAGGTCTGTAGATGCTTTCAGGAGGGAGGTATGCTTCTTCCTGATACTGAATCTGTACCATTCAGACTATTCTGGTTATCATAGTTCTTATTTAAATAATTCCTTCATTGCTTGATGGTATCCAATAGGATACTTTGATTTGTCAGGAATAAAGGTACAGCCTGGAGAATCAGAAGATTTGGGACTAGTAGTGCTTAATATCTGGGACGGGGCAACCCCTTGCATCAATACAGGCTGGTGGATGAAAGGGTTGAGAGCAGCCCTGCTGAGAATGATTTAGGGGTACTGATGGATGGGAAGCTGGACATGAGCCAGCAATGTGCACTTTCAGCCTAGAAGGCCAACGGTATCATTGGCTGCATCAAAAGAAGTCTAGCCAGCGGGTTGAGTCCCCACCTGGAGTACTGCATCCAGCTCTGAAGCCCTCAGCACAGGAAAGACATGGACCTGTTGGAGTGAGTACAGAGGAGGGCCATGAATATGATCACAGGGCTGGAGCACCTCTCTGTGAGAAAAGGCTGAGAGAGTTGGGGTTATTCAGCCTGGAGAAAAGGAGGCTTTAGGGAGACATCACTGCTGCCTGCCAGTTCTTGAAGGGGGCTTATAAGAAAGATGGGGACAAACTTTTCAGCAGGGCCTGTTGTGATAGGACAAGGATTTTAAATTAAAAGAGGGAAGATTTAGACTAGGTAAAAGGAAGAATTTTTTTTTACAGTGAGGAACAGGTTGGAACAGGTTGCTGAGAGAGGTGGTGGATGCCCCATCCCTGGCACCATTCAAGGTCAGGTTGGACAGGGCTCTGAGCAACCTGATCTTGTTGAAGATGACCCTGCTTGTTGCAGGGCAGGTTGGGCTGGATAAACTTTTAAAGGTCCCTTCCAACCCAAACTATTCTATAATTTGAAGATGGAGATCTTTGTAAAGCATTCATGTAATTCCAGAGTGAAATAAAGATCAAGAATTACAGTGATTTGTATTTTTTTCATAAGTTAATGTTAGACTTAAAGTACAAGCTGCTCCTCAAACTGAGAGGAGGCATTGACATAAATGCCTCACATTTTCTGACCAGGGAAGTAATGAAGAAGTAGTTTGTGTTTTACTTGCATAAGAATAAGCAGACGTGTTCAGTCTAGTGCTGTATGTGGCTGTCGATTTGTTAATTGATGTGTCATACAGCATACTTCATGCCAGTCCTCTAATCTCTGGCATCAGCTGCCAGTGAGTTTCAGGATAGAGTTGTGAGCTCTGAGGAGTGCATGGACTTTGACAAAGAGTTTTTTTTATTCTTCTGAGTTCAATGCTTTGCATTATTACTTGATTAGCAGAAGCACTCAAGCTGAAATCACTGCTCATCCAGAACCTATAGATGAACTGTATAAGGCTTTCTCTGTGCAGATTTCTCAGCCTTAGACTTGTTTTGGTGCTTCCCTCCCCTCAGTCCCAACTAAAAAGCCTTTATTCTTTCATGGATTATGAAAAAACATGGGAAAACTAATACCATTGTTGCTAAGAAAACAGTAATTAGGCTGATATTTTGTTCATGTTTGCTGTTTAAAATGACTTGAAAAGCGCATAATAGGTCTGTCATCCTTTAATACTTAAAGGTCAAGTTATCCTTTTGTTCTCTTTTGAAAACATTTCACAACTGCAGGAGCTGAAGCCTAGAATAAACATACCTTAATTGAGAAGGTGTGGAGAAAGCAAATCCAACGTTAAGTAGTTAGTTATCTATTTTCCTAAGGTTGTTTTAAACCAATTTTAAACACCTACATAAAAGGATTTGGTGAGAATTATTTAAAATGTGTTCTCTCTTAGATTTTCTGGTGGTTTAGGTTATACTTTCCTAGTTTCAGGGATGCTACTGAGTAGAACTGAGGGATTGTGGCTAACACTGGCTGAATCTCGCATTCCTGAGCTCTGAAGCGTACTCAGATGTGTTATTAAGCTTCAGAGTGAATAATTCCTAGTTTTATTCCTGGTTTTGGTGACACTGAAAAAAGGTTACCTAGTACATTCATTTATACTCTTTCTGTTCAAGAGGAGCATCTCAAGCAGTCTCTGGAATTAATAACAATGTTCAAGGGGGCTCTCAGCTGAGGGCATGGTAGGCGGGCTGCTCAGTCCACCTTGCTTAACGTATAGTACTTGCCATGTGTGTTATGTGCTTTTTTTTTTAACAGCACTAACACGTGGCTGATACATCTTTCTGTTTTGTTATCACTTAATATTGCTGTGACATTTCAGCAATTCGTAAGGAAGAGTGAAGGAATTTGGAAGATTCTTGAGATACTTGGCAGGCACAGACAAGAAGTCACAACCTGTGGTCATCCAGTCTTCCAACTTACACCTAGTTTTCTACAAGTGATTTTTTTGAAGTTCTAATGCTTTAAGGGAATATGCGTGTTGCTACAAATAAGAACACACATATCTTTATTGCAATCTGCTTTTAACCTCTCCTTCTGTGCCACTTCTTCCGTAGTGTTAACTTGTAGTATCCCCAAAATACTTTCAGAAGTGTGGGTGTGTATTAACTACTGGGTATTGTTTATCTAAGAGCAAAAGATAGCACTACATTTTTATCAGTCGGAGATCCCTGAATCCGGTAATTTTCCTAATTAAAAAAAAAAAAACAAACAAAAAAAACCAAAACAGAACAAAACCAAAAGATCCCAACAACTAAAAACCCAAAGAGAAAATTTCATCTGTAGTATGCCTTAGCTCAAATGGTGTTTTCCTTGGTTAGGCTTTCTGTGGAAGATACAGTTTCTGTCACTGTTTCTTTGGGGGCAAATAACAGATAGTCCTTTTGCTATAGGAGCAGGTTATTTATCTAATAGATGATAAAAATCTCTGGAGATCTGTTTGCAGGAGGTTTAGCTGAATATTTTCCTTCTTTCATTTGAATAACACAAAAATCTAGGAATTAATAAGAAAACTGGTTACAAGGTTTTTGCATTGTTGTAATTACTGAGTGTACTGGACGGGCAAGCTGGGACTTCTAAAGATGCTGCAGTGGTCTTGTAGTGCTGCACCATGAAAATGCAAATGAGAGGGGTTTTTTAGTCTAAAAGCTGAGCTGTCCTTCAGTGCAAGTTTTAAAAAAATACCCAGGTGTTTCTTTTTAAGCCTACTGCATTGATGATGCTCTGTGCTAGATTGTACTTCAGTGGCTGTATGATTATGGTTCTTCAGGCATACTTTCAGATCAGACCAGTTGTAATATGAAGTGTACATGAACTAATGCAGCTAAAGCAGCGGATAAAAAAAAGCTGTTCTGGTAAACTATCCAGAAGATTATGGCTGTTGGCAGGATGTTGCAAGCTGGGGTATATTCAAATATACTCTTGCATCCTCAAGTGGGGTGATTTTTTTTTTTTTTTTTTCTGTATGAGAGAATTTCTGGGTCGTTTGTCTTTAAAGGCTGTGAAACTCTTCAGAGCTGAGCTTTTCTTTATAATTGGATCTGGGAATACTGGCCATTATTAAGTATGCAATCTAACACAAGCTAGCACAAGAAGTTTTCATTACAGAATGGCATGTTCTTACCTCTCTTCTTCCATGTAGAAAGAAACAGAAACCTGGAGCAAATGATGGTTTTCTTGTCTTTTGGATGAAGGCATCCTAGGAAAATGCAAATAGACTGAATGCCATTGGGAAGACTGAGGGAAAGGGGGACACAGAGAGGGCTGCCTAGGAGACCAGCAGAGAGCTGAGCTGCTTCACAGGGGGAGAGAGAGAGAGAACACCCTGAACTACTGAGCAAAGGGAAAGGGTAGAACTGATGTGGTAACTTGAACAGTGTCTGGTGTGTTTTGGTTGGGTTTTTGAAGTTTTACATTGGTCTGTAGATTATGTCTCTTATATAATGTAAGTCTTTTATCTGGTGATTTTTTGTCACTTAAATTAGCATTTCCTCAAGCAGTCAACATATATAATCAACACACATTGATTAATACTAATAATGAGATATAGCATTAATTATACTGGCAGAGGTAACTAGCTAAAGAACTGAAGTATCTTTACCTGCTGTATCAACTTTTCTTAAAGGCACATGTCACTTTAAATTACTGGTTCAATGATATGCTTACTTCTACTGAAGGAACTGGAGGTGAAAAAGCTTTTTTTTCTTTTTTTAACCTTAGGAAAAGGAAAATGAGGATATGCTATACTAGTTCTGAAATCTTGAAGGATTTGGAGATGTAACCTACTATTAACATTGCTACTCCTAAATAAGTTGAAGTTTTGTGAACATACTGTCTTACCTTACAAGCAGAATTTGATGTGATTTTTTTTTGTACACTTTGCTACTTTAAAAATTCCATGTAGATTTTTTAAAAAAAGTTTAAATGCCCAGTGATACTGGATTAAGAAACAAACCCTCAAACAAAAATCAGAGGAATACATTACATACTGGAACAGTAACTGCTTAAGTGTGGATACTGCAGCCTTTCTGCTGAGATGGTTTTAAAAAAAAAACCCTCAACCTTTTAGTTGTAGATTGACGTATGTAGTAGTTATTGTTAAAAAAAACAAACAAACAAAAAAAACAACTACTTTGCAGCTGAAGAGTTCATCAATTTGAATTGGAGGGAGGGTTCAATTGCAGTTTGTCTTAAAACTGGTGATTTCAAGTCATAACACGGTGAGTAAAAAAGCAGCAGAAGGATAAGAAAATAGCAGATAAGCGAGTTGCTTCAGTTGCACAGTCACAGTTCAAGGGGTTGCAACACATGGTAAATTGAAGCTTAAAGCTCTTCCAGCCAGTATCCCCAGATTTACTCAAGAACAGCATCAGTCAAACACTTGTGTCTAGAGTTTTTGAACTGCAGAGGTAAAAGCAGCAGAAAAAAGGAATGTTGAAAACTTCTGTGAAACAGATGGAAGCATAGGTCAGTGATGTTGAGCTGTCACCACTCACCTGGCCCCTGTGCTGTGGGGAGTGAGTGGCTGGACCGTGTTAGCCCATTATGATAACAAAAACCCTCAGTCTGTTGGGGTACTCTGCACTGGTGCTGGATGCTCATTTTTATGTTAGTGACTACCTTTGCAATTAAACATTGTCATATCACAAAAAAATTACTGCATGTATATGCATGAACAAATCTTTTCATTTGTGTCCACCTGTCTTTCACAAAACACTTTTTTTTTTCTCCCATGTACTGTTCCAACTGTCTGATAGTGCCTCTGTGCTACAACGTGAGTCTTCTACAATGAATTGAACATGTTAGTCCTGAAATGCAGACAACACTGATGTACTAAGATGTGGAAAGAATAGGAGTTTTCCAGTGCTAGTAGTGCACAAGTGTGTGTGTGTGTATTACCTTACGAAGAGCTAAGTGAAACACAGTGTTATGGAAAAATTGAACTATGGCATTCTGATATGTAGGTACCCTGACTGAAGAATGAATTTTTTGGTGCTAGGGTGCTGCGTGAGTAGAATAAAGACTCTACATTCCCAAAATAGCCTGTTTAATAGCTGCCTGTGGTTGCTGCATGATTGGCAAGCTGATCTATCTAGATCCTCTTTCTAGCAGTGACTGGTAGCAGATGCTCTGAAGAAAAAGTACAAGAAATGGAGTAGCACCCTTTTTCCCAGAAATGAGTGATTTAAGAAATTCAGAATAGTTCAGATAGATCCATCAGCTCCTGTTAAACAAGAAATATATTCTAATTTTTGACAGATTTTTTTTTTATCTCTCTAACATTCTTTGACAACAATCTGTGAGAGATAATTTGCTGTATACCAATCCGTATAGGTATGGCTGTTTTGTTCTACCTGTTGCTTGAGCAACAGTTCCTCCTGCTTGTGTCCTGAGAAGCTGGAAATGATCATGCTGGAATATGCATACCAGTACTAGATGGTCACAGTCTGTGACACAGGCTTTTAGAATATTTGAACTAATAATTGTATAGCCCACTTCTAATTCATTATTCAAACAATATCAGCATATTGTGTCTATATATAGTGGTGCTGTAGGTACAAAAATGAAATGGGGACATGCAGAAAGAATAAGGAATACTGGCATTCAAGTTCTAATGTGAATGAAAGTGGGAAATTAATTTAGACAATTACAGAGCAATATTACGCTTTTCATTTCATTCAATGAGTTGACCTAGATGCTGGTATAGTGTCATTGTCTTGGATAATTGTGTCCAAAGTTTTACGTGCTCATAGATGAATTTGTCAGAATCTTATTTGGCCTTTTTTCTTTGTAAATAAAATGTAATAGTTTGTGCATGATTTGTAAGAAAGTAATTTGAGTAAATAATCTCTGACTTGGCATTCACGTGTCACTAATAGCCCTTTATGCATAAGAGCAGAGTCCTACAATAGTAAGTCTACAGTGACCAATTCTTTTTTTGACAGTTTAAATGAGAGAAAAGCATTTCTGGGATACATAACTTTTCTTCTTTTTTACACGTAACTATCTTATAGTATATAAAAACCCATTGTGAACACAGAATGATTAGTTCCCCTTTAATTTAGCAGGTGGCATCTGACTTCCTTTTTTTGTTATTGGGGTGGCTTGAGAACATTAGGTTGAAACTTACCTAGTGAATTCTTTGGCTGATTTTTGCACTGTTGCTGATTATGCTGCTTGAGAGGTCACTACCCCTACTTAGCCGTTTCTTCACAGTCTTCACTGTGCTGGTGAAAGCTTCATGGCTGCGTGAACTAGATGGAGGATTGATTTACGTAAAATATGACCCAACAAAAATAGTTATGTTCTGGTCTTGTTCAATTGACAGTACAGCTACTTACACTGGCAGGCTTCAAAGTCTGAAACCACAACAGAACCCCTGAGTACCTGCAGGGAGGCTTAAAGCAGAGGAGTCTCTACAGACTTAAGTTTTGATGTTTTTGAGCTAAATAACTTGGGGATAATCCTAGTCACTGTAATGCTGTGTTTGGAAATACTGAGATAGCTACCGGGGTCATACTTTCAAAACATACAGGACTTTATCTACCTCTTAATTTTCCTGTTGCTTGTACCATGATCAAAGTGTTGCTGCAGACCACAGCATGAATACTAAACATTGTTTCAGAGAGAAGACATGAGAGGCAAACGGACTGTGCAGTCACTGGGCATGATTTAGTAGTACAGTTTGCTTTAAGCGTTCAGCACAGTCAGGAAGAAGTAGGAAGTGAACTTTCTCTCTGTCTCAAATGAAAATTAACTTGGATGAGTTCAAGAGCTTCTTGGTTGCCACTGAGGTGTCTTTGTTCTCAGTCAGTAACAGTGCCATAAAACTTAGAAAAGCATAGTCTGTTTTTAACACTCCTGCTATCTCTTATGTCAGTGTTACTAACCAGGTGATTGTAAAAATCACATTTTTGATGTGAGTGAAGGACTGGTGGGAGAAAGGGATCACACTCCTTGTGTAGTATTCCAAAAAAAACGACTGGCAAGTAGAGGGTAGCATGTCAAAGAGGTGGCTTAGGGAAGTTCCCCAGATTTTTCCTGAATTATGCGGATGACTTAATTAAGACACAACACTAGACAGATGTTTTAATGATGAGACCATCCATCCATGATCTGGGACATGTATGTGTGAACTTTCTCCCATATGGGATCTCTGTGGCGCCCTGAAGGACTCGCTCACTGATCTCCCTCAGCTCTGCATGCTTAAAGTAAAAATGGGCTTTTCTTTGCAGCCTGTCTATGAAAGGTTTTGATGTAAACCTTCCAGTGGTCACTGCAATGTAGTGAAGTGATAGCCTTTTTTTATGTTCAGAGGCTGAAGGAGCTGAAGGTTGCTTGCCTTTCAGCAGTCACTAGTAGGAGGAGGTAGTCCAAGCAGGGCCCTCTGGCTGCTGTGCCCCCTCCCCATGCTGGCTGGGAGGTGAGCGCTGTGCTGACACAATTGCTGCTGCTGCTCCCCTGGTTTAAGGAAGGGGTAACCTATTATAGCTAATGGTTGTCGTCTGCCCACCTTCCTGCGTCCAGCCTGTGTGTGGGACCATCGCTGTAGTAAAACGTGGAAAGGGAACCGGTTCCTGGCAGGGTGGGAATGGAGGTTTCAGGAGGCTGCTGTCCCTGTGGCGTTATGCGGGCAGCATCCGCAGTGCATTTTTGAGACTTCTCAGGGCTGGTGAGCTTCAAAAGATACAAGGCCATGGAAAAAAAAGATTATGAGTTTCTGTTTGCGTAAGTTTAATGAGCCCTTACTAAAGGTTCAGTGCACAGACTCTGACCTGTTTCACTTCAAGTGTCAGGTATGTTTGAACTTTAAGTGAAACATTAGCTAACACGTCTGGATTTTTTCCTTCAAGAAACCTAAAGTCTCCAAAAATTTTCTGGGATGCAAATCCTTTACTAGGCATTTTCATGACTAGATTTTGACAACTTTTGGCCGTTATACTTTCAGTGTCTTAAAGTAAGTACCAAGGCTGGATTCAGCCCATTGTGTGAGGGGGCGAATGTGTCTGTATCCCCTGGAGCTAACTGCCCTCCTGGGGGAGGACTTAAACTTTAAGGGACACATTTACTAAAATGAACTGCTAGCAAGTGGCAGTGTTCTAGTGTCTGCTATGGGGAGATGAGGGGGAGTGTGTGTCAGGTCTCAAATTGCTGCACTTAAGGAAGAAGAGTGGATAACAAAGTAGTTTGTTTTTTCCCCTGCCCCCCTTTTTTATGACCCCTTTTAAAATTAAATAGGGAAGATAAACTGCTGGAAGCTAAACTTGCTCCCGAGTGAAAAAGGGAAAGACAACATCTGCCTCTTAAATGGACTGAAATCACTAGATATATTAAAAATAAAATTGTGTTTAGGTGAGTACCCTCAAATAGGATGATATCTTTTTCCTGACTGCAAAATTTGGAGTATTTCATCAAGAGAAACAATTGTACAGTGAAGCTGATTAGACACAGCTGTCAAATCCACCAAGTAAGCACTTTTAGAAGTTAATGAGAAATTACCTTTTTATTTTTCCATTTTGGATACGTGTTTGGAAAAGAAAGGAACTTAGTTGGTATGATGAAAGGAATAAATGAAACAACTATATATTTCTGTATTTTGGTTATTACCTATTACAATTAACTAAATCTAAAAGATGCTGCTGGACATGGTCCACCTCCGCTCCATCCCTGTGCGCATGAATGTTTTGGCAGAGTCTCCTGTAAACAGGATGTGAAGCTGTTGGAGCCCCGTTTGACTACAGTCGTCGGTGTTTTGGAAAGTGCATGGACAAATTCTAGTGTGTACATGTGCACAACCTTCCTCCTTTTCTTCTCTTGAGATGCTATTAATTTGTTCTCTTTGAACCTGATCCCAAAGACCAAATAATCTGGATTAAACACAGCCTGTAATACTGCGTTTTGTTTTTTGCCATTGCTGTGTTACTTTTCCTGTGACGTTAATCTTGAATTGTTTGAAATAGCTGTAGAGCTGACCGCTTACTCTGTGTTTCTTGGTAGCGCTATATGAACAATGCATTAATGATGCCTTACTATGCATGTTATTCCCACTTTGAAAACATAAGCGTTGTTCTGATGCAGAGTTGAGAGACAGACCCTGGTACTTAAACCCTGCTGAAATGGAGACACATTTCAGTGAAGAATCTCTAAATGGGATGCTTGAATGGTCTTTTCCCAAGTAAATAAATATTGCCTCCTACTTAGTTTAAAGAAACATGGCACACAGCTGCTCTCTACTCCTTGCTGTAAAATAACAGGCCATTTGCTGACTGAAGCAAGCTATTGGCATTATTGCTAGCAGCTGCTGAACTCTTAGTGTTAACTTAAACAGCTCATAAATGTTAATCGTGTTGCAGTTTTGTTAGAGCTTGTCTGCATATCCCAGAGGCACTAGCTAATATGTCATGCTTTTTTCACATGAACTGATGACATTTCTTAGTGGAGATTCCAAATAGTAACTTCATAATCCAGTAGTTTTACTGTGGTGGCTGACGTTTCTTCCAAATTGCACTTCTAACTACAGCTTTGCTAGTACCAGTATAGCTTTATTTGGATGTGTTTCAGTAGGCACAAAGCTGCTGAGCCTGTGGTGGAACAAGTACACAGTCAAAGGGAATATGCTGCTTACTGACCTGTTGTTTGGAGATCTGTGGCAAAGTCAAATACAAATCTAAACTGAACAAAATGAGTGTAGTTAATCCCGTGCTTCGGTTTAAAGTAATTTTCATATTGCAATGGTTTTACTGCTTATAAAAGTGTGACAAGTTTACAGGAAATCTAAGTGTTGCTGTAGAAATGTGTGTTATCTGCATAATAAGCAATTGAATAATGTGCTGTGGCCTTTTAACAGTCCCTCCCACTCTTCAGCCAGTGGGAATGTGTTCTTAAAAACAAAACAAAGCTCCCAAACAAACTAATCCTTTCCTTCCTTTAGGTCAGATTCTGTTGATGTTCTCTGTAGCAAACACTGGTAAGGTCTGAGAACCTGGTTTTTAGCCTGTCAAAAAGATTGTAAATATAGCATTAATGAAAGCATAGATAATGAAGTAAAAGCTTCCATATTATTGTAGGAGTTGAACTTTTCGATTTAATCATTGTGAAGGTCAGAAAGAGGACAGTGTTGTTGCTACTGCATGTTATATAGAGAAATTATGCTTACTGCATAATTGAAGTTCTCTCATCCTTACTTTTCTGTGAGTGTCCAGTGGAAGTTTTTTAACTCAGTTGTATATATTTACCAGAGCTGCAGTTCGTTCCTAGAGGCTATACTCCCTATCCAAACTAGTTGAAATTGCAGATAGGCGATAGGTTAACCTAAACTACAACGCAACTATTCCTGTACAAAGCTGTATACTCTTTGCTGTCTATTTGGATAGTGCTTTATTTGTGTGCATATATGCTGTGCCTCTTCAGGGCTCTCTCCTGGGTGCTGGCAGAAGAATTGCTGTCCCTGAAGAGATGTGCAGGACAGGGACAAGTATTGTGGACTGATGCTAAATGAATCCTATCCTGTAACGTGGGAGGTTCCAAATTGAGCTGGGACTTCTACTTGGGCTTTACAAAATAGACTTCATTCAAGAAAGTATGATTTCGAGCATGAAAGATAATAAACAGGCCTGAATTTCTATGACTATTAAAGTGTCAAATCAAAGATACGTAAGGCTAACGCTAACATTCAGAAATCTGTGAGCAAGGGTTTGATCTCAAAACATTCTGTTATCTTGCATCCAAGGACAGGAGTAAATGTCACTGTTCAAGTAAGTGGATGTGAGAATTTGTTTCTGAAGAAGCCTAAAGAAAGATTGGATGGTACGTGATTTAGTAATTTTCGGTTAGAAATGAAATGGAAAACACTCTGGGAAAGTAGAGGGGAGTCCAGATTGTGTACATGTGGTTAAATTATAATTGTGTGACTGGTTTGGGAAAGACATAATCATACAAATAACTTTTAATTTTGAGCTCACTTATTTGTAAAGTGATGTATTTTGTTACAGATAGGATGACCATCCAACTGTCGATTCTGGTCATATCTTTTTCAGTGGGTTTCCAGTGGCTCTTGTTTTGATGGGATTTTGTTTTCTTTGTTTTTCTCCAAAAGGAGAAAAACTCTGCCCTCTAATTCTGTGCCATCTACATGCATATCTCATGCACCAGATCAGGACAGCTTACTGAGATTAGATGCAACTTCAACTATATGGAGTGTTACTTAAATGAAAAAAGAGGAAAAAAAACCCCCAACCTCTGACTGATTGAATATCTGTGACTGTATGTGCCTTGTTCTGAGTCTGAAAGTAACTTTTTTGTGCTGCATTCCTAAACTGACAGAATAGAAGTATACTCAAATGACTAAGTTGAAGAAATGAGTTAAGAAAATGGTGACCTGAATTTTGGTTCTCTTAATGATTCTGATGCAGAAATACCTTGTTGTTGCAACACTCTAAGTTAAAACTTGGTTTTCTTTCAACTACATGCATTTATGTGGGCTTTGGTGTGAACTGGATGCTGATGAAAAGCATAAATGACTTTATGAAAGATGTCTGGCCCTTGTAGAAAGCTGTGTACCTGAAAAATATTCACTGTAGTCCTAAGGCTGATCTCGGAGATCAGTCTCTCGACCAAAAAATGAGATGGCCAAAGAAACAAATCCTTCTGAGTAGAAGCTTTCCTTGGTTTTGTTTGTTAATTGTGCCACTCTACTGAAAAGTCTGAATGGGTGACATAAATGTTCTTCCAAATTCCTGATAGTTCTATGTCTCTGAGGGAAGGAATAAGTTAATCTTAATCTTGAAGTACTGCATTAAAAGTTTTGATTTTGGATTTGCAGAAGATTTCAAGAATGCAATAGTTAAAGGAGCTGGTATAACTTAGAAACAAAGTATGGTGTACGCTCTTAAGCATTTCTCTGCAGTTGTACAGTTTGAAACCCAAATAGGCTAGTGACCTGCCAAAGTAGTGTTTGCATGTCCAGGTAGTGAGGTATGTCACCAGTACCATCTTTCATATTACTTTTGTGACTTATGAGTAGGAAGAAACACACAAGTTTATTAGGGAGTAATTTGTGAGAAGATAATTTGTGTGGGGCAAAGGAAAGCAGTGAAGAACTGAAAGATTAAAAAATACAAAAGGTGGTAAAAATTATATTAATCATTTTTTTTTTTGTAATTCTTTTGCAGATCTTCACGTGCTGACCTTCTTGGTCTATTAAGTTATTATAAACTTTTGCTGCTCTGCGAACATATAAAGATGTCTCGCAGCCCTGATGCTAAGGAAGACCCTGTGGAATGTCCCCTTTGCATGGAGCCTCTGGAAATTGATGACATCAACTTCTTCCCTTGCACCTGTGGCTACCAAATCTGCCGCTTCTGTTGGCATCGTATCCGTACTGATGAGAATGGACTTTGTCCTGCTTGCAGAAAGGTAAATATCCTGGAACAGCAGCTTGTCTTGCACATATCACAAGGCTCTTGCATTGTATTGGTACCAAAGACATCCTTTTCCTTTGGGGAGACATTCATCTAGCCATGGCCTGGGTCAAGGGTGAGGTGTTGGACCTTACAGATTCTATCTGCATATGTGTCGAAGCTGTTGTGCTACAGCTAGTCTTGATTTGTTAAATTCAGAACTGGATTAATAGGGGAAACTGTGGATCAGAACCAAGGCGTGCTGATGCTGGGAGAACTGCCAAAAAAAAAATATCCTTTGAGTTGGGTTGCTTATGCATTGACAAAGTCTTTTCAGGAAAGACAGTAAGGATTCCAGCATCAGGGGTTTGCTGAGGTCCAAGGTTCAGCTAAACTAGCAGAGCTGTCTGAGGCAAGCTTATAAAGCGCCTGCTTGTTTTGTTTGTGGCACTGGAGCTTTTAATCCATGTTTTTTCTGGACATTAAACATGTAAAACCTTTGGAAAATACGTCCAGTGGTGTTCAACTTAAAAGCATTTCAAAATCTAGGCTATGTCTATTTGTCTAGTATTCTGATCTTGTTGCCAAATGCTAAAGGTAGTACTTTGAGAGTCACATGTAATTTCTCCCTGTCTCTTAATTGATGTCTGTCTGATACTTTGGCCACAACTATAAACTTCACTAAATTGCCTGCTTTTTCCTTTGAATTATTTTCCTCCTCCTTTTAGTGTATTGCTTAACCTCATTATTTCCTTATCTTCAGTGCTTAATAAAATTCTTTCTCAATATCATCTTCTCTTTAATGACTTCCCTTGATTGTAACTTTCTTGCCAGGCCTTCCTCTTTTTGTAATCACAGCTATTTATGTCACCTCTTTCTCCTGCTTTTCAATTGTGATTCTATCCTCAGTTTATGCCTGTTGGCTTCCTCTCTCATGTTAGAGCTCCCCTTTCAGACCCTAAGTTAATCTTACTTGGTCTCACTATCTTTATTTACTGCCACAGCTTTCTATAACCATTTGCAGTCATTTTCTTGCTGCTCTTTTGGGCTTTGGCTACACTAGAGCTATCACTGTTAACCTGTGTTCAGGTGCCCCTGCGAGCCTGAAGGCTCTCCCACAGCAACATATATTTGTTAACAAATTGTACAAATTTGCTGCTCTATTTGAGCTGTATGTTCTACATGGAAGATCCACCTGTCATAAGCCAAATCAGGCTCTACATGTGATACCTG
The DNA here is from genome assembly GCA_025769975.1 of Gallinago jamesoni. Lineage (NCBI taxonomy): Eukaryota > Metazoa > Chordata > Aves > Charadriiformes > Scolopacidae > Gallinago > Gallinago jamesoni. Next base: position 51,204,217 of record JAOQGH010000001.1, read on the forward strand.
ATGTAGATGACATATCTAATAGTATATAGTAATAGTAATTTTCATAGTACAAGCAAATTTCCACTCTTTTGCTACAACATGAGATTTCTGGAATTTCTTTGTCGAAGTCACTTTATTTACCTGGATTTATTACACAACTTCTTGACAACAATTATTTGATTCATCTCTGCCGGTTTGCTATTGGGACTTTGTGGAATACATCTGAAAAATCAAGGAAGCAAGTGTTACTGCCTCTGGGTGTCTGAATGCTTTGAAATATGGATACTGCCACAGCTGAGCTTCTTAATGTGGAATAATCTGGTGTATGATTGGACATGCAAGTATTTTGCGGAATTGGATACAGTTTGCTCAGAAAAACGGTTTTGGGAGTAAAGCTAGAATGGCTGCTGCAACCGGAATGAACCTCACTGGCCATTCCAGGATAGGAAGGAGACATCATCTTTCACAATGGACGAGGATTACATTCATGATATTTTCCTCATCCCTGGACTACAAAATGTTCTTAAATAGAGTTGCATCTGTATCACTGGATTGTAGCATGGAGGAGGCCGAGGAGTGCACTCATTTTGTAGACAAAGACATTGTGGTGGAGAGACCCCATCGGGATCATGAGAAGAAATCACTTCAAGCTACACAGTTGATGACAACGTCCAATAAGTCTGAAGAAGCCACCTTTTAAAGTGTGCTGGACCTTCTGAACCAGGTATGTTTTTTTGTGTGCAGTGTGTCTAAATAGTTTCTATCTGTGTGTGGCTAGGTTTCCGGGGAAAAGATCTAAGTAATTTCCCGATTAACAACTACTATGGAGTGTATTGATTGTGACAACTTAAAATGCTGAAGTGCAGGAAATGGCAAAGCAACAAAATTTTGGCAGAAAAGTTTATAGTAGGTACTATAGTTCCAACATGTTTATAATGTGTATACCAGTACAGGATACTTAATGCAAAATGGACTGTGAATAAATGCGTATTATAAACTAAGGCTATTTGATACACAATTACATAATAGAAAACCACTGTTTGTGCCAATGGTATTGAATGTGATGCGAATTTTTCAGTGGTTTGATCGCTAGTCTGTCAAAAGAAGTAATGAAGAAATTACCTATCCAGGGATTTTGATAGATAAGTTTGGAGATCTTGGAAAAGTCTGTGATAAAATAGTTTGGCTTTACACTACATGGTGCCTGTGCCATTAGTTTCATAGGTCTTAACTATGCGTTGCATGTATGCTGTTATTTTTCCAAAGCTTCTCCAATTCTATCTAGGAAGATGTTAGCTTGCAGTTTTTTCTACCCAACAGAAAACATCATGTGCTTGAAAATTTTATACATTGAACATTTGTATTCTTGAACATACATTCTTGAACATTGTATTCTTGAACATTTGCACGTGCAGAATGTTCACATGGCTGCAGCCAAGTGAGAAAGTATGTCTTAAGTTTCCTCCTGTTAGCAAGAGGTAAATATTTGCTTTGTTTTGATTTGTGAAAGTAAGAATTTAACTTGAAAGGTGGTTAGAAACGTACTTAGAAATGTACTTCTTACCCATAACATATTAAAAGCTTTCTAAACTTTGTCTGAACCTTCTGAAATACTCGGAAATCGTTTCTGTTTAATTCATTAACTACAAAAAGTGCTTCCTTAAAAAATAGAATTGACCTGCTTTGAGTTCCTGATACCCTTCAGAATTGTAGGTGTAGTCAATTGTAAGATGCTAAGCAAGCCTTCCTGTTTTTTCCAGTCAATTGATTTCCTAACCGTGAGTGAAATAGCCGCTAACTAGTCAAATTAGAATGAAAATATGCTGTCCTCAAAAGAGATTTCTGTAGCCAAAAGCTGGTTTACAGGTCACTAGACTTGCCGGTTCTGTTTTTTATTCTTGTGATTTTTAACTTTGCAGTGATTTTTCTTTGTTCTTTCCTTTAAAATTCAGTGGCCTTGGTACTGTTTTGTCATATGAATAATGCGTACTATTTCAGTCACTTGTATTGCTCTAATAGAGCATAGCATTCTCAGACCTTAGTTGCAACTTCTAAATCCCAACAATAAAAACCCTAGCTCCTTCACATATCTTAATTGCTTTGCCTGTCCACCAAATAATATAACTAGATACACAGCACAGCTGTTCCTGTGATGTGACTTTGCCTTGTTCTCCAATTCCTTGATTTAGGGACCTTTTCCTCCTAGCACATTGTGTTAAAGATGAAGAAAAGTAGTAAACTGCTACGTTTTGTGACCAAGAAACAGACATGTTTTAAGCATATTCTTGTCCATGTTTATCCTACTCCTGCTTCTGTGTGAAAGAAACACCTGGTCTTAATGCACAGTCTCCAAGTGTCAGTTGCTTCCTCTGGTGCTTTTAATCCCACAACAGAGTAGTTTGGTGCAACAACTGATACTTAAAAATATATAGGAAATTGCCATTTTTTATTCTTGGTATAAGTAGTATGATGTATACTATGCACAAACCTTATTGACTTTCTCTGTATTTCTCATTTCAGAACCTATTCAGTAGCAAGGCATCAACTGGGAAATGTTGGTTCATCCATTGTGTCGAAGGAATGTGATCCATCTGGGAATGACAAAAGCGAAGTGCTTGATAAATGCCAGCTCAGCTTTCAACAATTGGGAAAATGTGGGGAAAAAAGTCTGAAAGAAAACAAAACTTAAATGACAAGACAAACTTAGTCAGAAAGACTTGAAAATTCATCAAGGGCCATCTCTGATTAAAGAATTGAGACTATGGAAGAGACATTTGAACTTCTGATGAAGTTCCTTTAGCAACTTGCAGTTAGTGTAAACAAAATCCAGTCTTTTTCCATGTTAGTACATCTTGTTCAGATAGCTTCCATGGGTTTTGCTGAAGATGATGTGAATAACTTCAGTGGAGGCTGCAGCTAAACTTAGTGAATCAGTGTTGTTGATATCTCTTAATGTCTTGCATCTGAAAATACATAAATGCTGATAATACTTGAGGTAGTTACTTTGCTCGGATCTCAAATCCTCTACCAGCTAAGAAATCAGTGGTAGTAGCTTAAACAAATACTTTATGCTTCTTGTGAAAGAAAAAAAAAAAGGGTGTATCACGTCAGTAGCATTGCTGCTTCAGCTGTTGAAAGACCTGAGAGCTTCTGGCACCTTAGGCACCCTATTTTGTAGGATTGGACAGAGTAAACAACAGATGGTACAGTACTGTGAGATACACCAGCAGTCAATCCACCTTGCTTGTCTTTCAGAGCCACATTCCATGAACCTACCCTGCACACATTTTATCTATAGTTGAACTATCACATCAATTTATGAACTTCCACACTGTGGGAAGCAATCACTGAAAATAAAATCACTTGTTGTCATAGAACCATAGAATTATTCAGGTTGGAAAAGACCCTTGGGAGCATCAAGTCCAACCATCAACACTACTTTATAAAGTTCTCCCCTATACCATATCCCCCAATACCGCATCTAAATGACTCTTAAACACATTCAGGGTGGTGACTCAACCACCTCCCTGGGCAGCCTGTTCCAGTGTCTGACCACTCTTTCTGTTAAGAATTGTTTCCTAATGTCCAGTCTAAATTGTCCTATTTATAGACCGATTTTGTCCTCATTTGAAAGGAACAGTTTTACTAATAGCTGTTGTTTTTTAGAATCTTAAATGTCAGTACTGTCCTTACTTACCTTCCTCCCTCCTTAAATGCTCAATATCTCTTATCTGTCATCCTCCCACATGGATATACATAGCAAAATCATCTATCACTACTTAGGATTGGGTTTCTGATTTATTCTTGGGATTCAAGATGTGCACGCAGATACATTTGCAGGTCCTGCAAGTCAGGATATCCAACTGCTCGTATTCCTTAGAAGCCTTAAACACATCATGAGAGAGATAAACATACATTTCCTATATAATACAGTGCTGCAGTATCTAGCAAGAGGTTTTGATTATTCTGTTGTTCAAACAAGTGCTGTTATCCCTGGTGGCAAATCAACTGCTGCTACTTCTTAATAAGTGAAATCTGAATCCAGGTAGTATCACGCATTCTGCTCATATGAAGATATTTCTCTTCCCTGATTCTGAAGCTGCTGTTTAGTTGCGTGCCTCCCAGCACTTCTTGTGCTCTCCTGTACAAATGCAAACTATTATTTTTACTATGGACAAATAAACATTCTGCTCAGGGTTATGCTTGAGCTACCCAGAATGTTTCCTGACTAATGTTCAGGACCTCTGGTAGCAAATAGCTTTACAGAGAAGGAACATACTGACTTGCTTCTCATTTGAGAATGTGGTCTGAATGTGGCTATGATTGGCAAGAAAGAAGCTGATGAACTTTGGCACTCTTTACTGTAGTTCTCTTGGACCTTCAGGAGCCTTACTGAACCTACTGAAAACCATGAATTCATTTCTTGCGCAGTACCAGAGAGCAGCACACTTGCAAGCCTTGCCTTGCATAGTATGAGACTTGGAACTGTATCTACCTTACACTGGTGCACTTCATCATAGAAACATAGAACGGTTTGGGCTGGAAGGGACCTTAAGGATCATCAAGTTCCAACCCCCCTGTTTGAACTCGGCTGTAATAACTGAATTAACTGTCTTTGAGAAGCGGTCTTTCTCTTCTCTAAAACAAAAGAATACCTATTTTTTTTATTCTACATGATTGTCTAACACAGACTTTGAGAAGCTCCTTAAATAAGTGAAGCGCCTTGCACAGAACTATTCTACATCTCTGAAGTCCTCATGTGTACATGTGTTAACTCAAGTTAATAATTGGTTATAACTAGTCCCCAGTGACCCTTACTAAGAGGTGCTTGCTGTTCATCAAGTACATTGTGAAATTTGTATAAGTGTTTCTTGTGAATAACATGACTGTTTAAGAAATGTTATGGTTTTAGCTGTTCTTCAAGGGTAACTTGAGTCCTTGTTGTATTTTCATGTAAAGGATTTAGTTGTGTAACTTGGGCTACTGATAGATTATCTTATGAGTTTAAATTCCTTTGCGATACTAAAAACGTTTTCCAGTGGGCTTGGTGTTTAACCATGAGATGCCATCTGCTGAAGTCAACTGCAGCATATTTTCAGAAGATACCTCAAGTATAGCGTATTGATACTGAACTTTAAACTGTAAAAGGGATATTGTTTTGTTTGGGGATTACTCAGGTCTGAGCACTCAGTGGCTCTTTCACTAGCATGATGCAAGTATGTGGAATATATCCTTTTAACTGAATTTTTTTTTATCTGCTGCTGTAGATTTTTCTCAAGTCATTTAGTAGGATAACTAGTGTTGTGTTCTACCATTAACAGAGGATAGTCAGGAAAAAGTTAAATTCAGTTTTGTTGGTCTTGCACACTGAAACCTTTGGTTATGGTAGTACAAACAAAGAACTTAGTTCAGCATAATGCTGAGCTTAACTTTGTTGTCTTAAGTCTTTATCTTAATGCATATCTCCTGTATGCTTCTTTTTTTTTTCCTTCATCTCAGTGTTTAGAAACACTTTGTTTTGTTGGAGATTTTTTTTTTATTTGGTATACTTGTTCCTGTGCTTAGCGTTGCTTTGTATATGAAGTGTGACATCTTAACTTTTCAGTTTGAGAAAAGTGGGACAGGTAAGGAATATGGAACTGCTTTGAGGAATAATTTGGGACAAAAAGAATGCACTGTAGTCTACGAGACCAGGCTAAAATAGTATCTTTATGGCAGCACCCTGTGTGACTAGAGCAGTCTTTCTAGGTAATTCTGAGGACACTTGTACTTCTGCTAGATACTTTCGAGATGAAAATCTAGTGTTATGTCTGTATTTAACAAGTTACCTGTAAATGATAATCTTGAGGTTAAAAATGCACCTTTGGATAGGGAAGACAAAGGCCAAGTTTTAAACTGGTAGACAAGCATAGCAAGAATTGAAATCTTATCTCTTCAGTAGGAGAAGTTAACCATGTAAAGATTGAGCTGTTTAATGGTGTTAGTCTTAAACTAGGTGGGCCACTGAAATTGTATGTTGATTTCTTATCCTGTAGTCTTTACTTTGTTAAAACACCTAAGTATCCAAATCTGTTTCAGACAACTAAATATAAAATGAATATGCAGGGCATGTTTTCAGCCTGCTTACTATGCTACATTAGAGAAATCTTAACAGGATGTCATGTTGCAGCTGCCTGTAGTGTTACTGAACTGACTAGGCAGCTGGGTTGGAATGTGGCTATTGCCTAAATCAGTGTTATGCTTATAAATAGGAGAATTCTGTGAAAATATGAGATGTTTGCATTTCCCAAAGGACTGAATATGCTACTTCTGTAATGTGGCTGTCCATAACAGTCAGAACAGTATAACAGAAGAAAGAAACTTGTGTGTTAAAATATTGGGATTAATGATTTTTTCAAATGCTTTTGTCTCTTATTTCAGTTGTTTTTAATGGTATTTATTACTTTAGCCATATCCAGAAGATCCAGCAGTGTACAAACCACTCTCTCAGGAAGAGCTGCAAAGGATAAAAAATGAAAAGAAGCAGAAACAAAATGAGAGGAAACAGAAGATATCAGAGAATCGCAAACATTTGGCCAGTGTACGGGTTGTACAGAAGAACCTTGTCTTCGTGGTAGGACTATCTCAGCGCCTAGCAGATCCAGAGGTGAGCTGTCCACACTTTGCAGATCTTGCTGTTAACATACTGCCAAGGAACCTTTGGAATGCCCTTGTGCTCTCCCTTGTGCGTCTCCCTGGTGGTTTCACTGCTGCTGAGACACTCTCTTCTTAAGCAAACCTACTCAGCTTCCTCCTCCAAGATAACCTCAAAAAGTGTTTATGTCTTTGTTTTCAGGAGTACGGATACTTTTTTTTTTTAAGGAAATTGTATTTGTTTTAAAATGGCTTGGTAAGCTAAAAATAAGCTTAATGATTTTTTTAGGTGCTCGTTTTCCTAGGCTGAATCTGCTGGTGCTATGCAGCTGTCATGCACCACCAGTTCTAAACTGGGATTGATTATAAAGAACAAATACAAAGTGTAGCACAAACGTGTAGGGACAGAAGAAAAAAAGCCAACACTTGAAGCGCAACTAGGAAGGAGCATGAGGCTGAGGGGAAAAAAATTAGTAAGAGGAAGACTCAGGAAAGAGTTGGTTTGCTACTCTGCATCATCAAAAAAAAGCTTTTCATTTGAGAGAGCTGATTATGTTTAAAATGCCTTATTTCAATCATTAGTTGGTTGCAGGTGAAATTAGTGCCAATAAGTAAAACTACCCTGAATTAGAATATGGAGGAATATACTACAGGATAAGATAATGTCTTCAAAATTGCTGTGCCAAGTTAAGTTCACCTGATGGGACTAAACTGTCTGGAGAAATCTCAAATAGAAGTGGCCCTTTCTCAGGACTTAGAGATGGGTTGCATTTTGAAGGAGGAGGAGAAATGTAAAAAGCAGCTTTTAGTGGAGGGGGTAGAGGGACATATGAAGGGAGGAAGAAAATCAAAGTTAAACTGAGCCATTAAACACTTCAGTCTCTACAAGCATATAGCAACAGGTATTTGCAACTGGCAGCATTGGCTTGGTGCTATTTATTACTGAAAAATGTATTCAGTTTCTTTGACCAGATAGAGGGTTTGTGAGTAAAAGAAATAATAGTATAAACAGTTAAATTTTTTTTAACCTTAGATAATTCCTCACTGAATACTTCGATTAGAAGTGGATTTATTGGTGTAGGAGGGGGGTGAAGGTGTTGTATTAGGTTTGGTAGTAGCAATATTCTCACTGATATACCTGAAGATTATGTGTACTTACTGAATATTGCATATAGCACCAAGATGACCTGATTTCCAAGAAATCTATCATGAAAGAGAGAGATGGGCTCAAAAAAAAAAATATAATTTCAATATACTCAATTTAAATTTTCCACTTAAGCAGGGAAAAATACCCTGCACAAAGAAAGATGATTTGGAAGGGGAGACTGGCTGCTGTTTGCGGTTTCTGGAAATATATCTATGGATCATATAATGGAGTACAGGTGGATCCACTTCTATTGATATGTATGCTCTTGTGAAAATTGTGAAGGCCCTGCCGCCATATCTTACAAGGAGCATAATCTGCAAGACACTTGAAACTCTTCCGCTTTACTCAGGATTGTTGGTCTCCTTTGGAATGATGCCTCAGGGTGGATGTAGGATCTTTCAAGAGGGTGTAGATCAAGTGAAGAGCAGTTAAGAGACTAGTGAGTGACTGGTTGTCTGTACACTGTGCCTTACAGTTCTACAGAATGTTCCAAATCAAGACATTGAGGCTCCCTTGAAAGGACAGAGGTGGTGGTTAGATGAAGAAGTTCTTAGATCAGTACAGTTTAACTGTGCTATCCAGTGTTAATATGAAGACAGGGCTAGGGAAACAAATCATCCTTTTTAACCTCTTAGGTTATTGGTGAGAATTGAAAATGCTGTTAGCTTATCCAGCTTCAGTCTGAGTAGGCAGTACTTCTGCACTTCTTCTATCACGGGGATAGAAAAAGAAAGGCTTTTGCTACCAAATGTGTCAGAGGTATTGCCAGTTCCATTGGCACACAGGTGACTGGTTTTCAACAGAGTTGAATATGTTCCTGCTTTGCACAGGATCCCTAAATGGTGTGTTATTACCAGCTGATGCAAGGGCAAGACAGGAGTGTTTTTTTTTTCTTCAGGGATGTGATTCAGTCATTCATTTCAGCATGATGCTGATTCTGAAACATTTTTTTTCTTGCCCCTGTGAATTGTCATATATTGTCTTCCTGTACTTAGTCTGGTCTTCTGAAAACTTGAAGCTCTCTTGAGCTAATTGATTTATTTGCTGTCTCTTTTGAGTGGGGCAAGTGAATCAGGATTCAGTGTTCTGTTCCTACCAGTTAATATATCTGAATGCAAGTTCAATGTGGTTATTTATTTTAAATTTGAATTAGTGATTTATGTTTTTTTTTCCTCAAATTATAAAATAGATACAGGAGTATTTCATGCTGAATGGTTTGTATCTTGCCAGGGTAGGGTTCAGTAATCTGAGTGCTGAAAGAAATTTTAAAAAAAAAAACAAAATATCCTTCCTTTAAGTTATTTACTGCAGTGGCAATGTACTCTGTATTGCAAGTGACCCATGTTTTACATTGCAAAATAAATCTATATCTACATGCTCTCCTCCTTTTTGTAGAAAAGAACTGTGTTTTATTATTTAAAGGCTTTAGTTGCACAGAATTTTATGAATTTACTTTCTGGTATACCACTTTAACTTTCTTTTCTTAAAGGTTTTGAAACGACCAGAATATTTTGGGAAGTTTGGTAAAATACATAAAGTTGTCATTAATAACAGCACATCATATGCAGGCTCACAGGTAAGTCGGAAGTCCTTGTGATTTTTTTTTTTTATTCCTTTAGAGAAAATAAATGTGTGCAGAGTGAATCTGGGACTCCCTATTTCTGATTAAACAATTGGTTAAAGAAGTAAAAAAATACAGCGCTGCAAAAATCAAATTACTCTTTAGTTACTGAAGCATTGTGCAATCAGCCTCTCAAAGTTGGGTGCAAGATGCAATGTAGAAAGATTAAAAACTGAGAAGACAGGGTGAGAACCTTCAGAGCAGCAGCAACATGGCATTTATTCACTAATCTGCATTTCAGGGATAAAATGCTTCTAAGTATTTTTAGAACTTTCAAGCAACATTTGGATGCATTTCTTTATTTCCCCATTCTTTATGCATGGCATCTAAATTTTTATGAATTCTATCATTTTTGTCAGTTTTCCTGTTAAAAAAAAAAGTAGATGTGAATATACCAGTTTATGAAGTGAGATGTTAAAAAAGCAACTTAATGTTCAGATCTGTCTGGGGGGATGAAAAGAAAATTGCTATGTTTTCTTTCTAGGGTCCAAGTGCCAGTGCATATGTAACCTACATCCGGTCAGAAGATGCTCTTAGAGCCATACAGTGCGTCAATAATGTGGTGGTAGACGGCAGAACACTTAAGGTAGTAATATTTTTACATTCTTATGTATATGTCCTAGAGCTCTAATACCAGTACATAGTATAAAATCTTACTTGTATGGATATACCTATGTTGATTAACAAAAATGTCCAGTTTATTGCATTTTGACCTATTTTCCTAGTATTAATTACAACACAGAGGTTCAGTGAGCTTCCAGCAAGCGATGTTTTAGGGATTAGCAGGTAACTTAGTAAAACAAAAGTTTGAGACAAAGACATGCACTGCCACCCCCCCCCCAGTATGTTTTTTGCTGTATAGCTTAATAGCACAGTGTGAAAACCTGATTATTTGCTTTTATAGAGCATTTCTGTAGTCTAAACACTATACCTCTCAAAAGCTCCCTGAGACATGCAAGTTTTTTCCTTTTGTTATCTGTGTAAACAGGTATTCAGGTTGACTTGGCCAAATTGGTGCCTATTGAAATTGAAATTCATTTCCTGACCCTGCTACAAAACATTAACCAGTTTCATGTAATAGCAGCTCATAACTACTTATTTGGCTTTCTATGATTATGAATGCAAATATTTACTGAGGCTCTTATTTTGGCACTTTGGATGAAAAAAGAAATACATCCTAATTGTCTAATCCTGAAGTATATAGTTTTCTTACAAATGGATTTCCTAGTCCATCTGCATCAAAAAATGAATTATCATGGAACTCCAAATCTTGGAAAGGAATTTTTTTTTTAGCAAATACAGCCTTTTTTTTCTTGCACTATAAAAGGCATTCCTAACTTTCAGTACTTACATAATGATTTTTTTTCTTTCAGGCATCATTAGGTACAACAAAATATTGCAGTTATTTTCTAAAAAATATGCAGTGTCCAAAACCAGACTGTATGTATCTACATGAACTGGGAGATGAAGCAGCCAGTTTCACAAAAGAAGAAATGCAGGTAAGTGTAATGAATGACAAACACATGAAATGTGGCATATATATATTTTATTGTATATAATTTAATCTAATATGTGTATAATGTTATGGCAGAGATGAATTTTGAAATCCAAAAGGTGACTAACCAGTTGGATATTGGAAGTAAACAGTTAAATTTTTCACTGTATGCTGCTTTTAAAGGCTGACCAGTCCCCTGAGTGTTCGTGAGTCAAAAAGACGATAAACTGAGCCAAGAATTCAAATAACCTTGAGTTAGCTATTTGCCCTTTGTTCATACCTATGCAAGGTAACGTGTTATTTCAAATACCTATGAAAGAAGTTACTGCAGATCTGGGTCTTCCTGTAGGTTTTGTGTGTGGCTAGTTATCGTGGCTTAACTATTGTACTGTGACTTGACCATGCTGTCTGAATTCAGATAACCTGTTTAGGCTGTGAAGGGTATGGAAGCCATTTGGAAGTAAAACGTTAAGGCTAACTGTAACAGCATAAATATTGAGGCAGGGAATTTTTTTTGTTATCTCAAGATCAAAATGCTTATTATCTATGGTAGAGAAGCAAGTAAATGGATAGTTGTACTTTCTCAAAAGTGGTGCATTCTGAGGCCTTTTGGGTCTGGGTCTGTTTCTCTAGAAGAGATACAGTAAGACTTCTAAACTCAATCTCAAGTATGCCGGCCTTGCATCCATGCTCTAAGCTTTACATGTGGTCTCTCCATGAAGCAGATAGTTCCCACCCTTAGTCCTAGCACAAATGTTGTACAAGTGGATTTTCTTTCATAGAATCACGTGTGTTGGAAAAGACCCTTAAGAGTCCAACCATAAAGCTAACACTTCCAAGTCCACCCTTAAACCATGTAACGTACTAGACTGATATTAGCCAGAGAATAAGGAAGAATATCTATATCTACTAAACTTTTTTTCACAAATCAGTTATTTCTGAGAATTTCAGCTACATTTTATTAAATTGAAAAGAAAACCCGGTGGTTCAGATGAATAGTCCCCGTAGTATATATTTTGTCACAGATAATGGCAATAGGAGGTAAACTTCAAGGAGAACTTGCAAACCAGGCTACCTTCCAAGTTAATTTCATTGGTTTTCTCACACTACTTAGAGCTGTATGAGGGTATGTTCCTATCTAGGCTTTTAATGTTGTTTTTTTTTTTATAGAGCAATTTGCCATGAATTTAGTTAATTTTGAACCTATTGATACTGCAAACACTAATAGTCTTTTGTGGCAGCAAGCCCCGGAAGTTCACCAGCTGTTTTGTAAAGTGCTTTCTTTTGCCTGTGTAAAACTGATGTCCGGTTAATTTTGTGAAGTGCCCCCTAATCTTAGTATTGTAGTACTTACTGACAGCCAAGCCTTTATTCATCTTACCCATTGCTTTTGTGATGTTGTAAAAGTTGATCTTCTTTCTCTTGGCCTTCTCTCCAAATCACAGTTTCTGGCTTTTAATTTCATTATAAAGTTATTTCCTTCCTTTCTGTGATAATTTCTTTTGCTCTTCTCACTACCTTCTGTGTCCTCCTTGAGACGTAGAGGTCAGACACATCATACTAATTGTGTGGCGGGAAACCAAGTTTAATATACAAGTCCGTAATGTTTTCTGTGCAGTGTGATGTGGGTTTTTTTGGGTTTTGGTTTTTGTTTTTTGTTTTTTTTTAATGTGCCCTTCCTAATGATGCCCAGCACTTTTTTTGTTTGCTTGCCAGTGTATAATCAACTAACAATTTCAGAGATCTGTTGGTAGTAACCTCAATATCTCTTCTCTGAGCTGTAAGAGCCAGTTCATGATCAGTAGAGTGCTAGAGCGTTAGTATGGTTTAGACTGCTTTTCCCTTGGTGTGTTACCTGACACGGCTCTAGTAAAGCTTGTTTGCTGAGTTCTCTGTTGTTCTTTCATAGTTATTCATTATCAACATGGCAGTTTACTACCCAAAGAGCTTGGTATTGTTGGCAAAGAACTTGCTTTTCACTCCTGTCTCATGCATGCGTGCCAATGATGGGGCATAAAATTGATGTTGATCATAAGTCCTCATCACATGCTTCTGCATCATAAAAGAGTGACCATTAAGTCTTACCTTTTGCCTTTCTGTCTCTGGACCAGCTTCAGTCCACACAAGAAGCTATGCTTTATCCTAGAGCAGCTTTGTAAATAACTTCTATTATGAAACTTCATGGAAGGCTTTTTTGAAAGCTTTGTGGATCCTCTTTATGCTTATTGATACTGTGGAATTTGATCACATTAGTGAAACAGGATCCCTTTGCAGAAGATGTTCAGATTCATTCCTAGCAGATTGTTTATCCATTAATTTTTTTTTCCACATGGACAAACTTTTTAATCTTAGGAGGGATAGAGGTTGAACTTAGCAGTCTGTAGTTCACAGGATCTTTTCTTTTTGTAGAAGACAATGGCAACCTGTCAGTCCTCTAGTTGAACTGCCAGTTAAAATTTATAGGCTACATACCTTTGCCAGGAATTCAATTTCACATGATTTCTTTCAGGAGTCTTGAGTGGCTTATACGTGATCTTGGTTACTTTAAAATAATATTCCTTTCCTGTTCTTTGTACGTTCAAACTTTTCTTCTTGTTTTCATAATGCTTTCTTGAAAATCATTGGAAACTACACAACTATTGAAAAGTGCGTTGTGCTTTCAGTGCACCAGCTTTCTGGAGTTTGGGTTAGCGTCAATGAATTTACAGTTCAATCTGATGAGATTGAATGTTCATTGCACAGACTTTGATTCTCTATTTTAAAAAATAAAATAATCAATGGATGAACTTACATTCTAGGTTCAATAGTTGTTAATAGAGCTAAACATGGTGACAAACTGAAAAGAACTGGTAGAACTCCAAGAAGTCTCCGAAAGTAAAGTTGGGAATTTAGGTCAGATAGGTTGGAGATGTTAAGTTTGTCTTCTGGTTTGCTGGAACAATTGCTGCAACCTCCTAGATATGATTTTAATCTTGTTTCTTTCTCATATTTATATGACGGCTAAGTGAGTTTAGGACTTGTCTGACGTTCCTGGCCATGACACTCAGTCTTTTGCCAGTATTAATGAAGATGAGTTATTGAGGGAGGCTGCATCTTACTCAGCTGCTTAAAGTTTGCAGTGCAGATTTATGCATCTGAGCTGGTTGCTTATATTCTATTAAAGGTGAATGGAGAAATACTGCACCCTGGAAATCCTTTTATGTCCTCAAACCTTGCATTTAGGTGAACATGCTCTAGAATCACACTGTTTTTCTACTGTAGGCAGTAGCTTGTTAGCAACTGTTGGGTAAGATGATGTATATATCAGGTGTTTCCATCTGAGGAACCTGAACATACTGAAGTCTATGGAACCTGACAATGCATCCCAGGGTCCTGAGGGAGTTGGCTGACGTAGTTGCCAAATCATTCTCCATAATGGCAGTCTCTCATGGCAGTCAGGTAAAGTCCCCGGTGACTGGGAAAAGGGAAACATAGCACCTGTTTTTAAAAAGGGTAGAAAGGTGGACCCCAAGAATTACTGACCTGTCAGCCTCACTTCTGTGCTTGGGAAAATCATGGAACAGATCCTCCCAGAAGCTATGGTAAGGCACATGGAGGACAGGGAAGTGATTTGAAGCAACCAGCATAGCTTCACCAAAGGTAAATCCTGCCTGACCAACCTAGTGGCTGTCTGTGATGGAGTGACTACATCAGTGGATAAGGGAAGAGCCACGTATGTTTTCTCTCTGGACCTCTTTAAGGACTTTGACATGGGGAATTGGTTGGATGGTTGCATCCAGATAGTCAATGGCTCAATGTCCACATAACGTGCCTGAGGGATGGGATGCCATCCAGAGGGATGTGGACAAGCTTGAGAAGTGAGCCTGTGTGAACCTCATGAAGTTTAACAACTTGATGTAGTTGAAGATGTCCCTGCTCATAGCAGGGGAGGTTGGACTGCATGACCCTTAAAGGTCCCTTCCAACACAAACTATTCTATGTTTCAGTGCCATTTTGAGGGTTTTGTAGGTTGACTACATAAAGACATGTTCAGAATTTACCAGTAATGGAGAACTGGAGAATTAAGTAGCAAAAAACCTAGAGATATTTATAATGTTTGACTGACTTGTAGTATTTAAATGAGATATGCAGTTACCCTTCTAAAGGAGCCCATAAGGAAATTTAGTTTCTCAACAGTACTGGTTTTTGAATCTTGTCAAATATTCCTGCTTGATTTTGCTGTTTGTTTTTTTTTTTTAAAAAAAAAGGCAAGTAATAGTTGTCTTTTAGGTTGTAATATTTTTCTAGCAGTATGTCCACATTGCCTGTGCATCAATTCCATTCCTGTTCCAATAAAACATTTATAAAGGGAATGAATTAAGTAACGTACATATGATAATTTTTTGGTGTACAAGTAGTGTGAGAGCTTTTAAATTAACACAAGATGTGTTAGAAAATAACGTGTTCCAAAAGTAAGATTCAGAAGGCCTGACCATAAATCTTGGTGCTGTTCCCTTTGCTAGAAGATCTCTCTTAATATCTGGAAGCTCTAGATAAAAGCTATTGATAACTTCAAATCCACTGTTCTGTTTTGCATCTTGATTCAACTCATTACAATACTTAACTTCAAAATAGTAGTTGGAGTGGTGTAACAAAAGAGCGGTCATGTTGAATTTTTCAGGTGTTATAGATAAGCTAGCCTGAAAAATACTGTCTTCCTTCACTCATCAGATTCAGTATTCTGGAGTTGGATTGAGCCTCCTCTATTTCTGAAAGCAAGAAATTGTTGTCAATTAATCCAGTTAGTTAAAAGAATATTTCAAGTTTTCAGTTATTAAAAAGAATGATTTATCAGTTATTGCTCAGAATATACTCATTGTCACATACTTAACACTCAAACCACCTCAGCTGGTTTTATTAAGCAAATGTAAAATTACTTCCATTTTGGAACTCTTGGTTTGAGAGAGACTCTGCTCCTTATCTTCTGAAGACCTTAGTATGGTTGATACATCGAATGCAGACTGCCTTGGAAATTTAGCAGTCTGTGATTTAGAAAGTATATTGTAAAGTTCTTGATTAGAACTGAAGAGCAAGTAATAAGGTTGTAAGTATTTTTCTGCTTTAGAAGTCTCAACAAAATTATAAATGGGTAAAAACATCTGAGTGACTTCTAGAGAAGCTTTTGATTTGTGGAGATCATCTGCTGTGATTGAGAAGCACTGTTTTGAGTTTGTCAGGAGTGACCTGTTGTTAGAGCTCAGTTGCTAAGCTTTGGCATGTACATAGTTATGGGGTTTTTTAATTCTATATTGAAAAATTTATATCTATAGTATATAATAAACATAAATACGTATTTAATATAAATATATAAATAAAATATCTTAAAGATACATTAAAATTATATAAACATATATTTTTATATATATAATGTCAAACCAGTATTCATTCATTGTAAATTTCTCTTTCCTTAGGCGGGTAAGCACCAGGAGTATGAACAGAAACTACTGCAAGAATTATACAAACTAAACCCCAACTTTCTCCAATTATCTACGGGTACAGTTGACAAGAACAAGAACAAAGTGACAGCACTGCAGAGGTATGATGCATAAGTACTTAGGCTGGACTGTCTGGCTATGCTTTCTTTCTGGTTATTCCCAAAGAGAACTTTCTTATTCTTATTGCATCCCCTAAGTTGCCTGCTCTTTTCAGTGGCCATATGATGAATGCTGATAAAGGTTTTCTCTGTCAAGGTAGATAGGCACCAGTTTGTTCTGATACACAGTGAGTGTAAATCTGACTTAGTACAGAAATGTTTTTCTGCTGTGTATGCATTTGGACACTAGTTCAGAACAAGGTATTCTTAAAGAACAACTTGTATTTCATATTTGTGTAATCACATAGAATTTATTAAAGACCAGATTTCAGCTTTCTTCTTATGGTGTCATGATGAATGTAGTCTGTACTCTTACAGCTGAGATACCTTACAGTATTTATGTTTCTTATTGTGTTTTTTACATCATGATTTATAGTGCAGTCCTTGCATTAGGTGTAACGACCTTGGCAATTGAAAGTAAAATCAGTTTCTGTCTTTTGTGTGGGTAAGAATTCATAAGATGTGAATAAAAGATTACTTATTTTTCATTTAGTGAACTTAAATTATATATTTTTCACTATGTTGTAATTGCAGTTACTTATTACAGCTTTTTAAAGTAATATTCTGTTTAAGTAATTTGTTCATTAAGTTACGAAAAGATTTGTCTGTATGAGTAGAGTCATATAAAGATAACTGAAAGCATGAGGTCATCAGTCCTTACATGAATCATCCACTCAACTGTCAAATTTAAGATAAAGAAATAAGTTGTTAACAATTTCTTCCACCCCTTTTTGTAGAATTTTCATAATGAGATGAGCAGAGTGGATTGTAAAAGTTAGATCACAGTTTATATGCACCTTAACCTTGTAATCAGAATTTGTACTGTGTACCAGTTTATCCACTACTGAATTTTTCAGAGGACAGTTTGACTCTGGCAGCATCACTGCACAAGAGTTTAAACAAGGAAGTGGGTACTATATCTAAAATACTGCCAAGGAGTTTGAATAACCAGAATATAGTTCTAGAAACAGTATCCCAGCTACTGTACTGGGATTATTTTCTTTAACTTCTGGAAGAAGTGTTGTGTGCATATGACTGCAAGTGGTCAGGACCTTCAGTTGGATCTTTCCTTAAGGACTGTGCTGCTTCTTATTTCTTGTGTACTGGTTCAATTTTGACTTGCAAGGTAGAGTGCAGTAAGTAAAGCAAATACACCACTTTGCATTTGGGAACTGATTATTTTATGTTCAAGTTCTGAACTAATCTGTATTTGAAACCTATTTAGATCCCAGCAAAACAAATGATACCAGTGAGGAAAGAATGGTCTATCTGAAAATGCAGTAGAATCTTAAGCCTTCAGAAAGCAATTATGAATTTGAGCTTGGCCAGTCTGTGGCGCTAACATTTTGGCACTTGTGGAAAAAATGGCATGTTACTCGAAGGCAACAAGTGGTCTGGAGTTAATTCTCTTGTCAGCTGAATGGTATCATCTCAACACAGATTCTGTTCTTTGATGCTAGGCACCACCTTTTGGGCTGCAAAGTCAATTTCTTCTTGCAGCTGGGCCTTTGAAATGTTTCAAGTCCAGTTCATCAGTACAAAATGTAGTTTGTGAGCCAGTGAATGTGTATTGTTCTCCTGCACAGCTTTCTGCCCAGTTGGGTTCTTGGTTTTGTCTCATTCATTGATAGAATATTAATATTTCTGGCACTTCGTCAGAGCCTCTGATAATTTTGTGGTAGCTGTTTTGTTTCTAGGGTGCAGAATTTCAGTTTCACTCTGGAATTGGACTTAAGTTTTAAATAGTAGTTGTTTAATTATAAATATCCAGTAATAGAAAACAGTTTGTTAAACTCCATAAATGCATTTTCATAATTGTGCTGTAATTTGAAAGTTCCTACTTGCAGACTTCTATTCTTGCTGCTGATGGCAAATGTTAAAATCCTCTAGTGCCTTTTGTGAATGTGAGTACTCATCTCTTGGTATGTCACTTGATAGGCATGGTGGCTGCATTCTCTTACAGTTAAGAGGTATAGTCCACATTTCAAACAGATCAAGCTCTTTTTTTTTTCCCCTGTTGACCTTTTCCTAAAGATCTGAAATTAACGCTTTTTCCATGCTACAAGTGGAAACACTTGTTAAGCACTTGCTGGTCTTTTAGAGAATAGCCCTTTAGAAGCATGCAGCTTTGAACTTAAAACAAAACCACCCATGTGCACAAATGCCCACCCCAAAACATAAAAGTTTCTTTCTCTTTACTCTTCTCCTTGGATGTAAAACTGACTTTTAACTGTGACATTTTTAAAGTTAGTTTTAATACAGAGATGACTTTGCACTGGGACAGGCATAAATTTTTATATTTAAAATAAATCTATTAATGGATTGGAACTCCTGTTATATCTAGATTTACAGCTCTTTTTTGTAAGGGTGAAAATATTAAATGCTGACACTGCTGCTGATTTGTCTTCATCTTTTGATGTTCAATATTTGATCAACACACTATCTCTTATTTCAAATGTGTACAAAGCGAAGATGAGATCTGTAAATCAGATTAAGGCTCTTATCTCTACGTATTGTATAGGTATATGAGAAGACGGAGGTAGAATAGCAAATATTAAAATACTAATGAAGATTTGAGGGTAGCTAGTAATACCCATTTTATCTGAATAGGAGTAGGAAACACTTGTGTTACTATAAGCAGCTATGGGAATTTTCAGTTTGACTGATCTGACTAAAGTGACTTAAAGATGTAGAGTATACTTTGCACTGTGTAATAAGAACATATTAATGAAGGGGGCATCAGGAGGAACATACGTATTTAAAAAACTTTTTTCAAAAGCTTATTCCGTATGAAGACAGCACTCGGACACTAAAACTAGCATCCTAATTGAAGCAAATGAAAAGCTAAAGTTGATGTAAAAACTGGAGAACACAAAGGCAAATCTTTTACAGTAAGATTGTAGGGTTAGAAAATGCAGTGTTTGAACGCATTCAGTTATAGATGATATTACAGCTCGCTTCGATTTGTATAAAGTGTAACTATTTTCAGCAAAAACTTGGGCTTTGAGTCATCTTTTGAATTTCTTTCACATCTAATGTGTACTCTGAAATGAAATTTTGTTACTTTATAAAAGGGAAGTAATTATGGCTTTAAACTAGAAATGAAGGGAGCACTAACTTCAGTGAACAGTGTGCTGGTCTGGCTGGTCTCAAGCTCTGTTCATAAAGCTGTGCTTTGGACTCTTGTGTAGTAGGCATAAAGCACAAACTTCATCTGTTGGGTACAGGCTTGATAGGGCCTGGAATATAAAATGTTTTTCTTTTTTTTTAAGAAGTGATTTAGCTCATGATTTACAGAACTTACAAATACTTATGGGATAAAGCAAAATATTATAAAGGAGGTGTGTAGGTCTGGATACTTGAAGCTGATGATGGATTTTTGTTTTGGGTTTATTATTTTTTTTCTTCTCTGCCAAATGGACAAGTTTGGACTTCAGCATTGGGAAAGTTCATCTATTCAATGAAGAAAACAGAATTTCCCCCAGTTTTTTCTCCCCTCCCTGCCCCAATAGTTCTTTTTTTTTTTTAAGACAACACCATTTAAAATCTGAGAAATAATATCCAGATAAATCTATTCTTATGGATTGTCTGGCACAAGGATTTATTTCCCCAGTGCTTAAAATTTTTAAAACACTTTCTTCATAACTTGAACTCCTCTTTTTTTTTTTTACTCTTGCCTTTTTCCAGACCCAACAGTAATAACAAAGATGCCTGGCCATCATTACAGAGTTCAAGTAAATCAGCCAACGGTTTAACAATGGAACACAGGAAAACGCCTCCTATATTAGAAAATGGCACAGACCCAGAACACATGACTCCAGATGGTGCAGACTCAGATTTCGGGTAATTGTGCTGCCTTTTATACTTCAGATAGCTTGCTTTCTCTCTCACTGATTGATGTGGAGAGAATGATTCTCCAGTCTCTCTCTCTGGTTGGAGAGCTGGATTCAAATCCTGATCAGGTCACAAAAATCTGGGCTTAGCTTAGCCCATGCCAAAAAGACTGATTGGCAGATTGTACAGGAGAACCCCAACATGAAGTTAGTAAGTGATGGTACAGGTAAGGGCTTTATAACAGGGCTTGAATAACAGGGGCATCAACAGCTTCTGTAGTTTCATGTTCCCAGGCAGAGCTGAACCCTTCATTTCTACACAGAAGCTTCCACAGAAGTAGGATCCTAGCTGCTCTACATCAGGAGGCTTTTCACTTGGAAAAACTTCAACAGAAGGAAGCTAAATTTTAGGGCTGCATATCAGTTATTACTTTACAGTGGTGTGTTCCAGAAACACAACTGCAGAGGTAAAGGTGCCCTAATTATCATTCAGTAACAGGAACAACTGGGCAGCAGATTCAACTGAGGTTTTTTTGTGCAGAGGAAGTAATTCACCTGCTTGCAATAACATAATTATTGCTAACCAATGTTTTTTCTTCTTTTGGTGCCCTCCTTGAATGAAACTGGTGTCCTTTTCTGTCATAGGCATCACTAGCAGTTCTGATGGTAGTGTGTAGTCATGCCGTTTTGTTTTTTATGGGCCCCCTTAGGTAATATCAGTTCAGGCTCATTCAGGGGTTGGATGGGAAAATAATGTGTTAAACCCAAATATTTCAAGAAGTCATGTTGCTGATGAGGTAGGTGACCTTTGCTTTAAATCAATATTGAATTGCATTAACATTGTGAGTGCTGTTGAAAGTGGTACCTTCTTGTTAGGCTTGACAGCAGTCCTGTTGAGGTGTGATCAGAGATCCTGTGGTTACATCTCAATAGTAACATGCAGCTTCCTCCTTATCTTCTCTAAATTCTATGTAATCATAGAATGGGTTTGGTTGGAAAGGACCTTAGAGATCACTGGGTCCCCCCCCCCCGTCCCCCCCCTCCCCGCCACAGGCAGGGCCACCTTCCACTAGACCAGGTTCCTCAAAGCCCTGCCCAGTCTGGCCTTGAACACCTCCAGTGATGGGGCATCCACAACTTCAGTACTTTACACCCCTTTGCAGTAGGTAATAATATTGTAGCCAATAGATAATCAATCTTGTTCATTCCTGAGGGCTGGAAGTCAGTCTTACAATTAAAGGTGTCTTAGGAAGGTTCAAGTATAATAAACATTTTCAGCACTTAAATTGTTATTAAAAGTTGTCTTATACGCACTTTATTAAACTGTAGCGCTGTGACTTTGTCAGCAGCTTTGGGAAAAGAATTTGGCTGGAATATCAGATCTACAATCAGAATGATTGTGTAGTGAGGAGTCTACAGCAAACTCTTGTGCTATAGGTATACAGAAATTACTAACCCAAGGCAGTTAGTTCCAAATGGAAGAACTTTATTTATGGTGTCTGATTATTGATTAGAAAGTATTTGTAAATCTTCACTGTATGCACGTATATTCCTCTGATTTTTTTTTTCTTTTATAGTCATGGATAATTCAGCTTCAGGTATCTTTTTGAGATACCTACTCAATCAGTGTTTTTCTGTGCAAAAATTGTTTTTATCAACAGATTACTCTTATACATTTTCTTTAGGATGGAGAAGAATTAATTCTCCTGGGTTTCTACCCCAGTTATTCTACTCCTGTTATGTTCACTCCTGTTCTGCTCCCTAGGAGAGAACAAACGTGGGAGAACTCAATCATACGGATTTTTGACCTTGGTTTGTGGCTCTATACAGTATTTAAATTTTGCAGCAGCAAGAGGTGTTTGAAAAAAGGGGTAGCTAGAATCTGAAGTCTGTAACCAGTTAAAATAATTACTACATTCATCTTGCTAACACGTCGTGCCTGTAATTTGACTTCTATCACATTCTGGCCTCTTGACTGAAATTTGTGTTCCTACTTCTGGTCCTTGATTATAAGAGCAGTGTTTTGGGTTATGCGACCTGAGGCTTGTGCATCTACTCCTGTGGGTCGATAAAAACAAAAATATCTTGAAGTTGTAAAGCAAAGATTTTAACCTGCGCTTGAACTAATACTGTTTTATTAGTGTGGTATTTAGCATATTAAGGCAAGTAACAGATGCCTGTCAGCATCTTGTGTCCTGAGATGTGCCATTTCAGCTGAGTCATATTAAATCCCAGGGAACAGCTTTTTGAGGTGGCTTTCTGCTGTATCTTATCTTTTGTTCTCTTTATGTTTGTGGGAAGTTGTTTATTCTGTGTCTTTTCCTGCCTTGTTCCCCTTCTATCACCTCAAAACTCATTTTTTTTTTACCTTGGAACTAATTTTTCCTAGTTAAAGCTTAAAGGCTGATGGGAAGCTTAACTAAATAGTTATTTTAATCTTTTATCTCTCCCCAGATTTATTTAGGACTTCTGTGGGAACTAACAACTTAGGTATTTGGAAAACAAATCTGTTCCCAAGTTCCTCTCCAGTAGTAGCATAGATGTAACTGATTATTACGGAATACTACTATAGTACAAGAGTCATGGGTTTTTGAATGGCATAGTTACTATGATCATGTTTAAAACCTTCCTTTTGTTCCTTAACAGGGTAGTCATCAAGCAGTGGTGGGAAGAAGTATTGCAATATATGGCAAATGATTGGAATGCTTTTAATTAAAACAGTTTCATAAATAATAAGTGGATTTATTTCCTTCTTAATTCATCCTAATTAATTTTGCTTTGTCTTTATTTCAAGGCTTTTCTATCACTATGAAAGCAAATGTTAATTTTCACGTTAAATACTTGAGTGTCTTACGTTTTTTTTCCCCTCCCGCTTTTGCAGCCCTATCGACAAACCTTCAGATTCCCTCAGTATAGGAAATGGGGACAGCTCCCAGCAGGTAAGACGCAAATATAAAGGCCGTGAAAGTAAGAACTGAGTTTGAAGGCATGGTGCAACTTGTAGGTGAAGAAGCAAGTACTTTCTGAAGTGTATCATAATTATAAACAAAACTAAAACAACAGTGAACATAGCAGTAGCATTTTTGACCTTATACTGAGCTTCATATTAACTAATCTAATTGCAACCAAAAGTTTTGAGGAAACTTTTCAATTGTATTAGTGAAAAATATTTGATATATAAACACTCATGTCCTAATTGTTTCTCATCCTCTTGCCTGTAGATAACAAACAGTGACACACCTTCACCACCACCTGGTTTAACAAAACCCAATCCAGTTATACCCATCAGTTCATCTAATCACAGTGCACGGTCTCCTTTTGAAGGGGCTGTAACAGAATCACAGTCGCTCTTCTCTGACAACTTTCGGCACCCTAACCCCATCCCTAGTGGGCTTCCTCCATTCCCCAGCTCTCCACAGACTTCAAATGACTGGCCCACAGCACCAGAACCACAGAGCCTCTTCACATCAGGTATGTACACGGGTGACATGGCTGGGTGACATTGCTTTTGGAACTGATGTCTAAAACTGTTTAGGACCAAAAACTCTAGCACTTGCTCCATACTGCTTTTTCCCCCTCCACAAATGATTAAAATTTGTCACTTAACTACAAATTATTGCACTGATGTAAAGGTTTCTTCTTTAAAACAATCTTTACAGAATTTTCCAGCTGCATGGCTAAGTTATCAGAGTCCTTTATTTTAGTTTTTCTTGGCCATGTGCCTGACTAAATAATAGGATGTGACATGTATGCTTAATATTAAATGTTACAGGTTTTTATTGGGAATGGGAAAATACACTGTCAGTATATGTTGGTGTAATAATCTAACATCAGAAGTTATGCAGTGGAATTCAGAAATTTTTTGGTATCCTGTATGGTTATCTGAAGGTGCCAGATCTTTCTGAAGTGAGATTATATATATTCATAAAAGATAAAAATATAGTTAATTGCATCAACAGAAAGATATCTATATATTCCAGGTACTTTCCTATGAAATACTAATGCATGTGAATGAAACATCATTTTAGGTGTATTTAGTCTTGGGAATGTTTAACAGTATTTAAGAGCTTAGAAATTATAAACCTGAGGGCATTGTTAGAAAATGGAATGAAACAATATCACTAATAAATAGAATGTAAATAATAGTTTAGGACACAGTTGGTTTACTTAGTGATTAGTCTTCTTTTGATGTTTTTCTGACATCTGGATGTCATAATCCTCTTTGCAAATGATATTTATTACCAAGGAAATTGCCTGCTACTAATATACTATAAGCACCAATTTTTGTGAGGATTAAGTAGCAGTAAGAGACAACTTCCATGTAGTAGAGGTCTTTTTTGTTTCATAATTAATATAAAATGTATGGTTGCTATTTAAATACAAAGGACAAGTTTTTGTCCATCTAGTAATTCTTTTTTTTTATCATCATGGATTTTAGAGGGAAAATAGAAGTGCAAGTTTCTTTTCTGACATGATACTGAGCTTAATTTTAACTACTTAAAGCAGACCATGTTCCCTACCAGCAGAGGGAGTTGATGTTGTGAGTGATACTAACTTGTACTCATCAGCTTCTCTTGCCACAATTTGGAGGAAAAATACTGTGAAACTGAACCTGAGTAAGAAACTTAAAGTATGATGAAATTAAGTCATAAATGAAAATACAAGGAAATTCTGATAACCTTTTTCTTTTGTCTTGCAACACTGTCTCAAAATATTTAACAATATCTTCTAATGCAGTTCCATATTTTCTTTTGTTTTATCGAGGTGTCTACTCAAGAATTTGGCTTGTTTGCCTTCATAATGGTAGACGGTTGGGGTTTTTTTTGTTTTGTTTTTTTTAATCGTTGCTCAGAGGTTCCCTCTTTGGGAGGGAGCATCTCCTCACCACCTTTCTTGCACAGCAGAACAGCATTAATAAAGCACAGCATTAATACTGAAAGCAAAATACTGAACTGAATAACAGTCTTATTTAAAGTCTGCTTAGTCACACTTCCATCAAATATGGATGTAAAGTAGGTTCTAAGCAAGTGTTTATTGGTCTCTTTCCACTTGGTGTTATTACTGAAAATATTTATTTGACAAGGTTTTTCTGTAGCTCCTGAACTACAGAAGTACAATTTGCTAGTTCTACCACTTCACCTTCAGTACAAATCTGTGACAGTTTGATCTGGAAATGGCATTCTAAGCTGATGAGTAAGGTGTCTTTGGGGAATGTATAAATAGGTATTGTATGAAAAGTAATTGGCAGCATAGATTCAGGTACACCAAGGCTGGAATTTTTGTATGGATAAATGCTTACTAATTCTTGTTTTAAATTCTGTTCCTCTCCTCTCTGGCAGAAACTATACCAGTATCCTCTTCCACAGACTGGCAAGCGGCTTTTGGGTTTGGTTCCTCCAAACAGCAAGAGGACGACTTAGGGTTTGACCCCTTTGACATCACCCGCAAAGCCTTAGCAGACCTGATTGAGAAGGAACTGTCAGTCCAAGACCAACCTTCCCTTTCGCCCACGTCTCTTCAGAACCCTACCCCACACACTACAACTGCCAAAGGGCCAGGCTCTGGATTCCTGCATCCTGCTGCACCTGCAAATGCCAACTCTCTCAGTAGCACCTTTCCAGTCATGCCACAGAGGTTCCCACAGTTTCAACAACATCGAGCAGTTTACAACTCCTTCAGTTTTCCAGGCCAAGCAGCTCGCTATCCTTGGATGGCCTTCCCACGCAATAGCATCATGCACTTGAACCACACAGCAAATCCCACCTCAAATAGTAATTTCTTGGACTTGAATCTCCCACCACAACACAGCACAGGTCTGGGAGGGATCCCTATATCAGGTAGGTGAATTGGGACAGCTGTGAATATGACTTAATTCATGCTTTCAGCTTCTGAGCCAGAAGAGAAAAAGGGAGTAGCCAGCTATAAGTGTTAGAGTGGTATCCCTTGACAGTCATATTAGGTTTGTTAGCAGAGGGAGGAATATTGTTTTAAATAGGCCCTTTCTGTTTAAAAAATAAATCTGTATGTTTAGCCTTGTAATATTGAGCTTTATAAGGAAGGTGGAGTATTCTGTGCCCGCTTAATTTTGTGCCAAAGCAGATTGGTATTTTGGTTCTTCAGTCTTGCCAGACTGGCTTTCCTTAAGAGTAGGCTCTGGAAGCTCATTGTGACTTCCACATTGACGTGCAGGTGCTGACCAGAGTTCTTAAAATTGTGCAAAAAATGGTAATGATTATAATTTGTGCCAGATGTCTTGGCTGGGTTATTCCCTCTTGTGCATAACCAAATGACTGCACAATAAAACATTCAGTGCTGTTCATTTCTGTACTTCAGATGGCCTTAATATTATGCTAATCTTCCACTGAATGGATGTTTACAATATGTGTAAGAGGATACATCCTGATGGGGAGGGTTGTGATGTTGGAGGAAAATAAGCGTACAATCGGGCCAGTTCAGGCTGCCCTGAATGGATTGATAGGTTCTTGCAGTAAACGTCACAACTAAGGATCTAATTGTAACAATTTTCTTGATTAAAAATTTATTTCTGGACTTTGACGTCCTTCCATGCTTCTGATTTAGCTTGGCCCAAACAGGTTCTTTTTTCCTAATGGGGTGGGGGGGAATATTAAGAGTATAATGAACTGCAGATGAAAAGTCTCTGTAAGCTCTTTGTAGCCTTGAGATTGAGAAAACAGCTTCTTGAGCTGTTTCCAGTGTTATTTTCTTTTCATGGGTTTTAAGAAGTACTAGTTGTAGTATAAGAAAGTGACCTAGAAAGTCACTGTGGTTTTGACAGTCTAGTACAAGAGCTAACTTTGGCTGTTACTTTGTCCTCTTTGAAGTCTTGCTGAAGCTACGATACTGCTGTAAGGCCCTTAGGCTGATTCGTGGTATAAACACTTGGTCCAGGCTAGAGATCCAAGTAGTTCAGAACTTTTTATACTGGCAGTGACAAATTCTTTAGACTAAAATGACTGATGTTGGCTACACTGAAGCATTTTTTTAAAAAATAAAAATTTATGTGGAGTCAAAAATGCAGCATCGTTGGCATAGCAAATTGTTGCTCACTTTCCCTTAAACCACACAGAACTTCCCAGAGCATTGCGAGACATCATGTTTCAGTTTTATCACTCGATTCTAAAACTTGCTGGTTCAGGGGGCCAGTAACAAGACTATTGTCTGGACTAAGGGAACCAGAAAAAGTCTATAATGTTGAAAAAGACCCGTTCGTAGCACAGGTTGATTCTATGTTTGCAACAGCATTCTTTAAATTGCATTACTTTCAAACTGCTAAAGACAATTAAAGCGGACCTCATAGGTCCTTGGTATGACTCCTGAAGAGCCAGTTGTGTGGTGTTGGTTGATGCACAGCCTGTGCCATTTACTTCCCCCATATGTTTTAAGGCACCAGAGTTGATATTTAAGTATATCCTTTCTGTATGCAACTGCTAGAACCAATTAATCTCAAAATATTTTTGGCAGATACAGTGCTAAAAGCAGAAAATAAACATCTGCTGTAGTCTCTGTGGAGAGTTCCTTTGAGCTGGTCTTAATCTCTTGTTTTACAAAACATTGTTAGTTGCCTGGCTGACAATTAAATAGCAGCAGTTCCTGCAGTGCAAACACTTCTCAGCTGATCTACACGTCAGCTGATACATCTTGAAAAAAGAATCACTTGCCCAAACAGATTACTCCTTTTTCTTTTCCTGTTGTCAGAAACCAGATGAAGTCTCAGTTCTGGGTTTGTTTGATGGATTATGGATTTGTATTAAGTGTATAATATTTAGTGCCTAGGGTTTTCTTTAGTTATTTGGATGCTTCTTTAGTTATTTGGTGCAAATAATTTGAAAGTCAGGAGATGTCCTCATATCTCTTTTTTGTGTGCTAACTTAATAATTTCCAAATTATTGATTATTCCGCCTTTTCAGATCTGTATCTAGTGTACAGATCTCCCAATGAGTGCCTCTTACATTCTTTTTGAAAAAATAATACCTGTTCTTTATGCTTACTTTTAATGTATCAGTAACAGGTAAATAATTATGGAATGTTCCTAGTTTCCTCATTGGATTCACAGCTACAGCTGCCTGGTGGGGCTGGGGGAGGAAAGTGGTGTACAAGTACAGAGAAATCATGTTGATGGGACTTTATTACAGTACTTTATTGCAGACTCTAGCTGACCTGCTAGAAAGGAGGTGCGTATCATACTAGCTATTTAGCAGTATGGAGTTGTAGTATACCTGAATCTCCGTTTTGCTAGCTCTTTTGTTAGCTTGTATTAAGATGTTTTATAAAATGTCATCAACTCAGCTGTTTCATATGTAACAGCAAAAGAAAGCTAGTGCAGGTGAAACTTCACATTGTGTCTTCTAGTAGAGACCCTCAGCTGCTATTTCCTAAGGTCTTTGATCACAATTTCTACAGGACTATAAATTCCTAAAGCAGATAATACTGGACTAGTCACTTGGGAAAAAAAAGAAAAACAACAAAACCCATCAAAACAACCCACATTCATTTATTCTGTGTGTTTGCCTGCTTTATTTAATCAACCCTTTTCAACTTCTCTATTTCATATATGTGAAAACAAGCAGATCTAAAAACTCTTATAACTTCATATAAGGTTAGTATAGTATTTTGTAAGCTTTCTAAATCTAATTTCAGTTAATTTCACTATTTGTGGTTAGGAAGCTTGTATGAAGAAAACAGTGTCTTAAAACTGCTGCTGCTTCTGCTTTAGGCATTAGTATTCACATGAATTGGAAATGCTCATCTGTGACATGATAAATGGAATGTTCTAAAGCTACCTTTTGTTTAGTTGAGAATCAGAGCTGTGCTGTATTCATAACCCCACAGCTCCAGGTAGGGCTATTTTGTGATGTGCACCAGATTTAAATGGAGGGACGCAGACGCTACCTATTTATTTTTTTTAAGCTCTCATCTAAAAATAACTTCTATATGGAATTTGGTAGCCTATATCTCAGAAGTAGTATTTATTAAATAAATAGAAAAACAGAAGTAGTATTCATTAAACTCATCCTGCTGTTTCCAGTGAAATGACACAATGACACATGATTGACTTCATAATTTTATTATGCATAACTTTAAATGTGTCATATTCATCAGGCTTACATTTGTCCCTAGCCCATATTTAAATGAACTTTTTGATTGACTGACTCCCAAGCTAGCTTTTTTTTTTCCTCCCCAAACCCTATGATTTTGCAAACCGTAGCAGATGTTACGTGTTCTCATTGTAAGGGACAACTTGGGCTTGTTGCTGTTCTATGGCATGGGATGGATTAGATGATTTACTGTGTGATTATAACTAACTGTGCTTCAGGAGAAAAGTTCAGTGACTTTATATTCATGGACAGAATGATCGTTGCGAAAAGCAATCTTACCCTAGATTGTGTGCAAGCTATCCTTTATTCTGCAGGTAATGCCAAAGGAAAGATCACTCACAGCAATGTGGGTGGCTGTGTGCCTTTATTTTTATGTTACTTCAGGTTAACATGAAACTCTTTGAAATTTGATAGCTACCACTCTGTCATCTTTGCTACCCTACTGCCAGTTGGTGTGTTCTAAAATAATAGGTATAGTATTGGATCTTAGAGCAAAGCAGGTCTCAGATTAAGTGTGTTTTGAGGCTTATAAAATGAGATGCATACATATTAATAATAGGAAAATAGAAATATATTGTTTTATTGAGTTTACTGGGTGATTGGTAGTCATTGATTTTATTACATAAAAAAGTATAAGAACAAATTCACACAGAAGTATGAAGAAAAGGTTGTAAATGGTTAGTCCACCTTTCCTGTCAGTTCTTAACATTTTGAAACACCGGTTGTTGTTTAAATTTTTTAATTTTGTGTATATTCTTCCCATATACATCACTGAAACCCCTTGAGTTGGAAGGGATCACTAAGGGCTAAGGTTCACTGAGTCTAACTCCTGAGACCACACAGGGCAGCCTAAAAATTAAACCATACATCTTAGAGCATTGTCCAAATGCTTCTTGAACACAGGTAATTTATGTATATTATGCATATATTAGAAATCTAAGATAGAGGAAATATTCAAGTGGACACAGACACAGGAAGCATGAAGAATTAAATGCTGTTTAGGGTAGGGGAAAGAAAAAAGTTTAACCTCTTGTCCTTGAAAATGAGTGTAAAATCCATCAAGTTATTTTAGATCACAAAGGCCATCAATGTGGAGATTGCAGTAGACTTCTGTGAACCGTTCCTGAAACTTCAAAATGGGGGGCTTGAATGTCATAAGTCTTTGTAGCTGAATATCAATGACAGTCAAACTTTTCTTCTCTCAAGACCTTTTTGTTTTGATGTTGTGGTTTATATCTCTTGAATATGCACAGCCTAATTGATAGAATTATGTATATTTAAAGATGAGATTAAGACAGTGAATAGGTAAACAGTTCTATTAAGTTTGGGTGCCATCCAGGAGTCTGTCTGGTGGTGGCGTATTCCTTATCAAGACACTGACTTGCATGGGCACTTGAGAGTTTTGGTTAAATTTAGGTTTTTGTGAAGCAATAGCTGGTAGCAGAGCAATGAAGGTTATATTAGGTCCAACCAAGAAAGTCCAACTTCTTCTGACTTCAAGTCCTGAATTCTTTCATATCTGAACCACTTAGGGTGTTGCATTTTGTCCCGCTTCATATTTTATGGCTCCTGTGCCCCCCGCTATTGAACTTGTCTTGGGCATGGGATCCTGTCTTGCCTAATGCTACTTCTTGGACAACATTTTAGTAAAACAAAGGAAGATTGCTGTGTGTTGACTGTGATCATACTGTCTAAAAGACTTTATTTAGACCACAGAGAAGAGTGAGGTATCAGAATAAGCGTTGTCATGTTCTGTCTTTAATACTAAGCCCTTGTCTGACTTTATATTCTCAAAACATAACCTCATTTCCATATGAGGCACACATTTCTTATTTGACCTTTGTCCTTCTGACTTTGTCTCTTTTCTTTGGGTTGATTCTTAATAGTCAATTCTGTCTTCTGAGTGAAGAAAAGCATGGCTTGTTTCACACAGTCATGGAACCAAAAAAAATTGAATTTGCAGCATAGCACCTGACACTCTTCTGGGGTCTGAGGATAATAATATGGAGTCTTAGAGGCGTTCTGCTACTGTCACTTTTAAGAAGAAAGCCATGTGGTATAGCTGTTGAATTCAGCGTGTTGTAAAACTTAAAATTCTTCAGACGCTGTGTACAAAATGCATTTTATCCCATCCTCTAGCAACATGCAATGGGACTTAAAGTGTACTCTCACATCCCTTTATTTTGGATGTGGTGGGGGAAAGCATTTTTCTACACTTTCTCTTGACCTGACAATATGTGAAAGGTTTAACACCAGTTTTAAGTATTCATGGCCTTACTCTTAACAGTAAGAGACACATTAGTCCATTAATTTTCTGTCCTAATCTTTTAAAGATGACTGTTTGCTCACTTGGTCTTTCTTGATGTTTGGCTTTCTAACAGCAGCTGGGCAGAAAGCATGGCAGGTGAATGTTGTCTTTTCTGCACCTCTGGTGAGATCTATGGCTGCCTATACCTGAAGTCTTCCTCTGATTAGGTAGAAATGTTGAAAATAGGAAATGTGGAGATAACCTTGGCTGACACTACTATTAATTGTAGGTGCCACATATGTATCCTTCCAGAGTGCAGAGCCTCCACCCTCTCAGAAGTGGGTATTACCCTGATATAAAGGTCACTCCTCATTTGAAAATAAAGGCCTGAACTCTTTGCTTTTAGTTTATAAAATGAAAAGTAAACAACCGTAGCTATTTCCAGTTTTGCTTTTACTGAGCCATGTGTAGACCCTGTGTGTCCTCTTCCTCAACAAAGATGACTGTTCTTAGAGCAGTCTCTGCCACTGAATATTTTGTTCTCACCAGTCCGTAGGCCATTTGCTTCCCACTTCTTTCTGTGGTGGTTCTTGGGCCTCCACCCCCCTTCTTTAGGAGATGCCTTGTGTCTGTGTGTATCCCCCACCTCTGAATTTCATTCTTCTTTTATTTCTTGTCATAACTAATTTTATATTGCACTGCTGAAGAAGTGTTCAGCAGGAAGTGAAACGAATTCAATTTGAAAATAAACTTTTGACTTGCTTGCTTTTGTTGCTTTGTAGATGTATGGTTTTGGTTTAGTTTTAGGTTTTTTTTTTTAATGTACCCAGGGTGGTGCTGCTAGGTTTAAAACAAACGGAAATGGGATTTTGGATTAATTTCCAATTCGGTGTCAAGATTGAAGTCACATTGTTTGAAATCTGCTATGGATGTTCCTTGTCCTCCCTTTGCTGTCTTGTCCCTTAACTCCTATATGCTTTCTACACTTACTACTAAAGTCCACCTGCCTTAGTGTAATCGTGTCATGATCTCTGAGAGAACTTCATCCATAGCACCTGTCTTTTAAGTCCTGCTCCATCTGTTCCAAAATTTCATCTTACACGCCCACCCTTCCCTTGCAGGGCCTTTTCAATGCTAATATTGCGACTGTTTTTAAATCCCTGTGGAATTTTTTCTTATTCTTTTATACTGTTCCAAATAAAGCTCAATATATAAATATATGTGCCCTCATCTCTATGAGCTCACAAACAAAGAAGGGCTAGTGGGGGATGTGGAGGTCGGAGGCCGTCTTGGGTTTAGTGACCATGAAATGGTTAAGTTTTCCATTCGTAGTGAGGTAAAGAAGGGGGCTAACAAAACCTCCATCTTGGACTTCCGGCGGGCAGACTTTAGCCTGTTCAGAACCCTGGTTGGGAGAGTCCC
>JAOQGH010000001.1:51237442-51257806 GCA_025769975.1 Gallinago jamesoni
TTTGTTTTTTTTTAATGTGGTTGGACTCGATGATCTCAAAGGTCCCTTCCAACCACTAAGATTCTGTGATTCTGTGAGCTTGGTTTTAAACTCATAAACTTCTTCAAATCTTTGATTGTAAGATTATTAGCAATGTCAGTGAAAGACAAGCATCCTGCTTTTTTGAGTAGTAAAATGTCTATTTTTAAATGTGTTATTTTGGAAGAAGAAAATGTGACAAAAAATGTTTAAAAAAAAAAAAAATCCTCTTAACTTCTCTTGGCTCAAATACATCAGAGGAGTGACTAATTACATTTACCACTAGACTTGAAATAAATGTGGTGTTGGCGGAAATATGTGGCCTGAGTGGCTGACCCAATTTGCATTCTGGACCATCAACCCTGACAGATTTTTGGGTAACTCTCCCCCAGAAACAGGGGGAAACAAGCACAGGACGTACTTCACATCAAATTTCTAGGCTGTTTGTATTATTGTCACCAAATGAGCTTCAGCTGCATTTATTGCTTATAGAACAAGAACTTTTACCTTCTTCTTTAGAGCTGATGTTAAAAAAAAACACTAGCATTTCCCTTTAAAGACTGGAAATTAGTACATTTGCCAGTGTCACCTGTTAGTAGCTGCGTCTAACAAGGGTCTGTGCCTTGGGCATGTATCTGAAACTTCAGTCAAGTCTACCTCACAAAATATCGGTTATGACTGAGTTTTAGCAAAAAGCACAGACAGTTCATGGGCTTCCTGCGTAAACACATTTTGAAATGCACCAACTTGAATAACTACTGAAAAAGAGCAAAGATAATATTTTTATAAATTGTTCTGGGGAAGGAATGTAAATGAAATATACTGAAGAGCATAAGTGAAGGAGCAGCTTCACAAAAAGTGTTTCTCCTTCTGGCAATACCAAATCACATTTGAGGGGAGTAACATAAAAACTCTGATCTTTTCCATCCTTTGCCATCTCATGGTTCCTTCTACATCACAGCCTCATTTGAACTTCAGCTTGTTCCCAAAGGAATTACATAAAAAAACCCCACACCCATATATTTTAAAAGTAGGCCACCTCTATTGGAAGACAGCATTTAGTAATCAGAATGAATTTCATGTCTTGGAAGGTTTGATTTATTTATTTTTAAATTATTTATCTCAGTTTTGTGCAGTTCATCTAATCTTCCCACAGTATGACTGAAGTATCTACAAATACATATCAGCCTTAATAGTTTGTTACAGATGTGGAAAAATTAGAAATGAGTTTATAATTTCTCAGAGTACACATTCACTCTGCTAATGCTCATCTCACAGCCTTGGCTAGAGGATTGTTTGGGTACTCCTGGATTCCAGAACTTTCATAACTAGATAGGCTCTTGCTAATTATTGATACAGCTTTGAAGATCTGATTTTTCTTTGCCAGTTCTTGTTATTACATTTGCCATAGGGCAAATTCCACATATTTTTATTTATGCATGTATCTATGCGTGTACTCATAAGTACACTTGTACACATGGGGGTTTTATTTGAGGTCAAGGTCTGGGGTTTTTTTTATTGACAAATGGCGTGATCTGGTGAGATTGAACCCTGATGTAAGGAGTAAGCAGCAGTTATACGTAGGTTAAAATGGACTTTGTTTACTCAGGTGAATAGAGTGGCATGTCTTTCTGAGCTTTTTTAATCAAACTGTTCAGGTATCTATTTCCTTCATTTCAGTATCTTTGTGCACTCAGTTTAGGTTTATATTTATCAGTGGTGAGAACTAGCTACTTTCTTATAGGGTCTTTTTTTTTGGACGAGAAACATTAGCTCGTGAAAAGAGGCTTTTATTGACAAAGGTAGAAGCATTACAGAATACATTATCTTTTTTGTATGCAGAACAGTAAGTCCCAACTTGAAGTCCTGCAGTTGACCACTATGCATTTTTAGCAATAAATTATTAAAAAGTCAGTAATAAGAAATGGTGGGATACTGTAGAAACATCTGATATAAAGCATGTTTTTCAAAGGAAGTTAGAATCTCAATTTCAAATTTACAGCTTAAAATTGGGTGCCTGGCTGCTATAATCATGTATTAGATTTGGTCTCTTGGGTCATGGTAAGTCCGAGTCAATTACAAGAACTCTCCAGAATATTTAATGTAAATTTGCTGTTCTCAAACCTAATAAAATTCTGACACTGTATATACAAACAAATATGAATCTTCCTGTTGAATATCTGAGCTGTCCCCTCATTGAGGTTGTAGAAGGAATTCCCCTGAAAATAAATTACGTTTTCTGACTCTTAAGACTTATTTAGTCACAGAAGGCTTAAAAGTTGTACTGTCAGGTCTTTATCAAAAAGGAAAATTTAGAAAAAATCTTACTTTCCCCTTTGAAGCATGTACTTTAGAATTAAATATATTCTTTTACTTGATAGTTTGGCTCACTGGTGTGTTAAGTTGCACCTGATTTATTTTAAATTGAAAAATAGTGCATTTTTTTTATTTACATGGCTGTCTTTTAAATTGGGTACATGTGGAATTAATATAATCATGGAAATCAATATGGAATCAAGATAAAAGCTGCTTCACTTGCATTATTTTAAATCTGAGGGCACACTAGTCTCTTGACCACCAAAACAAATTTTGAAGTTTGTGTACATACCTGTGTGTGTATGTAATATATGTACACTTACTTTGTTTCCCCAGCTCTTCAGGCTCATGACCCTAATAGTTTCATTGGAAATCCACACTGTGGAATGACACTTAAAAAGATGTTTTCGTAGATTGCTGAGTTGCTTCCTGTGTGCAGAAAACGTCAGTGAGGCTTTTAAATGTTCTCTTCAAACAGCTTTATCTTCTAAGGCTCCTGTCATTTGATAGCACCCTAAAATGAAGTGGCTAGTTGTATTCCTGATGGGCAGCACTGCTGTTTAAATGTGGACAGATTCAATCTTCTTGATGTTCTCACATTCTCTTGTGAATGAGTGAAATTTCATTGTTTGGTTTCAATATTGTGGGATTCCTAGAAATCATAGATACACAGAATGAGTGAAGTCTGAGAGTGAAATCCTTCAGACTGTAGCAGTTTAAAAGGGATTTTACTTGTGGTTTTAAAAAAATCCATGAGCAAACAAGCTTATTATTCATATTGAAGTGACATAGGTACAGTTTTTATCATAACTGTTTTGTTGATGATTAAGCATATAAGCTTTGGATTAAAGGCTTTTGAGTTTAGCTAATGTGATGGGCATAATTTCATTATAGGATGTGGCAAATTTGTCCTTTCCTTTTTTAATTTTTTTTTGCCCTGGGCCTAACTTTGTCATTCTGGTTGTCTTGCTAAGGTTTCAAAATTAACTGTTGTTGTACAGTGTCTTTGAAGATTTCACGAGGGCCTTCTAACAAGCAGGTCATGGTAATAACCATTCTATTACCCAATACACCTTGATAGTCTCTTCACTTGTTTCGTAGCTACTCTGTGTGGTCAGGTATGTGACATCACTAATAAGTTAATTTTTTCTCATATGATGGTTTTCCTCTGAATTTCTTTTGCTTACTTGAAGCTTTTCTGTAGCACTGTGCCTTGGTTACATACATGGCATACTGATGGGTTCTTAGAAAAGAAATAAATAATTGCAACCTAGATTTGCAAGACTGCTTGCTTTTCAGCGGGACTAGAATTTTTAGAGGTCTTGGCATATTTAAGGGCTTTACACAATTAGTACAAAATCAGGCTGTTCTAGAAGCTTGGAATATAATTTTGGCAAAGAAATACTCTTGCTTTATACTTACTGGGCCTGTGATCTTTGTTATTAGTCATATTTATTTAAGCATGTACTATGCGAATTTTGATACAGATTTGACCATAGACCTGTATCAAATTGAAGCAGTAATTTGAAGTGGACTAATCTCTGTAGGACGCTCGGTTTAGTGGGCTTGTTTCCTGCCAAGTAAACTGTAAGATGTGCTTATCCCATTACCCTCAATATAAAAACTCAAGTGCGTCTGAAACACTTTTGGGTCTACTTTGTCCTGTCATTTGTCAGAATTTATGAAGTCATGTAATGGCCTGTGTCAATGCAGTTGATGCTAGGGCAGGTGTCTTCTGAGGCATTGATTACGTACAACAGAACAGTGCTGCTAGCTTCACTGTCATACTCCTTACCATCTCTCTCCCAAATAAATACTGCTTTGATTTGAAGGAATAACACTAAGGCATTGCAGGTAGAGGATGCTGAAGTAACACTACCAGACTGTCTGGTAGGATGT
Organism: Gallinago jamesoni; assembly: GCA_025769975.1. NCBI lineage: Eukaryota > Metazoa > Chordata > Aves > Charadriiformes > Scolopacidae > Gallinago > Gallinago jamesoni. Next base: position 51,241,676 of record JAOQGH010000001.1, read on the forward strand.
CATGATGGGGCCATGACTTTACTTAGAAATTCATTAAATGGCCAGTTCTTATACAGATTAATGCTCAGGCTTCTCAATCATTTCTACTTTAAGATAACTTTAAGTCTTTTTTTTTTTTTTTTTTAAATTGGGTGTGATGGGTATGGATTAAGTTTGTGATAAAGCTTTTTTTTTCTTCCCTTTGCTCACTTGAAGACAATGGTTGACTTTGAAATTTTCAAATACAAGTGCTTTTATTTCATGCTGGTATACTACCTCAGACACATGAAAAAGTTCACTGCTAAAACTGTAGGATCTGTTCACCTCCATGAACACGTTTCCACTATATCAGATAGGGATATGTTTGGAGCCTTTTTTTCCATGTGAATAGTGGTGCTTTTAGTGAGCTTCACCTGGTTATTCTCTCAGAGACAAAGCTGAGGCATGGGGGGAGGAATCTCCCAATTTATTTTGGTGTGTAAAATCTTTTCGTTGCAGTCAACTGGGTTTTAACTTGTTTTTTCTGTGTTTTCCTACTGTCTGTGGGATACTGCTTTAAATTGGGATGAGGCTGTGGAATTAGAGTTCGCACTTGTTGAGAGAAGGAATCAGTGGTCTATTGGTTCTCACACCCCTAGGTTATGATGTCCAACTTAAGTCTGCTAGCTAGTCAAGAAACTACTCCCTTCAACCCATTAAGTTTATAAATAGGGAAAGATAATAGGTAAATACTTTCTTTAACTAAGAAGTATCTTTTTCTCATTTTTTAACTGTGGTACTAGCTTCATGGTGAAGCATAAACTTAATAAAAAGGATGAGTAGTAATTTTCTTCTGAAGATGCTTATTTTCTTCAGGTGGTAGAAGTCGCTCCTGCCTTTGGGGTGAACTTGCGTTTTTCACTTGGCTTGTTGTTTAAAACTTGTCAGGCTTCAGTGAGGACGTGCTCATTTAGTTGTTTGGTTTGAGTGTTGCTGTGTGGTGCCTGGTGATTGCTCATGTACTTGGGTTGCATCAGGAGTTTTTCTAACTGGGGGTTTTACCTATCATAGCCAGTAACGGAGGCCTTGGAGGGCAAGTGCAGGGAGTGTTCTAGAGCATTGCATTCTCTATTGATCCCATCTACTTTGTACCATAATGCATTTCAAGCCCTTATCACATACCGTATTACAAGAATAATTTAATTGCGGCATTTCTCCATAAAGGCTGGGAGTCTGACAGAGCTGTGAAACTTTGGTTGTGTTTGTGGTGGGTTTTTTTTTCTTTCTGCACTTACTAGCCAAGCTTGAAACCCCTGTTGCAGACACCTGAGAAATTAATGCGGTGCTTGCTTTTTCTTTGGTGTCAGAGGGCAATGCTTGTGTCATAGCTTGACTTTCAGCCACACAAACCCAGTTTTCTGTGAAAGACAATAAATAGATCTTTTGGAATTCTCTGTTTTGTCACTCTTGTACCCAGGAGCACAAGATTTTAGTGAACAAACTTCTTTATTGCTAGAAAATAACAGGTTTTATAGATACTGAATCCTCTTAGGCCTTTCATCTCTTGACTTCTGTGATTCCAAGTGGATTGTGTACTGACAGTTGAGATAAAGGACAGTCTTCCTCAATTTCTGTTTATTTTCTTCTATTAGAGTACACTATGGATGGTGCACTATGCCTGCCTCACAGATCAACATCTCCTCACCAAATAGTGCCAGCCTTTTCTGTTTCATGAAAATCTTGTCTCTCAGCTGCTTGCTATCTTTCTGTACTCTTAGGTATGCTGTATTATGTTTGGGGGTTTTTTAAAATGTAGAGTAATATGACAAAAATATGCACATTTTCTTAGCCCAATATGGCGTAATGCCCTACTATATTTTCCCATCCCATTCCTTATGACATCTTGGTGGCTTTGTCTTCATTAGACTTCCTCAATGATGTGTTGTAGGTGTGTAGTTTACTACAGGTGTTTATTTTCTTACACATGAGCTTTGAGGGCATATTGGGGTTAGTAATATCCATGATTAAGATCATAATGAGTTTGCAGAACCCCAGCCTGCAGGGCTTTTTGCCCTGTAGTAGAAGCAAGTAATTAAACAGATTCATTTCTTTGCACAAGCTGTTTGAAGCAGTGGTGAGAAAATAAAAGTGGAAAGTAATGGTGTCCCATGCAAAATCTGCTGCACAGTTATTTCTGTGATGGTGAGCTGGCTATTTTTTGTTCCAAAAAATGAATTTAGAACTTGCCTTAAATAGGCTTATTGAAGTTCAAGAGGGTTGTGAGCAAATATCTATCAAGGATATTTCTGACAATTACTTCAAATTTTGATTATTTTTTTGAAGCCCAGGATCGTGTAACTACATTTTTGGGGTTTTTTTTTAAAAAACACAAATTTTTTCATAGGTTTGCATGAAAAATGTATTGCACCAAATTCTTTAAAAGAGGTTCTTGTGTGCATTAATATTCCAAAGAAAGAAGTGGGACTTCTGGAGGGAGCAGGAAGTAGCTCTGATTTACAGTGAGAGAAAGTAGAAGTGAAAGCCAGTTGTGTGCGCTACGGTTTGATGCTAAACAAACACAGAACAAATCACTGGTAAGCCTGCATTTGTCACCCATGGTGACTTGTACATTGCTGCACACAGTCTGTGGATATGGTCACACTGATTTCTGGAGGCTTGATTACTTCTGTGTGCTAAGTTGTTATTAAAAAGCTGATCTTAAGCTACTTGCTTGAGGCAGAGATGCACTGCCATTACTACTATTTTTTTTTCTCCTGTAGCGCTTGAAATGTTAATCTTTAGATGCACCATGATGCATGTAGTAAAGGGCAGGCTTTTGGGCTCACTTCCACTACCTGATTTTTGACCTGCCTTTTCTTTGCTTCTGGGAATGCTTAGGTAGGAGTTGTCTCTCTTTCCCCATGGAGGTACCTCATGCTATAGCCTCTGAGGAACAGTGATTTTCCCCAGCCTCAGCTGGTGAGCGGGGATAACAGCAGTTGACTGTAAATCTTCCAGTCTGTGGTCAAATGTATTCTGCAAACTTGCCCAGGCAGAGAAGATGATTTTTGCATTACACTCCTTGTGCCTTTGCTGTTAGCTGTGTCCGGGCTCCATGGGCAGCATCAGTCTGTCTGGCCATGGATGTTCTGGGTGTCAGCTGCCATGCTGCTCTGTGGGGGCGTTTAAGCCTGCAGATGGATGGATGCTTGTCCTGGAACAGCTGCATTAGGCATGCATAGGGTTAGAAATGCATGCATCGCTCCAACAGTCGTCATAGGCAAAGTGGATATAGCAGATTTGCATAGTAATTTGTTTTGAAGTTAAGTTGGCTGAGGTATCGCTTGCTGTGATTTGTGACTGAAGTTTTTTGCTGTAATTCTGTACAGAAGCAGAATCTTATATAAAGTTTATTCTAAAAAACTTTGGCCTGGGGAAAGAAACTTCTGCATGAAAGCACAGGATTTCAACAACTTGCTGTTTTCCCCCCCTCTAGTTACAAAAAGGTAATTGCTTGAGACATCAGTTCTTTCTGAGCATTCAGCTTTAGAAAAATTGCCATGGCAGGCTTTGATAGCAAGGGACACTGCTTTCTTCACTCTTCAACATACAGAATTGCAAGTTAGTGGTATCCTCTAATTTTCCATGAAGACTTAAATCCTTTCTGTTGTTGATGAAGTAGCAGTATTATGTAAGTATCCCACTGTAATGTTTCTCATTGATATCAAAGTCCTTTCTTCAGTTAGGACAGGCAGACATGGTATTTAAAAAAGAAAAAGTTGTATTCTAGCTTTCGTCAAAAAGAGCGTACTGCCAACTCAGTACCCACACTTTCTTTTCAAATATATTTGACCATAGGGTAATTGTATGACTTGCTGTATTGGCTGATAAATAATAGGATGCTCGTGTCTAGCTTGTTTTGCTTTGGGATACCTGGAGCAGGAGATGGTTGGTAGAACCTGATAGTCTGTTTTAGATAGCATGGTTTAATGTTGTGTTCAGGGATTATTTGCTGTAGTGCTAATAGCCACATTATCCTGATATCCTTTTTCAATACATGCCCTGAAACATTTAAGGCAAACAGTAGACACTTGACTGTTTTGGTGTCCAGTTGGTTTGCTTCTAACCAGTTTTGAGGATGTTGCTGTGTCAGGAATTACTCTGAAGGTTCTCTAAAGAATTTTTGCTACTGTTCGTCAACTGCAAGAAGAAATTGCACTCCCTCCAACTTCATGAGAACCTAATTGCTGGTTCCTTCAGAAGAAAATCTGTAGGGCTGTGAATGAGTGAGCTATAACAAACCAAAAAAGCTCTTGTGATATTCCTCCGCCTCCCTGGTTCCTCATGTTCGGTTTCTATTGCAAAGCCCCACCTAGCCTTTCTTCATTTTAATATACTTCAAAGAAAACAACCCTTTTGGGCCTGCTGCCTGTTAATAAAGCAGCTGAATTGGGTTATCTATTTTCCAACAAAGGTCTTCTCATAAAGGATCTGGTAGGTTTTTCCCCTGTTAGAAATAGAGGGAGAGCCATTGTGCCCCTGATTTCAATCTCTGAACTGAAAAAAATGGGGAAGTACGAATTGGGGGAGGAGTTAAATCTTTCTCCCACTCCCTTACATTTGGTTTAAAACCTGCCAGCCACCTGAGTAATTCATCAATCATACAAACATTGGCCCTAGTTTTTGGACAGGGAAAGTATTAAATGCTTAGTTTAAAAAGTAAAAACAAAATCCCATACCCCACCGAAGAAGGACATCTGTTTCTAACTTCAGCTTTTTATTTTTTTTATCTTTCATTTTTTTTTGTTGGTAAATCTCCCAGACAACAGCAGTTCTGTAGAGAGTTTAAATATGAAGGAATGGCAGGACGGGCTAAGGGCACTTCTACCGAACATTAACATCAACTTTGGTGGACTGCCCAATGCTTCTTCCCCCTCCAACGCCAACCACAGTGTACCAACGTCCAACACTGCCACCACCGACAGCCTGAATTGGGACAGCCCTGGCAGCTGGATGGACCCCGCAATCATCACAGGTAACCGTTTCTCACTCCTTCAGCTCTGCTGGCAAACCATCAAATGGGTATTTGGCACAAACTTATTTACACCTGAAAAAAAAAAAAAAAAAGAAAAGAAAAAAGTCAGTATGCGGTGGTCTCTTCCAGCTTCCATCCACAAAACCTCAAGGGTCCAGGAATTTTTGTGGAACCACTAGGTATAACAAAGTGTCACTTAGGCCTTTGCAATGCATGCCTGGGACTTTTGCAGGCAGTCAGGCCCATCAGCGCTTATCTATAGGGTCAACGTAGGTGTCCCTTCTGCTGGATGGCATGTCCGGTATGTGCGCCGCTGGTCCTGAGGCACTGAAGGCATTCACTGGACTTTGTTATTTAAAAAGGGACGTACTCCACTTGTTTATAAAGCTCTCTTTTTATAAGGCTGTCTGGTTGTGTTTCCGTGTTAGAGAGGCTGAAGCATGATTGAAGTAGGCAGAGGCAAAGCATGCAGTGTTCTGGTAGTATGGTGTGGTAGGGTCACATCAACAGGGATGCAGTCCTTGCGCAGGGTGTTCGATAGCAAAATGTGTGTTTTATGAAGAAGTGCTCTGAGGGGGAACTTCCTCTTCTCTGGATTTAATGTTAAAAGTTTTGCAGGCAGGGTAATTATATGTAGTGACATAAAAATGTATTCTCTGTACAAACTAATCATGTTCTCTCATTGTTGCTTTTTGTTAGGTTAAATTGACCTCCTTCATGCTCAGGTTACTGCTTCTGCTCTGACTTATCTGTATCCCTCTTTGTTTTCTTCTCTTCGTAGGTATCCCAGCCTCCACAGGAAACAGTTTAGACACCCTTCAAGATGACAATCCTCCACATTGGCTAAAATCTCTTCAGGCCCTCACAGAGGTGGACGGCCCCAGTGCAGCACCATCACAGACGCACCACAGTAACCCCTTCGGCACACAGATCCCTCTGCACAGAGCCAGTTGGAATCCCTACTCTCCTCCTTCAAACCCCACCAGCTTCCACTCCCCACCCCCAGGCTTTCAGACAGCCTTCAGACCCCCCAGTAAAACCCCCACAGATCTACTACAGAGCTCAGCGCTGGATCGTCATTAGGAAAGGAGGAAAAGGAAGAAAAAAAGAAAAAGAAAACCCAAAACGTTAGAAATGCAGGAAGTGTCCCACCCTGACTCCTCCCCATGCCCACCTACTGTTCCCTGTCATATCTTTCTTTCTGAAGAATCCAGTTCCTGATCAAACCTCCCCCCCAAATGCAATGCCATCACAGGGTCGTGACCGTATCTTTTTGTTAAGTTTCTGCTGAGCCAGTGTTTGAAATACACTGTTTGAAATATTTTCTAAACGTTCTAAGGAAAAAAAAAAGAGAGAGAGAAATCAAAATGCAGTCTCAGTGCTTAAGGAGAATATTACTGTCTTATGTCTTCTGCACACGAGTATTTCTGCCTAGTGGAAAAGTGTCAATCTGCAGTAGGGGAAAAATTGCAATGCAGAATCAAATGCAGAAACACGAAAAAGGTATTTAATTTAAATGAATTTACTGAACATGGGGGGCAAGCAGTGGCCTAGCATTTATTTTGCATTCAGTGTGGCACTACACAGGGAAATTGCTATGTTTTTTTTTTAAGGGGGATTTTGTGTCAGTAAGAGTTTGACATGAAGTGTGTTGAAAGACAAAAAACACTTATAGCTATGAGTAACTGGCATGTTGCTAAAGAGTGATTTAAAGAGGGGAGAATAAGATTTTTCTTTAATTTTGGCTTTAGATTTAAAGTAAACTTTAATGTTTTAAAAGTATTCACAGATTTAATACCTAGTGTATACATAATATAATTATAAGCAGCTGAAACACGAGTGATACTTACTTCAGTCTGTCTGTCTCCTCTGTCAGTCTCTCTTTCTTTTTTTTTTTTAAAAACAAAGATTCACCTGATTAGGGCACTCTGGGATAGCACTGCATTGGGGCCACATGATCACCATCAGGAGCAACCTCTGACCTCCTCTGCCTGCAGCTTTTACTTAACCCTGTAGTTTCTGGACGTTTGTGCAGTATTGAAAAGACAGGAAAAAAGAAACAGATAAATAAACATGGTTATAACCTGACTCTAAAACTAAAACCAAGAAAATGTACCTCTTTCTTCAGAATTAAAACTAAAATCTTAAATAAAACAGAAAACTTGATGATGACTTCTTGTTTGCTTTTCATTTTTTCAAACTTGGATTTTGAATTACTGCATCTGGTAAAACCGTATGTCATTGCATGATTTGTCTCCTGTTCATCTAAACTGAAGCTACTTTTTTATAGAAATACTGCTTTGCAGGGTGACGTCTGCATTGAAAGGGCGGAAAAGCCATACACACTTTAAATGTTTAAACAGATTGTTGTCTTTACTCGTGGCAATAGCTAGAGGCTGTCTGTCTCTAACCTTTGGTGGTAGTATCCTTTCAAATCTGAAGCACCAAGAACTTGTTTATGCTTTCTGAATTAAATGCCATGTCACTCAGGATAGCATGCAATAATGTGTCTGAAGGTGTGGCAGAGAATTCTAGTTACAACTTCCTCTTTCCATCAGCATCCTCACTTAGAGGTGCAAAATAATGTCACTGTGCAAACCAGAGGACAAAGAGCTCGTAATACACAGGAGGCTTCCAGCCAGCTCTTGGGCTTCAGCAGAGATCAGTCTTGGTATTTAGAACCAGCAAACTTGTGACTGGGCTGATGGATTGGTGTGGCTCATGAGAGATGGCCGAGAACCTGAGGTGCTGGAAGTGCCTGTGCAGAAGGATTTCTCAGCTGCATGGTTCAGGCTGGCTCCCCTCCTAAAATGTGTGTTCTCCTGGCAGGGGGAGGAAGGGAATTCACCTCGAACTGTGGGCACCTAACGGGGGGACCGGGCATTCACTGTGGGGAAGGGAAGCCAGTCCTGAATCAATAGCTGGGCAGGGGCACCAGGCATTGAATCTGCATAAAGTGATTCTAAATACCCTGATTTCTGAAACATCAGTTGTTGGCGATTGCCTGCTTTGGCTTTTTTATCCGTGTTCAGTGCTGTGTTTACTGTGTGTGTGCAGGAACTGTGTGTACTGTTTCTGGACACGTTGCTGGTGTGCCCTGGTTCCTTAAGAGAATGTGTGCACCCTGTGTTGCCAACACCCTCCAGCAAAACTAACCTTTTCTTAACCCAGTCAGTCCCTGCACAGTCCCCTGCTGTCAGGGCTGGGGTTGGGGGAGAAGGCAGGGAGCACTCTCCTGCGGCAGCACAGGCTGCTGGCACTGGGAAGCAACCCAGCAGGAACAGTCTGCTGGAGGTGCCGGTGAAGGTGCAATGGAGGGCTTTTTGCCTGGTTGTTTTCTTCTTGTAGTGTTTTGCTCCCCCCCCCCCCCCCTTCTTTCCCCTGATGTTAAACATTTTCCATCTTTAATCTTTCTCCTTTAGAAGTGTGCCTTTCCTGACCCTGAAAATAAACAAACCTCCTAAACAGCAACTATAGCTGCTTCCTGTGTGCCACAGCAATTCCTGAAGCTGCTGCCTTTAGGTTTTTAATCAAATTGTCTCTTTGTGGCAGTTTAGGATGTGCTAAGGGAAATCTGTGTCTGTTTAGTTTGTTGCCACTAAAAAATAGGCTTCAGCTGCTCAGGACTGTGTTTATTCCCTGCTGCCATCCAGTAGCTTCTGTGGTTGGCCCACTGACAGACTCAGCCTGAAGGAAAAGGCTTGCAACTAGAATGATTTTTCTCTTTATGGTGCTACCCTCCCCCAAGAAAGACTTGGGTGGTGTTGGTTGGGTAGCATTGGTGTTTGAGCATTAAAATATATCAGTGTTCAGGTTGATATGTGTGAGTGCAGCTTCTCCCTCTCTTAGCCTGCTTTTATGTTACTGTCAGGTGCTGATTCCTGCATGCCCCTACTCTGGAAGGAGCCTGACATTTCACTCTGTTCAGCCATGTGGAGCTCTGTTGGTTTCTCCTGAGGTTTTTTCCTTGTTGATGCTGTTCCTGCAGAAGTCCTGTACAGGAGCCTTTACTGAAAGGAGAGCACCTGTGCGTCTGCTTTGTCCATGTGGTCATCTCGGTGCATGGTCTGCTGTTTTATGTATTGTATGGACACGTGCAGCTCTTGCTTTAAGCCGGGAGGAGTGCTTGACTGAAACACTGGTGACCCAGGACTTAGCAACATGTTTGGTAGATGGTGCCTGGCAGAGGTGAAACTGGAGAAAGAGAATGGACCAGGTTCCTCCTCCATAACAGTTACATGGGTGTGTTGAGGGGAGAGAGGGAGTTATTAGCCATTATTTTGTTGGTACAATAAGTTCTGTTGCGTTCTTCAAAAACAATTTGCAATTCAAGCATAGTAATTTGGGCATCGACAGTGCTGGAGTGATGCTAAGGGCTCCTGGCTTTTCTTAAAAATTTGAATATTTAATAAGGCAATGATGTTTCTGGAGTACATCAAGGAGTATAGTGTTGCCTTCTAGGTAAGGTGAGGAGCCATTGCATGAATTCCTTTTCCTTGCGTAACTTCCATTTCCTACTTGCAAGTCAAGCGTGAGCAGGTACATGCCCTTAAATGCAGTGTCCTGACAAGGCTGTTTTAACTATACTTAAAACGTCATTGCCAATTTTGGTGACAGTTTTTAATCATGGAGTTAAGCAGTTTGTATTCCAGTTCCTGAACTCCTAATTTTTGTTTTCCTTCCCCTCTGTCCTTCAGAAAGTTTTTGTCCAAGATGCTCTTTTCATCATAGATGTTTAATACATTGGATTTTAGGGAAAATGCAGTGTGTTTGGGTTTTCTTGTGTGGGTTTTCTTTTTTAGTGGTGATGGTTTTGTGTGTTTGGTGGGATTTTTTGGGTGGTTGTTTTTTTACAGCTCTGTAGAGATGACCATGCTGCTGTGGAGTTGTCTTTGCCTTGAGCACTTTTTTTTCCTCTGATAGGGGGCGTGCACCAGTTTCCTGCCTCACCCTTGCGAAGGCACTTAGAAAAATCCAATTGAAAAGGATTGTAGAATAGTTACTGAAGTGTCTTGTTCATCCTCTCCTCAGGATGCATGGAACTTGCCTTAAGTTGCAAAGGAGCTTAGGTTTGGTCTCCAAATCTGCGTTGGTCTGGTGTTGGTCTGCAGTTGGTCTATCCAAACCTGTTGGTCTCCAGCATATGTCAGTCCACCGTGTGGCAGGTCCTGTATTGCCTGGAACTAATTCCCTCCAGGGAACGTTCTGTGCTGGAATAAAAACTTACTGCTCAGAACTGAGGTGTGTTAAGAAGCATTGGGAGGTGACACGGTACTTGAAGGATTCAGGGACTGGAGCTGTCACCAGCCCTGCTTGAAGGGATTGTATGTACTCCTGATTCAAGGGAATGAGGTCTTCTCCAATCCACCTGGCCAGCAGCTGGTGACACGAAGTTTTAGCACGTGCACAAAGCGAATAATGTAAAGTGCCATTTGACAGGAATGTGTGTCTGTTAAGAGTAGTTGTTGCCTTCTGCTGTTCCAGCTGTGTGTTTCTATATGGCTACCTATAGAAGTGCTTTCTACTTCACTCATTTATTGTCAGGTGTTGTGGTTGAATATGGATATAGTAGCTGCAAGAAATTGTGCGCCTTCCTTTTCTCCCAAATCCCAGCATCTCTTTTTCCCTACTTTGAGGCATTCCGCTGGTGGGAAACAGCTTGTGGGTCCTCGTCTATTTATGGGTTTTGCTGTAAGTAAAGCTTCTCAAGAGGATAAAGGTGAAATATTGTCGTAGCTTTGAGATATAGTGTAAGAAGTGCTGTAGCCTCGGTATGCTTTGATCTATGTGTGAGAGCCCTGGATACAAAAAGGGTCTTCATCTCCCCTTCTTTCTGGAGTTAGCCTCTGCCCTAGGCTTGCTGCTGTTGTGTTGATGTGGCAGAGTGAAGGCTCCCGAGATGGAAGTGGTCAAGTGAAGTTCTTGCCATGCAAATAAAGGGAGCGAGAGCCCCTTGTGGGGATGCAGAAGTCTGAACGGCTGCGTGGTGGAGGTTTGAGGTGAGTTGAGTCACGGCAGCAACAGATCTGTTAGTGGTTTTGCTGATGAAAAGCACTGGTTTAGGGTGGTGCTGGTAGCAGTGATGGGAAGTGTGGTAAGATGTTTAAACAGAGGGTGTCGCCATGAAGGACAACAGTCTAGAAAACCCTTATTCATCTAAAGTTGATGGGGGTGTGATCTGCCAGACCTGTGGTGTTCATGAGGAGCCCATCTCCTGGAATATGTGAGGTGGGGTCTCTCAGTGGGACACAGTCATTGCACAGTTACTGTTGTGTTCTCCTGCGGAATCTTGCTGGAGTACTATTTTCTGTCTTCAGACTTAAACATTTGACAAATACCTCTTCATTTCAGAGAAGCCTGCAGAGGGTGGGACTTGCTCAGCTCTCTCCTCTCTCTACCAGCACAGCAAATAGTAGTTGAGAAAGCTTGTGCTGGGAGGCGGTGGCTGTTCTTTTCAAGACCACAAAGAATATCTTCTTGGGGTTTCACAGCTTTAGCATTTGAATGTTACAGGTCCCAGCACTAACATATATTTATACATATTTTTTATTTAAATTATAAATAAGAATGTGATCTATAATATATTCTGTAATTGGATATTTCATTTGATGTTACATAAAACATTGCAACTAAACCTCTCAGAGCTTCAGCTTCAGTTGTAGAGAGGCCAGGATCCTCAACAGCTGGAAAGCTCGTTCCCTAGCGTGGAGAAAACTGGGATTTCTCTGGTCTGCAGGGACGAAATGGTGGGGAGGGCTTCTTCACTTAGGTGAAGAAGGGCTGGGTAGATGGCAGTCCAGCAGCAACTGCTGGTTGATGTGGCGAGAATGTGTGGGACTATTGGCTTGTGAGGTTTGTTTCTTCCCATTTACAAATCACTTAAAGTTTCTACATGGTTACCTTTCTTCTTCCTCTTTTGATAAATAAATGCAAATAGTGCTTCTTGTTGCCTTACTGATAGCTCTTCACAACCTTAATGTGTCTCTGTGCTGGTCCAAGGTGAGAAGGAACTGAGGCCAGAGACTAAGGGATTGGTAAGGAAATTCATGGTAGAGTTGGGCTTCCTGCCCTTAACCCATCTTTCTTCTGTTGGTTTTGGTCTCCTGCAAGCTTGAGATGATTTTTGAGGAAGATCTGGCTGTGCTCCTCCCTGCTGGAGGCACTTGGCTAAGACTGCCAGGGTTTTGGGGATCAAAGTTTTGTGCTAGAAAGCTTAACTTTGTACACAAAAAAAAAAAATCAGGAAAACATTACCCAAGGAAACTGTTCAATTTTGTCAGGTAAATAATTTTTAAATATCAGTTGTATAAAATGCTTGTTTCAAGTCTACATTTTTTCTCTGTATGAAAAACTACTGTGTCAGGTTTTTTTTGAACGTGCTGACTTTTTGTTATGACACTTCAAAATCAGCGCCTTTCTGGGCACGTTTGGCAAAAGATTTTTGTATCTAAAATGTGTGTCACTTCAGTTTGCAGTGAAAGCGGGTGTCAATCTCTAATCTTATAAAGCACAACATCCCACTTCTGGTTTTAAAGCCTTGCCTTGGATCCAGACAACAGCAAGCTGTGTCCTGTTTCATAGAACTGCCTAGGCTGGAAGGGACCTTTCAGACCATCCATGTGTGTTTTTGTTTTTAACAAAAATCTCCTTGGAGAGAGGGCAAATTGTAGTGAGGTTTTATTTTTTCTTTAAAAGATTACAAGGGGGAGGAACAGAGGAGCAAGTGAATATGAGGAGTCTTATTCCCATCCTCTTCATTTTCCCTTCTGTGGTGTTTTTTTTTTTTTCTCCTGGTTTTGTCTCTTAACAAGACAACTCCTTCCTACCTGAATTGGGCAGTGTTGTTCCCAGGCTGAATCCCCAGCCATCAAACTTACTTTGATGAGACAAGTGGAAGTGTAGTCTCTGGGTATAGCACCGATGTCTTCACAAGAGCCCAAAACACCCCTAGCATTGTGTCCAAATTTACAGCTGGCGCGTCTGCAGGCAAAATGCCTTTTCCACAGGTGCTTGGGGTGAGGGGTGTGTCTTGTGAGCATCCTGGAGGGGAGAGGACTGAGGAACAGCTTGCCTTGAAGAGCAGGATTATTCCCTTTGCTGTGTGTTAGACTTGGCTGGGAAAAGAGGGAGGAGAAAAACGTAGGGTTAGGAGGTGAGACAAGGGGAAATGCAGAGCAGGTCCTGTTTTTCCTGTTCTTTCTTACAGCTTCAGTTGTCTTAGGAAGAATGAAAGGTTTTTTTCCTTCTCATGGTGCAGTTGCTGGTAAATGGCCATGGTGGGTGTCGCTGTCTTTTGCAAGGGATCTGTAAAAAGTTTACTGACTGCTCCCTACCCCATCAGCTTTCAGACCATAGCTTGATGATGTGAAAAGAAGACACAGGAGGTGCAATGGGGAGAGATTCCTTTATTAATATTAGAAATAGAAAAAACAGTGTCCTTAACCCTATTTCCAGGGAGAAGTGGCAGTGTTTCCCAGACGTCCACCAGTAGGTCTTGCCTTTATCACAAAAATGTGCTACCCTGTATCTTTTAAGCCTTTTTTCCTTGAAATGTGACACAAATGTTGATGGAAATGGAGTGGGCTAAAACTCCTAGCCCTTGTAGCAGCAGGATCGTTTTGAGTATCAAGGATGCAAGTTTGCATCCTTGAGTGCTGGATGGCGAGTGATGCTGTGGGTTCACGTCCCAGGTCCTCGTTCTTACTCCTTGCCCCATGCACGCAGCAGCTCTTGGGGTTGCCAACACCTCTTCTGGCTGAGGCTGTAACACCTCCTGAGGTACAAACAGCATCTCTGTGCACACAAGAAATGTGTGATGCCATGTGCCTGGATGATGTCAGGTGAGCAATGTGTGCACGTGTATGTCCTGCAGCACCAACAGGGGGACCAGGTGTCCTGTGTGCTGCCTGGAACGCACCCTTCCATTTCCACCCAGGAAATCCTGGACAGAAATATGGTTGTCCTTGCTTTCTGAATGCAAATGAAGGCACTTATGCTAACTCTTTGAGTGCTGCTGTAGGTCCTGATACAGCTGATGTGAATTTCTAATGCAGGAGAGAAAGGATGGAAAACACCAGGTTTGGTGGACTGATTTTTTTTGTGTTTTTTTTTTGTTTGTTTGTTTGTTTTTCCAGATCTGCTATGTCTGTTGTGTTAGAGATGGATTCGTGTTTTCCTCCTGACTGGCTATCTTTGCACACTTGTCACTGCATCTTGCCAGTCCAAGATTATCTCTAGAAATGGGAGGATATGGTGAGTTCTGAATCGCAACAGCAACAAAAAAAATTAAATCTCAGCCTACATTCAAGTGCAATGAGTTGTAAATGCTTCCAATTATCTAATGACATAGATTCCTTCTTCCTGGTAACTGGCTGTCTTCACTTTCAGCCTTTAAAAGAGCCCTAAATGGAAAATCAGGCTCCTGTGTTTAAAACCTGAAAGTCTGCACGTGCTCAGCCTGTAGTTTCAGCAGGAGCTGCTCAGACTTGGCTTTATGCATCTCACCACAATGATCAATTAAGAAGCTTGTAGCCCAGGCAGTCCTGTTTGAAACATGCACTTCTGGACATGGGAGGGGAAATAAAAGGATTATATCAAAAAAGCCTTTTAATGTGAAGTGTCAGGTTTTTCTGCATTTGAAAACCCAGGTGCAGTAATTGGCTCTTGTGAAATTCTTTCCTGAGCTCTGCAGAGTTTCAAGGAATCGATGGTGTTAAAAGAAAAAAAGGAGAGGGGGAAAAAAAAAGGGGGGGGGAAAGTTGAATGGCAGTTTAAATTTTCAAACCGGCCTCCTGAACTTGTTGAAGAGCTTCTGTTCCTCGTAGCTTCTGTAGTAGAGGGGGAGCGGGTCCCTGGGGGGGTCGGCATGGCCGGGCAGGGCGGGCAGTAGTAGGTTGCGGGGCGGCTGGCTGGGCAGGGCGGTGATGGGCGCTGTGCCGGGCTGTAACAGCAGCTGGGGCAAGACCTGTGCCTCGGGGTGCCAGCTCTGCAGGGGCAGCTTTGGCAGGTTTTCGGGGCTCCTTGAAAAAGAATGGGTGCAGGGGTTTCATTGCGGTGAGGTGCTAGGTGGGGAGCGTGAAAGAGGGTGAGGCAGGGGATGGGATGCCCAAGCGATGTGGGCTTCAACATCTAGCTGCTTCTGCTTCCAGGGGGTCTGGGAGAGGCTCCTGCCCCCAGGGTGAGGGGCTGGGGGGGCAGTGCCAGCACAGGGCCTGAGCCTTACCTTTGGAAAGCCAGGTTACTGCAGCCTGCGAATGCCCCCGGGAACACGGAGCTGGAGAGGGCTGAGAGGTGGTAATCACGTCGGTGGTAGTGTCTCAGTCTCCCAAAAGCATTCCTGCCCCTCTCCGTGGTGGAGGGGTTGCGTTTTCGTCCTCCTCTGACTTTCCTCCCATGCTGCTGCCTGCGAGGTGGAGAGAGAGATGCCCATGTGGATGCTTTCTTTTCTGGCTGCTTTCATTTACACACCCAACCCCGTGGAAAGATTTGTCATCTTTGTATCCTAAACCAAAGCTGCCACCCGATGGATTTGACACCCTCCCTCCGCTCCCAGAGGGAAGCACTGAAGCTATTTCAGCCCTGCTGAAAAGATGTGCTGGTGAGGCTGGACCAGTGAGGCACCAGCCAGCCCACGGAAGAGCAAGCCATCAGGGAGGGGTACAGCTGATGATGCTCCTCCTTTCCCCCCACCTCCCTGGTGCATGTGCAGTTGCACTGAACTTAGCTTCAGAAATGGGATATTCCCACCAACTATCCTCCAGGTGTTGCCTGTTCCTTTCTTTCTCTGTGACGGGGAAAGGATTTGGGTTAATTAGCAAGCCAACAGCTCTGCATCTGCTGCAAGGTTTCCTTGCAGGAGGTCTCTCCGTAATTACCAGCAGCATCCCTTCTCCTGGGATCCCTTGCAGAAGCCTCATCAGGGCCAAAGATACCTTCAGGATGGAGCAGCGTTTTATATATACATATATATATGTATTTAATTTTTTTTTTTTTTAATGTGGGATTGGGCCAAACGGTGGGTGGTTTCAGGTGTGGAGAAACCTTCAGAGGTGGTTTTGCAGGATGCTGTGTCCTGAGTGGGTGCCTCAGCAGATGGCAGCAGTGCCTCTCCTTCAGCTCCAGCAGCTCCTTTAACACAC
>JAOQGH010000001.1:51259161-51289209 GCA_025769975.1 Gallinago jamesoni
GGAGGGGAGTTGAAAAAGGGAAAAAAAGTTAAAGAGGGAAAAGAGAGGGAAAAAAGTTGGAAAGGGAAAAAAAGTCAAAGAGGGAAACGAGGGGGAAAAAAGTTGGAAAGGGAAAAAAAGTTAAAGAGGGAAACGAGGGGGAAAAAAGTTGGAAAGGGAAAAAAGTTAAAGGGAAACGAGGAAAAAGGTGAAAAGGGACAAAAGTTAAAGGGAAACGAGGAAAAAGGTGAAAAGGGGCAAAAGTTAAAGAGGGAAACAAGGGGAAAGAGGAAAAAGGGACAGATTCAAAAAGGAAAAAAAGGGGAAAATGTTAAAAAGGGTTAAGGAAGCAGGAGTATTTGAAAGCAAAGATGGATTTGTGAAACATGAAAAACAATATTTATTGGAAATGTTGATGGATGTAATCATAGAATCATGGAATAGTTTGGGTTGGAAGGGACCTTTAAAGGTCATCTAGTCCTACCCCCCTGCCATGTGCAGGAACATACACAACTAGATCAGGTTGCTCAGAGCCCCATCCAACCTGACCTTGAATGGTTTCAGGGTTGGGGCATCTACCACCTCTCTCAGCAACCTCTTCCAGTGTCTCACCACCCTCAGTGTAAAAAAATAGCCATTTCCTTTAGAATTTTCTTGGATGGATATACGGTCCATCTGAGTTTGTGATTCCTACCTGCTCTTAGATGGATGTCTGGAAAGAACGGATTAATTACATCCTGATCAAACCATGAAGGGAGCCTAAATGATGTTTGCGTTGTGTCTAATGTTAGGAATGTGGTTCCCAACCCAAGGGCAAAATAATATGAAAGAATTCGCTAACATCTGCAAAAGTGATATGTTTATGTTTTCAAACTAATACACAGATTCAAAACATCTGACCTTGCAGCACTTGGAAAATAACCAAACTAAGACTTCTGAAAGTACAGAGATTTGTTTTTAGTTTCAAAGAGAGCAAGTGCATGGAGATATTTTTTCTTAAAACTGTCTTAAAACCTCTTTATTTTGGGGAACTCAAAGTGTGATTTAAAGTTTGGAGGTTTTTTTTGGTTTTGTTGTTTACCCCAGTTGTTTCAGTATTAAGCAGTGCACAAGCTGCAGGTTCTGTTTAGGGCTGAGAAGACAAGATTTGTTAATGAGCTTTATGAATGTTTTATTACAGTACCTGTAACCTACTGCAACAAAGTTCAGTTTTTGTTTTGCTGTGTTTACTTTTATGACGGAATAACAGTCACTGACTGTGTATCCTCAGGTTTTATAGCTCTGGATTGAGGTTAATTGCTTTATTTTTGTTTTAATTTTTAAAGGGCAAGCTGCCTGGAGTGCTGCTGAGTTGAAGCACCAACAGGGATGTCCTGTGATTGAAGCACTTTGGTTTCTAATTTGACTTTTGTGAGAGGCTACCTATTAAAAATGGATTTGCTCATGTTGAGCATGTGAAAAAGAAGCGGCAAAAGTGAATGTGGCAGGCCTTTTCCATTTCAAACTCTTTTTTAGCTAGCTATTGTGCCACAAGTTTGCCCATAAACTGTTTCTGAAAGGGCCTCGGGACTTTAATTCTCAGTGTCCAGCATAAGCAATATAATTCACGTGTAAGCTATGGAGTGGTTACAGCTTCTGCAGTTTTGCTTGCCACTGCAAAAATATATAACTTTCTGGAGGGCAATTTTCCTGAAATTATTTTATGTCCTCACACAACACGCAGGGAGAAAGCTTTTAAAGCGATAAACTTTGTTCCTTCGATGTTCAGGCACTCGTTCCCGGTGGGGTCGCAGCACAGAAACCGGTGAGGTCGGAGCCACCGGCACAGGCTCTGCAGGCACTTTCCCAAACAACACGTGCTGGGTAACAACTACCAGCTGGGTCAAGCTGGACCTCCCCGCTGTCCCCTGTCAGGGTGGCTGGGGCACCCCATCTCCTCCTCCTGCCCTCACCAGCTTGGCCAGAGTGAGGAACCTGCCATCCATCCCACTGCCCTGGGTTAGCAATGGGGTGGCGCTCGCCTGCACCCCCTTGGGAACCCTACAAATGAGTAGAAGGGCTGAGTGACCCCAAGGAGCTCCTTACCCTGGCAGTGGGGTGGGGGGTGGCTCCAGGATGAAGCGCTCTCCTGGCGAAGGCAGGAGAGCCTCTGGCTGCCCACCAGCTGGTAGCCTTCCTGGCACCAGTAGATGAGGACTGAGCCCAAGGAGACGCCTGAGCCTCTGTCCACGTAGTAGTAGCCGTAGCGCGGTGGGGAGAGAGCTGTGCAGGGTGCTGGAGGAGAAGGGGAGACGTTAGGTGGAGGTGGTGACAAAGCCCCTGCTGGTGATGCCTTTGTCGGGGCAGCCGGGTTCCTGCATCACTCCCGCAGGTCTTGAAAGTCTCTGAAACTTTTTTTGCATGATCCTGAGGGATAGGTGTAGGGAAGTCTATTGGCTTTATCTGGAAAATTAGTCTTCTAGTTGCAAACTCTGCAACGTGAGCAGCTACTGAACAGCAGAAATGGGACTGGAAGGGTACAGGGTGGGGAAGGCATGTAGAGAGCAATGCTTAGGAGAGAAAGGAAGAGGACAGGCATTTCTTAATACCCCAATATTCTGGGAGAATACTGTTGGCTGGAACTCTAAGCAATAAAAATACTGTTCTCTGCTATAAAGAGATACATTTTCTATCCCAGCCTTTAAAATTTTTTTCTAATTTCTTACCCACAGCTATTCAGAGCTACTCAGTTATTCTGCTTAGATCATCCTTTCTGCATTGTACTCTTTGCATCTTCATTGCTGTCCTTGTTCCAGCTTTCTAGTATACGGTGAGAGCTGGGAGTGAAGCAGGCTCCAAAAGAGATGTCAGTTTATATGCTTGCAGAAAAACCCTGGATAGACTAACGGAAGGCCAAGGAAATGTGGATTAATAGATTCCTGTGTAACAGGTGTCACAGGTTCCAATATCCTGAATTAAAGGAAAATACTCTGATCAACTCTAGTTAAGCCAAGCTTAAATCCCGCAGGCAGTGCTGGGCTCTGTCTAGCTTTGAATTTTGAGGGGAATTCCAAGTAAAGCTAAAGCAAGAGAGAGGTTTGGTTTGGTCTCTTTTTGCTGAGAAGATATAGGCTTCTCCTCCAGAGGGGCTGACAAGAAACCAATCAGGTTGAATATGATCAGACTTTCTCCAGGTCCAATAATGCTGTTAGCAGGCGGTAGAGATGTCTACATGATTCAACTCAGTGGTGTCAGGAGGGCTGCCCAGGTGCCTGGACTAGATCTGTTGTATGGGTAAATTGTCTGGCACCGGCTAGCACCCTCCCAAAAAATCCCTCGCTGTGGTTTGGAGATAAAGTGGGCCAGAGACTGTTCCTAACTGGCATTTTGGAAACAACATACAGCTCATAAAGGTTTGGTAAGGTGAAGGGTTCAATAGGATGGCATAGGCTGCTCGGTGCCGCTGCACACAGATGGAGGTGGGCAGGCTGCCTGCACTGGGGGGGCGGTCACCCCATGGCAGCCCTGATGCTGTGTCCCACTCGCTGGGGAGTGGCACGTGCTCGGCTCTAGGAAGTAGATTTGAAAAAAAAATCACCCTCAGCATTTGGAGATTATTTGTGCTTTTAAAAGATCTCCATCCTCGTTTCTTCCCAAGGCTCCCAGCTCAGCCCTTGGGGACAGGGATGTGTTCAGCAAACCTGTCCCCTGGTCCATCGTAGTACACATAGAGATTAACACGGAGGAGAACTTTACTCTTAAAGACAGTCAAACATCAAATTTCCTCCCTGTCCCTTAGACTTTGCCTCTGATAGGACACATCTCTCCCAGATCACAGAAGCTGCTGTGGCCGTGAGGACCACACAAAGACTTGCAGTTCCTACATGTGCCCTAGGTGTGCCTCCACACCCACAGGGAGAAACACCTTCATGCTATCATCAACCCATCCCCGCATCCTTCACACCGGGCATCTGCACGGTGGGGCCCTGAGCAGCCCCGCAGAGGGAGAGGTGGGAGATTGCTCGCTCAAGTACCTGAGATGTTGCTGTGCACGTAGGTCCCGTTGGCAACGTCTGTGGGCAGCCCCTTTCTGACGTGTCCTGCCCCGGGTGAGGCGGTCCCAGGCCCAGCAGCATCACTCCAGGCAAAGCTCAGGCAGCTCCAGGGCAGCAGGCAAAGAGCGATGCATTTCCCAAACCTTTGTCCCATCATGGTTTGGGGAAACACAGCATCGTCGGGTGCCCAGCCGTCCCAAGTGCCTGCCGTTTCCCTTTGCTTCTGAGCAGGAGTCAGCTGGGCTCTTAGGGCACTAAGCCCCGAGCTGCAAAGCCAGCAGCTGCTCTCCCCCTGGGGCTTTTCTTCTCCTCCGCCTCGGCACAAGCCCCGTGTCCCTGCTCCTAGCGCTGCCAGCCCTGCTCTGCCCGCTCGGCTCAGCGGCTCCAAAGCCCCGCAGAGAAACCAGGCGAGGGAAAGGGAGGGAGAAGCAGCAAGCGCTCGGGATCCATCTTTTACAGCTCCCTCCTGCAGGGACTGGCTGTCACCATCTCTCCGGGTGCTGGAGCTGCACTTCAGGCACACCCCCCCCAACTCCTCCTCTTCTACCTGCCAAAATCCACACTCGAGCTCTCTGCTGAGACTCCAGGGCTGTAGACCCTCACACGCTCATCTCTTCCTTCCCACCAGAGCCCAGGGATAATTTTCTGTAAACAGCAGTGGAGTGGGATGTGTGCCACGGGAATCAAAAGAGTTTCATAGCAGCAGCTCCACCAGCTTTGCTGCTGTGGGAAACAGAGAGGAATCTGTTTTCCCCTTTTCCTTGGGGTTCCCTCTGCGCAGCATCTCTCTGCCTGTCACTTCAGGCCCTGATGTTTTATAGCTGGTGGGGCTGCAATAGCTTTTGTCTCCTGGGATGTAAGTTGTTCTTACTCGTCCCTACCTCCTGGCCCCTTGTTCACACCCAGGAAGAGGTGACAAGGTTTTGGCACAGGTGATGCCTCTGTGCTGAGGCTTTCCCTAGCACGGCCAGTAGACCAGCCACGCTACCAGCAGGGTTTTGCAGGGTTTTTTTGGATCATCCCCTGCTGTGGCTGTCATCTTCCCTCCTTGCACCCCCTGGAGCTCCCCTCATCTTGTGTGTCTCCCCCTCCTGTCCTGCATCCTTGCCTGTCCTGGGGCAACCTGGGACTTACTGCAGGTTTAAGGGGGAAAGCCCAAGCCACTGTTCGCTAATAGCATTGGCACAAATACAGTGGCCTCTGCAGCTGGGTATGAGGACATTACAAGTTCTTACAGCTTGGCAGGGAGATGGCCTGGGCTTTGTGGGTCTGTTTTTGTTTGCCTTTCTTTTATATGTGCGGCCTGCAGCTGCAGCCACTGTGCTTGGCTGGGCACGGCTGCCCAAGTGGATCTGGGGGGGGGGCAAATTGTTGCCTTGGATGTGTGGGCAGCTCCTGTTTGTGAAACCAAGCAGTGGTCTTATGTTCTTTGTGTGATTTACTGCAGTTCATGAAGGGGAAATAAAAATGTCTGAGGGACTCTAACCCCTGTCCCATCCCATCCTGCCCTGAGGGATGCAGCCAAGGGGGGGTCTGTGGCAAGGAGGGGAGCTCTGTGGTCCCTCCCCAGCACTGGGATACCCTCCCTCTCACACCCAGGGTGGCTCAGCAGTGGTCTGGCCTCCCTTGCACTAGCAGAGGGATGTCTTGTCACTTCCATGGGACTTTGGACCTGGGAACACCTTCATCCTACTCTATCTGTCTCTCAGACACTCCCTTTTGTTTTTGGCCGTGCTGGTACCTCTCTGGGCTTCTCTCCAGGGGATTTACTTTCTCTCCCAGGAAAACCTGTTCCAGCCTCCCATGACTCATAATGATCTTGCTCAAAACTGCTTTAATTTCCTCTCTTTCCTGGATAATCCTTCTTAAACTGTGAGCTTTCCTTGGCTCCCCTCAGAGAATGGGCTGGAGAGGGGGGGACACCTCCCTGGCTCAGTGAATATTGCTGGTTTCTTGGGGTTTTTTTGTTTTGTTCTTTCTTTTCCCCTTCTGACTGAGGGCATTTTGCTGTTTTTTTTTTGTGCGGTGAAGGTGAGTTTTGTGGCAGGCTGGGCAGTGTGAGAGCGTAACACAGACAGCAGAGGAGCCAGCCTCGGGGCATGCCCTGGGATGCAGACACTGTCATCTCCAAGTGGCTGGGAGCTGGGGATGCGCCCAGCTGGTCGGACAGGACCAACTGGTCCCTCTGCTGAGCCTGAGCACGGTGCTGCGTGTGCCTTCTCCTGCTGTGGCTCAGGAGGTGGCCCCATCGCCACCAATGGCTGAGGGACGGTGGGAAAAGCCTTCTGCCCTCTCCCCACTGCCAGATGTGTCCTGCTGCTGAACAGCTGGGGGCCGAGCACGTGCTGCAAGCATGGCCTCCAGCGCGGGGCCGGTGGTGCTAAGTCTTGTCACATGTGCTGGGGAATGAATGGGCTCAGCAAAAGCTCGGGGACACAATAATCACGCTTGAGCTTGTGCTCAAAATGCCCGGTAGATGACATGGATTATTCCTTTGCTAATGCTCTTAAGAGCTATTCCAGGGCCTGAGAGAGATAAAAGGGCTTATTACTGCAAAATCAATATCCTGCTGGGGGGTGAATTTCAACACCATTCCCTGCGCCCTGCTTTCTGGTGGGAGTTCTCTGCGCAGAGCTGGGGAGCCAGGCATGGGGCTGTGCAGGCAGAGGCAGGGGATGACCCTGGGCTCAGGCGAGGAGCGTACCCATGACCCAGCTCGGTGATCCCTTTCCTTGACGGGAAGGCAAGAAGGAAGTGGGAGGTAGCAGAGGAGTTAGTGTGGCCAAGGGGCTGCAGCTCTTCTCGCTCCAGGGTCTTGGCTGCGGGATCCCCCCTTCCTGGTCCACCACAGCAGCCTGCAAGGCAAAGCTCAGCTGATGGCCTTCAAAGCTGGCTGAAGGCTTCTCAGGTTTCTCACAGCTGCCCTCAGATTTCCCTGGGCATCTACTCAGGGATAAAGCTTTGCTGAGCCATGGTGGGATCTCCCCCTACTTTCTCCTGTGCCTCTTTGAACCTTTTAAGTACCCCCTTTGCAAAAGCGCCCCTCTCGCGTGTTCCCGCCTGCATGAGTGCAAAGCTCCTTTCTGGGAGCCTTGGAACGGTGCATCCTCACTGGCATTACTTAATGGACTCTGCTGATATATACAATGAAATGCTAAATATGCAACGAACTGCAATCATACAGTGCACTGGATAACCAGAGATAAGTAAGTCTGTACAACAGGGGGTTTGTGCTGGTCCCTCTGCACTGGGGATTGGTAAAGTTCAGTGTGAAAGTGGCCAGGGTAGTTTGACCAGGAAAAGAGTTCTCATTTAGAGCTTGCAGAAAAAAGCGGCCTCATGCCAAGATCTGTGGGGCTGGAAATGCACCCCCTGATGTAAAAATGCAGGGAGATCCCTTCAGAGAGGAGATCTGGCAAAACTGTGTGCATCTGGTGATTTTGATGCCTGAAGATTTGGCTGTCCCAAAAGTGAAGCTCATAGCTTTACTGATGGTGTTTAGGGCAAAGTTGTCCCCCCCTGTAATGCAGTCCCGGCCTGAAGATCTGAGAATATCAAAGCTCTACAGGAGAAATACGGACCAGAGTTTATTTCTGTCACACTTGATTCCTGTGTGTAGGTGATTGATAGCATGTCCCTCTTCACACAGGAGCTCTCTGCAGCTGGTCTGGGAGGTTCACTGCCTCAGGAAGCCATGAAATAAATTAAACAGATAGTTAACCTGAGGAGGGCTGGGGTGGGGTGGCTAAAACGGCTTGATGGAGCATTAACACCGTTTGCTACTTATTAAGAGAAGGGTAATATGCTTCAGGCCATCTGATGATCACCATTCAGCTAGGATCCTTAGCTGAATGGAGATAATCAGATGGCCCGAAGAAGTCCTTTTTCAGTCTTTTATACTTCCCTGGTGTCATGTTCTGATGACTTGATTATTGGTTGCTGCCTTAAACAGGTTGCCTGTAAAATCCTCATTCTTTTCATGTTGTAATAGGATTATCATACAAGATGATGACGTTTGTACCTAAACCGAAGTACACAGCAGTTTACATACGGAATAAGTGAAGCTATCTAGAAGGTGAACTTTCTAAAGATCAGCACACAGCTCATCAAACAGGCCCAACCCACACAGAAAATGCAAGTACTGTTCAATCAACAATGAAGCAACAAGTTTCAAGGCTGTGCCAGGAAAACAGGGAAATGTCTTACTTCTCTGATACCCCCTCACATCCTTACCTACGGAAGAAGTTTCTTCTGCTGTCAGTTACTGATTCACTCAGTCCAGGGAAGGGCTGCTTTCCAGTTTGGTTTGAATACCGGTCCTCTAATCAGCTGGAGAGAAGGAGTCACTTATATAAGCCAAGGGAAACGAAACGCTTCTGGGATACAGCTCACATGAATAGCTAGGACTGAGTGCTGGTTGATTCCTAAACTCCAGCTTCTGCATCTTGTCACCCTGTTTCTTTAGGGCTGTGTTGGCTGGGACCAGTGGCAATTTGGGAGGCTTTCCTCTTCTTACCAGTCTTTCTTTTTCAAGGCAGTCGGTGAAGGCAAGTGGAAGGCATGACCCCCTCCTCAGACAAAGAGCTCAACGGGCTAGATAACCCCAGCTTCGTGGTGAGTCTGCTCATCTCTGAAGGGTAATTCTTGCATAAACGGGTGCGAGCCCTGCGAAAGGAGGAGAAAGGGAAAGCCAGGGGGCTCAGACTGGCTGCAAGGATGCTGGTGTGTGGTAAACGTCTGTCTCAGCTCCTTTATTGACAGGAATCTGAGGAATGATTTCCTCACTGCAGCCTGCTGCTGCTGCTGCAGACTCGGTGTACTTTCTGCTCTCTGGTGCCCTTTTCACTTCTTTTCTTTCCATTATTTCTAAAATGATAGCATAGATGAATGGCAGTGCAAGTGTACCTGTACTGAAAAGCAAGCGAGCTCGTGGCTTCATGTGGTTGTGTCCCTGGGAAGAGCATTTCATGTATTAATTAGTAAAATTACAATAGCAATTTAGCCTAGTGATGACTGTGTTTCTTTGTCTTCTGGATCTATTTCTAGTGGGGTAGATTGGCAGAGAGGTGGGGGAAAAAGGGATTTGAGAGTCAGCAGGGGAGAGCACCCTGTAAGGTTCCAGCAGGGTGGTAAAAGCTGCACATAATTTGTCAATTCAGGGGTGTGCAGTGCCCTGGAAATGCTGTGGGCTCTAACAGCCCTGGGGCAAGGGCATGGTGGTGTCATTCCCTGTGGTGGACGGAGTGATTAACTTCACAAGTTAGAGTGAAGTAGTGAAATATTTATTAAGGTGAAGCAGTGATTTAACAAAATCAGTAGTAAGTGCGATAAAACCAGTAGTAAATGTGGTAGTGTTTTATGAGACTCAATATCAAGGTACACTCTGTTATTTACTGCATAGAGGACAGGGTCACACAAGCTGTCAGGGAGACCCTCCCATTGAGTCATGAGGTTCAGAAAGGACCCCCTTGCTTTCTAAACTCCTTCTCAGAGAGGAGTCTAGGTGAGGCTGGATCCAATCCTAGTCCCAGACTGGGTCAATGGTTTATGTCTAAAGGATTATCTATGTGCAATCAATACTTTACATTACTTAGCTAAGATTTCAAAGTTTAGCATGCTATTAGTCACTCACTGAGAATCTGTTGCAGCAAGGAATCTCTCAGACTCGAGGAATAGAACCTTAAGTAAGTGTCCTCACAAAAGGGGAGATCCTGGCATGCAGCCCACTGCCATACAGGAGAGCTCCAAGGGCTCTTGGGCTGTCTGCTATTTATAGAGTAAGGTAACTGACCTACAGTCATATACTCATGGAAACAAAATTTCTAGGTCCCCACTCCAGACAGTATTTTGACTATGTTGCCAGCCATCCCCCAAAGTTCAGGTGCAAGTTATCACAACTGCTGTTGTGATGGTCATGGTGGCCAAGGCCCGAGCAGGAGTGAGGGGGGGGGGGAAGGGGGGAGCAAAACAGGGAGAGCACACAGCCACATGCCCCCTTCCTATCTCATGGCAGGGGTCACCTCAATTAGAAACTAAAAGATCTGCTTGTGTTCTGACAGTAGGTGTGAGAGTTGGGGTCCTGACATCCCTCGGTGGACCACGGTAAAGACCACCTGCATGGGGAACCTTGGAGGAGACATTTATCCTCTTGGTGTCCAGGTCACCCATTTCTCAGATAATTCCTGGTGAGCTCACTGTGAGCAGTGGGGATGCTGTACCAGCCACAGGCAGAGCCTCAGGGAGGTGCTTGGAGTGATGCAGAGTTTTTCTTTCACTATTGATAATGGTCTCTATTTCTACCTGTTCTACCATAATGTAGATCAGGCTTGTGACTTCCTCGGTTTAAATCATCCCGAAGGAGGTAGAAGACAGAGGTCCTTTTACCTGTGGTTCAAGTAGCTCGGTTTCTGAACAACCTTCTTGATGTACTTATTTAAGATGTTGTCAAGGGCCCTGATGCTTTGTCTGGAGGCTGATGCACACAGAGAGCATCCTGGTCCCCTGGGATCATGGGAGCAGCTGGGCTGAGAACCACCACCGGTGGTTCCCGGTTCCCACTCCAGGCAGTGCCTGCCTTGTCCTCCTGCCAACATCTCAGTATCACCTTCTCAGTTAGAATGGACCTCCAGAGATCAGCTTGTCCAACCCCTGCTGCTCAAGCAGGGTGACCTACAGCCAGTTTCCCAGCATTCTGTCTAGATGTTTTTTTAATATCTCTAAGAGTGGAGACTCCACGACCTCCCTGGACAACCTGTGCAGTACTTTGTCACACTCACAGTGGAAAAGTGTTTCGTTTTAAGACAGGACTTCCCGCATTTCAGTTTGAGCCCATTGCCTCTGATCCTTTCTCACCCTGTTATCTCCACTCCATCCTTCTCCCACCGAACCCTTCTTGCTCCCCTCCAGCTCCTGGGGAGGGTCAGGCATTCCTGTGATGGTCATGTGGGGCTGTTACTGGCATGGGCTCTGCCTGGCCGGAATATGACTCCTGATTAACTCGGGAAAAGTTGCAAAGCAAGGAAGGGAGCTTATTGCTGTCCTCCTTGCTTAAGGTTCATCTGCCTGTGGTGTTGTTCAGGAGTAGCTGCCCCCAAATAACTCCATGCATGGGCAGTCTTGAGTACCTTGCTGTACATTTGTTAATCCACGGCTCAGGCTCTCTTGTTCTGAAATGAAAATGTCTCCACAGGGAGTTATTCAGGAATGCCTTTTGCTCTTGAGGTTCATGCCTGAGTTCAGTTTGAATTAACTCTGCCTTCACCTATCTATTTTGAGGTATCTGTAATGCTCCCAGCCTGCCTAGGCTGGATAAATACACTGTGTTTAAAACGTATTACATAGCATATTTTCAACAGTGTGATATAAAGTGGGACTTTGGAGACTCAGCCATGAGAATGGAAGCCTGGAGGTTTCAGGCTACTGATGGAGCCCTTCAGGATTAACCTGCCACACCTGCAAAATTTACAACTGAATGTAACATTAATTTTACATCCCTATTCCCTGACCATGGCATAAACTGTCTGCCTCCATCACTAGGTAGACCATGAATGTTATTGCAGCCACCTTGCTTTGCTGGGCATCTTGGTGTCTTCAGGTCCCAGCAGGACTTAGAAAAAAAGTAATAAATAGAAGCTTGTTTCTGACAAGCTGGTTGAACTTCTCCTGACAGCAAGTTTCTGTCCCTGCCTGACAGAGCAGGGCATCCCGGCCCAGAAAAGCCCTCTGCTGCTGGCATGCCGAGAGCTCACTGGCTAGAAAAGGGTTGATGAAACAAATATTTTGAGGCCTTAATTAGCTTTTGCATTTGGCTGAAAATGTGGCTTCTCGGGCAGCCTCCCTCTACCACACGTGTGTGCAGGGGTGTGTGTATGCACAGGCAGGACATGTGTGTGCGCACATGGGGTGTCCGTGTGCCCAGGCAATGTGTGTGTGTGTGTGTGTGTGTGTGTGTGTGTGCACGTGTGTGCTCAGGGAGCAGGGAGGGTTGGAAGGAGGAGCGCACAACTGGGGGGTATTTGCTTAGCTTAAAAACTGTGGTGACTGAAGCAAAGCAATATTTTGCTTTCCTTAGCAAAACGCATCTTTGCATAAGTAAACTCTGCAGGCGTACCGCTCCCCGGGGAGCCCTGCAGCTCCTGGCTGCCCGGGGAGGGGATCTGAGCCTTCCTGGGGAGCTATTTCAAGCCCTGACACATCCCTGAGACCCCAGATCCCTAGGCTGTTTCCCGGTCCCCGGTGCTGCCCCCACCCTGGGGCATCCCTCCAGGTGCTGTTCCCCATGGCAGGTGACCAAGCTGGGGCAGCACCCCATAGTCCTGCTCTGAAATGGATGCAGGTCCACTGGTGTCCATGTGTTTCACACAGTTCCTCTGCAGGAGCAAGGTTTTCTTGTAAGACAAAGGGCAGGTGTGTTTATCAAGGCAGACTGTTTGTTAAGGGTGAGTGTAAGGAGATTGGAAAGAGAAGACAGGAAAATTAAATAGAAAACGTGGTTCTGCTCTGTAATTAGTGGTGACCAAGTTCTTTTAGCATATTTTATCAAAAGCGCTGTTTGGGTGGGGCAGCCAGAAGGGACAGAGACCAGGGCACAGTGCAGGTTCCTCTGATTCCACGGCACTTTCTTGTTTCTGGCTGCAGTTTCTCCATCATTAGCTAGACATTAATGATACTAACACACTTAGTCCAGATGTCCCTTTGAGGCTGACACTCCCTCTCATGTCTCTTCTGGTCTAGATATGCACACGCATATAGAAGTTTTCCAGTTTAATCTCCCCTTGTTTCTGGTTGGTTTTTTTTTAATCCTGCCCTTGTTGAAAGCTACACAAGGTACAAGGTGTTCCTGCAAGATGTGGAGCTGAAAGAAAGGCAGCTGCTAAGTGCCTGCAGGTCCAGGCTGTGGCTAATGAAGGGTTTCTCCTGTTTGCCAGGGTGAAGATGGAAGCCACTACTGCTCCTTACCGGATCGTCCTGCCCGAGGCCCAGAGGATGGTGGGGGCACTGGCCACAGCAGCAGCAAGCTTGCCTACACCGTCACGGACGTGCCCCCCTGGTACCTGTGCATCCTGCTGGGCATTCAGGTGGGATGGGGGAGCAGGTGAAGCCTGGGGATGGGTGGAAGTTCAGCCACTTAATGGGGGTGAAAGCTGAATTTGGGACTGCTTCATCTTCACGGGGCACAAATGAAGCCGTAGGGCTGGGTCTTGGTGAACTCAAGCCCTTCCTGCTGCCTCCCATGCACCAACTGTTACCCTTGTGCCCACAGCCACACTGTGCCCCTTGAAGTGCTAGTGAGAAGGCAGAGTCCCAGGGTTGAGGCCAAATAGTTAATAAGAACAAGTAGGATACCTCGGCTGAAGGCAGCCAAATGTCTAAGGGCTTCTGAACCTCTCCCTTCCCACGGCAATGCAAACTAAGTAGAAGGGCCAACACTTTGGATGAAGTCCATACTCAGGTGTGTCAAATGACCCAATGCCACCAATGCCACACTGGGTATGGAGCCACAGGGAAGAGAGACTTCAGTGTGGTCAAGGTAACAATGGACTGTGCTTGGAGCTTGGTGGGCATCTTGTACTTTGTTTCCTTAAACAGTCATCTGAAATCTAGAGTGTGTTATACCAAGGTTTTCTAAACACATCTGCATCATAGTTTTAATAAAATATGCTTTTAATGAGCACAGTGGATTTCTCAGTGCCACCAGTTCCCCCACTGCAGTCCTGTGCTCTGAGGTGAGAACTAACAACTAAGATTAATATTTAAAGCAAAAATAAGTTTGACAAATTAATTTCACATTTAGTAATTAACTGAAGGTCATTGTAGGAATATGTCTGTGACTTCTGAAAAATGCAATGCCTGATTTTTCCGTTCTTTGGCATCCATTTTTTATGGTTATCTGTAATTGTACTGTGTGAGAAAAGCTACTGATAGCAAAGAATGAGTAGCTCAGATTTGCCAACTTTTTAAGTGGTGCAAGTGAGATTGAAACATTTGCACTCACTTTGCCTGAGATCTCTCTTGGGATCTACCTTGGGATGTCCCCACCTTCCTTGAAGAGTAGCCCCAACAGCTTTGTCTGGAGGTGCTGGGGTTAAACTGGTTGTGTCTGACAGTGGTCTGGGGAGTCCAGAGTACTACAAAAGGTCTTTGGGCATGGAAAACAGGAGAAGTTTGTGGGGGTGTGTTGCAGTTGTTGTAGGTACTTTGGAACAGCCCCTAACAGAGCACTGAATTTGCCAAAAAAGAGAGTGGGTAGTACTGGTACTGCCCAAACACAAATCTGAGTAACTTTTTAGATTCACCTCAACAACACAGTAATAATATACAGCCAGTTCTGTGTCCTTCTTCACCCAGTCTTTCTCTGTGGCTCCTAGCATTTCCTGACAGCCATGGGAGGTCTGGTAGCCATCCCGCTGATCCTCTCCAAAGAGCTTTGCCTCCAGCACGACCTCCTCACCCAGAGCCACCTGATCAGCACCATCTTCTTTGTCTCAGGGATCTGCACCCTGCTACAAGTCCTCTTTGGAGTCAGGTAGGCCAAATGCAAGAAATGGGACACATGACAAATCAGTTTCCAGATGCAGTTATTACATGCTAAGCCACCAGTCTGCTGTAGAGTTTGTCTATCAGTGAGGGTCATTTGCTACCCTGGGGCAATCAGGACATGTGCCAAAGCATCCTGAAATCACTGTAGGTGACAATTTTGCAGGACTACCTTGCTGTTCTGAGTTTTGCATCTCCTGGTACTTGATGCTTCTTTCTTTGGGCTTATAAGGAACCCGTCCTACAAAATAATAAAGCATTGAAACACACAGTAAGCAGTATCTGCTTGCTCCTTACCACAACAATCCTCCAGCAGAGGCAAGGTTTGTCTGATATGGGCCCACTATCAAAGGATCACAGAGCCTGTAGGAAGCTCTGGGGTAGGGGATAATTGGGAGATAACAAAGCCTATCTGTCACCCCTTAGGGACTGTTGGGAGGAGCTCTGTAGTATATACCATTAAGCGGTACCACTTCCCGTGCTCAGGGATTTGTGACAAAATCTGAATGTAAGCAAGGTACATACTCTGTGCTGCTGAGCTGGTAAAGAGCAGGTGGTGAGGAGATGAGCGTGGAGTTGCCGTTCCCTACCCAGAAAATTAAGTACTTAATCATAGTCATTGAATCATAGAATGGTTAGAGTTGGAAGGGACCTTAAAGATCATCTATTTCCATGGGGAGGGGCACCTTTTACTGGGCAAGGTTATTCAAAGCCCTATCCAGCCTGGCCTTGAACACTTCCAGGGATGGGGCATCCACAGCTTCTCTGAGCAACCTGTTCCAGTCTCTCACCACCCTTACAGTAAAGAATTTCTTCCTAATATCTGATCTAAATCTCCCCTCTTTCAGTTTAAAACTGTTACCCCTCATCCTATTACTCCACTCCCTGATAAAGAGTCCCTCCCCATCTCTCCTGTAGACCCCCTTTACGGACTGGAAGCCCACAATAAGGTCTCCCTGGAGCCTTCTCTTCTCCAGGGTGATAATAAGAGACACGACTGCAGGCATGCTGCCTTGCCACAAAGATCCAATATCTTTGCTGACCTTGCAAAATTTCTTTTATTCCCCTTGTCATAACTCTGGGCTCCCTCTCTCTTTCCACAAGCTGTTTTTTCCTCCAATATGGTGGGAACAAAGGCAAAAATCCCACATTCTTTAGCTTCCAAATCTGAGGGACCTGGTTAAAACTCTTCTACCACCAAATCACCAGTCAACTACCAGCTCCACAAAATGTTTTTACTGCTCGTTTCTTTCCCAGTGCATCTTTTCAATCTCTGTCTGTCTTAAGAAGTGGCTGTAGGCAATATTCCCAGAGGGTGTTCCCCTTCTACATGGCTATAGGATTAGTAGAGGAGGTGGGACACCCTGGCCATGAAAAAGAGAGAATCTGGTTCTCAGCTTGGTTAAATTCAGGCTGGGGTGCATGACCGTGGCTGTGGCTGCTGGTGCAATTCAGACCAGAATCCTCCCAGGCACCCCCCAAATGTCTTGATGAAAACCTGACCTGTGCCATCCCCTGCTCACTGTGGGCTGAGGATGAAAGAGTGGCAGGGAGCCTCTCCCGTGGCTGAATAGCTAAATGAGGAACAACAAATCAAATTAAGTGGTAAAGAGTTGTTCCCATAGGATAAGCTTGAATGGCTTTTGCTGTGCTGAGGACGCAATTGCCTCATTGCTGGCGCCAACTATAAGGCGTGAGGACATTCCTGCGGGAAAAGTGGGATGCCTGTGGTGTGTCTGAGGCAAACCAAGCCTGAGGACACAGTTAGCAGCAGATTTTTTTTTTCTCCTTTTACTGTTTTCTGAAACCCTGTAGTAGTTGATAACCATAAGTCACCAACAAGATAACCATGAAAGTGGTAAATACAAGTTGGAGGGGATGCTTTTCCTGGGGAGCCCTTGGCTAAGGGCTCTGCACAGACCCCAGTATCCATATTTAAGAAAGACCAATTCAGAGGAGAAGAGCTATGGAGATGTTCTGTTAATGTGGCATGGGGAGGGAGACTGTACGTCTTACAGAGGCTGGCCCCGTTAGCCTGGCAAAGTGGCGGCTCAGGGGAGGTACGGCTGCAGCCTGAAACCAGTGTGGGAGAGAAATGGGGGAGGATCAGGCAGGGAGAAACTATTTTGGCTAAAAGACCATGCTGGCACATGAACATGGATGAGAACTGGCCATGGGGATGGGGACGTTCCCACCAAGAGCAAATGCCGTTTGGGAGCAGCTCTCCAGAAGCAGTAGCCAAGGGAAAAGCCCGACCCACTGCAGCCTGCAGCTCAGTTGTGTTACACAGCATCAAAAAGCAGCAACAGGTCCCAGTCAATCCCTGGAAAGAGGCTCCTGAGGGGAGACACAGGTTACTTGCCATTATGGGGGTGAGCCCCCCTTAGCAGATGCTTGGACATCGTGTAGTGATGAGCAGGGGATAACTTTTCCTTCTCTAAACCTGCAGCTTTCCCTGGAAAGAGCTCAGCGTGCCCCATGCCCCTCGCCTCAGCACTCCAGTTTGCTCTGAGCCCACACATGCCAGCACTGGCTGTGAAATAGCTCGAGGGCCATCGCAGCGGGAGCTATAAATCTATTGTTAATTCAACAGTGGTGGCACTGGGCCTTTTCTGTTTCTTTTTGTTTGTTTTTTTGCTTTGCCCAGCAAAATCCTTTGATGGCTGCAACGTGTTTGGCTGAGTGCTGTGAAAAAGTGACTCCATGGGTGACTGATATTCAAATATAACTTACTGGAAAAGGCACCGACTGCTTCAGTTGCTCAGGGCATGACTAATTGCAGTGGTATAAATATTTATTTTAGGTGGCAGAGATGTGGTGCTGTTACAGCTATGCCATCTCTTATTTTCCAGTGCTTTCCAGAGAGTGGTGGAAATGCCTCTGCTTGAGGGAAACCCATGCCCTGCCGAAGCGCTCACCTGGCTTGCTGCCCTGCCGCTTTTCTGAGTAGGCACAGTGAGAGCTCCTGGCACAAGGAGATGTTGCTCTGGGGGCTGCTCCCAGGGATGGTTTCTAGATGGAAGAAGCTGAGACACTTCGGAGGTTTCCCTCAGCTTGTTCAGAACTCCTGTGCCAGCCTGCACCCTCGGGCAGCTTTGGGTTTTTCAAGCATGCTAGAGGAGCAGCCAAAACAGCTTGCACTGCAATGGGGGCTTAATGCCAGTGGTGGCTTCTCTGTCTCCATTTCTCCCTGTGTGGAACAAGAAGAGGCTGGCATAGCTCACAGGAACACCAGCTCCACTGTACAAAGCTCTGCATGAAGCCAGGGCTGAATACCTCTGGAGGTGCAAGCTTCTTGCTAGCCTGAGGAGTTTCCAGAGTGAGGGTTACTCCAAGCCAGGAGACGTGGTGTGAGGGGAGGGCCGAGGTGTCACCCAGCCAGCACGTTCAGCCCTGTCCATGCAAGTCTCCTTTTCAGTGTCGGTGGAAACAGGGCAGCGTCATTAGCTTTAAAAAACTACTAAAAGCCAAGTCACATTTTCCACAGTCTGAGGATGGTTGTGATGACGGGAGGAGCCAGTGCATCTCCTTGTGTTCATGAGCAGGTTGTGAAGAAAACTGAGGCAGCTGAAGGGGACAGCAAGCAACTGGATATTGGCAAGACTTGGGCCTAGGTCGATGCTGAGCTTTTCTGCAAAGTCTCACCGTCTTTCTTCCTTAATCTTCTCCCCTCCTCCAGCTTTTTCCTTTGGTTGTTGTTTTTCTACGTGCAGCTCCATGGTCTCGTCACACCTTAGGAGGATTGCTTTTTCATTAACGTAGGGTAGCAGAGTTTGACTCCAGCACTGATGAGCCTCCTCATTGGCAGTGCTTGAACCCGAGCTATTCCTTCCACATACCTTGCTCTTGAGTGCGATGGGCAGCAATGCCCACCCATGTTCAGTGATGGGGAACTGCAGAACATTTCAAAAGATACCAGACCAATTTTTAATGTATTTCACTTTCCTTTCACTAACTCCTATGGAGCTGGGTTTCTAGCATTCTTGCTCATCATCTTTCCCCTCTGCTCTCCTTCCAGGTTGCCTATTATTCAAGGAGGCACTTTTGCTTTCCTGACCCCAACCCTGGCCATGCTGTCTCTCCCCAAGTGGAAGTGCCCTGCCTGGACACAGAACGCTACCCTGGTGAACACCTCTTCACCAGAGTTCATTGAAGTCTGGCAGACACGGATGCGAGAGGTATATTGCATTTTCAGTGGCACCTGCTCTGTCTCAGGGCTGTTTGTTTTTAGAAAAGCACCTGACCATGTCATGGCCATCAGTGCTGGAGAGCCCACCATCTCCAATGGACCTTGGTCCTTGCCCTGTTGCAGCTTCCTGAGAATTTAGCCTCCATTAGGAACGCAAATTTTTCTCTGCTGCTGAACAGGGGACCCGCAGACCTCAGGTGATTTATGGTCCCTGCAAATACTCCACTGGTCTTTGCAACCAGATCCCTTCTCCATGGAGCATAGTTAGCCTTGAGGAAGGAAGGGAGGGAGGATGTTTCCAAGGAAGGGATCCTGCCTAAGCACACGTAACCTAGTAAACAGAAATGCAAGGGCAGAACTTAGTGCAAATGTTAAAGAAAATTGCATTCTTAGGTAGTCAAAAGAGAGGAAGAGAGGTTGGGGATCCCACTGCCTTGTTCTACATTTATTGCCTTGTCAGAGTAAGCAGCTAAATTTGCCTCTGTTGATCCATTCTTTGGGGTGGTTTGCAAAGCACCTGGGAAGTCTTGCAAGCTCATGAAGGATTTACCATGTAGCACAGGCTGCCTTCCCTACTGGTAGATGTAAATCTATTACAAGGGCACTGTTGTCTTCTCCTTTCAGGCTGGGTGCTTCCCCCCAGCCCCTCTGTTTCTCTTCCCTTTGGAGTTGTGGGAGGGAAGCAGCTCTCAGCACCACAGAGGACACAGCCAGTGTTTATCACCAAATCTGTGAAAGCAGTGAGCACGCTTGCCGAATGCCTGGAGCTGATGTGAGCAGCCCAGCCCATTTCAGGATGTAATTGCTGGCTACTTAGCAGTGGTTGTCAAACACAGGAAAGTTCAGGGTGATAAATGTGTCCCTGGAGGGAAACCCATACTCAGAAAAAAACAGGTGCTGTAATGACCCACTTGCTTTACCCAGTGTGCTGAGGTGCCCCAAGCCCTTCCCAGATGGGAGATGAGTGGAGACCATGGTCCTGCTCCTGTTTTCGGGGCAGGAGCTTTTCCACTGCGTGTCGGGGGAGCAGGAAGAGAGGGTGCAGGGAAGCTGAGGCATGTTTGGGTGGCCCAGGAGGACAGGGATGAGGGGGTCTGTGGAACAGAATTAGCTCTAGTAAGGACTAAATCCATCAGCCGAGGGAGGAGTTGGTGTGCTGGTACTTGAGTGATCCTTCCCCACGCGCAATGCTCAGCCTGGCTTTGCTGTAGTCAGTGGGAAGCCTCTGTGCTGGTCTGGAGGCTGAGCTTGGCTCTCACACTGGCTTCACACTGACTTATTAAGAAAAGGCTCCACAGCTGGAACTCCTTTCAACCTCTTCCTCCATTTCTCCAGGTGCAAGGAGCTATCATTGTAGCTTCCTGCTTTCAAATCTTCGTTGGATTTTCTGGCCTGATTGGATTCCTGATGAGGTTCATTGGCCCCCTGACAATTGCCCCCACCATCACCTTAGTTGGACTCCCTCTCTTTGACTCGGCGGGGGATGACGCTGGGCAGCACTGGGGCATAGCGTTCATGTAAGTCTCACTTCCCCGTGGAAAAGCTGAGCATACACAAACTGCCTGCCTCTACTGTGAAACCAAGTGTTGCAGTCCGTAGCAGGGCTCCCCTGGGGTCCAGGTTTATTTATTAAGCACTAACATGTAGCAGGCTTGTCCAGGGCAGCAGTGTGGCATAGTTTTTATACCTCCCCTCCAACTGCCCCACCAAAGGTTAGAGCCCTCAGCAACACAGCAAACCCCCCCAGTGAATTAAAAGACCCCTGATTTTTGTCAAAAATACAAAGTTCAGAGGTCAGTAGAGATACAAGTCTTTCCCATGTGTGGTTCCCGGGGAAAGTCTCCATTACAGTTGTCTATGCACATTGTCTTACACACCCATTTTTTAAGTTAAAGAGACGTTCCTAAGATGACAAAGTTGAGCACTCAGAGTTAGGTATTCCTCAAGTTAAAATAGCTGGTGCTTTAGGTATTGTTTTCACATGAGGAGGAATTGTTTTCTCCACAGCCCAGGGGGCTCTGGAAGCATCTGTGCACATTGCTTTGCAGCACTGAGAGCTCCTTCAGGGATGTTTGTGTGCCTGCCCTTGTGCATGACTGTGCTTGGTGGCAGAATTTCGTTGGTATTTCAGAACTGAATTTTAAAAAAGTAGGAATGCCACTCTGTGGTTCCCCTGTGGCACCATCAGATCCCTAAAGCAGACTTCAGCTTGGGATAACACGAACAGGAGCAGGTTGCTGTCCTCTCTACAGGCTCCCACCAGTTTGCAAGTGCTTTCGGAGCTGCCTTTGGAGACTCAGGGGCTAGGCTTGACTGAAGCCCCAGCAAGGCAGCACGCTGCTGGGGGGATGTGCTCTAGTCCACTTCTCTCTTGTTCTCATCTCCTTCCTGCACCTGCCCCCCCAGATCCCCAAAGCCACCTCTCTTCTCCAGCCCCAGTTTCTCACTTTACTGATCTCTTCTACCAGCACCCCATAAGTCTGCAAACCCTGCCTGCAACCCAGCTTTCCTTTCACCACCACATCTCTGGCTTGTCCTGTTCTCCGGTTCTGGTGACTAGTTCTAGCCCCTTTGCTCGGCGAGCCTGAATTTTCCCTTCAAACTGTTTATCTTTTCTGGACTATCTACTTTTTCTGGCTTCCTTCTTCAGCCACTGGCTCCTAACCTCAGACTCTCACTTGACCT
This sequence comes from Gallinago jamesoni, assembly GCA_025769975.1. Lineage (NCBI taxonomy): Eukaryota > Metazoa > Chordata > Aves > Charadriiformes > Scolopacidae > Gallinago > Gallinago jamesoni. The sequence continues at coordinate 51,280,585 of JAOQGH010000001.1, forward strand.
CTTTGCCCAACTGTGCTGCCCCATTAATGGTGTCCCTGTCCTCCAGCCCGTGTCCCTGCTCTCAACCTGTCACCCTTTTTGTCTGGTTCTGTCCCATTTTCTACCCTTGCTAATCCCAGTCCTTTCTTTCCTGACTTGGACACCTTAGCCCCAGTCTGATCATTGAGCTCTGAGCCATCTCACTTGTGTCCTCTTTTGCTGCCTTCTCCAAGCTCCATGGGTGTCATTAGGAAAAGAGGGAGAGTCGTGATGGAGAATGTGGAAGACATGAACCATGTGGTCTCAGCTCTGCTGCTCAGCCCCACCACATCCCAGAGTCCCCATGATGGGTGATACCTACTGTTTCTTTAAGAAATTGGTCTAGTGCATGGTCACTTGCTCCCTGGTGATGGTGCATACACAGTTGATTGCTGGTCAAGGCTTGGATGTACTCAGAAGGCTCAGAATCTTTATGGCCTGCAAATGCTAGAGCCTGTTTCTGCTGACAGATTGGGACCTGGGATGAATGATCATTGTTACAGACTGAGCATACCTGAGCAGATTTTTGTGAGAAAGAGCTATATCCTTTACCCCAAAGAACAAGTTCTACTAAATCTTAAGTTTCTGCTCCAGGTCATAAGACCCTACTACTGCTTAAGAAAAAATGACCTTCTCAATGCATGCTATATACTATGTCTATTTCCTGAACATCACTCTTTGCAATAGGTTTGGGATATATTTTTTCCCGAAATATTTAGCCCAAGGCAGACGTTTTTCCATGGAAATTTTCATCTGGAATGGGTAAAGTTAGGCAGAATTGTAAGCAGCTGAAAATAGCATTTGTTAATGGAATGTGTCAGACAACCTGAATAATAAGCAGTGACACCTACCCGAGATAGATGAGGGCTCTGCAGTGATTCATAAGGCTGCCGAGCACCTTTGTTAATGCAAATGCACAAAATGTGCACTGACGCAGTCTGTCTGGGCTCTGTAGCTTTAGAAACCACGAATGGAAACCAGTTCCTCCTCAGACTTCCTGCCTCCAGTCATCCAGTGCTTTGCATTATGACTGATAGATAACCTTTGGCTACATGTCGCGGCGTGTCGTTGTGGAGAGGTGAGGTTAGCGTTTCCTTTGCGCTGCTGGTATCCTTCCTGCCTGTGAGCATTGCACCCGGAGCTCGTCGCTTTTTCATGCATAGAAAACTACCAATTTTCCCTGCATTGCTAGTGTGTTTCAGCTGGTGCAATTGATTCCTTACCGAATTACAGCTGGATTGATTCGCTCAACGTATACAATTTAGATTTGTTATGAAAAAATGAGGAGCCTTTCAGAGGCCTGGGTTAACATAGGAAGAAAATATCCAAGGTCTTCTCTCAGCTCAGCAATCAAGGTGGGGGGCCGAGTCTCTGCCCACTCTCGATGTGTGGGAAGCCTCTCGCTTCATCTGGTTGCCCTTTCTGGGAGGAAGACATGTGGGGTCAGACAAGGCTTGCTGTGAGCATACCCAGCTGTGCTGCCCTTCATGGAGATGTCTCCTGCACGAGGGATGGGAGAGGAAGTGCACCTTGTGGTTGCTTCCACCAGAATGAGCCCTGGGTGCTGCCAGGGGCACACACATAATCACCCCTGCCTTGGAGGACCCCCATGCCATGCAGCCCTTGCAGACCCGAGGGCTGTGCTCTCCCCTTCTCAGCTGTCTGGGAGGGCTCTGTGGGCGCCAAATGCGGCCCCACAGTCCCACCATGGTTTTTCTCCTCTCAAAACAGGGACTTGCATAACCAAATCAAATCCTCTTTCTTTTACTCCCTGCCACTTAGGAGCTTTGTGCCACTTGCAGAGCAGCACAGGTAACTCCTGAAATCAGGAAACCAATAAATCCTGTATTTCCAATGTATCTGAATTACGTGGAGGCTCAGGGATGGTTTCCTACATAGCCTGCCTGGACCTTGCAAGTCTCTCAGGTCTTTCTTTTACTCGAGTGCAATTTTTAAGCTTCCTGCAACTGTGTCATACTCACTGATGCACTGTCTGTGGGATCAGCCTTGGGACAAAGGGGAAAACCATTTGCAAATGCAGAGGAGCTATTGGTAGAGCATGATGGAAAGCTTGTTCCACTTCAGGCTTGCTGGACTGGGGAAGCACCCTCTGGTGCTGAGAGCCCATTTTTTGGGTCCTCTGGAGTCCTGGGTCTATGGGTAGCAGGTCTTCAGTTAATGTGGAGACAGGTGGGCAGCTGGGCACCCACTTTGTCTCATGGTCTGGTTTTCCCTTCTCCTAGGACTATTGCTTTCATAGTTCTGTTCTCTCAGTACCTGAAAGATGTCCCTGTGCCTCTACCATCTTACCAGAGAGGAAAGAAGTGCCACCTCACTCCAGTCTACCTCTTCCAGATCTTCCCGGTATGTTTGGGTTCCTGAAGAGTGTGGCAGAGGGACTGGTCTCACCTGCCCCTGACTCCTTCCACTCATGTTCAGCCAAGTTAGTGCTTCCCAACCCAGCCTGTGCATAGAGGGGGCAGAGAGGGAGAAGGTCCTCATGGCCCTGGGGAAGAAGCAAAAGAGGGAGTGCCACCAGGACCCTCTGCCTTCCCTCTGCCTCCATTCCGCGTGCAGGGGAAAGGGTTGGGCAGGGAGACACCTTGTCCCCCATAACCGTGCTGGAGACCTGGCCGTACTCTAGCACTCTGACCAGACCCCCCTGCTGCATGTGATGGGCAGGTGCTGCTGGGGCTCTCCCTGAGCTGGCTGCTCTGCTATGTGCTGACGGTGACCAACGTCCTCCCTGCGGACCCCACTGCCTACGGCCACCAGGCCCGGACGGACACCCGTGGGGACGTTTTGACCCAGGCTCCCTGGTTTCGGCTGCCTTACCCAGGTACCGCTGCCCACCGCTTTCCCCATCCCTCCCTCCTGCGCCCTGCTCGGGCTTGCACCTCCCCTTATGGCTAGCAGGGGGAGACTAAATGCCAAAAATCAGGCAAACACCCACAAGCACCCTTGCTGTTCTTCCTCCCCCACAAGAGATTCCAGGGCCAACATGTGCCCCACCAACCTGAACTGAGCTCTTTGCTTGCAGGCCAGTGGGGACTACCAACCGTCAGCCTGGCTGGGATATTTGGCATCTTAGCTGGGGTGATTTCCTCCATGCTGGAATCCTTGGGAGATTATTATGCATGTGCCCGCCTGTCCGGAGCCCCCCCGCCACCGAAGCATGCCATCAGCCGTGGGATTGGGGTGGAAGGCATCGGCTGCCTCCTGGCCGGGGCCTGGGGGACGGGGAACGGCACCACGTCGTACAGCGAGAACGTGGGGGCCCTGGGCATCACCAAGGTGAGCTTCACCACAGCGGGGTGGCTGCGGTGCCCTGGTCTGCCTGGAGGTTTCCCCCTGGGGTATACTTACAAAGGGGTGGTGGGGTACATGGGAAAAAGAAAAAGAAGGAAAAGAAAAGGAAAAAAAATTTTTATAACCCAAGAATGGCAATCATGTGAAAGGTAGATTATATGTTTAGGATTATAAAATGTGACGGCAAAGTTTTATGTTTTTACACCTCTATAAAGTTGTATGAATCCCTGGAGTATTTTACTGCTTTTATATGGGGAAGAAATTTCCAGAGATAAGCTTGACAATCAGATCAGAGATTTTCACTAAGCTTTACAGCCAGGGGACACGTGTACGTCCAGCAGCCAACTGGAAAACATTTTTAACTCATTGTCAAATAAGCAATGTCACATCAGCAGAGCTGAGAGCCAGTAAACAAATGCAGAATTTGACTTATGGCTCCCACTTTACAGTACTGCTTATTTCACTGGATTTTACAAACCTCACTCACAATAACCATTTTTTTCACAGACTGAAGCGTTAGTGTTTGACTGAGGTGGCTGCTTCCAGCAGCAAGGGCTGTCTGGATGTCTGCATGGAGTCCAGTTTATCCTGTCACCATCTATACCTTGTCACTATGAAATCTGTGCATACTGACCATATACCTGAGCCCATTCTTTCCTGACCTGCAGTTTGCTGCATACATTGGGCGTGTGGGATGTAGCATAGCGCAGAAACGCACAGGCTCATAATTAGATTACAGGACATGTTCTCCCCATGTACACTGAGTCCTTCAGGTGGACATAGCATCTTTGCTGACTCGGGAGAGGTTTCCCTTAGATCCCACCTCTGCTCAACTTGTTCACACTTAAGAGACCAGAAAGTATGGTCTCATCTCTGTCAGCCTTAAATCTGTGTAAAGACTCTGGCTGGGATAGATGGGGATGCTGAGAGCATGAGACAAATTTTGCAAGGGACTTGTTTCCTCCACCACCTGGTGTCCAGCACCACCTGAAACATCTTTGGAGATCTCAGAAATCCACAGGGGCTGCCAGATAAGGCAAAGGAGAAGCTGCCGGCAGCTGGCAAGATACAACATCTTAAAAGGCACCAGGCACCTATGTTTAAGATGGTTGATCAAACCCAGCATGCCAGTACTGAGCCCTCACTTCCAGGAAAAGAAAAGGAAGATTTTAAGGAGATCTCAGAGTCGCCATATACTTCTTCGACCTTAAAAAAGAGAACTGATTTTCTTGTTTTCCTGACATAATTGAAACAAACTCTAAATTAGAGACTTTAGCAGCATGTGCTCACGGTTGTGGTTATCAATGGATTAGTTAATTTGCCTTTAAGGCCAACTCCATGTACTGGATAATTCGACATTTTGGCAAATTAAGAATCTGAAGCTTCATGCTAATTCTAGAACAAATAGATCTGTTGGCTTTTATTAAATTACAGGTTTGATGGTAATGGTGTCCCAAGGTTTTAAGCCAAGGAATATAAAAAGCCCACCTGAAGGCAATGCATGATTTTATTTTGAAACTCCCCTCCAAATCTTTTTCATTTATCTATCACAATCAAATACAACTTAAAATATTTTAAAGGGACATGTCTAAGAAATAATTAAACTAGTTACTTCTAGTTACTGGGAATGTTTTTGTTGAAAGCATTCACAAAAAGCCCTTCCCGTAAGTATGACATTCTTCAGGTATTTAAAAAGAGGGATTAAAGTATTTAATTGAATTATAAAATGTTTTCAGAGGATTACAGAGTTTCCCCGCCTAAGACATGAACATTGTAAATCTTAGCATGATTCTTTAAGGTAAGTTTTGGTGTGGCAAGGTGTATCTTGAAATGAAAATCTAATAATTATTACTGCTTTTCTTTTTAGTTTCCATAGTCTGTAAATGTCCCTTTCATCTTTTGTTTGGCAGATACTCTTCTTCTTTTCTAACGGATCTGGTTGAAAGGCATGGCTTGGTGCTTCATCCCATCTTCGTTGTAGTGCCCAAACAAGAAAAGGCCGTCCTGGCTCTTCCTAGGGGAAAAAATTAGAAGAAAATAGTTTTACTGAAGCTAGATGGGTGATGAAAGACAGGGGCAGACCAAGGGGCCTCCTCACTTCTTATTAACCATTTGTTGATCATGGAAAGGATATATCAGATCTCAGAGCTTGGGATCGAAGCAGCCAACCTGACCAGCTCCGCTCTCCCAAATCTTGGTCTCCAGGGAATGGAGGAATTGGTGTGGGACTCCTAGCTGAAAGCCATTTTTAGATGGCAATCCAAACCCTGGTGGGAGAATTGTCCAGTAGATTGACTGGGTGATTGCAGGGCCAGCCCATGGGTCTGCCCAGACATTTCTAGACTGGAACAAGAGAAAGCTGTCTGCAGGGATTACTGTACTCTTAATTTAAGAATAAACTTTTTGTTTAGCAGCAAACTGTTAAAGTCCTGACAACAGTAGGAAGGAGGGTAAACCATATAAGTAGGTGTGGGTCCATGCTTGCTCTCTGTCTTTCATGATAAATATTTACTACTGTGCAAATACTGATGCTTCCCGTGCAGTGGGAGCATCCCAGCTCACTGGCGGCCGCATCTGAACCTGCGACTGAATGTGCCATGGAGTGTTTCGGCCAGAGGTGCAGCCCCTGCCCGGCAGTTTGGTGGTGGAGGCTGCCATCCCTCAGCTCTCTGCACCGGTCAGTGTGTGACTGCCTCCTCTTCCTCTTGCCCCAGGTAGGGAGTCGAATGGTGATCGTCACTGGTGCCTGCGCCATGCTCCTGAGCGGCGTCTTCGGGAAGGTCGGGGCGATGCTTGCCAGCATACCCACCCCTGTGATCGGGGGCATGTTCCTGGTGATGTTTGGAGTTATCACAGCAGTAGGGATCTCCAATTTGCAGGTAACAGCTGTGTGAGGGCCATTTCATCCCTAGGGGAGGGGACTTTGGTTTCAAGTCAGGTTCTTACCAGCCTGAGTCAGACATAATCGTGCTGCAACAAATGCAAACATTTTTGTTGGCATTTTCTTGGGCATGAGGGTCACGTAACCAGAGGGGCTAAATTGCAGAGGACTCTGTGGTCGGGCAGGGCTTGCTGGCACTGGGGGCAGCAGGATCACTAATGTCCCAGCTGCACCAGGGCTGCTGCTCGGATCCGCTCCTGCATCCGAGCATGTCTCATGAACACAACAGCCATCCGCAGATTTAGGTAATTGCTAATGTAATGTATACAATTTCTCTGTGCAGTACACAGATATGAACTCCTCCAGAAACATCTTTGTCTTTGGATTTTCTGTATTTGCTGGCCTCACCATTCCCAACTGGGCAAGCAAAAATAGTACACTGCTGGAAACAGGTAAGAAACAACATCAGAAGCATTTTCTATAGCATAAAACTGGAGCAAAGGCTGATCCAGAGAAATCTTTTAAAATGCAGTTTTTCCTGGTAAAACCCTGAAACCTGCTTTGACTGTTACCTATTTTTTTCTGGGAGGGCTGTTCTTGCCCTTTGCTGTAATGCAGAGCTCTGGTGTGGAAATCTCCTCTCTTGATCAGTGACTGCATCTTGCCAGATTCCTGTCAGGCTAAGGATTGCAGAGCTTGTCCTTGGGACGCATTCCCAGGATGGGGCTTTGAGCAGGAGAATACTCCAGGGCTGAATCCTGATCAAGAGCTCAGTGAATGAGGCTTGCTTACATGCTCATGCACAATACATCTTTGTGCTTCCAAAACGCAAGAGCAGACTCCTCTACTAAATTCCACTGAGTTCACTTTATTGTCGTTTCCAGTCCTCCAGCAGTTGTGCCTTCATTATATCTCATGTGACTAATGTGTTTGTCACAAAGGCTGTAGTGTCCTCTCTTAAGGTATATAAGGTGTGCTGGGTGGGCTGTTGAAAGAGCTGGGCCCACAAATCACAGTGGTCTATATACAGATGCTATATATCTATATATATATACATATCTATATACAGATACAAATACTGATGGTCTATCAGATGCTCAGTGCCACTGGGCTTGCTCATGTCTATAAGCCCTCACAGAGAAACATCACACCTGGTTAACTTGTGGTGAAATCCCATGCTAAATATACCTTATACCTGTATTTCTTTGGGAACTGAAGCTCATGGTTTTGTAGGGAAGTGCTTGGTGTTATGTTGTGGAGGTGCAGAAAGTGTTTGGAGCTGAACACAGCTTTTTCTGGGACAGTGCTGTGTGGTCTGCATTGTTAATAGGGTCTTAATGTATTTATGAGTCATCTCCTGCTCATGGGCAGCTGGGTCAGTGCATAATTAGGCAGAATAAAACTGTAGGACTGAAAGTGGCAGCGAGATCAATCTCCCTTGCATTGCTAAATCTTAAGCCCTGCTTTGGGATTTGCAAGTCTTGTCGAAACAAGCATGCAGCTTGCAGCCTCTTGGCACTGGGGATGTTGCTGGTCAAAATACTCATCTCTCTGCACCACTATCCAAAGCTCTGTTTTTCTGCTAGGAATCATCCAGCTGGACCAGGTGATCCAGGTGCTTCTCACCACTGGCATGTTCGTGGGCGGACTCCTGGGGTTTATCCTTGATAACACCATTCCAGGTAGGATTTTCTGAAATGAGCTGAGCTACTAGTTTGTGCCTGCCCTTGGGTTTGTTTCCTGGTATTTTTTGTCTTCATGACTACTGGTGTATGGGTAGGAGTTGTGCTAGCAACCATGAAACAGCATGTGACTGAACTCCTCCCAGAGAGGGGTAAGGAACAGGAGACATCACTGAAATGGTCACTGGTGGGAAAAGAGCAGCTTATCAGAAACTAACTCAGTTTCCAGAAACAACCTGGTTTAAGGAAAAGCTTTATTTGGGAAAAATGTCTATTAGGGAAAATGCCAGCCTAGAGCCATGTTGCTGGTTGAGAGAGAAAGGCGGCTACTAGTGGAAGGAGCCACCGTGTGCCTCCTTATGAGGCCTAAAACTGCAGCTAAACTGGTGCCCCAGCAGTGGAAAGCACTAAGACAGGCTGGTAACCAGACAGGAGACAGCACCTGCGGTTGGTCCTCACAGACAGCGAAGAGCCCCTGATTTTCATTGAGCCTGGGGAAGGATGGCATAAGAATAGGACAGGAAACCTTCTTTTCTGCTACAGAATAAGAGCAGGAAGGACACTCTGTTAACTATATTCTTTTTCCATCTCAGGCTTATTGGAAAGCCAATCTCCTTTTGGCTCATTAGGATCATCCTGAGTGAGCTCTCAAGGCAAATGCAGGGCAGCCAAGGGATCAGGGCCAGCCAGCATGGGTTTATGAAAGGGAGGTCCTGCCTGACCAACTTGATCTCT
>JAOQGH010000001.1:51292838-51310970 GCA_025769975.1 Gallinago jamesoni
TCCCTACCCCAAGGATGAAGGCCTGTCTGTGTCCCCATCTTGCTTTTGGCTTGCAAGCTCCCTGGAGCAGAGCTGGGCATTACTCTACCACTCCTGGCACCAGGGGGTCTGCAGCCCCACTGGAGGCTCATTCGTTACCCCCATCACATCTGGTAGCCGAGGAGGTGCAAAGAGCTGTGTGGGGTATACTGGTCTGGGGCAGCTGTGTCTCCTCTTGGTGGTTTTTCAGAAGCTGTTTACACCCCTATTTCAAGCTCAGGCTCCTAAATGTCCTTTGGTATGTTTGTTACATATTTATAAATTACCCTTTTATCTGCCTTGGGGGGGAAACATTGCCAAATTCTAAAATGAAGTCAGCAGGGGTGAGGCTGTGGGGTCACTGCTCCTCCCAGCTGCGTGTGGCCTGGAGACAGCTTTGGCTTCGCGCCGCAGCGACACACACACGCAGCTTCTGTTTATTATCTGCTACCTAATGAAAATAAATGAAAAACTGAGGAGCCTCGAGAGTAAAACCAAACACTTGAGGGCTGTTGCAAGTTGCCTTGCGAACAGCCAGCCACCTGCCAACTATTGCAGTATCCTTTGTGCTACCATGGAGTCCTGAGAGAGAGCAGCCAGACTCACCGAGTTCGGCCAGGTGTGGGGACACCCTGCCTGCAGCTCTGCAGGGAGGAGGGCAGCTCACGGGGAAGTCCAGGCAGATGCTCCTGCTGTTCTGGCCCAGGTGATGGGTGGCTGTTCGTACCTAGGTGTGCTGGCTCTAGCACTGCTAATCAGGGGCTCATTATCACAGCTCTCTCACAAGGAGACGTGACCTGGGCAGTGGGTTTGCCCTGCGTTATGATCTGTGTGTGGTAGGTGAGGGGCGGGCTGTAATTGATGGACCTGGTCCTGCTCTGCCCCCTTCAGCTTGGTCTGCCCAAGCCCCTTGCAATGCCCGCACCTCCACTGATGCTTTCATACCTCCCCTCCTCCCCCTCACTTCCCCAGAAGGGACCTTCTGTCACTGATTCCTCCCCGCCACCACGCTCCCGAAGCTTGCTAGCCTACATTTTCCAGATTTTTTCTGGAGTTATTATTTTCACCTGAACACACCTGTTGTTTCACACTGATGTTCAGGCCAGTCTTAACCTAAAATTCTCCAGGTGGAAGCATCAGAAGCTCTGACATCAAGGGAATGCATCCACGTCGTCTATGGTGTCCATTCAAAACTCTCTCCTCTGGTATGTGGCAGGCTTAAAGTCATTTGAAAAGGAAATATTCTGCTGTTTAACTTCTGTCCTCTACTGGCCTTCAAAAGCATGGGGATGAAAGGCTAATAAGAAAAGGCTGTTAATCCTTGAACATTATCTACTCCCATGGATGTCCTATGATACATGCCAGTATTACCAATTAATTACTAAATCAGCTGATGCAGTAATTAAGAAGGACATGGTAAAAGAATTATTAATGTAAAAAAACCTGAACAAATGTTGTGTGGCAAATGGAACTGGAGATGAGAGAAGTCTGTAAGATTTCTATGCCTAAAAGCTTGTAGAAAAAGTAGTCTCTACGCTGAGAAAAACTAACCTATTTCCCCCCACAAAACTACAGAATAAGAAAACACAGGCAGAACACATAATGCAAACATTTGCTACTCCACCTACATATGTATATGTCTTGTACTAGGCTAAAGGAAATAATGATTTGATCTTTGATCCTCTGCAAATTCTGTACCTGTATTTCAACCGGCACATGTCCCAAAATCCACACTGCCCAGGGGATGCGCATCTTTGGCATCATGCAAGAGATGGAAGAACCGCATCTCACTCTGTGAGGAAATCCTTCTTTCCTTGTCAGCCTGAGATGAAAAATTGTACAGGAAAGTCATCACTGCCAGGCTGCAGGGCACTTTGAGACTTGAGTTTGAGGTCTCCTTCATATGGGGGTGTGCAGGCTGTTACTGGTGTGACCTCTCTGGAGGTCTTCATCAGTTAATGCTGGGCAAGATCACCTAACTGTATGTACCTCAGTTTACTCATCAAGTGAGCTTAAACATTAAAAAACAATAGACAAGAGTATTTCTTAAGATTTTATAAGTATCTACAACCTGGAACTCTTAAAGGTATAAATTACTTAACTGATATATCAAGAAACACTGATGAGGGAATGGAAAGTCAACGGTAACGAACCACTTTTAACACAGTGTCTCTGCACTCTGCTCAGAGAGGTGCTTCACCAAAAGAGGGGCGGTCTTCTCTTCCAAGCCTCATTTAACTGGCAATGCTTGGCAAAACATTAGCAAACAGAGGTTGTTCAGAAATCTTCATCGTCAAAGGTCTCGGTGCACCTCAGCATCACAGTCTCGTAATCGAATGCAAGATCTTCTTCCTGAAAGGCAATGCCCCCCTCCAAGTCAAGAAGGATTTAAAAAAAAAAAAAAATTCACAGGAGTTGATCATTTGTCAAAGACACAATGGGTTGGTCAAGTGCTGGCATGTGTCAGCTCCCACACCATGAGCCCCCCTTCCTCTCTCAATCAGCACCCAGCACTTCTCAAGTGCCTGAGGTGCCTGATGAAGAGTGGCTCAAATTTTCAATCAATTTCTCTCTAAAATCCCAGGGCTCCACCCTGTGTCTATTTACATCATTTAGGTAGCTGTCATTGGCTGTGGTAGCAAGCAGGTCACAGAGTCACAGAACAGGCTCCTCCTGAGAGAGCTTCCTTGAGCCCTAAATCTCTATTGACTTTAGGCTTCACTGCTATTTCAACAAGAGAAGGAAACGGTCATCTCCTTCGACAGCTCACAGAGAATTAAGTGGCTCTTGAGAAATCAAAGTCTAGGAGATGAAAGTGTTCATGCCTGCAGTCCATCTCGTCCACTTTCTGCACTGATGCAAGACCTTAGGGCAAGGCCTCTTTCAAAAGTAGGTGCTGTTTAAAAAATGTATAGCTTAAGGAGTACTAAATCCCATTTGCTTGTCCAGTGACTCATCTAAAATCTGTCATTTTAAAAGTGTGCTTTTGAAGATGTAAAGGTGCTCAGTGCTATTTAGAAAAAAAACTCACTGACTTTCACTTAGGTATTGTAAAACCTTTGGACCTCAACTTAAATTAACTCTTTACTGCCTTTGCAGCTAAGCGTCTCTTAGGATGTGACCTTAAGACGACAGCTCTTGAAAAATGACATGATTGCTGAACTACTCTCATGCCTACAAATCTTTTTCTACCATGCAGCTTCTGTGATCCTGCTCTCATTTTGGGATCACTGTCCTTTTAAGAGCCCTGTTGTCTTTCTCCAAATGATTTCCTCCCTCCTCTTGTCTGAGACCTTCTCAAGCACTTTATACCAGTGGGGTGAGTGACCTGGGCAGCCTCGAAGAGCCAGGGCAGCGGCTCAAGAGAGCTGCACTCCGTGGATCCATGACTACGAAACGGTGACCATACCCAACCCCACCCGGACAGTTAACCAGCAATGGCCTCACATAGCACTGGTGCCTAATGACCAGCAATAAAACCTGTCACCTCATCAGCTCTGCAGATGAAAGGAAAGGTGACCACAGGCTGCCTTTCACACTTCAGTCAGGCACACATCGCATGCCTTGCCTTGGTATTGTACCCGACACCCACCTCTCTATCTCAGGATCACAGAATGAATGATATGGGTTGGAAGGGACCTCTGAATATCATCTAGTCCAACTCCCCTACCAGAGCAGGTCCACCTAGGCAGGTTGCACAGGAACATGTCCATGTGGGTTTTGAATGTCTCCAGAATCAGAGACTCCACCACCTCTCTAGGCAGCCTGTCCCAGTGCTCTGCCACCCTCAAAGTAAAGAAATTCCTCCTCATGTTTAGAGGGAACTGCTTATTTTCCAGTTTGTGCCCATTACCTCTTGTCCTGTCACTGGGCACCACTGAAAAAAGACTGGTCCCATCCTCCTGACACCCACCCTTTAAGTACTTTTAGGTGTTGATCAGATTTCCTACAAGCTGTGTGCACAGTGCACCAGGACATCACTTTATCCTTGGGATAATTTACCCCAGCACTGCCCAAACTCCCAAAACTGTAGCACCTACACAGGTACTACATAGAATCATAGAACGGTTTGGGTTGGAAGCAACCTTAAAGATCACCTTGTTCCAACTCCCCCCTCCTTTCCCCCCCACCCTGCCATGGGCAGGGACACCTCCTACCAGACCAGGTTGCTCAAAGCACCATCCAGCCTGGTCTTGGCTGAACACTTCCAGGGACGGGGTATCCACAACTTCTTTGAACAACCTGTTCCAGTGTCTCACCACCCTCACAGTAAAGAATTTCTTCCAAATATCTGATCTAAATCTCCCCTCTTTCAGTTTAAAACCATTACCCCTCATCCTATTGCTCCACTCCCTGATAAGGAGTCCCTCCCCATCTCTCCCGTAGTCCCCCATCAGGTACTGTAAGGCCGCTATAAGGTCTCCCCAGAGCCTTCTCTTTTCCAGACTGAACCCCAACTCTTCATCATCAAGGGAAGGGGAATGCTCTGCAGAGGTTCAGCCACACCATGAGGCTAAGAGGAAGGGCTCCTTTCCCTGTCAATTCCAGGAACCTCCAATGCTCCCAGGAGCCCCATTTCTGGGGTACGGTGTGTAGCCTAAACTGAGCTCTCTGCTGCCTGAGTTGGTGTGTTTCAAGCTAGCTAGAACATCTCCTGGCCCCTGCTCTGCAACCACTTCCATAACTGCCTCAATCTGTTTGCTTTGAGATGAGAGATGAATTTATGCTCTCAAAACAAAAAATTACTGTTAGTTGTACTCTTTTTTTTTTTTTTTTTCATCTTGGCAGGACTCTCTAGATGCGCGGCACTGCAGTTATCTAAACCAAAACAGATTGTGACCTTCCCATTATTGGTACTCTCTAGCCTGGGTGATTTCTGCGCAAACTCCTTTTTTATTGTCTTATCACAGACAACTCAAAGTTCCTGCATAAAAAGAAGTGCGTGCAGCCTTTTATTTCCTTTTGGATCCACGGAGCTCAGTCAACTGCCAATTTTCAGTACTTCAGCTTCTTTTGCTGTCTGTCCTCCTATCATTCCCATTCTCCTCATTTTATTTCAAACGTCCCTCTTCAAAGCTTTAAAGAAAAAAAGGCGGTCCCTTTATAAAGTGACACTATCTCTTCTCATACCACCTCATCTGGGAGCTGAGATGGACGTGAGCTTACATATAAATATGCAGCATCAAGCAGAAGGACAAAATGGGACCACCTAATGCTGCCAGGCATGACATTCATAAAAGAAATTTAAAACTGGAAAATACCCTATCTTGCCTTTTCTTTCTTTTCTAGATGTGCTCAGTTCACGGTCATTTACATGAACACAGGAAGAGCTCTGCTCTTACGAAGAACATTGCTATTCACAGACTAAAGGGCTGTGCAGATCAGTGCATGGTCTCTGACAACAGCCAGTAGGTGTTTAGACAAAAGCGCAAGAATTATGCATGCGGTGTGCTCTGTTCCATAGTATATGCTCCCACACTATGGCAAACTCTGCTGTGAGGACCTTCTGAGCTGGAAATTGTATCTGGACCTTCAGATATAGTAACTGTCAATGAATTGATGTGCCAGGAATTAAATCTGGTAATTTGCACATGCAAGTATTTCTTTAATAGATTGTTTGTTCACTTCATTGAGTGCTTTCTAGTTCTTCTGGTGTTAGACACAACAAATAATGATTCTGTGTACCAAGTCCACACCATTTAGGGTCAAAATTCTCTCACCATACCCCTCAATTTTTTTTGTGGAAGAGCCATGCCCTAGTAGCTCCTGTTTAACACCTTTTGCTGTGCCTGCTGCCATTCCCTGCACCTCTTCTAGTGCTACGGTCTCCACAAGAGGGGGGGAACCAAATGGCACGCAGCAGTCACTATGTGGTAGATTCAGATAGTGGATTGTCCCAATTACCCCTCATCACAAAGCATCTGCCCAAGTAACAGAGACCGGGTGGAAGCCAGACGATAGAAAATAGCAAAACAGTGGCTACTGTGGAGGTCCAATTGACTCTGAGCCCAACCAAGCATGCTCTGGCTGAGGGACATCTCCCTTTCGGTCCTCCCCCAACGTACAAGCTCTGAGCTGCCTCCTTGGCAGGAGGGGAAGATTGGGAGGAAAAACACTGCAAACACAATGACTTCTGGCTTAGGGAATCTGCATCAGCAGGCTGAGGTCAAGAGGCAGCTCAGCAGCTGTTTATCAGCTCTTTCAAGAACACAAGTATCCTACTCCTAAGGCCTCCAGCAGAAGGCTCAGGGTAGGGCATCTGGCACCCAGAGAAGCAGAAGGTGGTCCTACTGAGCTCAGGATGAAGTGGCTGGGGGTTATTGAGGAACTGCAAAGTGAGTTTCACCTGCTCAGATGAGATCACACAAGCTTTTCCACGTGGAATTTTCATACAAACACTTAAAAAAAAATATTCCTCATGTCATTTGCCATTTTGAGTAATACTGTAAGCAATTAATAACCCCTTACACTTTGCCTCTTACATAGGCAATCCCACTGACCTTTTGGAATGACACATCTGAATTGATGAACCCTAAGTTCTTATTTGTAATGATTCTGTACAATATGATCAGAAGTGCAGAAAACAGAAATCTCTTTCTGACAATGACAGAAATAAATTGTTCCTTCTATAAGGAATCCTTTGGCAAAGCTTACCTGGCAAAACTGTGTATTAGCAAAGAAGAGGCTTTTTAGGAAGTCAGTGATCTGCATATATAGCCTGTGGTGATCCTCTGGATTTTCAGAAGTGCAGCTTGCAAACGCTGAACTGGAAAGGGAACAAAATACTAGATTTAATTTTCTATTTCTTAATTTCTCCTCCTACTTACTTTCTCTCCTCCACATTTTATTTAGGAACTACAAAAGAGTCAAAATTTTTCAAGGTGATCTTGATATTAAACACAATAGCCAAGCAAGTCAGGGAGGAGCAGACGTGGACGTATTGACATGATATTGTCTAACAAATGCAAGGAATATATGTAACAACACAGAGCAGCAATACAAGAAACCAGTATCACAACAAAGAGATCCACTGAGAGATGACAGCCGTACTAACACTGTTTTGGGGAAAAGTATATATCCATTATAACAAAGAGCAACAATAGTTTCTTGGTAGTGTATTTTGTAGGGTTCTTCAGAAGAATAGCTTTGACTTTTTTGGTAAAGTTCCTGAGAATGCAGTAACATGTGGCCATGAAATGACATATTAGTTATCAATGGCAGGTTTGTACTCAGATAACATTGGCAAAAAGCTAAGATATTCATTCTGGACCTCACCTCTATATTCTCCCTGGGATTTTACAAAGTTCTGCCATCACGTCTCTGTCCAGATTTACAAGGCACAGAGTGACAAGAAAGGAAGGGAACAGGATAAGTGTTGCCTACTAAAATACTAATCTAATTTGGGACCTAAAACAGATTGCAAAGATGATGGCCATGCATTGCAGTATTAAGGAATACTTAATCTTATTTTAAAAGCAAACAGCAATTGTGACCTAATAAATGTTATTTAATGGAAATATATTTGTTAAGCTTTATTACGTATTCAACCATATTCTGATCAACAGCCAAAACAACTTGATTTCCATTCATTCTGTTCTGGAAGTGCAAGGTAGAATGGCAGTAAAAGACAGAAAGAGATTCACACTAAAGAACTCTCTAAATATGGAAAAATAAGTAGAAAAGGAGATTAAAAAAAACCAAACAGGTTAAAACCACTACTTGCAAAGGGAAACAATCCTAAGGAAGACTAAATAGCAAGAATTTATAAAAGATGAGCCATCATGTGATTTTTCTCTTGAGGAAAGCAACTGTTTACTTTCTTTGGTCTACTGGGAAAAATCAAAGGCAGTGCCAGCTTTGTATCTGACATGTTCTCTTTTAGGTAACTTATTTGACCTGCAGAGGAAAGAGATGTTGTTATTATTTAATAGGTCCTGTGTTTCTTTGCTGTCATTTGTCTTAATTGTTCAGGTCAACCACACTTTAGCTTGATCACCTCCTTGTGACTGAATTAGGGTACTTGAAAAAAACAAAGGAGACAATGTTTAAAAATGATCATATTTGTCTCATTAAATGAGAATACAGTTTATGATTAGCTGACTTATCCAGGGAATGCCCTTATGGTCCTCATAGACCTGGTGAATGGGAGAGAAAAAGAAAACATTACAAATACTGTCATTTGAAAAAAATGGAAAGCTATGCAGAGCGGTGAGGAAAATCAGAAGGGCCCCAATTATCCTGAAGTGATGGGGTGCTCTTATTAAGTGATTCTTACTAATTCTGCCCTAGATGCCTATTAATCATTTCACTTTTGCACCTTAAGAGACAGTATTATTGTGAGCACATTTGCTAGAAGCTGCTATTTTAACCATTTACTAAAAAATTAGGCACAAAAAAAGGAAGGTAGGCTATTGCCTATTGACAGTGGGCTATTAACTTATTCTGTCTAGCAACGAGTGGTTTTGTAATTTACCTCTGGATAGACATTCCCTGAGACTCACTTCTGTCAAGAAAACCAGCAGCAACATCAAATGCATCTTCAAACATTACCTATCAGAGAAAACACTTCAGATGTCAATGTATCCAGCCATCTAAAAGTTTTACCTAGGGCATCATTTTTAATAATTAAGTCTTTAAAAGCATGCTTTTCTTTCTTTCCATTTAACAGGTACGTTTATGGCTAGAGTAAACCATGAGGCTTTTGTGGAGACAAGAATAATAAGGAATAACTGTATTTCATTACTAGGAACACAAGGTTAGTCCATTCCCTTATGCCTGTGCTTCAACCTCTAGGAATTAAGACCTAACATTACATCTCCACCAAGATCAGTAAAAAAACCCATTGATTGTGTCAGTGCTGTAGAGACTTGGCTGTGGGCTGCTGCTCAGGGCTAGAGATCTCAGCTGTACCAACCAGTCTCCCCTCATCTGATTCCAGTGTGCGACCTGGCTCAGGAAGGAGTTTTGGTGTTCCCCGTGACAGATCGTTAAGCTCATTAGTTCACTCTGCCGTAATGCAGTTCACACACTTGCTGTGCCAGAAAACACTCTACATGCCACGGCCCCAGGATGCTTCCTAAGGAGGTCACCAACATGAGTTGTGTCCTGAGGCTCAAAAAGAACTTGTCAAAGCAATTACTTGTATGCTTAAGGTAGACACCTGTCCCTGCCTGGCAGCTAATAAAATTACACACGTGTCTTTGAGCAGCTAGTTGCTTAAACAATCAGTGCTCCAGGAACAGCTTACAAAGGGCTGGCTGTTATTTCATCTCTTTTTCCCCAATTGCCCTGGTCTATGACTTCTTGGCTCTGCAGAGGTGCATGGCCCAGGCAGTCATTAGTCCTGTATCACTGGAAGTGGCCTACAAATAATTTTTCTTTGCTACCAAGTGCCACACCCATCCCAAAACACAGTAGGCCTTGGCAAACTCGGTATTTCTTCTGGATATAGCTTATCTGTGCTCCTTGGAGAGTTTGCAGAGCACAGTAAGTGTGTAATTCTTGTTCTTCCCCCACCCCCTGCAGCAAGTTAGACCAAATTTAACTGTTACTTAGCACACAAACTCTCCAGGTCAGTGGAGACTAGCAGGATTACTACCACTGCACTCCTATAGCTTGCTGTGTACCCTACCAAGAGAGAATTCGGTGCAGACGTTTACTCAAAGACTGCTTATTGTCTCCACTCATGCATTCAAGTGGTCTTGGGAAAGCTTAATCACAACTACTGCATGTTTCCAACTAAAAGCTGCAGAGTCAACTGACAACTGAAGGCTTGGAGTTTCAGAGGCAGGTGACGTGTGTTACTCAGCACTTACTTCCTCTGGTGTGGAGGCCGAGGAACCACTGGCTTCCTCACTGTTGCCTTGGCTGTCCCTCACACTACCTTCAGTGCACGCCGGCTCTTGGCAAGCAGCCTTAGGGTCCCTGAAGAAATCTCTCTGGCTACAGTACTGCAAGATGCTGTCTCTCCTTTCTTCAGAAAGCTCTTGCCAGAGGTGGGAAACAGCTGTGGAGACCTCAGGAAGAGGCACCTCCTCAGTACAAACAATTTCATGCTCTATCAGCAGGTCCACTGTGTGCTTATAAAAATACAGGTATCTGCAATGAAAGGAAAGGGAGCATCTCTTAAAAGCAGGCTACGAACCAGCCACTCTGCTGTAAATCAGCAGGAGACCGGGCAGTAGCTCCGTTCCACAACTACTTCACTGGCTCCCCTCCCCTAAGGCTTCATACAATTACTGAAGGTTGCCCAATGCTGTTTGAAGATTTTAGCAACTCTGTCCTGCCAAGATTTCATCTGCAAAAGGCAGGCTCCAGCCGCAGCCTCAGCAGGACTGCCTCACAACAGAAGCTCCAGGCGCTGCAGGCTGTACTTGTTGCACAGGCAAACCTCATTCTGGCATTTAATAAATTTTTAGTTACTTGCCTTTGTATCCTGAGGCTTTTTATACTGCAAGTCACTTTTTATAGTTTTACTGGCATACTGACACTTAAAAGCCTTGGCTGAGGTCATATCCCCATCTATTAGGTACTACACATACATATAGAAAAAGATCACCCCAGGCCTGGATGCTCTGACTTAAATAAGCACGGGAGCTCAATTTCCTCAGCTTTGCATCTGAGAAAACACACTTGTAAGACTGACTTCTATGCAATCTCTAGTGAAACTGGTAACGGAACATAAGTGCCATAATTTCAACCCAGTGACTAAATCTCAGAACGAGCCCATTTCTTCTGTTAGCTGGAAAAGCAGCACTGAAGGTTATTTGACGTTAATTAAATATTTAGAGCTTCTCACATTAAAATAACGAGACCAAAAAGAGTGCAAACCAAGAGTTCTATAAACAGCAGTCATTGTTACTAAGTTTGGGCTCAAAATGATTCCTTGGAATACGTCCCAAATTTCCAGATTAACTGAACAGTATTGCAGGAGAAAGTAACTCAAATAGGTTGGTTTTTTTCTCTTTTCTTTTTTTTTTAATATTTGTACCAGCAAACCAATATTGAAAATCTTAAGATAATTCTCCAAACAAGCATAAAGATATTTAAACTCCAGTTTCCATACTCTGGAGTATTTTCTACCATTGCTGGAGACAAAGTACCATAAGGGGAATAAGCATTTTCATGTAAAGTATTGTCCTTACCAAGGATTCTGGGTGTCCAGCTCCAAGCAAAGGATCTGGAATTTCTCAGAGAGAATATGATTCACCATTAGACTGATTTGCTAAAGAAATTAAGCTTGAACCATGACTCAAATATTTTCTTCCCAGCTGGAAGGAGACAACTACATTTAGCACTGGACAGAGTACTATGCAGTCCTGCCATTGTAGCTCCTGCTGCTGGACATGGAAAAAACCCAGCCTGTTGAAGCTCTAAGCATTTCTGATGCTGCCCAAATACCATGATTAGACAACCACCAAAAGGCTATTATTTTCTTTGCTCAAGAGTCCCTATTGTTTTATGCCTGTTAAAAAAGATCATTTTTTGAGACGAAACATCTATGGAACAACTGTCATCTGCTAGAAGACTGTAGGATAAATGCCACAGTCCACACAGTACAGGCCCTGGTCTACCTTGTCAGTGAGGAAGGGGAAAGTTAGGAGTTTATGGCTCTGTAGCACGGTCTTTGATGAAGTAGAGCTTACTTCCCCCAGAAACTCTTGATTCAGCACATTTCAAGGTCTCGTAAATGATACCTCACTACAGCGCCTCTGAGTCTCGCAGGAGCAAAAGCAGGAACAGTAGCAGGAGGCTGGTGCCATCTGCTGGCACAACTGCAGTCTCATTTTGATGAAAAACTCAATAATCCAAGGGAATGTTTGTTATAAATAAGCACCAGTTCAAAGCAAAAAAGAAGAAACTGCGGGACTTTTTGTTTGGGCTGGTGACGCTGTGGCAGAGGATGCCAGCTGCAGCTGTGGAGTCTCCTGCACCACATCTTCTTAACTCCGAAAGGTTAGGGTAAAATAGACTGTGATTGATGGTACAGGATAGATTAGACATCCCTATGTTTCTCAAATCTTTACAATGAAATGATCATTTATCCTTTCAGAAAAGCAGAAAAACATGACCCCTAAGAATCTTCTAGTGTTATTTGAGAGCAAGGGGAAGAATGTGATAAAATAATGTACTCAGTCTTAAAATATCAGTAACTTTGGAAAAAAAACAGGTAATTTTACCATTACAATCTCAGATTAAAATAGACACTGACATGAGAGCAGTCATCTTTGATTTTTAGATCCTGCACCAGGCACTTAGGAGCTAATCCTAAAGGGGGTTACAGACTGGTACCCACTAGCTTTAAGTCTAAGTGTTTGGGTTTCCCTCCTCCCTGCTGTGTTGCAGACATTTTGAGGAGTGCTTTCTGATGTTTTCCAGACCACTATTTTGCATCTTGCAGACTGAGGACTATGTGATCTTTCCTGGTTGCATCCAGCCGTACCCTGCTCTGATCCCACAAAAAAAGGTACTCCAAGCTGCAAGGAGCTAAGAGTATATTTCTGGAAGGAGAAACAGTGCTCATGCTCCTCATAACAACGCCATTAGAGGCAGGATGAACATCACCGTGGGGTGAAGCATCTGCATACCTCTAGCTCCTGCACCTCCCCAGAGCAGCTAGACTTCTGAAAATTTAATCTGATGCAGCCGATTCCTACATTCCTAAAATCTAACCCTATTGCAGGGATACAACTTGGTAGTGGTACTGATACCACAAACACACGGGGACATGCACCTGCATAAATCATTCTGGATGAGGAACCTCTTATTCCACCTGAGCTTGCCTGTTAATCCACTCCTGTTAGCAGCTATGGTGCATCTTACTCTGCAAGCCACCTGGACATCAGTAAAGCGTGGCCATGCAGGGACTGACACACATCTTTTTTCTTTCTTGAGGACTGGTGGAAAATCCTCGGAGATTTTCCAAGGCCAGTAGAGCTGGGAGTCCATTCGCAGGCAATTTGCAGATGAGGGACTTGTGAGGTGCTCAGCTTCATCACCAGCAGGGCCAAAGTTGCTGGCACAAGACTTCTGCAAGGAAGATGTGGGCTCCAGCAGGGCTACATGAATGGCAGCAACTGGATGCATGGTGTTAATGCAAACAAATAAAAAAAAAAATGAAAACAACGTGGGTTGCACCTACCGTTCAAATTCCACCAGATCTGGAGATGAAGTGTTTGGAGACTGAATAAATTGTGGCTTCCTGTCCTCTTCCATTGTTTGTTGTTCACATTGAAACAAATACCAGACAGTAGAGTCACTCTCACTCACAGCTTCCAAGGCTGATGCAGTGCTGGAAAGAACACACAGGAAAAAAATCCACATGAACAACTTCTTAACTGGATTAATAAGGCCCTTGTCATAGTCACTCCAGAGTCCAGGCCCGTTCTTCTCAAGTCAGCTTTCTCCTCCTCCATTTGCTTTGCAGGCAAATGAGGAGTCCTTGGTGGAAAGGACTACATAGACAGGAAAGGAAATAAAAGC
Source organism: Gallinago jamesoni (assembly GCA_025769975.1). Lineage (NCBI taxonomy): Eukaryota > Metazoa > Chordata > Aves > Charadriiformes > Scolopacidae > Gallinago > Gallinago jamesoni. The sequence goes on from JAOQGH010000001.1 coordinate 51,306,339, forward strand.
ACTGACTGGAAATGAGTCCAACAACATGCCTAGAGTGTTCATGCACTTTACGGGATTACAAGGGTCCAGGTGAAATCTCTTTCATCTTTTCCCCTAGATGAAAGGCCTCTGCTTGGAAATTTAGTAGCAATGACAAAGAGGTTCAGAGGTGCTGGGATAGAAGCAAGTGCAAACTATTAACATCTTTCCTTGATTGGTACAAGCCCTTACCTGTGATTGCTGAAGTGCCTCTTGACATATTCCTCCCTGACTTCCTCCAAGCCGGACGGGTTCCCATCCTCCAGACTGAAGGACTCTGTTGTCAGCAGAAAGGTTACTGTAACACCAGTGACACCTCTGCCTTCCCTCTCATTCTCAGCCCCAAACAGGGTAATTTCAACAACTGGTCCCTTACGAGCCACAGCTTTTCATTAGGCAAAAATGATGCAAAAGGAGAAACTTCTGCCTCTCCTACAATATAATTTGCATTATTGGGAGTTTATGATCGTTGAGGAACTTGGAATCAATGCCTTCTTCCTAATGTTGATCTGACAGAACTGATGGTGAAAACAACCAATAACCAAAGTCCAGGCGAGCACTAGTCAATACAGTATTTTGTGATTGCCATATAATGAGCAAAGTGCATGTGAAAACCCCTGACAACCAACCTGTTGTTTCAAAAGCGGTATCAGTTCCCTATATATGCAAGTAAACGAAAGGGGAAGCCTACCTCCAAACTCCCCTCAACCAGCCTCACTGCCTGTGAGCCCTTCAAATTTCCTCTCTGTCAAACTATTCCTCTACCCGTGACTGACTTTTACAAGTTATCCAAGGACACGGGTTCAGAGGAGACTGTTCCTTTTAAGCGCTGGGACTTGTAATTGATGCAAATTATCGGAGGTGCAAGTTGCAGGAATAGCAACGCATTTTTCTGGCTGCCAGTAATATGGACGGTTGAAGTGACCTAAAAACATGTCAAAGTCTCTACCCCATCAGCCCCTCATCCTACTTACAGCCACCAGCAGCAGTGACCAGAGGGCACGCTGGTGAGGGTGTGAAGCCCCACAGCCGAAGCCCCCTCAGGTGCTGACAGCATGTACCAGACCAGCGTGATGGGGCTTTGAGCAACCTGCTCTAGTGGGAGGTGTCCCTGCCCATGGCAGGGGGGTGGGAACTCCATGATCTTTAAGGTCCCTTCCAACCCAAGCCATTCTATGATTCTATGACCCACAGCGTCGCAGGCAGTAAGGGAGGAGTGCATGAGGACAACCCGCCAAGTTGAAAGAAAAACAACACTGCAGCATCTCTTTTACCTACTTCTGTTGCACCGTATTCTTAATAAACTAGAGGCTTCCATTTCCTCTGCTGGGAAACCCACAACAGCTGCTCTGTCCTTCTCCTTCCCCTCCCACCAGAGCCTGCTAAGCCTGTGCTCTGGCTGTGCTTCACTCACAGCGCTGGGCTGTCCCCGACGGCTGTGACTCCTCGCTGCGGCTGGGAGAAGTGCAATGTCCCCCCAAACGTGCAGCCTGGGGACCCACGCCAGCCCCACACCTGCTGGGGGGCGGCTCAGCAGCAGGGTGACAGGGGCACTCTGCCTCTAAGTGCCTGCTGCCAGGGGACAGGAGGAATTACTCGTTGCCCTCCTTCACCTGGGCCGGGGAGAGGGCAGGAGAGCCAGGGGGGGATTTCTGAGGTGCAGTGCTTAGTGGGGTCGAGACTTCCTTGCTACCCCTTGTTTATTGCTACAAAATAAAGCCACAGTTGGCTCTAATGCTTTATCGGTCCGAACCACGTACTTATCTGTGCCTATTTAACAAATAAATGAAAAACAAGTCCAGGCACTCTCTGTCCAAGGCAAATACTCGCATACAGTACCTTTCATCTTCAGCAAAGAACCCAAGGTTCGCTCCAGCTTTGGGATAGATTTCTCAGCTCTACGCAAAACCTGATACTAAACATAAGAAGAAATCAGAACTGATTGCTCTGTGCTCTGACTAGATTCATGTTTTAAAACGCCTTGATCGTTTCCTTCTCTTTTGCTGAATTTTGACCTTCCGTTTTCTTGACGTCTCTGCAAAAACAACTGTTTTGTCACCAGCTACCCTTATCCATATGAAAAAGGGAAAGAACTAATACCAGAGCAAACTTAAATAGAGAATATAAATATTTGGATGTATATTATGCAATACATACATACACAGAACACGTAGTCACACAGATATTTGCTATTTAACTCTGATCTTCTTTCATCAGCAACTGGTCTTGTTTGGATCGTTCTCTTCTTGGAGCAGGTCCAGAAATACTATGCTGTGAAGTCTTGTTGGATGTCTACCAACTTTAGGCATAAGGCTTTACTAATCATTTCCCATGAGAATTTTGCTGGGAGAAGCCTTTGCCATATTTTACTCTCAGCTACCCTGATGTACACTGGAATAACTTCACTGCTGCACATCATTCCTTCATCATTTGTAGAAAGCATAACTGAGAACATATGGCAAATGCACTTAAACATAGACATCTCAAAAATATTTCAAGATTTATGTGAAAGGTAAGACTATCCAGAGTCACTTTAGAAAGGATGTCTACCTTGCAGAGCTTTCACACTGGATATTTTAGCCAGAGACAAAGCACTGGGATTATGAGTGAATTTCTGTATTTAGACTCTTGAAGATATTGAAATTCCTTGGGCCCCCAAAGTCACACCAGGGGGACGTGATACTATGAAAAAGCAATTTAAAAGAATTGGTATATGAAGACAGTCCCCTTAGACTAGACAAAAGAAGTATCTGTTTATTCTTGGCTTCTGAGATCAGGGAGAGCTCAGCATAACTTGCAACTTGTTCAGAACACGGCAAACAACTCTTACCTCAAACTGCAGGAGAGGTACAGGGCTCAGCAGGCACAAGCCCCAGAGAGCAGTATTTCGCGTGTTCAGAGCCTCAAAGCTCATTACAGTGACAATTCCAGTCCTAAACAGTCATTACCCTCTCCATTTTACAAACTGGAAAACTGGAAATAATCAATCTAGCTAAATGAACCGGTGGCAGAGTTGAGGATAAAAGGACTCCTGACGTTTATTCCTCTGCCTTGAGCATGCTAATATCCATCTTTTCAGTAGCGTTTTGGGTCAATTTTGTCTCTAAAAACAATTTCGGTTTGATTAAATAGTTTCTTAGTTTAGTAGAGACCAATAAACAGTCCTGGTGGCTGGTTTTTTTCCTGCCTTATTTTTCCAGAGTGTCTTGAAGACACAGTGCACCTCACAAGCCTGAATCAATTATTCCCTCCTCTATAATTTCTTCTGTCTCCGAAAACTCACTATTCTGAGTGAATGGCAAAATGCTATCAAACCAAGATAACTTCATCATGGGATCCCTTGGTTTGTTTCCAGAACACTGTAAAGAAGCTGCAAGGCTATAACCGAGCTGCAAGAACCCTGTAAGAAAAGGGTGGATAAGGCACATGATAAATCCATGAGACAGAGGCTACAAAGCAAACAACTTGCTTACGCTGAGCCGGCAGCTTTAAAGTAAAAGGGATCTGGGAAAACTGCACAGAGTGCAATTACACACACACTGGCACCTGTAAAGATACAGCAGTCACCCCAATGCACTGGTTAGATTTAAACACATTCATGTAGACACAGAGAGATACAGCCACTGCTTCACACCTTTGAGGACGAGCTGGGTGACTGGGATAAAACCGCCTCCCTCAAGCTGCCGAAGAGCCGTGCCAGCGAAGCCCGGTGGCGTGCTGGTAACACCCGTGGCTTTGCCACGTGGAGCTCTACCTCTCGCAGGTGCCTCAGGGGACTGGGACTCACTCTGGCAGGTGGCTTGCTACGGCCTCCAGCTGCCTCCATCAAAAGCTGCAACGCAACGTTTGTCTATACTGAATTAATACGCAAGAGAAGAAAAAGGAACCCCGCGGTGGGCAGGCAAAAAGGGAAAGAGGGAAAGTTCACGGTGACTGAGACAAGGGCACTCCAGCTCATTTTACCCTGGGAAATTAAGGAGTTTGAAACCATCCCCTTGCCCGAGGGATGCCATCCCTAAGTACCGGCTAAAACCTAATTTACCACTAAGGACAGGCTGCGCGGCACGAAGCACAGCCCAGCCAAGCCCCCGCCTCCGGCACCCCTCCCTGCAACGACCTGATGCTCTGTTTCCATGGTCTGCCCAGGGCTGGGCGTCAGGCAGCGCCGAGACCCCCTCAGCTCCCCACCTTTCAGAAAGACAAAACTCCTTCACAGCACCCCAGTGGGTTTTTTTCCCAATTAACAGTGACATGGGAGCAGGACGTGACGCCTGCAGACATACACATGCGTGAGGGGCCCAGATCCACACCTATCTGGGCCCGTTGCAGCCGCTCCACCGGCCTGACAAGAGTACGAGGCCTGGGGAAGCCCTTCCCGGGGATGGAACCGACGCCCCCCACCCCGTTACCGACGGCCTAGAGGGAAGGATGCTAGCCCCTACTGTTTCTTCTGCAGCCGGGAGAGGAAAGGCCGGCCCGTGGAAGCCCGTGGGGGCCCACACCGGACGCCTCCGCGGATCGACCCAGCCCACCCTCCCCGGTCCGGTCCGGTCCGGTCCGGTCTCGCCCGGTCCCGCCCCGTCTCGCCTCGTCCTGTCCCCTCCCGCCCTGTCC
>JAOQGH010000001.1:51311070-51346945 GCA_025769975.1 Gallinago jamesoni
CCGGTCCGGTCCGGTCCGGTCCGGTCTCGCCCGGTCCCGCCCCGTCTCGCCTCGTCCTGTCCCCTCCCGCCCTGTCCCCCTCCCATGGCCGCCGCGCCCAGCAACATGAGCCGCACGTGGCGGAGGGCCAATGGGGATGCAGCCGGCACTCGGCAGCGACCAATCGGAAGGCGGGAAAAATGCGGGCCCTGCGCGCCGGCGGGAGGGGGGGGGCCACAAAGAGGCGGGAAAACTCGCGAACTCGCGGTGGGGCGCGCATGTCTAGTGGCGGGGGACTGCGAGTCCCGGCGTTCCTTGCGCTGGGCTGGTGCGGCAAGGCACGCTGGGAGTTGTAGTTCTCCAACTTGTTGGGCCGGGCCGCTTCGCTCGGGGCCGGGCGCCCCCGCCCGTGGGCGGGCGGAGCTGGCGGCGCCGCGGGGCCCCCATGGCGGCGGCGGCGGAGCGGACGGATGAGCTGGTGCGGGAGTATCTGCTCTTCCGTGGCTTTACCGCCGCTCTGAAGCAGCTGGACGCGGAGATCAAGGCGGACCGGGAGAAGGGCTTCCGGGTGAGCGGCCGCCGTGTCCCCCCGCTTCCCCGTGGGGCGCCGGTCCCCCCGGAGAGGACGCGGTCCCCGGGCAGGCCGCGGGTGCCCCTCCGCGCCCCCGCTCCCGGGGCTGGGCGAGGGGAGTGGGCCGGACGGTGGCGGGGGAGCTCCCCCGGCTTCCCGGGGAAGCAGCTCGCCCCAGGGCCGGCCGCCCCCGATCCGCCCGGGCTGGGTTGGGCGGCGGGGCCCGGCCGGCTGCGCAGGAGGGACCCCTCGGCATCCCCGTTTGTGTACGCGCAGCCTCTCGGCGGTGCGGGGGGATGTCGGTGTTTATCCGGTGGCGGGCTGTCCTCTTGCCCGGCTCCCGGGCGGCGCTAGCGCAGGGCAGCGGCGGCGGCGGGCTCCCTCCCCGCTCCCGCCCTCCCGGCCGCGGTTCTCGGCTCCCAAAACCGCCGTCTCCGGACCCGACGGCCGACTTGTAAAACCCCCGGCGGGTTCTCGGCTCCCTGCCGAGAGGAACGGAGGAGAGGCGGCGTGGGAGAGGGGCAGGAGGACACCTCGTTGCCTGCATCACTTGTCGGTCATAAGACGGTTATCCAGCGGGTTTCCAGCTCTGCTCCTTGGTCTGGGTGTTTTAAGCACCAGCTCCCTCGCTACACGCAGGGAAATCGGTGTGGGATTTGCCAGCCTCGAAAACGGGAGTTTCGGTGCTTTGTGCGAGCTTTGTGTTCCTCTAGCAGCGGTTCTGGGCACCGAATGTAGTGGTTTTGGACAGTCGGGTTTTTCTTGAGCCGTCAGTACAACCCTTATGATTCGTAAAACATGTTGCTTATGTTTTTAAAGCAGCAGCACTTTGCTAATGCGTAGAGATAGGCGAACAGTTGATTTAGTTGGGATAATATTGTCCAAGAGAAAATCAGGAAGCGATGGCTGGGATCACAGACATCTCTTCCTTCTATCTGTAGGAAGCCACGTTAGAGGCTGGATCAACTGATGAGGGGGGAGCAAACCACATATTAAACAACTTTGGTGGTTGAATTTTGTATAGGGTGCAATTTTTTTTTTCCCCTGGTGCTTTGATGGGCCAACAGAAATCACTGAGCTAAAAAACTGTTCTCACACTCCTCTTCTGCCTTATTCATATTGCAGAAATGATTTTCAAAGAGGCATAATGTAAAAAAAAAAATTGTTGCATGCTTCTGTACCTGCCTCATTAGCAGATGGTGTTATTAAAAATAAAGGTACGTAAAAGGTTGTAGTACGACAGATCTTTATTCCTCTTTCTGTTGGCTACATACAGTTTTTCGTTTTACTCTAACAATAGTACTATTTTCCAGGTGCTGCACTTGAGTTTTCACCATTTAATCACATTGTTCCTGTTTCTTCATTATCAACTGACTTGCAAAAGAAGTGGGAAGTTTTGTTTACTTGCAGAAACCCCCACCAGCTGTGTTTAGCAAAATGTGATTATTTTTTTTTTCCCCCAAATCTGTTGGCTCTGTTCTTTCTCTGTTCCTTTCTTTTTTTTATTTGAAAGGTGCTGAAGAGTTGAAGAGTGCCGATACAAAATGCAGAGTGTTTCCCAGATTAGGAAAATACCTAATGCATAGGAGCTGGATTGTAGCAGTATTTGTGCAGCTAAAGCTTCTCAGCGTTAAGTTACAGAAAGTCTCTTGCGCTGGAAAAACCTTCACGTGACTGTGGTCATCCCTGTTCTGCCTTCTTTAGGTGGATAAGATAGTGGACCAGCTGCAGCAGTTCGTCCAGAGCTACGATCTGGCCGCCCTGCGGGATTACTGGAGTTATCTGGACCGACGCCTTTTCAGCCGTTTGGAGGACGTGTACCGGCCAACAGTGAACAAGCTGAAAACCAGCTTATTCCGATACTACCTCGTCCATACCGTTCAGGTGGTGTTTGGCTTTTAAGCTTCCGTTTTAAAAAGGATCGTGGTCTCTGAAACCGGAGCAATGAAATACCCTTGTGAGCCTGGTGGGTGAAGGATGAGCGATTCATGTGTCATGTATCAGGAGGGTAGTCAGGAGTCTGATGTGGACTTCACGTGACAAGCTTGTAAGCAGGATAAGGGAGCTCAGGCAGGAGGGAATGACTTGAAACTGGTGGAGTTGAGCTTAGTTTCTAAGGGAGGGGAGAAACGGGCTTCAAATCAGGACAAGGTAACGTGGGAGAGAAAATCAGTGAATGTTTTTTGTTTGCTTTGAATGGAACAGAAAATAATGAGCTTAAAATGGAGCAGAGATTATCTTGTTGAAACACCAGGAAAGTCAGTGGAATATACTCCACAGGGTGGGCTTTAGTGAACAGAACAGACAAATACCTGTCAGGAATTCATGTTTCCTTTCTTACCATTTAAAAGCAATGTTTCTTTCTTGATTCCCTGACTGAAAATCTTAAATGATGGGGGTTGGTGGAGGAATCAAAATCTAATGCACGTTTCTGGAAGTGCATTTTTTCATGTTCTGTTTGGTTTTGCCCTGTGCTTCCCCTGAGGCGTGACTCTCCTGTCTGAATAATGTATCAGAAGGAAACCTTTTCAGGCTACATCTGCTGTAGTCTTGAGTAATTTGAAGTATACTTTGGTCCTGTGCATGAATCCTCATGGCTCATATCAGTGCACAAACTGTACTGGTTTAGCTGGAAATCAGTGTAAGTGGTAAGTTGGATTTGCCTCAGCCTTTAAACAAGACTGCGGTGACTAGAAAGAAGGTTGGATTAAGTGCATTTGTGAGCTTCTCCTAGTGCATTTGAGATTCTTTTGTTCCTATGTGAATCTGTTAACTCCAACAGCTCTGTTGGGTGGTGAAAGTCATTTTTAGTGTATTCGTAACAAGAGCAAATGTTCCTGGAACCCATGCAGGGGCATGAATGGAAACGTGAACCCTGTTTTTCTTCTTGCTGTGTTTCAGACCGGCCGCAATGACAAGGCGCAGGAGTTTTTCCTCAAGCAGGCTTCCGAGCTCCAGAACCAGGCAGAGTGGAAGGATTGGTTTGTCCTGCCCTTCCTCCCTGCCCCAGACTCCAACCCCACCTTCGCCACCTATTTCACACGCCAGTGGGCAGATACATTTATCGTGTCTCTGCACAACTTTCTGAGTGTCTTATTTCAGTGCATGCATATCCTTTTTGGCAACTAATGGTTAAATCTCCCTTGCCCTGGTGTTACACTTACTGTTAATGGTGGTGCCAAGAATACAGTATTACAGAACTCGCTGATTTCAGGTGGTTGTTCGGAGCCAAGACTTAATAGGAAGCTGGTGTTTACCAGAGGATGTTGGAATAGTTATTGTTCAATTATCTAATGATATGTTATATTCCCTGGGCACAAATAGTTGTGGGTTGCTGCTAATGCTGAACTCATCCCTATGCTCGTGACTAGAAATCTTGTGCTTGTCTTGTTCTGAAACGCTTTTCCAGTTTGCTTGGCGTGGTACAAAACAGGTGTGCAACCTTGGGTGATAGTCCCTGACCGAACGAGCATCTCCTGTTAGACCCTTCTCTGGGTCCACGTTCCCAACACTGTCTAGTGGCAGCTCACTAAAACAGGGCAGTTCAACGTTGGCAGAAATAACAACTTTTGTGCTGCACTGCCGAGTTCTGACCTTGTTAGTTTGCTGATGGGCAGGTTTACGCTGCAGCTGGAACATGGCTCATCTTCAGCTGTTTTTTGAGTGCACGCTAATGCAGTAACATAACCTGGCTTGTCTTCCACTTCTGACACGTGAAAAGGAACAATCCAAAAATCCTCACAGAGCCTACGTGAAATAGTTTGTTCAACAGTGAAGTACAAGTTTGGCCTAGGTAACTAAGCTGTTACTAGTCTTCTGGCCTTGCACATACTTCTTTGCTGTCTTACAGGCATACGGCCAGGACGAAGTGCTGGCTTTTAGAATTAAGGAATTTAGAACTAAGGCAGGTGCACGTGAGTTCTTGCCTTGGTTTTCTTTAACATCCCTCACCAGTTCCAGTCATTTTGAACTTTGAAGCTGAATGTCTCAGGAGCAGTCTCATACAAGAAGAAAATGAATCGTTGCGGCATAAGGTCAGAACTGAAGTCACTCTTTAGTCGCTGTCTGAGGCTGTGAGTTTTGTAAAATTGGTTCCATCTGTTCGAGAAAGTTGTAACTGTTCAGTGCAATTATTCCAGGCAGATCTTTGTGTAAGACCTTTGTTATTTTGGTTTATCTTTCAACTGTCTCCAGCAAACTTAAGGTTGTGATCATATTGTAAAATGTCTGTTTAAGGTATTACTGTCGAGCCACTGGAGGTGACTGTCCCTCTCCCTGTGCTATCTGACAGGTGGCTGGAGAGTGTGCAAACTCCTTTCCTGCTACACTGCAAAGTCAAGACAAGCTGAAATTAGTGGCAGGTTAAGGGCATATATGGCCAACTACTTGGAATGGAAACTTGTGGATAGTATTCAATCATTTCCAGATTTTAGCTGATGGAGCAATAGAAACAGGCAATAACTTCTGGCAAAGAGGCAGAAACTGCTTCTTCTAAAATGACCACTTCATCATGGTTGAAATGCACTCAAAGCAATTTAGATCAACTAATGGGAATGTTGTGAATGTCTGTTTCCCAGATCTAGACCTTACAGTAAATGGTAAGAAGGGCTGACCAGTTCAGACAAAGTGTTGCCCAGCTCCATGTCTTGTTTTTTACAGTATCATCATCAGATGCTTAGAGAAAGGGTATAAGAACATATAACATGGGTTGGCTGGTCCTTTCCAAGAATAATCTGTAGATTTCCTGAATCTCTAATAGGAGTTTTGGAACTACAGATCACACGTGGATGATCATGTACAAGCAGGAAGCCTTGTTCGCATAAGCAGGACCTTAGTTTCACTTCTTCAAACATCCCAAGTAAAAGCTCTCTCTATATGAATACTTCAGTAAAGTAAATTTTGTGTTTTACCTCCTGTGTTACAAAAATTCCATTATATATTGTGCTTCCTCTTTCAACTGTTTTGGTAGCTGATCTACGCTGTTCATTTGTTCTAAAAATGTTGAAGAAAAATAGAATAACTGATTTTAAGAGGAGGCTGCTTTTTTTTTTTTTTGCGAAAGAAAAGCGACGGTTGTCACAGCGTATAGAGTCAGCGGATCAGGCAGACGTTGACAGGAGAGTTCTGCAAAGATCATCCATAAATAGGGACAGCAGGTTAAAGTTTTGCAATAGAGCTCTTTTCTTTCCTCAAATATTGTATTCTGTACTTTTAGTCAAATCAAATTAAAACTGTTTTTTTGTTTGTAGTATGTTGATTGATAGCACTTACAGACTGTGTAAGTGTTCTCTGGCAAATTGGCAGAGGTAAAAACTAGGTCTTCCTTTTTTGAAGAACTGCTCAGGTCAGCAAAGGAAGCAGCTACCTCTAGAATACAGATTTAAATAAAAAATGGCCTGAATAAATATTGAATTCAATGCTAGTTCAAATTAAGTAGTGGTTTTGATTTCCCTGTTCAAACAATGCAAATACACGAATAGCAAGCTGGATTTCTAAAGCTCATTCTTTCTTGTAATTTCTTTCCTTAAATACTATCTAAGTATTTAAGGTCTAAGGAAAAAGAAGCATTACTTCTGAAAAACAAATGTACAGAAACAGAAAAGCCTGAAGAACTCCTCATATGAACAAGAGTCACAGGCATAAACCACATCCGTCACAGAAAGCTGCATCCTGAGGTTCCCCTCAGGGAAGAGAAGAACAAAAAAAAAAAGTCTCTTTCTCCATAACTTGGGAGGGAGCTGGGCAGGGTGTGGAGCTGGATTTCAGGGTGACCTGATGGCATTGACCTAAGTACACCTGCCAGCTCGCCAAACCCCGGGCTGTGGGAAGAAGATTACCTTCTGGGCTGGGCACCCGTACATTGCTGCTGTCAGTCACGTGCCTTACCCTGGCCTTGACCTGCCTGCACGGTCCCAGCACCATTAATGTTCCTACAGCAACAGCCCAAGGAGAGAAGTTGGAGGGTTTTAAGTTTTCCTGTGTGTAAAGCACTGATTGTTTTGACGAATTGGACTAACGTGGTGCTCAGCCAGTCAGAGGAGCTTTCTTCCCTCCCCACCCTTCTCGGGCTGTTGAAATAAAAGGAATAAACAGCTTCAGCAAGTGGGAAGGAGGTGAATCTGGGTGACCCCCTGTTGACTCGGCTCTCTTCTCTCCTTGTAGCTGTTTGCTTTGCAGGCTGAATCCTCCCGCTTGAAGAAAGAGGAACTGGAGGTGGAACAAGCAGTTGTGCATCACAAGTTGCCTGCGTATGTGGCCAACATGGATCGACTAGGGGACTCTGAGCTGTGAGTGTCTGCAGAGGAGGAGCCGGGGACAGGCTCTGCTGTTTTTATTGGGTTAGGGAGGCTCCTTCAGGGTCATTTCCTTGTTCCCTGCCATGGGAATCAATGCAGAAAGACATCCAGGCAGAAATTCTGGTCACCAAAGTAGGTTTAATAGGGGAATTCATGACGGGCATTTCTCCTGCTGTGTGGGAGAGAGATTCTTGCCAATCGGTGAGATACTGCCCACTCATGGAAGTGATTCTGCTCGGCTCTCAGCGGTGCACCAAGGTGTTCCGGGCCACCAGGGCACTGGCAGCAGTGCAATACCCTGCAGTAGTGCTCAAATGAAGTGGATTGTCTCCTGACTCCTAGTTTCTGTAGTGCCCTGTGTTGTTTTGTACGCACTGTTACTGGATCACCCAAAGAGTTATGCAGAGATGTTTCTTGTTTTTGTAAAGTCAAGGGAAAGGGAGTTTCTTCGAGGCTCAGTTATGCACAGAGTTCCCCATAAACTTGCTGCACTTAAACTGTGTTTTATGGCTACATCTATTGTATTCATATCTGCAGAAATTAGGCAATGTACACAATGATACACCTTCTTCAATTGTTATTTAAACTCTCATTTTTCCCCCAATACACAGGCATGCAAATCAAGTCTGTCTTTGAATTCATTGTGTTACTGAGATTTATTTTTCCCCCTCTTGCTTTAAAAGGATCTGAAAGCAAGTGTAGCTTAGCCACAAGGTATTAATAACTGCTGGGGCTTTGACTTTCTCATGTGCTTCTTTCACTTCTATTTAGACAGGAGGGCCAGTTCTGGGTGCTTTTTCCAGTCTCTGTTCGACCCAAAGCCCAGATTTGGTAGAAGGGTTCTTTCTTAGAACAGAGGGTAGATTCAGTGAAGGTGATTGTGTTCCCCTTCCCCTGCGTGCTACTCTGCTCTCAGAGGAGGCTATAGTGGAGTGAGGTCAGACACTTACATTCTGGGAAGCAGCTGCTGCTTTTGGCATTGTGGGCTGAAAAGGGAGGTATGTGTAATCATAGAAATGTATTTCTTGTTTACTTTGGGTCCAGTTTTTGAGATATTGAGGCCTGTGCTTTAAAATTGCTGAACGTGACTTGCTGAATATCTCAGGGAGTTCAGCGAAACACTGGGTACTGAATGCCTCTTGAAGTACGTCTGTTTTATGCCTTGAGTTGGGAATCCCAGCTGAATAGGTACTTCGGAAATCTGGATTCCTCTGCCTATCTCTTAGGGTCTTTCTAAACTAATCATATGGAGTAGAAGGAGTTTGAAGTGGCCCTACAGGGGATTCAGCAACAGGTGGGCCCATTGTCTCAGTGGCATCTCTTGAGAAGTGAGCTTTGGTTACAGTAATTATAATGATCTGTTCCAAACACTAACAGAATGTTTTAAAACAGTTTTGGTTTTTTAATGCATGGTGGTCTATTGGTTTGGAAAGGAACATCTGTCCTCCAGTGGTTTGAACAGCTGGCACTTGCTTGTTGGGTGGTCTTTGATCAGGTTGTCTAGCTACACTTTCATATTCTCCTTAGTGGGTTTTATTTGAGGGGTTTATTTTGTTTTGTATTGTTTCAATTAGTGATATGACCTGCAGCCAGAGGAATACTGCACATTCTCTTCAGTCCCGGGGAGGCTTTCTGTCCTCTTTTCTCTCCCAAAGTAAAAAAGGCCCTTCCAGAGCAGCCCATCCAAGCGGGGCATCTCCAACGCAGACTGGCAGTATGCTGCTGGGGAAGAAAGAACCAACAAATCACCAGGTAATTCTCAGCTGTGTTTGTTGAAACGTGCTCAGTGTCCAAGGAGCTAACTTTCAGCACAGCACTGCTCCAAGCTTTTGCTTCCACCTGAAAAAAGAAAAGGTCCTTTCCTTCCTTGCAAGCGTACGCTGGGCCCGAATGCAGCACAACAGCTGCTGTTGTCTGGGCGCTTGTGGAGCCCTTGCAAATACTTGGTTTCTTTGCCTCCTCTTGTGCTGTTTGTTCTGCAGCCTAGCTAGCACAAGTCATTCCAAATTCCATGCCAAATCATTCCTCTGCCTTCCAGAGTGCCAAAGGAAAAGAAGGAACGGTGAGCTCTAAGGACGGGAAGAGCCACTTCAGTGGGTTAATAGCAGGCGAGTCCAGCTCCCTGCAGCAGCGGCAGAAGCGCTTGCAAGAGCACGGGAAGGAAAGGAAGGAGCTGCTGTCAAAAGGGACCTTCCAGGTACTGGGCAACACTGCAAGGCTGGGAAGCAGAGAGCTGGAATTTCTGTAGTTCATTGTGCTAGGTGGTAAAGCACGTGTGGGTGTTCCTGTTAAGCTTCTGAATTGCTACTCTGATCTAACTATATCAAAGGTTAATCTCTGTAGTTAATCAACTCCTTCCACTCTCTGTTTATTCCTGTGTTCCTGGAAGGGAATTGGTATTGACATTTCAAATGGAAGAAATACTGTCTTTTGCCGTGATCTTTTCACCAGCCTGGTCCTGGGGAGGGTATGTTTCATCCACCTTAATTGTTATGTTTAAATACCTTATTATAATCTTTTTTCCTTAGTCGCAATGGGCTTGGCTCACCCATCCTGCCCAAGTGAGTTCTCTCCTGTGGGTTCTTAACGCTGGCTTGTGCAGGCTCTGTGTGGAACGGATAAAAAATGATAAAATGTTTTCCTGGATAGGAATGGAAATATCCTTTGTAGCAATGTTTGCTTTTTGGAATTTTTTTTTTTTCACTTTATGTTGCAGTTTTGCCTGGGGGTTTGCCTTGCTTTCTAATCTAATGAAATAACAAAACCATGTCCTGGATTTGAATAGCTGAAGGTCAGTGGACTGCTTCTGTTCACCTGTGTATTGTCTGGCTTTCAGCAGGCATGTGGTCAAAGGACACCAAGCACAGGAATGGTGGCAGCATCTCAGCCGTGTTTATTTTGGCTGTGTGAGACACTCTGCTCTGGGGGAGAGGCAGTGCTGAGGGACTGTTGCCTACAGCCCTGTGTGCGTGGCCGTTCTGTGTTTGGGAGCGCTGCTTTAGATAGGAGATGTTACTTCACCGCTAGCCACTCAGGGCTGCGAGAGAACTTTTTTCTTCACGGCACATCTAAAACATTTTAATTAAACATCGGTCAGAAAATTGCAAAGCCCAGTTTCCCAATAAGTATCCTTTGACTTATCTTTTTTTGTGATGTTCCAGGTTAAGGCAGTGTTTTCCTGGCTCTGTAAGAGCTGCTTCTAGTGCTCTAGGGGAAGCTGATAATACTTGGCTTTCCCTTGTTCTCAAAGCATATGAGCAAAAACAAACTGAAAGACAGCCCTGTTTCTTTCGGGAGTGTCATTCATTGGTTGTTATCTCCCTGCATAAACTAACACAGCGGGGCATTCTTTGATTTATTTCCCAGTCTTGTCCAGCGTTTTGGTTTCAGATGACGTGATTATGCAGTATTTGACCCGTTGCTCAAGATGTGAAAGCTACTATAAATAACGGCAAGGATGTGTTAGGGAGCAGGGATTCAAACCCATCAATACCAATAGGGTTTTGAGGGCCTTTCATCTTCAGAGGATGGTTTAGCAAAGGAACGCTTGCAGATGTTTTATTGGTTTACATGCTATATCTGCTTCTTATTCAGCTTCTAGTGGCAAGGGAGGGCTGTGCTGCTTTCAAACACTTCTGTGTGCTGCAGTGTAGATCTCGTCTCATGCGGATACCTTCACCTCCTAAAACTCCATTTGTCCTGTCTGCCCTGTCAAGTTGGATTTTGGGCTTTTAGACTCGCGTGTTGACTCTTGCCATTGTCATCAGCTGGCTGCAGAGGCTGACCCAGCACCCACAGGCTAAACCTCTGGCAGAGGAGGGTAATCCATCTGCTTGGGGCTTGCCATCCAACAAGAGTTTTTGTGCAGGTGTACTGAACTGCATATTATACAGACTTAACTTACATTGCTGAATGCAAGAATTTCTCAAAATGTGTTGGTTTGCTTGTGAATCTGTGCTCTAATGACATCAAAACAGCTGAGGGATGCCAAACAGATGTTGTGGTTTCTTTAATTCTTACAGGAAAGTGTATGGCTGGGCATGTGAAGTGGGATACAAGGGACTCTACATCCAAGGAGGCCATATTAAATGGTGCAGTTGTGCCCCACGCTACCCTTGTGTGTGGCAGAAAGGTCCCTGGCAGAAGGAGTGTTGAGCCGACAATGCTTCTGTTTCAGTGAAGCTTCTTGGTTTTTTCTCCCAGCAGGCTGGGGCGGCTGAAGAGCTTCATCTGGAGCTGCTGCTTCCTTGTATTTCACACAGGATTTCTTCCTTCAGGGCCAAAGTGCTGAGAAGAAAACAGATATTAGCACAGCTGAGGCGGAACCATGCTCAGAGCTGCATACTGAGCAAGTAGAGACTTCAACCAAAATGCCTCCCAGCAGCGCAGAGGCTACAGGGGTCCGGCATGAGCAGCCGTTCATCGTCCTGAGTCAGGAGGAGTATGGGGAGCACCATTCATCCATCATGTACTGCAGGTAACGGACAGGCAGAAGAGGGCTTTCTTGTAGAGGCCTGTGTAGATGGCCAGCTGTGTCTGGGCTTTTTCTCCCAGCCTTTGTTCCGTCCCGCACGTTGTGCAGGTACTCTCACTTGCAGGACAGTCAAGTTGGTGTGACCGAAAAGAGCCTGTACCTTGTGCAGTGAGAATGGATGGAGATTTTTGTGACTGGGGGATGGCAGCCAGGAGGAAACTCCCTGGGAAAACAGGATAGTATTGCTTAAGGGCATCATTGCTTTCCATGTGGAGCTTGGTTTGCTTCATTGTGCCACTTATTGTGGACTGAACAGGAAGTTCTGATTCTTGCAGAAGGAACTGGTGTGTGGCCCAGGACTATATATGTGCTGGGGTATCTACTTGTATCTAAGAACTTTAGGGAGAAAAATATCCAATGGGTTTCCTTCTGCACGTAGGGTTGATTGTTCTGGACGGAGGGTGGCCAGCTTGGATGTGGACGGGGTCATCAAAGTCTGGTCTTTTAACCCCATAATGCAAACTAAAGCTTCATCCATTTCCAAGTCTCCATTGCTGTCTCTGGAATGGGCAACCAAGCGTGATCGACTGGTGAGTAGTCTGTGTGTGGAGGCTTGAGAGTCACGGTAGATGAGTTGGGGCTGTGTTGCATGTTAACTTCTAGACAGCAGCATTGTGGATAAGATCAGAGCAACAGTTTATTTTTGCTTGAGTGGGGCATGGGGATCTGAAGCCTGAAGGATCTAAGAAAAACTAGAGTGGGGAGCATGCTCTATGTATTGAACAAGGAGTTCGCCACTGGTTGCCCTGATTTGGAAGCTCCCAAGCTGCAGTGTGGGTACAGCTGCAGGATAGAAGTATCTCCTTTAAGAGAAGAGTCCCTCTCCAGGCAGGGCAGGCAGCCACTTGTAAATGCAGGCAGGGGCAAGCTGGTTCACCAGCCCCTGAGGACCCTGCAGCAGGGAGCTGTGGAGCTTTACTCACACCCTGAGCCAGAAGCAGAGAAGGAAGAGCGGGGCTTAGGAGGTGGGATGTGCTGTTGGCATTCTGCTTGTGCAGGTATGAAAAGGGCTCCATAGACAGTTTTGTTCTGGTGCCTTATGAGTTGGGGGTTGGTGGTGTGGAGCTTGGGGCTTGTTTAAATGATAGTGATAGTTTCCTATAGCACGTTTTCTTCAGTTCTGTTACCAGAGAAGAGTTTTAAATTATATGCATTCTTCCGAGTCCTAGAACTGTTGCTAGTGTTTTGTTCTCTTGGCGAAGAGACGGGGCTGTGTGAGAAGGCAGGGCCTGCAACTGAGGGAATATTGTTCACGCTCTGGCACCGACAATGTGTTGCCCCTGACCCCAGAATGCCACCTGTGAAGAGCTGGTGCTACAGCTTGTCTTTTTCTTTTGTTTTGCTCTTAAAAAGGAAGTTGTCCATACAGTTGTTCTGATGTTTCTTCTCCCTTGTGGAGTTTATGTCCTGCTTGCTGCTAGAAAGATTCTTCTTTCTGAAATATATGGGGATTCAGCAGCAAATTCAGTGAGAAAAATCTGGCTTGCTTCGTTTTCTTTGAAATACATCCTTTTGTGCTTTGACTTTAAATAGTAGTGCCACTGATGGAGCATGTATGAACCTTTCTGAATGATTTTATTCTCCCCTTGATGAAAGAAGGTAGCTTTCTACTGGGATTTGTCTTAGATTCTTAATTCTGTGTTACTCTTTCCTTACTCACCTAAATATTGAGACCACACATATGTTTTGCATCCTATAATGTTGAGCCATACTGTAGAAAGTGGCTTTTATTCTACCTTGGTGCCTATCAGTCCTTTCTCTCACTGGAAAGCAGTGCTTTCACTCTGACTTCTATGGCTCTGGGGTAGTCCTGCTCAGCATGCCGTGCACAGAAAACCAAGATATACCCTAATGGAGTGATGTTTAATCTGAATGCATAAGTAGAAAAAAATTTACTCTATGGTGGTGGTGGTGGTGGTTGGACGGTATCATTTTACTCACTCTGCTTTTATCTCCTCCTTGCTGGTTTCAAGCTATTGCTTGGCAGCGGGGTTGGGACGGTTCGTCTTTATGACACAGAAGCAAAGAAGAATCTTTGTGAAATCAGCATTGATGAAGACATGCCCAGGTAACTCTGGAATACTGATTTATTTTTTTCTTACATATAAATGTAAGTGTTGTTGTGTTTATCTGTGAAAGGGTAGGTGGAGTCTCAATGTTCTCAATGCAGTCTCTACTGCAACTGCAGGACTGCCTAGGCTTCATGCAGAGGGCAGTCCCTTGTCTAAGCAGCGTAAAACTGTGCAGTTAAATGGGAGACACTCAAAATTTGTCTAAGCACATGAATCCTGTCCTCCTTTAGAGTGCACCCTGTCTTGAAGGGTCTTAGTGGGAAAGCTTGTAATTGAGTTTGTGCCTGAGGCAGAGTGAGAGAGGCAGTTCAGACTGTTTGTTGTATTTCAGGATCCTCTCACTTGCCTGCAGCCCAAGTGGGGCCTCCTTTGTGTGTTCTGCAGCAGCCCAGAGCCCCATCTCCCACATGGACTTCTCAGCAGTCAGCTCTGGGGGGAAAAGCATGAACCAAGTTCCTGGGAAGCTGCTGCTGTGGGACACTAAGACAATGAAGCAGCAGGTACTTGCTGGGTTTCTTTTCTGTCTCGGTCTGCTTGCTGAGAATGAGTGTCTTCTGTTTCTCTTCTTAAATTATGTTTTCTTTTCAATACCCTTCTTTCTTCCTCCTTTCCTTCTTTCCCCTCTATCCCATGCAGGATAAAAATGAATAGTGTAAGTAACTGCAGGGTTTGGGTGGGTGTTTGGTTTTTTGAGGGATTCTTCAAAATAATCTTCAAAATAGCTTTGTTTCTATCCTGCCTGCAGAGTTTGTGACATTAAATGTTCCAAGTGGATTGAATGATGCTTTGCTTACGCTTTCTCTAGTTGTGCTATACTGAAGGGTTTTCTTTGCTGCAATTCCCCCTGCCCTACCTGGTTTTAAGTGAAGTGCTTCTTTCAGAGGTTTCATCTCATGTCATCTTCTCCATTGTTTTGATTTAGATAGGTCAGATTCTGTTCCATCCCTTGCCTTTGCCCTTAAGAAATGCTGGCCCTGACATGTAGGAGAAGGCAGTGTACTCAAGCTAATGGCTGCCAGAAGCTGATTTTGCAGCCTTTAGGCAATGGTCAAAAAAGCTGTGGCTTGGCCGAGGTGAATTGTTGGTTTAGTGTTATGGTAAAATGAAGCTGCCAACCTTGAAGTCTGTAGCCACGAGAGGTGTAGGGCTTCAAACTGGAAGGAGGAGTTCTTGCTGCTACTTCTTCCCTTCCCTGGAGATCAGCTCTTCAGCACCCCCTGCTCCATTTCACAGTATTGATGCGGACTTTTCCTTCCAGCTGCAGTTCTCCCTGGAGCCTGAGCCCATTGCTATTAACTGCACAGCCTTCAACCACAACGGCAACCTGCTGGTCACTGGGGCTGCAGATGGGATTGTTCGTCTCTTCGGTATGTTGAAATTGGGCATCGAGGTGGTCTCTGTCTCCCCCCAGCTGGCTGCCTCTAGCACCATTTTTCTGCCAGCAGGGGAGGCAGCTGTGGGACATACCTTCCACCTTGGTGTTCTGGCATTTTCTCTCCTCCAGAATAGCTCTCGGGAGCAAATTGATACAAACTTCTGGCCTGGGTGCTGAGCTGGAGGCTGCAGTCCCAGATTTGTGGGAGGACAGAGCTGGCAGCAGCTGTGAGGGACAGGGTAGCAAGGGGAGAAGAAGAAAGGTGGCAGTGGGGCTGGGATGCAGAACGCCTGCAGCTGACAGCAAGTGTGGTATAAGCAGCCCTATAAAGCCAGAGGAGGAGGTGATTAGTTACAGGCAATGATTTTTGTGGCTGTGTAAAAGCCATATATTTGAGAATTAGCACAGGGTGCTGGGATTGGATTGGGCTTCTCCAGGCTGGGTTAGAGGGCTGGGACAGAGACCCTATGAACGTTAAGTACCTCCCTCTCTTCACCTCAGCTCTGTGCGAGTACGCAGAGTGTTCAGTTCTGATTCTCCCCTCAGATATGCAGCAGCACGAGTGTGCCATGAGCTGGAAGGCACATGATGGGGAAGTCTACTCCGTTGAGTTCAGCTATGATGAGAACACAGTCTACAGCATAGGCGAGGATGGCAAGGTAGGCTCTGGGTGACTTTCTACTGGTCAGCTGGCAGTGGGATCCCTTCCCCGTGTAGTTGGGGTAGCAGTAAAAATACCCTCAGAATCCGGAGGATCTGTGGGCTGCTGTCTGTAGCCTTAGGTGTGCAGCACTACCCTGCATGCAGTCCCTGTAGAGAGGGTGGCTGGAAAGTGTATTAACAGGTGGAACCGTCTCAGACCTTGTCTACAAATCCTGCTGTTGGTGACATCCCCTTCCTAGGGAATCCATGTGTAGATGACCTTTCTGTGCCCCTGAGATCATCACCGTATTTGAAATCCGGGATTACCCAAGGAGCAGATGCTTGACCACTCTGCATAAATTTCCTTGTCAGCCTGTCCCTGTTGTTTATTATAAAGGCTTCAATTTGTGCAGTTCCACAGTCTTCAGCCTAGAGGTGTGGCTCAGGGAGGGAGGCCTACCAGGCAAGGGCCCACACCTTCAGGCAGAGTTAAGTGAATTCACACCAGGATCCTGCATGCAATGTGGAAGGAAATGTAGGCAGCAGTGCTTGTGGAAGGTAGGACATGTTTGCCTGAATAGCAGGCACTCTTACAGCCTTAGCAGCCTGTGTTTTTTAAATATAGCCACTTAGATAAAGATGTCAAAATGCCATCTTCTGTTTGTGAGCAACAGCCACTTCCTCAAAAATGATGAATGGCCTCTCTACTTTCTACTTTCCCATTCAATTTAACGATGGGCTTTTGTCGTCTCTTTTTGTCATTCTAGTTTATTCAGTGGAACATTCACAAAAGTGGCTTGAAGGTGTCCGAGTATGATCTTCCTAGCGAAGCTACAGGTCCTTTTGTTCTGTCTGGGTACAGTGGCTATAAGCAAGTCCAATTCCCACGAGGAAAGCTTTTTGCTTTTGACTCTGAGGGCAACTATATGTTGACGTGTTCTTCTACTGGGGGAGTAATTTTTAAGGTAAGTCTGAGAAGTGATGGGGAGTACTCTGACACATCCGTACAAGCTCTTCTTGTTACAAGGTGCAACAGCAACCACTGGAAGTTCTCAAGCAGCACCTACCCATCCCCACTCTGTGAAAGTTGCTGGTCAGTTTCATACAGTGTGCATTTTAGCAGTGTGTGGTGTTTAGCAAGTGTTTGAGCCCTCTGTAAGCGTTTGGCCCTCTATATGTAGCCAGAGGATGTGTGCTCCTTGTTCTTAAAGCTTAGCTGCAGCAGTTTTGCATAGTGCCCAAGTACCTGTGATAAAGTTCTCGGGTTTTTCATTATATTGATGCCTGCCAGCGCAATGCAAAACGTGTGACTGTTGACTGATGCTCATCTTTATTCTGCCTTGTGAACTTGCTGATGTTAGTTCCAGCCTGATTCTCTCCTCTTACTGGGTACTGAAATGAAACGAAGGCTGAATAGTTCCAAGTACCCAAATTTCTGTGCTGCAGGAACAAGTGATTACTGATCACATGCCCCTTGCCTGCCTTCTCTTGAGCCAGTACCCATCAGTATAAGCCATTGCAAGGCAGATTAGATGGAATTTTTATTTTGCATCTAGGGCATTCAGAGCACCCGCATTAACATGAGCTACAGCTTAAGACTTACCTGCTCTTCATCAGTGTGTGCTTTTAGCCTGCCTCGTTCCATTATTGAAGCTGAGCTGCTTGAGAACATGTGCTTCTGTTGTGAGACTGGAAATTTGTTTCCTTGTGTGTGCTAATACATCTCAAAATCTCCCTGATTGTTAGTACACATAATTAAGCAGAAAGGGATATGGAGTCTATAGCAGGCTTTGGCTTCACCTGTGGATACATTGCCCCCACTGCAGAAACTTGCCTCCTTAAAATCTTCTTCTTTCCTCCTTTTAGTTAAATGGTGAAGAAAAGGTTCTGGAGAGCTGCCTTTCCCTGGGGGGACACCGAGCCCCTGTTGTCACAGTGGATTGGAGCACAGCCATGGACTGTGGGACCTGTCTCACTGCCTCTATGGATGGGAAGATTAAATTAACAACCTTACTGGCTCAAAAGTCTTAACCTGGACAGCGGTGAAGGGAAAGAGCAACAGACTTCACAAAACCAGTGTTAACTCCACAGGAACAAACTGCATGGGAGAGAAGGCAAACCACAGTGTCTCTTCTCATTGTAGCTTTTGCCTCTTGAGAAATGTTTAAAACATTTGCCAAAACACTGTGCAATGGCATGCTGGTATGGGACCGGAGCAGTGGCGGCACTTAAGTCTCCACTGACTGATTGTGGCAGCTGGACTCCCTCCGTTAGTGAGTCCTGGGTAGCACATGGCTAGAAGGCTGCTGGCATCGCGTCAGGGGTTCTGCAGAGGCAGGTGAGGCTGGAGGAGGTATGCATGAAGCAGCACAGTGCATGGTGATAAGATGGCTCAAACTGGAAAGGCCTGTGCAAAACCAGAGTATTCTTTCAGTATAGCATCTGTTGTTGTGCTTTTTTTGTTATTGTTCTCATTTTGATTCCCCCCCTTCCCCTCCTAAAAGAAAATATTCCCTTGCACTTGATTCCTGTGCTCTTTTCAGTTGTTGCTGCAAAGTACAGAGGGTGGCTGGGACAGTAATTTGCAAAGTAAGTCTTCAAAAAGACTCTTGTGCTTTCACCAGGTGCTTCTGGCACTGACACCTGCACATTGGGGGGAACCAGTGCAAGACACCCAGGAACAAGACTACTTGTGTTTGCTTGGATGTATTGTGATGTCTGCTCCCAATGAGAGGAGAGACCCCGAGCATTTCCTGAGAAATGCTTGTGTTAGAGTTCAGAAGCTACATAATGTGTAGCAGCTACCTGATGGTGGATAGGAGGGAGGGCCAGAACCAGTCTGGTGCTGTGTGGTGCCCTCTGTCACTGGAGCTGTCACCCCCCTGCACGTGCTGTGCTTAGGTGTTACATAGTCTTTGAATGGACTGTTAAGTAGCCACATCTTATCTGTTACACATCATCATGGATGACATGCTTATGTCCCTTGGCCTTTATGGGAGTTTACAGTACTCATTCTCACTTATGTGAAGAATGGGTCCAACTTACTCTTTGAAAACACCTTTGGTATCCTCTAAAGGCCATTTTAGTTTTGTAGCCTGGCTATCCCTTAACAGTCACTATTGGGAGGATGTGGAACACTATTTCAACTCTCAAAACCCCCTCTTTCCTCTTTACCTTTTATACTTGCCCCTCTCCTACATCTACACTGATTTCCTACAGCATTTCCTAAATGCTGCCACAACACTCCACTCTCGAGGACTCTGAACGTTCTTTGTAGCCACTTGTTCACTACTTCAACATGGTTAGAAGCTCCTTAGATCGGTCTTCAGGGAGGCCAGCAGGTCGAGGGAGGTGATTGTCCCCTTCTACCTACTCTGCTCTCCTGCTCCTCCCTGCCAGGGACACGCCGCTGGTCCCGTCGCGGCGGCGGCAGCACCGAGCGCCGGCGCCTGCAGGGGGCGCTCTAACGCCGGGGGCGCTACAGAGGGGGCGGTGTGACGCCGGGCCCCGGGCGGTGCGGAGGGGCGGGGAGGGGCTGCCGAAGGCGCGGCGTTTGCCCCGCGGGTGTTGGAGCGCCCCCTTTTTGCGCCCCGGGCAGAATATTGAAGGAGGCGTGTGTCCCCCCCCGGGCGTCGGTCGGGGTTGTGGTTAAGATCGAGTCCAGCCGTTAACCGAAGCCTGCCAAAAGCACCGCTAAACCATGTGCTGAGCACCGCGTCTGCCCGTCTTTTCAATACCTCTGGGGATGGTGACTCAACCACTTCCCTGGGCAGCCCGTTCCAAAGTGTGATAACCCTTCTCGTGAAGTATCTTTTTCCTAATATCCATCCAAAACCTCCCCTGGCACAATTTGAGGCCGGTTCCTCTTATTCTATCGCCTGTGACTTGGGAGAAGAGACTTCCCCCCCCTCCCCCTCCGGCTTCCCTCAGGTAGTCGCAGGGAGCGGTAAGGACTCCCCTCAGCCGCTCCTCATAGGACTTGTTCTCCAGACCCCTCACCAGCTTCGTTGCCCTTCTCTGGACATCAATCAGAACCTTTCTTGTCGTGAGGGGCTGGGGTGGCTACGGTGGGGGCTGCTGACAAAGCCTTGAACGTACGGCAAAGCTTCGCCCTCTCCCGCCTCCCGACGGCCGCTGGGGGGAGGGCGGGAGCGGCGCCTGCTCTGTCGGGAGCTCGGTGCGTGAGAAACGGCGGCTCCCAAACAAAATGTAAGAGAAGACAAAGTCGCCGAAGCAAAAATTGAAAAAAAAAAGTTTATTAAAAAAAAAAAAGAGTGTACGAATTCAGCTGAATCGGGTGTGTCTCAAAGAAGAGGCACGCGCAATCTCACAATTTTGGGGTACTTATACCCTACCCCGGTCGCCAGGTTTTGTGTCTCTCTCCTTGTTGGCTGAGAAGTCAGGGCGGCCGCCCAGGCTGCTACACATCTGGGGTTATTTCATTAGATCGGTCTTTGCGTCTCTTTCGCCCCTCTTTGCGTTATAAGGACCCGGTTTGTGCCAGTTGCCTGACCGTGGTGGTTCCCCCCGGCCCCCCGCCCGGATGTCGACACATAATGGCCGAGGTATACAAAATGGCTGAAGCAAAATTCACGGGCCAATCTCTCACGGGAGTGCCGGGGGAAAGCTGCCCGAGCGCGGACGCGGCCGGGCCCGGCGGCGGTGGGGGGAGCCCGGCGCTTCCCGGGGTCGCCCCGCCTCGCCCCGCCCGCGGTGCTGCCGCACGGGGGATGGCGGCGGGCGGGCGGCGGCGGCTGCTCCCGGCCTGGATGGGGGCGGCGGGGGACCGGCAGGCAGCGGCGGCGCCCCCCCCGGCCGGGCGGCGGCGGGCGGCGGCAGAGCCCAGGTAGCGCCGCCGGGGCCGGGAGAGCGGCGGGGGCGGCGGGCGAGGCCGGGCCCCGCTTCCCCTCCCGCACTGAGTGTCTCCCCCTGCGGTGCCCAGGGCGGCGGCGGCGGCGGCGGTGGTCTACTGCATGAACGAGGCGGAGCTGGTGGACGTGGCCCTGGCCGTCTTGGCCGAGGTGAGCCCGCAGCTCCCGGGGGTGGGGAGGCGGCCCTGGCCGTACCTTCCCGGGACCGGCGCGGCTGCTTTTGCTCCGCGGGCGCTCCGCAGGCGCTGCGGGACAAAACCAGCCTCCCCCGCGGCCCTGGGGGCTGAGGAGGCGGTGTTCCGCAGGGATGGGGAGGCGGCCCCCCCTGCCCCCTGGGGTGCGCCCCGGGTGCGGTTCATGCACGGCCGGGCCCGTTTGTTTTCCCTTTGGTCAGAAGCTACAGCGTGATGACGGCGAGGAGAAGGCTCGGTCCGGGAGTGAAGAGGAGCAGGAGTTCCAGCCAACACCAGACAAGGCTCCTGGAAGCGCCGCCAGCGCAGAGGGAGGCAGCGACCACAGTCCAGCTCTCCCATCTCCTCCTGATGCTGGTGCTGATGCAGGGAGGACAGGCTGGGAGGACTCTCAGGACGATGCTCTGAAATATGTCAGGGAGATCTTCTTTAGCTAAGGTTGCCCCCTCTGCGGCTCCCCAGGAGCAAAGGGGACAGTGGAGAGGGTGTCCCCTCCTGCAGCACTGAGGACAGTGGGAGGGGGGACTGGAGTGGGCTGTGTATCTGCCTTGTTGGTGGCCTATGGAGCTGGTAGGAGGCCCATGAAGGCCACGGGGGGAAAAAGAGGAGCACATTCACTTCTCCCAGTGTGTGCTGGGTTCAGTGGGATTTGGCTCCAGATGAGGTTACGTTCATTTCTGTTTGGTATCTCGGACAGATTAAAGAGGACATTCTGGTTTCTGTGAGTGTCCCTTTGGTTGGTCAGTGGAGGGGAGCTGGGAGTTGCTGGCCCTGCAAAGGCCTTTGCTGGGTCTGCAGAGCCAGGTAGCCATGGTTCAGCCTTAGCGCTCTCTTGTCTTCTCTGTTCTTCTGTGAAGCTGCAGTGGCGCCTGGCAGCCTGTCCCCATTCAACTTTGATGCTGAGTTTCCCTCTAGGCTTGGGCATGCCTCCCATAGCTCAGGAAGACATAGATGGGAGCAGACTAGCAGAGGCAGGGACCATCCCGAGGGAGCTGACTCCATGGCAGTGTCATGGATGTCTAGGAAGGGATAAGGATGGCTCAGTGTCTTCATGGTGGTCCCCAAGGGGGGGTGAACAAACTACATAAGGCCAAGGCAGATAGTAGGGATTTTACTGAAGCAAAAAAACCAAACTAGCATCACCAGCCACATCCCCACCAAGATTGCAGCAGGAAAGAAAAGCAACACTTATGTCCCCGAAGGAGATGGGAGGCAAAGCAGGCGCTTTGTGTGAGGTTACAGTCATGGCACAGAGCGGTGCTGTGCGCTGCCACAGCAGAGAGTAGTCCAGTAGTCTGGCTGTGGTGGGCCAGCTGGGCCTCTGTACCCCAGCCTTTGGCAGTCCTTGCACAGTGTATGGTTCTGTGGTGTGCTGTCCTCACACAGAACCAGTTCTGGAGTATCAAAGGCTGCTGGAGTGCTGGCCTCAGCTCCATAATACCACTGGGGACAGACCTGGTGCTCTGCACCAAAATCCTCTGCTTTCTTGTGGAAACCCTTCTCATTAAGGCTGTGTTCAGTGCTCAGCAAGTTGTTTGGCTGCCTCTCCAAATGCTCTGTGCTGGTTCTGATTTGTCCCCTTCACTATCCTTGGGTCAGGGCCAGAAGTGCTGTCACTTTGATGCTGTGCCCCAGGCTGAGGGGTGCATTACATCCTGCTATTCCTGGGGAGCTTCCACACTGTGCTGTGGGTGTTGGTGTCTGCTGCCTGCGCGCTGCTGTGTGCCAGAGCATGGCTGGACATGGGCCTTTTGGACTAAAGATTAAGTTCTTGCCAGGAAGTAAAGCTATATTGGGATTACTATTTTGGGCTATATTGGGATAACTATAAATTAGGTTATCAGTAGCTCTTGCTTCTTCTTCACCATCAAATCAAAATGGGCAGGGCCTTCTCAGTAAAAGGGCTTTGACAATGGTGTGTGTACTTTGCCCAGCTAAGGTACGCAGCGATAGTGAGAATCTGGAGTAATAGCAGAGCCTGAGTCCCAAGCAGTGCGAAGCAGCCCCCTGAAGTGAAATCAGAGAGGTGAATCCACTGCGAGGTTTGGAGAAGAAAAGCACACAGGCCTCCAGACAGCATTAGCATCTTGATGATGAGTATGGTAAGGATCAGCTTCCAGCCTTCTCTCTCCTCTGTGCCCATCACATGTGTCATAAAAAAGGGGTAGAAGATGTTGAAGACCAGGCAGGCATACACACAAACTGTGGCCAGCCCCATTCCCGTTAGCTTGATGCCCATCACCTGGAGATGCTTGTACTCCAGGCACTGCAGCTCCCTGACTGTCTGATTCCACCGGCAGAAGTTGTAAAAGCCAATGCGTTTGTCAGGGAGGTCAACCAGGTTCCCAGCTTTCCACAGCAGTGCATAGAACATCAAGGCGAAGGTCCCGGCAGCCTTGAGGATGGTCAGTGTACAGAGCAGGTCCCTGATGCACCTCAGACCCATCCTGGTGCCTACATACTTTCTTAATACCATGGTAAAGACTGCCATGGGGACACCAGCTAGAAAACATGAAGGTGAGCACGCCTTGGTCATTGCATGTTATGGCACCCTTCCCAAGATACGCCCTGAGCCTGTGTCACTGAGGTCTTGGGACTCCCCTTGCAAGTACAGCAAGAGTGTCTTAGCCCTGCCTGGCTTAGTGATGTCCCATGTGTGGACCAGGACCAGCACTGGGAGGGCAGTGTGGCTCCCTTAGTCCCACACGTGCCCTTTGACCGTGGTCTCATATTAGACAAGAGAGCCATTTGTCAGCAAAGAGCAGTGATGGGAGGGAGCATAACACTGCTTTCTGATAGGGAGGGGTTTAAGAACTATTCTGGGAAAATGTTTTGCTTTCATTTCTGGTCAGACAAGGACATGTGATCTTTGCACGACCGAGTAAAATGCAGGCTTGACAGGATCTGAAGTGCAGGGCTCCTTCTGCCTCCCAGCCCTCCCCCCCAGCTCCGGGACACCTGATGCAATCGATGCCACTTGTTTCTAGCATCCACAAGCCCCTGAGGCCCTTGCATTCCTCTAGATGTCTGGGCACAGCAGAGCTGCTTGCCCACAGCCCTGCTCCCCACTGAGGCTTGCAGACATAGCACTCGTCTGTCTCAGCTGCCTAAGGACCAGTGCCCCAGGCAGACAAGCAGCTGTCCACCACAAAGAGGCACCCTATACCTATCTGCAGCTACTGCCCCTCCTCTGAGGCCCAAGGAGATGGGTGCTATGGAGACAGACCTGTGATTGATTGAATTCCAGCCGACTCCCTCGTCCTCTCCCAGAAACGTGGACTGTTCTCACTGCCCTCTTGCTGGCTTCTGCTTCACGCTGAAAAGCAGGGAAGTGGCATCAGGAAGGGGTATCGCTGGCTTCAGAGCCATGCAGTAATGCAGCACTGGCCACCCAGATCTGCACAGAGGCACAAACACAGGGCAAGGAGCTCACAGACCTTGGCTTCAAGCTCAGCCTCCAGCATGAGGCTCTGCAAATAACCCCTTTCCTGCCTTTTCCAAGTATTATTTCCTGTGAATCATTTACCACCTTCCCTTCAGAAGTTCACAACATCAGTTCTGCTGTCTCCCCTCCACTGCTCACAGCCCACTGGTATACTATCCCGATGTCCTGGATGTCCCAGGCCATCGCCCCACAGCTGCTTGTGGATTTGGTACAGCCTTTTAGTTTTAGAGTGCCAGGAGAGACTCCACACAATCTGTACCTGGCTGCAGCGCTGGTGACTAAAGACCCTTTCACATCACCCTCGCACTCCCTGTCTCCCTGAATACTTGGGAGTGGGGCACCTATGTTTAATGTGCACAGGGATAAAGATTCTCTGTCTCAAACTTCTCCTCCTTCACACAGTGATAGCCAGGAGCGCAAGCACAGCATGGAAGGGGGTCATAGCATCCAGACCTGTCACCTTCTCCTGGCCAATATCTTACTACTTCTTGTAGCTTCGCTTGGAGGTCTTCTTTGCAACAGGCTTCTGGATAGACCGGAAGGCCACACGGAGGACGCTCATTGTTCTGAATCTACAATGAAGACACAAACAATCAGGAAAATACCCATGTTCAGGCCCAGAGCATGATGCAGAATGAGGCCTCACACACGTGTAATTTCACCAGGGTTCGTCTTGCCCCTGGTATTGCCTCTGGGTTTGTCTGTCTTTACATTGTTCTCCTGCAACCAGGCATTGCTGCCCAGGGAAGTCATGGATGCCCCATCCCTGGAAGTGTTCAAGGCCAGGCTGGATGGGGCTTTGAGCAACCTGCTCTAGTGGGAGGTGTCTAGAGGAGGTGGAACTAGATGATCTTTAAGGTCCATTCCAACCCAAACCATTCTGTGATTCTCTGATTCTTCTCCCTGTTCCACAAGGTCTCACGCCTGCCTGCCGTTCTCCCTGCCATCCTGCCTTGAGGCCCTCAGAGGGAGAATAAGCTGTGCTTGGAGGGGGCTCTTGGTTTGCTGATCAGCTCACCTGGGGACTCAGTTGGAACTCAGAGCTGGGACCAGAACAGCCCACCCAGCTCCTGGCCCTCTCCACCCACCAACCCTTGCAGTTGTATTTCTCTAGACTCGTTTCCTAAGAAAGGCAGGCTTGT
The DNA here is from genome assembly GCA_025769975.1 of Gallinago jamesoni. Lineage (NCBI taxonomy): Eukaryota > Metazoa > Chordata > Aves > Charadriiformes > Scolopacidae > Gallinago > Gallinago jamesoni. The sequence continues at coordinate 51,336,189 of JAOQGH010000001.1, forward strand.
AGAAACACAGGCTTTTTGTTCAATCATCTCACGTTACCTTTTATTTCCCCCCCTCCTCCCCATCCAAATATAAAAGCAAATAAAAATTGTCCTAGTTGCACATGTTTACTAGAGGGGGACTAGAAAATTAAATTCCTCACAGGTTCCTGGAAATACATAGCAGGGCTAGAGGGAGAAGAGTGATCTCAGAGACCTTGTGCTGCCATGGGATCTCTGGAGGTATGAGTGCATGGGAAATCCCATGGTATTTCCCTGGGGAAATCCTGTGGTAACTGCCCTCTCCCCGGCTTTGAGGCTCATGTCTATAAGGACCTATTTTCCCAGCGATGCCCCTCTATTAGCTCTGCCAAATTGCAGGTAGATTTGCCTCTCAGCCTCCTGGTGCCTCCCTAGCCTAGCCCGAGAGGTAAATCCCTATCCTCAAGTGTCCCTGGGACAGGGACAGAAACATGCCTAGTGTGGGTGCCTCATGTGAGCTGGGGCAAGGGGCACATGGCTGGTCTGGAGGCGATGTATGATTTGGCAATCAAAGCTGAGACCTGGCACCCTGCCCCCAGCACAGCCCCAAGACACAGTGTTCATGAGTTCTGCAGCTCAGCCCCAAGGCCAGTTTGGAGGCAGCCTGGCTGAGAAGCAGGAGATAAACAGGAAAGAGCCATCACCCAGCATCTAGCTGGGGCTCTTCCCACACAACTGCAGCCCCGTCACCTCTAAGGAGGTGCCTGTGCCTTTGGAACTGAGATTCTGTGGCTCTTCCTCAAAGGTGCAAGAAGGAAGGACCTGAGCACAGCACAGTGAGCCCCACCCTGGCTTCAGCCCCCTGTTTCTTGGCAGGTATCGCTGGAAGCACTGGATTTCCCCCTGGGAGAGCTCTATGTCTCAGTCTCCTGGGTGGAGAGAGGCTCCATGGACACGGCTCAGGAGCTCCCTGGGAGACAGAGCTCACAGGGACACTCTGTGCTGCCGGGACTGCACAGCCCTTCCCTTTGCTGGCTCACAGGCAGGTGACACCTTCCCAAGCTGGGGCTGTGTCCCCCCCCACTGCAAGCTGCTGGCTGAGTGCCTGGGCAAAGGCGGCAGGACAGGGAGGCCAAGGCATAGAGTTCTGGCGCAGGATCTGGCCTCTCTGGAGGGCTGAACATCTCTGTGGAGCTGCCGGACCCCGCTGCAGTGAACAGGCTGAATGTAAAGGGGTGAGGGAACATTTCAGGGCATTTTCTCTTGCACCTCAGAATACTTGGCTTTCCTGTATCCCCTCTCCCCCGGCTGCTGAGGGGAGTAATGCCGTGCAAGAGCGGTGGGAAAAGAAGGCAGCTTTGGACTTGCACCTTTCCTTCAAGCCACCTGCTGCCCCCCAGATCCCTCTTCCCCCCTGAGACAGGATCAGCTGTGGGGAAACCACAAGTGAAGACAAAGGATTGCTGGCAAACAGAAACCAGCCAGGGGCACATAGACCAGACTGCGAAGGAACTGCCCTGAAAGTGTCCCGCAACTGGGAAAGGACCTTTCACCTCCCAGACATTGGCACCCTGCAGCACCACTTCTCCGGGCAGCTCTCCCTGATGCCAGCAGCGCTAAAAAGGGTAGGGGGCCCAGGGGAGAGTACTTACAGGCTGCCCATCCAGCTGGAGAGAGACAAGGTGCCCCCTGGGGAGGCAAGCCGCTCTGTAGCGGCTCTGTTGCTGCTCGCAGGTCCTGCGCAGGCTGTGTTTTTATTGCAGTCAGCTGCTTCTGCTTTCTCTTTCGCTTCTGAAGCCCAGGAGATTCCAGCTGCTTTCTGGAAATGGTGTGCAGCTAAATACAGCAAGAAAACAAGCCCAGCCCAGTCACTGCCATCTGAGTTGGGGGCAGGCTTGCACTTTCTTCTCCCACTGGTCCATACTAACCGATGTGACTGACCGGGCTAAGCTCACCCAGGGAGGTTGTGCTACTGGAATGGCTGGGGTGTCCGTGGGGACTGAGACGAGTTTGTTTTGTTTGGACAATTCTGTAGAGGTGACTGACCATCCCAGTGCCGACCCCAGTACCGCAGCACTATTGGAGTTCACCAACCACTTTGCCCTTCTTGCGCTTTGAACACTACTCCCCTCCCTCTGCTTCCCAGACCCAGCTTTGCTCGAGCTCCCCCTCGCCCGCAGACAGTGCCCACACAGGGGCAGGCGAAGGAGCAAGCTGCCTGCAGCCATGGGAAACCTCTGGTACTTCAAGTGCTGTAAGGGGCAAAATTCTCCTTCCTTTAGTCCTCCTGGCCAGATCCAGAACTGTTTGTCCTGTCCTATAAGCAGTCTTGGTGGTGGGTCTGTTAGAGAGGTATGTGTTGGGGTTGATGCGTGTGGGACACCTAGCCATGAAGATCTTCACAGTCTCATCTAGTAATTCCACATTTAGGCATGGTCTGGAAAACTCCAGGTGATACATAGGTTGTGAGCCTGTAATAATGGCACTCACATCTAAGAGCAGATGGGAGATGAAAGGAAACATGAGAGCGAGCCTTAAGAGCAGCTCAATGGATAGAGCCATCAGGTAGGTGGTGTGGGGAGGTGCCTTCCTACCTGTCCTGTGTGCATGGAATAACTTTAGCATCACAAAGGACAAGGATTTGGATCAAGTTGGTGCAGATCACATACGGCTTGGGCAGGGGTTATGGTAGGAGAAATGAGGGGCAGGGCTGGAAGGCTTGCAGCAAATGAAGCCTAGCAGCCATGGCTGCTGACCTCAATGAGGGGATATAGAAAGAAGCCTTGGGGCTGAATATGAGACACTATAACACTGGGAGTTCTGGCTGGGAAACAGGTATGAGCAGAGACCACCACGGCAAGACCTGTGTTCCAGAGAGGGAACATGCATTGGCAGGAGACATGTTTGTGCTCCCAAGAGGAGAGATTACACAGTTTTGCCTCATACAATTCACTTTTCCGTCATTCAGGACGGAAATGGGCGTATAATTTGGGTCTGGTGATCAGCCAGCTCCTTGCTGACCTCAGCATCTCAGGGGAAGTTGCTGTTTTGCTGCCATAGGCAGAAGTCACTCCTATCTAGGAGTCCTTCCCATCTCCTATGCCTCAGCCTTTATGAATGTGACAGATTGCCACACATCCTGGCCTTAGCCTTTCCACACACCTCCATCTCTCTGGCCTGCTCTGCTCTGAGCAATAAATACAACATTTGGGAGTGTGACTTCTTCCTGGCCAGAGATGGTTGCCTGATTTTGCACCTATAGCAGAAGCGCTCCTTAGTGTTTCCTGAGGAGCCTTGTGTCTCCTTTCTTGCAAGGTCTCGCTCTCTGCTGCTTGTAATACCTGCTGCGATGCCAAGGCTGCCAGCAAGGAGAGGTACAGTCAGCCTCTGGCTCAAGACTTGCCCTTGGTATCACTGACCTTATTCTGGAGACCTCCTTCCACATCTTTGGCTGCCTCTCTGGCAAGTAGTTCCTCTGCCTTCTCCTTCCAGGCATTTGGGCAGGGAAGATTGTGCCTGAAGGCTGGGCAGGATGCACTATGCCCTGCTGTTCTCCTTCCTAGGGACATTTTTACAGGTGTCCCCTGGCTGCCCCTTTGGGTTCAGATGCTCAAAATCTATCTAATGGTGGAGCAGTTGGGGAAGATAGGTGTGATGGCTGTGAGGTGGGGTAAGTAGGGAGATGATCATCAACATGTTGCATGAAGAAAACAGAAGAGAGACGAGAAAGAAAGCAGGGCTTCTACACAGATGTACCTGGAGGTAGGAGAGACTGGATGGAGTGTTTGGGCTGCTGGGGCCTAGTGTCTGTGTGTGGGAAAGTAGGGCACTTCCCAGGAGCAAGCTTCCACTAAATTCCTGTGCAGTTGTTTCTTCCTGGAATTGTTTCCTGAAATAGAAATGTAATGTCTTGTGTGCACTAAGGAGATACTCATGTGGCTTTGCAGGGGAATGAGCTCTTGGTTTCTTGTGGCGCAGTTAAAGGACACACAGCAATACTGTCAGCGGTAATGTTAGCAATTACAAGTAAAGCATGAGATGAGCTGGCACTTTCAAAAGTGTTTTGCTTATTTTAGCTATTGTTGTTAAAGTAACCTACTACACTTGCTTCCCAGAAGTTGGTCATAACCCTGGTCCTCATGCTTGAGGGAATCTCCACGGCAGAACTTGTTCCCTCTAGCTGCTCAGAAACTTTCTCAGCTATAGTTAGTACTGCCTCATTGTACCAGACTTGAGGGGTTCCTGTAGAAGTCCTTAGACTGGCGAGAAGAGAGGTTCGAGTCCACTTCATATTTTTCTACACTGTTTAGAAATCACTTTTATTTAGAAGAAATCGTAAAATGACTATTTTTTTTCTCATCTGTAATCTGCTGACAACTAAAAATAAATAAATCTCAGTGAAATGAAGCTCTATGCTTTTTTTCTGTAGGTGTCATGAGGAGGTTGCTGGCCTTAGCTCTTCACAGAGCTCTTTCTGGAGGTTGAGTCTGCCTCACAAAACCAGTATATATTAAGACAAATGATACTTTATATTAAAAAGAGATTCCCTACTAAACTGGTTTAGAATTTGGGATACTTCTTCATGTGGTGAGAGGAACTATGTGTGTACATTAGCCAATGTGTGTGAACTATTTTTTCAGAAAAAGAAAAAAAAAGAGCAAGAAGAATTTTGATTTTTGGAGCTATCTCCCTCGCTGGTAGAGTCATAATCCATAACCAAAGTCTTGGGAATGGTTTAAGCAAATCAGATACATGCCACTTCCATGTGCCTTCAATGGCTAAAGAACTGGGGCTGCAAAATATACCCCAGTATTTTGCAGCATGTTGTCTCCTCTCTGTTTCAGGCAGTTATGGCACAGAGAACTGTGGTGTTTCTTGCACCTGGCAGGATTTAATCTTCCCAGATGCCCTTTATTCTCTTTTACTCTTCATTACTCATTTACTCTTCTTCTGGGCTTGCTGTCCTGGTTTTCTTGGGCCTTGTGCTTTTTGGGGGGAGCCTCTCCTTCATTTTCCTTTCTTCCTTTTTTGAATTGCTTTTTGTACTACGATCAGGACCTGAGCCAAAAAGGAGGGAAAAACAAATCCGTATCAACTGCTATGGAGTTATTACTGACTTAGAAACTACATGGCTTTGGTTTCCTTCACAGGAAACTGTGGTATTATGGCAGAAACATTTCCTTTACTAAAGGAGAACCGCAGCATGATTCAAAATCTTGTACTAAAATGTGGAAACTTCAGCCATAGGCACATGACCTGGTTTTGTTACTCCAGCAATATGATATCCTATTGCCCCCCCAACCCCTTGAAAGTTTAATTCCAACATTTCACAGAATTTGACCCTTTATGCCCTTTGTGGCACACTGATACGAAAAGCAATGAGCTGATGGCTAGAGCCTCTCCTACTAGTAACCACAGAAGGATAGTGCAGGGTCAGAGGCATTATCCTTTGCCATTAGATTAAGATTTTCCAAGCTCTTTTCCCTGGGCTGTTCACAAAGAGGCTAATGAGTTTCTGGACCTCTGGTGTCTCAGCTGGGAAGCTCCAGGACAGCAGTTCTGATATCTGCCACAGTGTATGAGCTGCTGCTGAACATGTAGTTTTCCACCACTGCTACCATCTATCTTATGTCTTTTGGTACCTTGAGATAGATAGAACAAGAAACTCACCAGCAGAACTAAGTCCTACTCTTTGATGTGTTTTGAATAGAACAATAACTGACAAACCTTTTAAATACTGAAATGTCTTCTCTGCAGACTTGGAGACACTTTTGCTATTGTGCTTCTTCATTGTCTGGGAGATCAGATTAAAGCTGGATGAACGGAAATTTTCTCTTGTGGATGGGATCATATCATGGTACACACTTTTTCCTGCCCTCTGTGACACAGATGGCTTTTCATGATTGCCTTTACCATCATGGATGAGACTCTCAGAGCTAAAACACACAGAGGTCAGGTCAGAAAATAATTTATCTCCACAAAAATTCATGACTGGATATACGTAAAGATGACTGCGCAAATTAGAAATTCCTTATGGGTAAAATTCTTTCTGCTTTAGCCTGAAGCATTTCTTAATAATCATATGATAAAAAAAAGACAAGAGAAAAAAAGAAAAAAAAAGAAAAAAAAGAAAGAAGAAAGAAAAATCAAGAAAAAGGAAAAAAAAAAGAAAAAAAAAGAAGTAATTTACTGTATTTCAAACTACAAAGAAACACAATGCCATCATATTATCTTAAGAACACTATTGCTAATATGTAGTAGCTGCATGGTCCTATCTTCTCCCTCCCTGCCAAGGCAGCAGGGATCATCCCTTCCTCCGGAATAGCAGCAGATCAGTGCGTGTGTGCCAGTGAGTCTAGCAAGACTGGGGAAAGGAGCTTCGGCTATGTGCTGATGGAGGGGGTCTGGTGCTCCAGATGAGATGGAGGAAAGAGGATTCTCTGCTTCTCTAATACCATCTTCCACTGCAGTCTCAACCATGTGATAAAGTCACCAAGGACAGCTGTCTAGTTTTTGAATGAAAAACAATGAACCATAATGTCACAGGAGCATAAAAAGGAGGAGAGTGGATTTGGAGAGTAGATTCTTAGAGAAATCAGGCTGGGATCCTTCTCTCACTCCTGCTTTGTGAAAAACGCTAGAAACCTGTAAAATATAATAGTAACCTACCTGAAATCCTCTCCCACTTGTTTGGCAGAGGCTGCAACTGGCAATTTTTCTGTAAAAAGTAGAAAAAAATATTGAAAGTACATATCAGATCTTTTAGGAAAAAAATCAACACAATGAAACATCCAAATTTTGTCTTGGACAGTTCAGACTCAATAACTGACTGAGGCTGATACAGTTACTTACTATAAGTCGACATCAATGGACATCGAAGCATTTCCTTGGATGCCTAGCTGTGGGGATTAAGACTTAAGTCACACAGAGCAGATTCTCTTGCGTGCTCACTTCCCCTTCATCTATTGCCCCATAAAGGCTATTTTGGGATACAGACACTCTAGGTAGCTCCCACTGAATCTGTTGCACTGTGCATAAAACTGTAAATCAGCAAGTGAAGTTGCCAAAGGCAGCACGATCATTTTGTTTTGAGCATGCAGCTCTGTTGAAGGATATGTTCTTAATCCCAGTGTCTGCTCCAAGGAAAGCAAGTGTTTGACATTCAAATGACACTGGACTAGAGTCACAACAGACATCTCCAGAGCGTGAGTACAATGTTGGGTCCCACTGGTCAAGCAGTATGGGTGGGAGAGGGAGAGAAGAAGAGTTGGTGCTGCCCGACCGATCTTGACAGGCGGTATGTGTTCATGAGCTGCTAGTGCTTACTGCAGGGTGGCTGGTTGTGTAAGAACAAGGTGCCCTGGGGCCTGAGCAGTGCCAGCACCCAGGGAAGCTGCAAGTAGTGTGGCAGCCTCCAGAGTGGTGGTGCCACTGCATTCAGGCAGCAGCTGAACAGGGGTCCAGTATAGGTGAGACAATAGTACTTGAGTGACAGCAGCCTTTGGGCTAGAAATCGTTTGCTTTCAGCAAGATGTGTAGCACCTGCCACCACTACACACCTTAATAATAAGACATCTCTGGAAAAGCAGTAGGAAGGAGAAAAGGGGAATATATAGTGTTTTACAGGCTCTTGGGATCCAGTCCCACTATGGGATCCAGTCCCCTCCAGTTCAGATCTAAAAAACACAGTAACAAGATATTAAGGGCCAGGATTTGTCTTGTTTTGTGTTTATTTTGGTCAGGTTTTTTCCCCTTCCTTTAAGCAGGGTCGGTTCCAGGAAAGCCTAGAAGAAGGTGGGTATGGTTACACAGTCATGTAACCATAGCTAGCAGGAACAGCTGCGTGTGTGGAAGTAAGTACTTTCAAGTCACAAAAGACTGCAAAATCATTAAAAATTAACTATTAATCTTCTCTTTTGCAGGCAAGCCCTCATCAGTCATAACACTTAAATGTACTTAACTGTACCAAACCTAAACTGTACTTAACTAGACTGCCAGCCCCACAGAAGCCAATTACAGCTGTAACAATTTGTGCCCAGACTTAGGGGCTGGCAGAGGGCGAGTCACCTTTAACTTCATCTCTCCCTCTATACTGCAGATGACTCATGTATCTTCGTTTTTAAGACATGGGTCTCCAGCATGCCAGCTCCTGGGACAGGTAGGGAGGGCACTGGCACTGATGGGAGGTGAAGACCACGTCTACTCAAGTGGCAAAATCACTCACTGCCGCAGCCCAGGCTCTTGGCCTCTCTCTCAGCATGACCTGGCCTGGCAGAAGCATCTTACCAGCCAGCCATCTGTGGACCAGGTTAGCTGCAGCTGGCTGTAGTGCTACACCTGTGGGGTGAGGTGAGGCAGGAAACTACTGGGTAAGGCCCATGATCCATGTGTGAGTTGAACCACGTCTGACAGTCTATGGGGAGGCATGTCCCTTGGATATAAGTAATATTTACAATATTTTGAAGCTCCTTTTATTCTAAATGAAGAGCTTCTTTATATTATTGATATAGAATTTCATTGATACTATTTAACCCACTTGGCCAAAATAAAGTAGGGAAGGCAAAACACAGGAAAACCTTCCAAATATATTTATGTAGGTTTAAAAGTACACTAAGAACACAGGGTATCCTCCATCAACAATTCCAGCCCTTTCCTATTGCAGGTACAGCCTTCCTACAAACCCATTCACAAACCAAATATTCATCTGCTAGTTTTCTAGCTACCACACTACTTTGTTTTACTTTTTTTCTGGTTAAGTTCTCCAAGACAAAAACAAAGTAGTTATAAGGTAGACTAACTCTCGGTACACATCTGAGAAAGACAAGACAGGAATTCAGAACCAAGCACAAAGTCATTATTAAAACATGACATTGTTAGATGTTCAGGACCCAAAGTGTGAAAATCATGAGTGAGGATCACCCTAAGAATAATAGGCAGAGAATAAGATCTCACATTCCTCTGCTTAACTGATCAGTGATAGCTCCCTATGAATCTCTAAAACTCACAGATCTATATTAAAACACAGATAATATATATGACCACTTTAATATTTATCATCCAGTACTTACTGAGTAATTTTAGATCTCTGCTTATGAAAACAACAGCTGAAGTACTGTTCTGTATAATTTGCTGATGTGACATCTGGAAAAGATTTTAAAGCTCTTATATGAATAACAAGAATCCTTTTTTTTTTCTTTTTGTAATTCTCAGAATATTTCATGAGGCTTGTTTAACTGTGTAAGGTCAGAACTGAAGAAAAATGCACTATTTGCTTTGCAAAATTTTGCCAATAAAATGAGCTGTAAGAATCTAAGAAAAGTGACATGAGGATGTAATTAACACTGCTCAGAGATGTTTATTGGAATAAATAAAAATTCTAACAGTGGCTAAAACCAATGAATGCTGACATGGTACTGTGGGATGAGAACAGATAGCTTTCTACTTGCTACTTTCTTCATAGATTGTTGATTTTGTATGCTTGATAGGGGACTGTTTCATGGATTTGTGGGTATCTGTGAAGCCACAAAGTTTCATACTAAGCATAAAAAATTCCATTTCCTTTCAGTACTCTGTCCACAGCAATGTTTTCTATTAAAACTCTACCAAAAAATCTACCAAACCTTATCCTTAAACTCCTGTATTGAATAAACTCTACATTCCTCTAAGAAGCATATTCTGTTTCAATATGAAACATTATAATTTTAAGTTTATTAAAAGCAGATTTTTGAGGCCTGAAAGAACCACAGGTCATTTCATAATTAATTTTGCCTACCATTATACCTAGGCTAGCAATTTCATTGCTTTCTGTGGACCCTGTTGTAGACTGTGTGTTTGATTGAAGCAGGACAGAGAACCCACTACATTTCCTTGAGTTTGCACCAATGAATATTCTGACTCCCTGCCAAAACACATATCTCTTATTTCTAATGCAAATTTGTTTGTTATCAATTGCAGTCACAGCTTCTCATACTCTCTTTTTCATAGACTGAAATCTTTCTCAGATTTCCCTGTGCTTGCAATGACTCAAGTTCTCCAGATCTGTTGTCTTAGCTTCTTTCATTTTGTCTGTACTGAAACCAAGAATTCTGGGTGATCACAATTTTCCATAGGATTTGGGCTGCTTTGTTTGACTTTAATTAATGTTTTCTCCTCTACTCTCTCTGAACCAAAAAGAGCAGATTATTACAAATGCGTGTAACTTACTGCCAAAAGGAGAAACATTTTTTCATCTCTCTGGAACTTGCCTCCAGTGCAGTAAAGCAGAGTGTGATAATGTGACGAACACAGTTTAACTACAGAAAAATCAGTTCTTCCAAATGCTGAGAATGAGTGAAATCCCAGCCAAACAACTCTATACTTACCTTTTTGGAACATACTCTTTACTGAGGTTGAGATTATAGGGGAAGAAAAAAGGTTTATTGGGATTTTAAGAATTAAACAAACATTTAAAGTTTACCTTTTTTCAGTGGGTCAGGTATCTGAAATATCTTATGTTGAGTTTCAACGCCTTGAGTCTATGAAAAAGAATAGAAACACAAATGAATTACTAATAATATTAAGTTCCAAAAGACTGAATGACAAAAAGGTATTAACCATCTTTATGATGAGGCACTTCACGGCTTGTTCAAAGACTGTACACTAGTTTAGGACAGGGGAAGCTTGGTAAGGGTTCAATAACTAGTGGGAAAACAGTTAACATATAAAGATCAGTCTCTTTATTTTAATTTTTTTAAAATTTTATTTTATTTTATTTTATTTTATTTTATTTTATTTTATTTTATTTTATTTTATTTTATTTT
>JAOQGH010000001.1:51347045-51363554 GCA_025769975.1 Gallinago jamesoni
AATTTTTTTAAAATTTTATTTTATTTTATTTTATTTTATTTTATTTTATTTTATTTTATTTTATTTTATTTTATTTTTTTAAAGCAGAAAGCAAGCTAGGCATTCGGTATTTGGCCTGATTTTCAAAAGCTCAGAAAACTCAGAAACTTGTGTTCACTTTGCAAGCTGTTGGGTGCTCAGCATTATAAAAATATTTAACTTAAATTCCTTTTCATGAAAGTAGGAACATAACATTCGACTCCACTGTTTTCATCTAGAATTTTATATGTTTGTCAGCTACAATGAACCTTACATTTTCTAAATAGTTATGGAGGATACCAAAGAGCAACAATGGAGAAGTGATATTTTTAAAAAAGATTAGATCTTTTTTGACAACTGTTCTGACAATGACCTTTAAATAAATTTAATCCCATGGCAGTTGCTAGGCCAGCTAATGCTGAGTACCAAATCGGGTACTCAGGAAGAGTACCTGAATGGCAGGAAGAGGCATTGATTTCAGAGCTGGGGCTTGGTAATGATCCCAGAGTTAATTAAAAAATTTACTGCCTGTTTCCCTAGAATGTCCTCTTTCCCTTTCTCTTCTCTTCACAGCACTCTACTGGACTGGAAAACACAACAGAAAATGTTTTAAGGTCTTGGCAAAAATCTTGTTCAATAAAACTGGTTGTGAAACAGGTCCAGCTGAGGGAATTGAAGTGTTAGTAGTTTCAGAGAGTGAGAAGACCTGGTATTATCTCCAGCTCCAAGGCATATTCCTTGGCAGAAAGATCTAAGCGTATCAGATAATATATTAATGAAACATAATTTTACCATTTTTTCCTACCCCATATAGTTGGTGTTGATAATTCATTCATGGATGAAATAGACAATAAAAAGCAACAGGCATTCTATGTCAGCAGTTTTTGGTGGCAAAATTGTTTGTATTGTGTTTGAAAGTTGTCATATATCAGTCTCTGGTCAACATGCTTCTACTGGGATGAAAAATACATTTTTGCTTTCATCACTTCTGTCATGAGCAATGCTGTGCAAATGTTCTCCTGAGGTTTGGGGTTTTTTTTTGTTGTGTTTTTTTTTTTTTTTTCTGCACAGAACATGGCTTATAACCATTTTGATACATGAGGGAGTATTATAGTTACGAAAAAAAAAAGAGTTGCAAATAAACATGATAATCACAACGCCAGAAGGAATACATGTAAGCAAGCTGCTCAAGACTGAATTCCTTATGCTGTTCTGTTCAGCAAATATTTATGAACCTGGACACAAACATATCATATTGACAAGTGACTTCACTTCCTACTCAGTTTGGCTTGTTTATTTTTAGTCTGGGAACCTGGAGAGCCAGGCTTTCTCAGCAGTATTAATTGCCACTGCTCTGTTTTTCCAGTGTCAGGGCTTCTATAAAGAAAGATTGGCATAAAATGCAAAAAGCTTGCAAAGCATTGGTCTACCTATTGAACCAATGAAAGCATTAATAAAGCAACCAGCGTTATGATGTTTATATATATATAAAAATAAAATTACCCATCAAAATATTAATGTGACTTCTTCTTTCCAAACAGCAGTTTGCTTTCTGTAGGCAACAATAACAATGCTCCTATTTTACAGCTGAGGGCCATGTAGTTTTCTAGGCTGAATATCAGCAAAGTGCTGCTGAGGGCTATGTACATCTCCAGCATGAATTTCTGTCAAAAACTCTACCGTACCTGTGATATTCCTTGCTATTCACCTTTTTCAAATGGCTTTAAGTACTTCCAACAAGAACAACAACAGAAATTTTGGTAAGTCTTTTGAGCTAATAACCTTAATTAGTCACTGAAATAGATCCACATGGGAAAACACAAATAATAACGAACAAAACTGTGATGTACTATTCTTTTAAAATAATTTGATAAATTCTTGTTACTTTCTATACACAAAAACAGTATCACTCTGACATGTTTTGCTGCCAGTATACAACCAGCAAAAGTGCTTTAATTCATTGGATGAAAGATGCACGAATGCAATTCATACAATTTTGTTGCATGAAAGATGTCTCTGCCTCTGTTTCAGCACAGAAATTACAGAACAGGACCTAGTGAAGCTCCACTTTAATAGTTTTGCAACATACACTGGTGTTTATAGGTACTGGCAGGTGTAGACTTACAGAATCAGGCTCTTAAGTGGCCAAAGCCTCATTCAGTCCCAAACATGCTCAAATTTAGTTTACTACTTAAAGAAAGCCATTATCAGATTTATTATTGCTATAACCCTATAGAGTATTATGTTTTGTCACAGTATGATGAACTGAGACAGGAGAAAAGGCCTAGGGGGAACTTTCCTTACCTCCTTGTTATGAACACAGTACTTCAAGAGAGCATCACAGAAATGCTGTCCTATTGACTCCAAGTCTTTCATGTTGAAATGGGTGCTTTGTCTGCAGCCTGCAGCATCAATAGGAGCAAGACAGAGATGAAAATGTCAGTCATCCTGCTGACTGCTAAGTATCTGTGATGTTTCAGGATGATGGCTGACTGCAAACTCACATATCTTTCACTGACAGATGAGAGACAGATCTATGACTGTTGGAGTTTTATATAGATGATATTACAGATTGCTACTTTCCCTGTATGAACAAATTTATCCACTCAGAGGGGATTAACTGTAATGCCTAGTTAACTGATTCCCTATTACAAAATTTCCTAAAAATGCAACTGGATTTAGTTACTGCTTTTTATTTGCCATTCACTAATGTTGTTGTTTCACAATACATATGTAAGAATGCTAGCAGTGGCCTGAAAGGTTGCTAGTTGAATGCCCTAGTTTTAGTGTTTTTTCCAACTCTTAACTCATCAGAGAAAACACCAAGGGGACAGTAGCTCAAGCTACCATTCTCCATGAAAAAAATGAAAGTAAAGGTCTTGTTCGATGTTTCCTACTAAATAGCTACAGGAAATAGTCTCACCTAACTTAGAGCCACAGATAGAGGCTTCCAAAGTGTAGCTGTTGTTGATGCCCATCTTCCACATTACCACCCGACCTGTGCCTTCTTTGTTCTTTCGTACTCTGAAACGGCAGTCTGTGAATGAGAACTTAAAAGACAGGTACAGCATTAGCCTTTGAAGTAAATAGGAAGATGCAATAATTTAATTTTAACCCTGCAAGTTTTTTACAATCTTACCTACCAGGTAAACATTTAAGAGTTTTCACTCTACTTGAATATTGCACAACATAGCTCAAAGCATATTGTTATTACTGATATAATGAAGATGTAGGTAAAATAACATCCTTTGATTAAAAGGTTATTGTACTTTAAAGATTTCCGAGATGTCTGCAAATATATTTTTATGTGGCTGTACTTACTATTTCTAAATGACCCTATACAGACAGCTGAGCCACTGAGCTACCACAAATCCTGCTATATAACAACTTGCCTATTTACTAAAAAGTTGGAATAGCTCTTTTTTCATGAGCTAAGAGACCAACAATTTGATGTAACCTATCTGGAGCTCACAACCACCTTATCATTGATATCTGACAAAAACTGCATTAGTTGCAAGTATGCAAAGACATCTAGTAGGTTAGTTTGTGTGTTGCTTTATTCCTGAGCCTTTGCAACATTTCTTGTTCCATAGCAGCTTACTGCAGGCATTTTGCTGGAAAATAACACATTTTAAAAGCTATCATTTCCTACTAAACTTTTTTTTTTTTTCTTTCCTAATTATCTTACACAAATATGGTGATTTTGACACAATTTTCAACAGAAGCTTTCAAAAGGATTCAATCTGAAGGAGCAATTTTCTTCTTTAGTTTCTTACTTGCTTACTTGTTTCTTTTAATTCTATAATGTATTTTAAAGCTGTATTTAATACGAGTACAAAATACTTAGTTTTTGACATTGTTAAAGCAATGTTATTTTGATGTTCTGTCTTTTTAATTCTTTGCAAAAAATCTTTAAAAAAATACTAACTTATTCAGCATGATACATTTTGGAGTGCTGGAATTTCAAAGGAGTTAAAATTTCGTATTCCGACCATTTCTATTTTTAGCCAATTGAAGATTATTTTACTGGGTGAAGTGTGGTCTTTTAGTAAATGTGATACCTTAATAAAAAATTAGGGATCCCAGATGGCGCTTGAATTTTTAGGCAAGTAAGTTTCTAGCCAGACATTTGCTTACCTTATCTGGGCAGCTCTTGCTCAGCAAGAGTGGGAAGACACGTGGATGCATGTACGGTCCTTTTGCTTGCTGCTTTCTTTCACAACCATACATGAAGACATTTTGTTTCCTGTTGTGACCATGGATGTCACAATACAGAAAGATATCACGTTCCCCCATCACTCTGTAATACACGATGACATAGAATACTTTATTACAAGTGTGGGTTTTTTCTCCACCTCAGAAATAAATCTGAGTTAATATGTTACACTGAAGCTCACGTATAACCTAAAGAACACAAAATCAATACAAGTTTCACATTCTGAGCTCTAAGATAAGCCTTGAGAGTGCTAGACTAGAGCCAAACTGCTCAGTCCCCTCCAGAATAAAACAATTGTCACTGCAACAAGTGAGATAGGAGTATATGCATCACCAGCCTTTGCCATGTGTTTCAACTCTCAGACTGGTATATACAACCATCCTTGTAATGTGTACGTAAGTATGTTGTACAGCTGAAACCCACTATTCTTACCTGCTGCTCTTTCACTATTGTACATGTTGAATAACACATGCTGTAAAATTACAAGACTGATGAATATTACTTCCTTCCTTCCTTCATGATGTGCCATGATTCTGCAATGTATTATTGCTTAAGTAATTTTTTAAAGAACATTTACAGGTAGGCACATGGGGGTTTAGCAACCCACACTCACACCCAATGCCCAATTTGTGTCAAAGCTCTCTACATAGAAGATGTGATGGCACCACAGCTTGTCACTTGGGGCTTTACACTGGGCAGGAGTTGGAAACGCACAGCAGAACTAAGAAGGAAGCAGTAATACAGGTATCTGTCTCAGCTGACAGCAGCTGAGTATGAGCCTGAAGGCCAATAGCACTTCAGCAGACATAATTTATATTAATTACAAGTCACTCGCAAGTGCAGGCTGTCTCCATATAGTAAGTCAGAGAGAGGAATTCTCATGGAAAAGGAGAGATGCAGTGTTAATCCCCTGAAGGCTAGGGATCTACACATCAAAAACATTCATTTGAAGGAACACAGAGCTTATTTAACCCAGGCCGTAAATAGATGAAAAACATCACATGTAGTAATTCAGACACTGGCTTTTTGCACAATAGTCTTTTTTTTTTTTTTTTGGTGTGTATTAATTTGTTACAGAAGTTGAACCAGAGGGATTTAGTTTACTAGCTGAAGTTTTAGTTTAATACCTGAAGGCTTAGTTTTATATCCAATGTCTCTGTGACTGGAAGTCTGCATAAGAAATCAAACATATTTGTAGCAAAACATAGAGCAAACTTGGCAATCTTTGCTGTCAAATGGACATCTGGGATTTATTCTGAACCTAACTTCATTATGAGATGTGGTTGTATGCCAGCAAAGAAGAAAATACGAGACATAAGGATTTTGATAAATAGATTTTGGCAGAGGATAGTGGGGAGAAATATGTTGAAAATGTTTTGATGAAAACTCTTTTACTTTGGAGGTATAACTTATTACCAGGAATGGAGAAAGGATATTAAAGGAAAACCTGCACAATACTGAAGAAAAAAATAACCCACTCTGAAATGCAACTGAACATAACCAAAACAGTCCGAAAGGCTTGTATACAGGGCAAAGATGTAAACAATAGCAAAACACAAGGGACAGAGAAGTCACACAAAGAGACAGTGGAAAGGTAAACCATCTATTCCGAAGGTAAAGAAAATCAGGTTACCTTTTGATCATGTTTCGGGTATACCAGATGGAAGGATAACATTTCTTCCCATAAGATCTGTATTTGCGGTTCAAGTCCTGACCTGTTAAAGAACAGCGGTGATTTCCCACAATCACACCATCTGGATTCAACATGGGTACCACTTTGAAGACAAAATTGTCCCGCAGCAGTTGAGCTGTGCTTGAATCGCCAAGAATGTAATCCAGAAAGCCCTTCATTATCCAGGAACTGTTAGTTTCTCCCGGATGCACCCTGGCAGTTAGTATCACAGCCTTCCTCTCAGTGCCCTTGTCACTTTTGAGGGGGTTGGTGATAGTTAAAACATACACTATGTTTCCTGCCAGTGAATGGCACAAGATGTGAATCTTGCAAAATGTGGACTTCACTGCATCTTTCGAAATAGCCACCAGGTACTCCTGCAGGTTAGAGTAGGTGTAAGGATAGCAGTGGGCAAAGTAGCAGGTGTCTAGGTCATGAGGGAACTGGAACATCCAAGTGAGTGAGAAATACTGACGTCCATCTTGTCCTGCATTGTTTTTGTAATACTTGATTTCACTTCCAGTCCTTCGCCAGCCAACCTTGTGTTCCTTAGCATCAGCTTCTGAGTACAACAGTGGCCGCAAGCCACGTTTATATAGGCTGTTACGATTGGTAAAGTTGACAATAGTGAAGCGATACGGCATCCCTGCCTGCATGTTGCTTACTTGGAAGTAGTACCACTGCGTGTGTCTGCTTGTGTAGAGGTCAGTGCGCAGGGTCAGCTGGTACTCAAATTCATTTCTGGTAGGCAGAAAGGAAACAAACAGTTGTGATGCTGGTTAGCACTGTAGTGTCAAATATTTGACAAAATAATTTCACACTTGGTGTCAAATAATGTGGACTGCCATGAAAAAGCACCCTGTGGTGAATCTGGTGCAAATCTGATTTAGATTGTCATAAATCAAAGTCTGCACAGCTGCCAGGAAAAGATGTCTAATCACAATGAGCATGTCAATAATGCAACTGCTCTCTTCATTAGGACTTGTAATATAAAATGCTGGGTCCTGCATTTCGGTCACAACAACCCCAGGCAACGCTACAGGTTTGGGGAAGAGTGGCTGGCCTGGCAGAAAAAGACCTGGGGGTGTTGATTGTTGGCTGAACATGGGCCAGCAGTGTGACCAGGGGGCCAAGAAGACCAACAGCATCCTGGCTTGTACCAGGAATAGCGTGGGCCAGCAGGAGTAGGGAAGTGATTGTGCCTCTGTACTGGGCACTGGTGAGGCCTCACCTCAAGTACTGTTTTCAGTTCTGTGCCCCTCACTACAAGAAGGACACTGAAGTGCTGGAGTGTCTCCAGACGAGAGCTACCAAGCTGGTGAGTGGTCTAGAGAACAAGTCATATGAGGAGAGGCTGATGGAACTGGGAATGTTTAGTTTGGAGAAGAGTAGGCTAGGGGAAGACCTCATTGTCCTCTACAACTACCTGAAAGGAGGTTGTAGAGAAGTGGGTGTTGGCCTCTTCTCCCAAGTGAATAATGACAGGACCAGAGGAAATGGTTGCAGCAGGGGAGGTTTAGATTAGATATTAGGAAGAATTACTTTACTGAAAGAGTGGTCAGTTACCGGAAAAAACTGCCCAGGCAGGTGGTTGAGTCACCATCCCTGGAGGTATTTAAGATACATGTAGATGTGCACTTCAGGACATGCTCTAGTGGCTGAGATTGCAGGGTTTTTTTTGTGTGTGTATGGTTGGACTCGGTGATCTCAGAGGTCCTTTCCAACCATGACAATTCTGTGATTCTGTATTAACAATATCTAGGACTTCTAAAAATGGTTTCCACACTCTGCTTTAAAAGGAGGTGCTTAAGAAAAGGTGTTGAGTTTATGTAGGTGATTATCACTTACATAAAATGTTCAGTGCTATGGAATGGCTATTGGACCATTTCATGTGAAGGTTACCTGAAGCGACTTTTGAAGCTTATTTAAATAGCGTAAAGCAAGTTACAAACCCAGACTAAGCCATCCTGCTCAGAAACTGATAGCAGTCTGCTGAAAATAACAACAAAATTATAACTGCATTTTAATAAAAGAAAAAAAGATTAGAAACTTACACTTTGATCACCTTCTGCAAATTCCCACTCTCAAACCGTGCTTCAAAGATCAGTGTTTTGTCCCCTTTCTGGTGGAGGATCTGCTTCAAGGGGCAGAGACCTCTCACTCGGGAATACATAAAGCAGGAGTTTTTGTTAGCTAGGGGAAGGAGCAGAACAGATGTCTTTCAGTCTGAGTCATTTTAGGGAATACCTGCGTCTTTCTGAATATTTCTTCTAGAAACGGACAACTGCATGCAGCTGAACTTCAAAGCATATCTTAGGTAAGCATAAAAGAAACTATACGAAGATTTTGCTGCCTATTCCCACTTGAACTAATGGATTTCAGCCAGCTTAAGATATGACTGTCTTGGAGGTGCCCGTGTCTCTCTGCATGAACAAAGCAACTGAATTAGGTGGGAAGAATCTAGGACTCAGCTCCCTGAGGTCTTTTCAACAGTCAAATGCCAACTTCTCTGCTTAGAAATCATATGTAGCTGATAACTCTTGTCGTTGGTTTGGTTTTAAATCTCTGTATTCAATTATTCTAGTTTAGAAGTAAAAAAGATGTTACCCAGACCCGACAGCAATTACTTTTATATTGCAAGTGATGATTTGACACCACATTTAGCATGCAGTTTGAGCCTGTATCTCTTTGTGCTCTTTTCTGCTACTTTTTCCTCAGATGAGAGGCTCACAATCTTCATTAAAGACTAGAACTTCCAGATTCGTCATCAGCAAGAATTTACTTTTTTGGTTGGGAAGCTGTCTAGGTTCCAGAATATTCTTGGCATAGGATCCTCCCTTTACAGAACCAAGGCAAGAATTATTTTTAACATTTACTTGCTTTCTCTGTATTGGTGTCAATATGGTGGCAAAGGCAAGAAAAACCAGGGTAATCAAAACTTTCTGTCATCTCCAAACAGTACCCACAAAATACAAAGGATGTGTCTCTTCTGCCAAAAGTCAGGAGCCCAGAGATGCTGCTGCAGAGTCAGTGTAGCCATGCTGGTGACTCCACCTGACCCTGGCAGCGCAAGCTGCATTCTGATGCTTGGACTGGGGACAGCTCAAAGAAAAGGAGGACAGGTGAAAACTGGAGGTGTTCCAGGCTCAAACTACATTCTGTTAGACTATGGGTTTCATACTGCTGATATTGAACTGGCTATTTTATCTGCCAAAAGTGAAATTCCCCATTATGTAACTTTCTAACTAGCAAAATGAAGAATTTGTACTGGTGACCAGACACCAATCACCCAGATGTTGTATTCTCAGATCCTGTATTCTTGCTTTTATTTCCTTAACCGCCTGCACGACATCAATCCTCAGAAGCAGGAGGGAGAACTGGCCATATTAAAAGGTAGCAGTTTTCAACTCCTCAGCTGGAAAGTTTCATTAACAAAGTCTGAGAACCATTACAGCAAACCAAACCTTTGCTATAGAGTTGTACAGGCTTAAGAACCACTTGCTGTCACCTGTGCATGAAGTTCAAATCAGTAATAAAGGATGTAGAAAGCTGCATTTTTAAAGAACAGCAACTAAAGCACTCTAACAGAAATTGCTGTCCTTGTTTTCAAAAAGGTGGGAAGCTGGAATTCAGAGTGTTCCTCCGCATCTTATCCCTTGCAATAAGTTAGCAGGTCCCTTTGCAGAGGACAGAAGTTTGTTCCTAGTCACTCAGCAGTTATCAGTTTTCTTGGCCACCAAATGTAACAACCTACTATTGAGAAGTAACACACCCATACTGCAGAAGTAGCTTATTTCTAAATAAACAGGATGTCAAAGAGTAACAGTTCTTTGCAGTATTTTGCAAGCTTTTACTAACTGTGTTGACCTTGCTAAGGATGCCAGCTCCCTTTTAGTTTTGTGCTTGTGAAAATTTTGTGGCCACATCTAGTTATCCTAGGATTGCAAAATTATTATCATCTTTCTTATCTACGTAGAAGTAGCCCAAGACTAAAATCAACAACTGCCAGAAGTTCCAAGTTCATCCAAGGAAACTGGATCAACTTAGAATACTCAGGAAAGAATAAATAACTCTGATAATCAACTGGTGATGGTGGAATAAGGCAATTCTGCTCTTCAATTCTGTCCAATTAATCTTTGCAAGATTTAGAAGCCTGTAATCAAGCACTGACCTAATCTGGTCAGACTTTGCTTCTAAGTCTTGGTAAAACCACTATAGCAAACAAAATAAAATCTTCTCACAACACAGGCTTTAATTTGATTCGGCAGTTACACAGCTCTCACTTTTTATCACTTTCTCTTTTAGCTGGTAAGTTAACTTTCTCCACTCGTATTTTCACAGCAATTTTCACAATAGAAAACTACATGGATTTGATCAGGCTTTGAATTATGTTCATAAAGGAGATCAAAGCAGGTGCTTCATCTACCTACAGCTGACAGCAAGATTTATCAGGCTGACCTCACCTTCTTCTCCTAGATAAATCACAGTGCCTTTGTCAGGAGTTTGGTATGTTGGCATCATCTCCAAACCTGTTGGAGTGTACAGTGGCTCAGGGATAGTGGGTATCCAATCTGAAAAAGAAAAGATATACAGAAAGATTGTATTAGAGCCTTTATAATATGAAAGGCATGTTGAAGAGCAGGTGATCCTATTTACACCAGGTTCACATAAAGAAATAGGGAAAGCCTCTTTTGAACCTCTTTTTTTTTGGATCTGTGAACAAATCATCACTATAGCTCCAAATAAAAATAGATATCAATCTGTGCATGGACTAACTTCTGTTGTTCAAACTTACCTCTGTTCCCTTGCTTACCATCAGTGAGGTTGACAATGGTGAACATTATACAGCACTGGTACCATTAGGAAAACAGATGCTCCAACTACAGACTGAAGTCATTGATTGCTGAGCACACAGATCTGCATGGCTATAATGCAGTGTCTCCATGTAACTCACCTGACATCTGCCTGGCATGTCACAGATCTGTTAAACACCAATTCATTCTGACAGTAGGCCTTTCCTTTCTATAATACTCACAGCAGTCCTATCCCATTCCATTCAGGATACTGGGATGTATTTTCAAAGGTAACAGAATAAGGGCATCGATGTCTCAGTCCCATCTCTGCATTTCTGGTATCTACTGATTACTTCTAAGTTGCAATTGGTTGTATCTATAAAACACAAGGACTGTTCAAGTCTTCACTATCTCATAATAGGTTTGCAGTACTTTCATACAGACTGTATAAAAATAATTATTAGCTAACATTCATATTTAACCATACTGAAATACAGTACTGACATTGCTAGCAACAGGACATGATATATGTACTGAATTTGCAAGCCTTAGGACTGAAGCTTGTTAGGTTTGCTCTCTGAATTGCAAGCCTTGGGACTGAGGCTTGTTAAGTTTGCGCTCTCTGAACTTTTCTTTATCTACCTGCAGCTTTGTTTCACCTCATTTAGCTGTGAGAGCAATTTCTCTAATAGACTGGGTATGTATGGCTGATTTATTTTTCTTTACCTTTGTGTGGTACAACCATAGGTTCATATGGACAGCAGTAACAAGGAGTTGCTCTGTGTAGAAATGCAGACACAGAGCTGAACAAATCTTATTTTAGAGGTAATGAAGGGAAGAAGGAAATAGTATCTAACACATGTAATGTGTTAGATACACCAAAGTATATGGTGTAAATTCAGATGTAGCATGGAGCTGCAGACCGATGAAGAAAGAGAAAGGTGTAAGAGTAAGCTAGCAAACATATGAAAATGATCCCAGTGTTATCTGGATCCTAGAGTGGGGAAGCAGAAATCACCAATACAAACATCGTATTTCTCCCAGCAAAGGACCCCAGAGGCTGATAATTTTCAATAAACAATCCCTCCACTCCACCTGAATGAAACCTCTGCAATGAAACCACTGACCTTAGGATCTAGAGGAGCAGTAGAAGGGGAAGCCAGAAAAAGGGTGGGAATTTGTTATTCAATTGCATTATTATTTTTTCTTTTTCTGTAGCAATTAGATCTGAAATAATAAAGATTTGTCTCTTAGAGATTTCACTTATACTAACAAGAAATTAATTGCTTTATTTATATATAAGGTGTGCTTCCTCTTTGTCCTTACACAAGATTTTAAGCATAGTACAGTAACTTACCTATGTGCTCAATTCTGTCCCTGATGACTTCACATTGGTGTGGCCAGTACACGAGGGAAAACTGGCTGGTAGGTGACGAGTCATCCAGATTCTGAGGGTCCTGAGGGTGGGGTACCACTGTCTCCAAGCCAGATGATAATAGAATCTGGTTTGCCCTTGGAAAAAGATGAGCACAAACGGAATCTATAAGAAAGTGAAAGAACCCTTACATCAGTCTCTCTTGCTCTTCTGAGTGAAAACAGGCCGTGGAGATTATCTACATGAAATCACTATAACTAAGCAAATTACATCCCACTGAAATGTAAATTTAATGCTCCATGCTGTAAATCACACTGAACTTAAAAGTAGTGCTGAATTAAGTTAATTCATCAAACCACAAAACACATCAAGTATTCAAATGCAGCAGGGAATAGCTTATTTGTGTTCCTATAGAAAATGTTGGCATCTTTTATTTCTACTGCTTTTATTACTAGTGTGTTATGGTAGGGCATACAATCTCAGCATCTGAGTCAAAAATCTGTGCAGTGCAATACTATATAAATAATAAAGCTTATTGCTACAAAACTTAGCATGCAGAGTGTATGCAATAGTGAGATAGTACTGGGTAGCATGACAGGAGTACTGATGCTATCATGAATTTTGTAAAGCAACAGAGACACGTGGAGGTTGTGTGTGGGGGTCTTTACTTGTTGGCAAGGAATTTTTCAAAGTTATGGGAAGCCACTTGAATGAAAACATGACAGGCAGAGTAAAGGCTTTGAAAAAACCTCATAATTGGATGATTTGGACTGCTGGTACTGCGCACTAACCGTAACACTGCCCTGAGAAAATTACTTGTCTTTATCACAGATATGAAAAGATCCGTTCTCAAAGCATTCCCTGTCCTTCTTATTATCTGCTTAGAGCAGGCCAAAAGATAAGAGTTTGGTTGCATGGGAAATTATCTATTTGTATTTGCTTTGGGTCTGAACCAGATACCAGCACCTGTAAGGCTTATTTTACCAGAAGAAAAGTACTAATCAGCTTCAGACCTGGTTTCTAGACCTACTTCTCACAACAAACAAAATAACATAATTAGCAAAAGCACTTCACATGAAGGATCTGTTTTCAAGTGTAGATGACATCCTATGTGAAGAGTAAAAGAATTAAAAACAAAACTGCTGAACCCACTTTTAAACTCTAGTGGATATCTAACTCTAATGGATACCTGGCTAATGTAATGCCAAACCAGTAACTGGTGATCAAAGGCATGCAAAGGGACTGAGATAACTACTTACCTAGGTCAAGAACCATAAAATATCACTAGATCTAACTCAGTTTTGTTTAGAGCTTGACAGTTGTGTGAGCACTAATACCTTCCCCCTTCCCCTTATTCTTCCATCCTGTGGTCTTACAGGGATGATGAAGGGGAACAACTGAAAGGGTCCTAACTTGTAAGAACAGCACACTGCTGACTGGCTTCTGTCACAAATGAGTTAGGGGTGGTCTTCATCCTAAAAAAATAATATTAAAATACTAAAATAAAATCAAAAGTCCACAGCAGGACTTGTTGTTTTTATTTTTTAGAGAGAAGAGCTGCCTGTTTTGGTTTATTTTATGGCCTTGGTTTACTTTAGGCCAAATCTGCATGATCATGTACTTTGACATTATTCCTGGCTGCTGCTCAAAGGAGACATGCTTTCACTTGTCCTTCTTTGCTTCTCTAGCGCAGTTCTAGTATTCCTACTGTTATCTGAAAAGCTAGAGCAGAAAACTGATGTAAGAAAAAAATGGTTGGTTTTCAGCTGCATTAATTAGCCCTCGGATCCCACTCATTAAACCAACCTTCTGATGTAAGCGCAGGAGAGGCAATGAAAACCAATAGCTAGAACAGCCCTTCTGGTGGCAGCCCAGGTATAAGCCACACTTAGCCCAAACCAATAAAGCCTAGGACAGGGAGCGACTTGATACTGGCCAATTAAGGGATACTACTTGACAAAAATTAGAAAAACATCATTCTGCAGCCAAAGTTTGCATGGGCCATTAAAAGCCCGTGCAACCCAACTACCCTGGGTTACATTTGAAGCACATTGGCAAGGCAGCACAGAGACAACAGTGCTAGTCCCCAGCACTGTGCTTAATATATGACATTTATTTCCTGGGTTTTCAACCTTGTCCCCTTTCATTAACATCATAGTCAATTAAAACCCGAATTTCCTTCCTCCAGTATGAATAAACACTGGTAACATCAAACGCGTCTCACAGCTAGTAAAAATACACTCTATTTACTGCTCCTATTTACATTCACCTCATTTGCAAATATAATACAGGGCATCTACAAATCTACTAGTCCAGTAACTGACCAGGAGCTTAATTTTTACAGGTCAAGAAGCAAAGCTAGTTCACAAACCAAAGCACAGATTAAATCACAAAGGAGATAGATGATTTTACTTTGCTCGCTAATGAAGAGCCATACTGCTCTCAGTAACGTGGACAGTGCCAGGGAAGAGTTCTCAGGGCAGGGATTTGGGTAGGCCATATACCGCAAGGTCCCAAAATTTACTTTATTATGCCTAATATTTATTAAGCTTATTTAAGCATGCTCTGTGATGCATTTCGGGTGCCTGCAGAAACGTTTCGTCACTGGGGCTGCTCGTGGATTTTCTTACGAAGGTAAGAAGCAATTCTTTCGCATGAATCACGGCCGGCTTCCCCACAGTCTGGGGCCACCTCAGACGAGGCCCAGGCGCCGAGGGGACTTACTGAGCTGCCTTCCTCCCCGACGGCGGGGCTCTCCCCGCCCCGTCCCGCCGCCTGGGTAGCGGGACGGGGCATCCCGGCGAGGCGGAGGTACCGCCGTGATCCCGGCTTCCGAGGGGCCGCTCCGAACACCCCACCGGAGCTCAGCGAGAAACCCCCCGGCTGCGGCAAACTGAAGGGCCCCTCCGCTCCGCGCGCCCCCACCAACGGCCGCAACCGCCGCCGCTGCCCCGCCCCGCTCTCGCGAGAGTTCGTTGCCGGGCCCCGCAAGGGGTGAAGGCGGCGGCGGGGGGGTCCGAGCTGCGCCCGGCGCCGCCTTGGTGTCGGTGACCACGGCCGAGCGTGTTATCCCGTCCCCTCCCCTGCCCGGCCCGGCAGCTGTGGCTGGAGTCCCAGGTGTGTGTCGC
This sequence comes from Gallinago jamesoni, assembly GCA_025769975.1. Lineage (NCBI taxonomy): Eukaryota > Metazoa > Chordata > Aves > Charadriiformes > Scolopacidae > Gallinago > Gallinago jamesoni. The sequence continues at coordinate 51,362,248 of JAOQGH010000001.1, forward strand.
CGCAGTGTGGCCGGCAGGCAGGCGCAGGGAGGGAGGAAGGCTGTACAGGGGGGCAGGAGCTGTGCGGTGGCTTCGGGTGCTGCTGCTGGCTCGGGCTGTGAGGGGAGGACGGGCGTTTCCCTTCTCTTAGCGTGTAACTCTTCGTCAGGGAATACAAGCAGCGTAAAACGTTGCAATAAAGTAAATACAGTGCTTACACATCTATGTATTTACATCAATACGGTCATCGTGGAAGGGTAGAGTGGTTTGCAGTGGAAGGAACCTTAAAGATCATGGAGTTCCAACCCCCCTGCCATGGGCAGGGACCACTAGACCAGGTTCCTCAAGCCCCATCCAGCCTGGCCTTGAACACCTCCAGGGATGGGGCATCCACAGCTTATGGAAGTGTTCAAGGTGGTGTCAAAGCCTCTATGGTTGCAACTCAGTAAATCATTCCGGTAAATGATTCCTGACAAGACAACGGAATAGAAGGAACAAATGGACCTAAAACCAAGTACCAGAAACTTTAGTGGGCTGATTGGTCAAGAAACTTGGCTAAACCACATTAAATGTGCCATTTAGGTGAACATGACTAATTATAATACGAAAACCACTCTTCTGGATGTTAGGATACCCGCCTCCACCTGAAGATTTTCTTGGCCAGAATAGGAGGCCAAGTTGGTTGAGTGTGAATATCCATCCCCAGGATTTCTGTGAATTGTGGGCAGGCATGACTGCCCAATGCCCTGAACCTTGCCCAAAGCAAGTCACAAAGGTGATGTGGTCACAGGATGGACTGTGAGCAGTAAGTGTGCTCTTTTAATGTGCAGAAGAGAGAGAATTTCAACCTGCCTTTTACAGTACTGACATGTTACCATGCACTTCGGTCTATACGATTACGAAACAAATATTAGCTCCACAAATAGTCTCCAGGACTAAACACTCAAAGGATATTTGCTGTTTGCTGCCACAGAAGAAATGCTGTTACCTCTATATCAATATACTTTACGGTTGTATCACTTTGTTCATGAAAAGGTGGAGGGGACAACGATGGGGGACAGGGATGGGAGGATGGGGGTGTCACTGCTTAACACATGTAGGAAAGTTATTTCCTCCCTGCAATAATCACATCCCATGTACACAACTCCCTCTAGAGTCAGACCCTGCATCTTCAGCACTGGAATGCAGCGTATGTATTTCTCTCTATAGTGAAGGTGTTTCTGAGATGCATGCAGATGTGGAACATCTGCATGTGTCCAGTTTTGGAGTCCTCAACACAGGAAGGACATGGACCTGTTGGAACGGGTCCAGCAGAGGGCCACGAAGAT
>JAOQGH010000001.1:51364999-51413739 GCA_025769975.1 Gallinago jamesoni
GAGACAAGTTGACATGGTGCTCGAGGATATGGATTAGTGTTGGGTGGTGTTTTGTGTGGTGTGAATGTGGTGGTGTGTGGGTTTTTTTGTTTTTTTTTTTTTGTTTTGTTTTTTTTTTATTGGTTGGACTAGATGATCTTAAAAGGGCCCTTCCAACCTAGGTGATTCTGTGATTCTGTGATTCTGTGAACACCTACGAGAACATGGGAAAACAGAATTAACTTCTTTCTAAAGGTTTCAGCTGCTGTTGCCAACATGGGGAACACAATGGCCACAAGGTGGTAGCAGTTTGCTTCTTGATCCAAGGAGGCAAATCGTGCTTGTGTGCCGTATGCGAAGCAGTAGAGCATTTGTAGTGTTCAAGCAGAGTTATTTTAGATTTAATTTTTGTTAATTTGTGTTATTTCTCTTTGAGGTGATCTTGTGTGAGGTAAAGCAATGGGGGATAATACCATAGCATCTCTCTTCTCAGCTGTAAGGCCCCACAGGCTGGCAGCATGTGACTTTGCCAAGGAAGACAAGTGCAAATACATTTAAAATTGCCAGTGTAAGCCAGTATCTGGGCTTGTGCTGCTGGCTGATACAGTCCGTCTGCTTTTCAGTCTCTCCTAATGGCATCCAGAATGGCGTGGACTCAGGCTGCAAAGCGTTGACCTCCTACATATGCCTTCTGCCAGCTCGATTTGATTCAGAGTAATGTAATGGGTTAAACTCATACTGCCTGGCTTAGTGAGAGATCAGACGTCATCCATCCTCCCAGGGCTGACATAAAGTTCATGTTAATAGAAAAAGACAGTGAAAACTCTATCATGTGCTCTGTCTGATTTGACAGAAATGCAGTCATATGCCCACACGTGATCAAGATTAAATTTGTGCTGCTTAGTGATCTGGCAGTGTGCAAACTCCTATTACTGCTCATGAAGCCACAGTTTTGGACAAAAAAAAATAATAATATGCTTTTACTTTTACTGCTCCTGCTATGAGAGAAGAGAAATGGGAGCTTCTGACAGATTACTGGGGCAGACAACTGCAGGGATCATTTTGGTCTAGGTTACAATTGCCAGAAAAGACATAGGAGGTTATTCTGTAAACTGTTTCACTGTGAATTTTGGGAGAATTTCATCCTTTCTTGGTGAATGGGAATTATGGGAAGGTATGTGACGACCAGCAGCACTGACATTTTTTTTCCTGTATCTGTTCTACATGATACTTGAGTGAAGTTTTTGTGTGTCAGCAGGACTTAATAAGGCAACATTCAATTTACAACATTATAAGGTTAATTTAACTCTGCCACAAAGATAAGCTCTGCATTTCTTGCTGCATTTCCATGTATAAATGCTAGTTGTGCTGTGAATAGCAACAGTTTCATTTGGATATGGTGGTCAGATGTGAATGCTCAGACCCATTGCAGCCTGCAGTTTAAATCTTTTAAAGTAAATAAAACCAAAGGGTGTCAGTACTAGTATGGACTCAACATTCATTGTCATTTGCTTACTGGGAGCTATAACTAACAGTCTGAACTGTTGTTTCCTCCATGGAGTCCATCTTTACTCTTGTGCAAGTTTTTCTCCTCAGTGCTAATGATTTAAACACCTATTCATTGCTCAGTAAGACTCTCTCCCTGGAGGCAAAGGACTGAAAAAATATCACTTAGTGTTGCACAAAATGAAGTCATGGTTTGTATTAGGTCCCGTTCACCCAGTGCTGCAAACATGCACATGTGCTTTAAATTTATCTCAATTTCTGTAGGATTATTCTTAGTGGCATGGTGAAATGTGCTTATGTTAAACATGCTAGAGAGGAGTTTCAAAATAAATCATGTCCTCAGTTGATCTGATTCCCTTTATTGTTGTTTTACTTTGGCTATTATATAGTTTATGGAGTGATACAATGCAGCACAGAAATTAATGATCTAGTTTGTTTCTCTCTGATACAATTGTTGATTTCTGACTTATTTCCCATGTTTTCCTTTGATTCCATTATTTTCAAAGGGACATCCTCCATTTTACAGAAAACAAACTGTTTCAGAATATATATTCCAGCTACTTTTAGCTAAATAAAAATAGCATACTCTTTGGATGCTTATATGACTGGCTCACTTACAGGATCTAGAAATCTCTATGAATTTTTACATGTATTTAAGGAGCTCTTAGTCAAGCAAGCTCCTTTAAATCCAGTTATTTCTGCTTTGTTCTTTTCCGTTCTTTCAAGATATTTTCTTCTCTTGGGCCATCTCATGAGAATCACATCCTTAACTGCCAATACGGATTCCTGTGTCCCTGCTTGGATTTCTATTTTTTTTTTCTCCAGCTCCAACTTTAATAAGCCTCCTGGGCTTTTTTTGAAGATTTCATCTGCAACTGCAAATAAACCCTTATGTATCTCTGACGCTTCTATTTGGATTAAAACACCAAGTGACCTTGTTTTAAAGACTGAACAAAGAGCTCTTGATGATACATGGATTGGTACTTGACACACACCTGAACTCAAACCCGGAGTACAGAAAAAGTAAACACATTTTTAAATTTTTTTCTCCCTTCATTAACAAATTGCTCTGAGCCTGTTGTAATATTTAATTTCCTTTCTGTGTTTACTGAGTTAAAAAGGAGTTCTGTAATTTTTTTCATTACAGGGAATGTGTTTCTTTCCTGTTTTCCCCCAAACACACTGGCTCTTGTATATATATATATAAAATTCCCCTGCATACTTGGGGAATATTTATAATACTTTCCTTTGTTACCTCATTCTGTTTGAAAGCCTTGGCTGAAGCTCTTGAGATGTGTTGAAACAACCTGAGATCACCCAAAAGGAAACCTGAAATGTCGTGGTACAAACTTGGCCTTGCAAAGTCAGAAAGTCTGCAAGCAACAATATATGGTCTGTTCTGAGGCAACTCTGTTTTTACACAAATGCTTCCCAAAATCATGTTCCTGCATTCCAGCACAATGCCTTGAGAAAAACGGGCGATGATGAGACCTCCCCTGGAAAAAAAAAAATAATCAAAGAAAATGGGTGGTGACCATGCAGAGATCTTACTGCTCCTACACATATTCTCCAGGGATAGGGAGTGTCTTTTTATTATGTGGTTGTACAGTGCTTAGAACAGCAAAACTTTGAACTCTGGCTAAGGAGTTTTGAATGTTTTGTGAATGCCAGTCAAAATTGTGCTATTTAACCAATGGTTATTGTAGCACTTTGACAATTTGGGTTGTTCCCACAGGTTTTATTTTTATCCACATTCCCCAGCTACGTATTGGCATGACTGTTGCTGCAAATGTCATGCCAGGATTGGTCCTCATTGCATCCTGGACTGCTTTATTTTTGGATTCTGAATGTGACACTCACCTCTAATCACATGCAAATGTCTGCGTCTGAGCTGGGCACCTTAGATTTTCTCCCTGATCTGTAGAGGTTTAGTCAATGTAGTTGAATCTAGGATACGACTCATCTCACGCTGAAGCAGATGCCTGTGTTTGGTTAGAGGAATACCTCCTTCAACCCCAGTGGTTTTATTGACTAGATCTCCCTTGGCAGCTGTGCTATAGATACGTACAGTTAGGAGAGATGAATTCCATCCTTAGAGACCTCTACCATGGTATAACTAAGCATACAAAGCTGATGCCTAGATGGTACCTAGCATGATCCCAGTCAGAGGGCTGGGGGTGGCAGGGACTGTGTCCCTGGCCTAGCAAAGGGAGTCCTGTAAGGTTTTTCCTATTCTGTGAATCTGTCATAACCAGGCCTACAGACTCAGCCATATCTGCAGCACAGCATGATGTCCTGATTTCTCCCTTTTCCCCTCAGCCACATCTTCCTTCCTTGCCTGCCCTGTCCTGCCCTTCCTTTAAACTAATCTCTGGTGCTGTTCCCAGTGCTCACACTGCCTCCTGCCCAGTCTGCCAGTTTTTCACTGGTTTCATCATTATTTCCCTGGACGTTTTTCACTAGTGGCTTTCTAACTGCAGGGACAACAGAAGTAAGAGAAATTCCTTCTTTAGCTTTTGAAATAGCTTAAGATGTAAGACAAGCTGCACCAGGCCAGCCCCAGGATTTTCACACACTGGCCATCGTGTTTCTGAAAGCTGCCAATAGTGAACACGGGGAAAATGCAGGGCAAGCCCACGGTGGTACTTGCATCCTGCAGAGGCTGGCTCAAAAGTTTTCTAAATCAGAGACATTTGATTTCAACTTGAATATGTGAACTTTCATAAACAAGGTGGCAACATGGCAATGGGTCTGAGATCAACATGTCTAACCCCTCTTCTCCCTGACTCACTCTTGACTGGGCATTGCTGACTATGTGGCTGTTTTGTAAACGTAGGGTTTATTTACAGGAACCAACTCAATTACTTTTTCTTGGTTTTTATAGTGAAATAATAATTAATTTTTCCTTTGCCTTAAAATCCCTAGATATTGGCTATAATCAGAGAGAGGAGAAGCAGTTAATAAAAGCATTGCCATCTGGGGTGGAAAGGGCCTTGTGGCAGGCCAGGGCTAGCAGGGCTGATGCATCTCAGTGTCAGTAGTTAGTGACTTTGAACTTGCAAGAAGGTTGCCTCTGATTTACTACTCAGTCATCCAGGACATGGACCTCCTGGGATAACCAGGCTCTGAAGAGCCTTGTGACTTAGAAGGACCTCTGTAAGGTACAGTTACAGTAGGAATATCGGAGCAGTACCGTGCTGAGGTAGCAGTTTGGATCTAGAGAAAAGTCCAGCAGTTTCACTAGTGACTCTGTTTCTCTGCAGGGAAAATTAGCTGGCCAGCCTGCTGTACTGAGGTGTTAGGCTGTTTCCCAATCCAGAGCTATTTTGGTGGGTGTTAACTCTGTGATCGTGTCCCTGTTGTGCAATGCAGGTATGCTCCGTTTTCTGTTTCTGCACCAAACAAATCTGTGATATAATAGACATGACAAATACTAACCCAGAGGTTATTTTTGTCCATCTGTTGCAAGATAGCTGTCCCCAGATTAGGACAAGGTGATACCTAATGAGTCCAAAATACCCAGAGTGACTGGGTAAATCAGCAAAGCAAACCTATAATGCAGAAAACAGTTCAATAATGTTTCTACTTTTAAGATGAAAGCAAAGCCTCTTGACTCGGTGAAAAAAACAACAGCTCGGATAAAGTAGCACTAGAAAGATAATGAAACCACTGCACTGGCTTTAAGCTATCTGGCATGGATGCTGCTGAGGAAATTGGTGCAGCAGCAAGAATTCTGCATGGGCTGCAAAATGCTGCTGAGAAGCTATATAAAACCACCCCAGCTCCATGCTTCAGCCAGGTGAAACACTTATCCAGAAAGTGATATGTACAAAGCAGGTTCCTGCTCTTTAGGTGGGTTCATGGACTTTCCTAAACTGCCTCCAACCTTTTATCTTTTTCCAATATGTTTCCAAACATTTTCTAATGGGGTGTGAGTTCCTGCTCATCAAATTAAAGTGTTGTGACAAGCATGTTTTTTGTGTTGGTTATTTTTCCTGGACCCTTTAAAATAGTTCATAGAGTCCCAAATAGTTCATAGAATCCCTGGGGAATTGTAGACCATAGGCTGAAAATCACTTACTAATTCTCTTTTCTGGTGCCTTGTAGACTCCTGGGACACAGCATCTCCTTCAGCAGAAAGATCATCCAGGGTGATGCATCCACAAATGCAGTCATAGTGTATTTGAGACAGAGGCATGTTTATTAGGTCAAAACAGTGGGGTATATGTGGCAAAAAGAACCTGATAGAGAACAAAAGGGATAAGTGACATTTAGTGAATGATGTGATGAATTATTTTCTTTATTTCTTTTCGCATTTGAAAATTTTCCTTGGAGGGTTAGGTGAGCTAAAAGGTAAATGATTTTATAGGGTAGAAAACACTGGTTAGACTTACTCTGCCGTGGCTAGTTTTATTTTTTTATTTTGACTTGTGTATAGGAACAGTGTGTGACTGTTTCTTTCTTCTTCAATTGTATTTTTAACTTTTGGCAAAGTCACACAGTCTTGAACATGCTTATTTTTATAGATTTCAGAAAACAAAATAAATAAAAACAAGCTATTTGTATCTCTGTGCTTGTGTCATTCAAAGTCATAACTATGATTTTCACTGGTCAAAACAGGACCCAACAGCTGTTTTTCTGCAGCTGTGAAGAGCTCAGATAATACTTGATAGTGCTAAAGGTACAAAATATTTTCCCCAAAGCCCCCTGCCTTTGCTTCCAGTAAGAGAAAGTTCTTATTATGGGACAGCTGCCAAAAGATGAAACTCATGTTAAAGGACTGCTTTTTTCCAAGTAAGTCTGTACCAGCAGCTCGCATTTACTAGAGTAGAAATCGATGCTTCCATGTAGGGGGAATTTATTCTGAGATACACACGCATCATTGTGGATGAGTATCCAGGCTCCCACTGTTGCTCCCCTCCTGCATGGTGGGGTGGGTCGAGGGAGACAGCAGGGCTCCCTGTCCTTTACATTCAGACGTCAGTTATTCTTAATCCCATGGTTCCTCTTCAGTGAACTTCTGAAAAATCTCTAAATGTTCCTATGGATGAGGAACTTCCTTGTGTTTCAGTGCCCTGTGTTTCAGTGCCGGTAATGGGAAGCTGTGTTTGAGGATATAGCGTGCTGCCATGTACTGGCGGGACATTCAGCTGGACTTACAGGGCAACAAGAAAATGGATAAAGGCTGGAAGATGGCAAAGGGCAGTGGGATGGGACAGTGATGGTGTGTCAGGAGGGTCTTCCCTTGGAACAGTCTCACTGAGAATAATTTTGCATCAAGGCCTGAGAAACAAGTGTGGGCTGGTAGGGGAGAGGTTTTATAGCCTCTAAAAGAATGCCATTGTCATAAAAGGAGCTTTCTGGTATTTCTGGATCTAAAAAGTCCAATAAAAAATTAGTGAGAAAACATACCAAAGTCACCCTTATTTTCCGTGTTTATAGCTCCAGTTCTCACAATACACAGCAGACATTACCATCTAACCATACAAGGCTGTGTCCTCAATAAGGGCATCTCTGTATTAAGCAAATTCCCCTTAAATTTGGCACAGCCAGGAGGTGAGCGCCCAGCATGGTGTGCAGAGGGAGAGTGGGGCACAGTGACCCTTGGATGAACATCAGGCAGAGCCAGTACAAGCATGTGGGGAGCCCCAGGAGAGCAGGACATGTTTGCCTCACCGTCATCCTCCAAAAGGAGCTTAAAGGAGGCAGTTACTTACAGGGGATGGGGAGCGAGAATTGGCTCCACTCACATGCCTGCAGCCTCACTCCTCCAGCACTGGAACAAAAGTAATGCCAGTGCAGTCTGTGCTTACTGGTACCGACAGCAGATCCAAGGGATAGCCTTGCTTCTGCCAGCTGGACTTTGCTCTGAGGGAATAGGGGTGTTCTGGCTGCCTTCTTGTTAATTAAATGTTTGCGGTGTTGGTTTTTTTTTCCCCCTACAAAGAAATTATTAGCATCTCCCTGTTTTGATCCTCACAGGGATCTGCAGTTCTCCCTCTGATTCAGCTGTGTCAGGTGTGGACCCTGCCTGCTGGACACACCCCATCTGAACATTAAGTACCCAGTTTCTGTCCTAAATGTGTCTTGTCATCGGTTCTAAGGCAATAATTCTCCACCATAACCTTGCTTGGGGTAACCCATAAAATGTAACATCCTAGTTTAAGATATTAGTGACCATGAGGCAGTGTCTTCTAGTTTGTCATAGCTGGTTAAATGTTAAACCAACGAACTACCTTGTCTTCTTTAAAATGTTCCTCCTTGCTAGTTACCTCATGAAGGCTAAGAACTTTGCATCACTTTTCATAGTAAAGCCCTCAGCCCCGTGTTGTCAATGAGCTTTGCTGGATTTTACTGCCAGGATGAGCTGCCAACCCTTGGAGGAGCCCAGTGTTGATACTGTGAATGGTGGTGCCTCAAAAACCAAATGTGGAAAAGACTGCTTGCTGGAAGAAAATGCAGTTCCTTGAAATAGGGCACACAAGAACACCTGAACTTCTCTTAAGTACCCGGAAAGCTGGTCTTGTGACAAGTTGCACTAAGCATATGGTGACTTATGGGAGCAAGGTCAATATTCAGTAGCAGAGGTTCTGACCCTATGTGTAGGGGAAGGCAGTGAAATGTATTTTTTTATCTTGAAACTACTGGGTGAATGCATTCTGTCCAAACAGACTGTTTTTATCAAGATAGTCCTACTGTCTCTTCCAAGGCAAGTATTGAGGAAACTTGCAGGTGACAGCAAACAAAATGAGGTGGTCTTTTTCTGTATCCTGAGATAAGCAAAAGGTCACACTTCTACTTATTTCTTTATTAGGTTTGAGTGGGTTTATTGTGTGAGCTCCTTGCCTAAGGCTACCATGGATACTAAAGGTTTCTTTAGGTTCAGAATGTGTCTTTGCTGCATCATGAAGGAAAAATTTACAAAGTGCTATGAAACGCAAGGGCATCAACTCTGGATCAGGATGTCCTTGAGTGCAAATCACTGGAAGCTAATAAAGTTAGTGATGCTGTGTGACATATTGCCAGCTTCTTGTATCTTCTCCTTTGCATCCATTACTGGCCACAGCTGGAGACAGAGTATTGGGTTTGAGGGACCTTTTGTCTTATTTGTTAGAGACACTATCACCTTCTGATTCTTTTCTGATTGTTTCTGTTTTAAATTTGACATGAGAAGGCAGCAATGAAGCCCTATTTTGTCTGTCCCATAGCAACAGGCTAGAAATTTTGCAGTGCTTGTGTCAGATACAGTGACATTGTTTTAACATGCATGCCAATCTCCATTTTTCCAAATACATCATATTTAAACAAAGCTCTTGTTCATGAGCTCCCACCTGTGCACCAGTGGGTAAACATGGGTGACAAATTGTCAAATCCTAGTGACATCCTGTATAGCTCTTGACTTGAAAACTTCTCCAGTGGTCTTCACAAGAACTCTGAACTGCCTGAGCCACAGATGATAGCCACAGGATATCTATCCTGCATCCTGTCACACAGTCTAGGTTTGAAGAACTACAGGGCACAGATCACGTGGAAAGTTGTTTCTGAGGTTCATTATTTCCTCTGTCAGAAATGAGCAATGTGGTTATTATCTGAATTTGTCAAACACTAGTTTCCAGCCACTGGATCTGATTTTGCTTTTGCTGCTTGGAAGAAAGACTCATCTCCTATCAGAAATGCATTCTCATGAAGACATTGCTGGGTCTGATCAAATGGCCTTTTGACCATTTCTTTAGTGAACCAAACAGGGGTTATGGATCTGTGATGGAAAGTAATGATGCCCTTTCAGGTTACTGAACACTGCTCAGCAGCTGAACTGCAGCAATGAGTTGTGCTTGCACTCTGAGGTTGCTGCAAGCAGAAAGGATCTGTGGAAATATATGCCACCATGAACTGTATTTTATTTGACAAATGGAGCAGCCAAAGAGGTCACCTTCTCTAACCCAGTCAATGAGCAGTAACTTTTTAAGCTGTGGCAACCCTCTTGCTTTGGATGTATGTCTGAGCCCTGAGCTAATTTACTCCCTCATACCCCCACATACAGTGCCTCATCACAAAGCCCGAGGGACCAAAGAGGCCATGAGACAAATTTATCTTATTTTTAAGTAGTGTCAAAGTGAAGACACGTGAAGGACAGTGAATGGTTTATGCACTGTTCTCATGTGGCTCCCAGCCACAATCCCAGTCTTAAAGCACTGCTTTCAGTGCTGCTGGTACTGGTACTACTGGAACCACTTGGGACTTTTATTTGGGGCTCAGGGAGAAATCCAGGCAGTCCCCACAGTCCAACTTTATTCAGTCCTTCAAAAGAGGTGATTTAAAATTTGCTGTGTAATTAAATTATTATAACTAGCAGCAATTTTCTCCTGCTTGTAATTTAGTTCATATTAAATTTATCTCTATCATTTCGGTCTCCATGAACTTGGGAATCTTGTATTTAATTGACTAATTTAGATAGATCAAGAGATAACATTCTTCTGGGAGTAGGCACCCGAAGGCTCCAAACTTTACATGTTCATTTTATCAACCCAGGGCCAGGGTAGTGAGGGTGAGGAAATACTCCTTCCTGCAGAGTTTATCAAGAGTATCTTGTGATCAGGGTAGTTAATTATTCAGGTTAAACACTGTTTGAAGTTCTTGTGAATGCAGATTTTATATACATATAGAAGCTACATGTAAAAAGGTTATAAGGTTATAAAACCATAGCACTTTTCCAGTGCTATGGATGGTTATGGTTCACTGGTTTGCAGTGGGTCAGGTTTTTTTGGAGCCTGACCTGATCCAAAGCCTATGGAAGTCAGTAGAAAAACTGCAAAGAGAGTCCTGGCCTTAAGTCAAGGAATTAAGTTGTATGCCTTAGTGCCATTGGATATTATTGGACTAAAGAGCTTATTAAGATTAAAAATGGGATTAGGCATTACCATGAATGAATGTAAAGAGGTTACACGGCTGGAATAAAGCTGCAAAGCTTTATTCTGCCTTCCAGGGTAATGGTTCCAGACTGAAGCCAAGAAAAAAAAAAGTAGCACAGCATTACACACAACGAGATGCATCTTGTATCTTCCAAAAAGAAATCTGGCACTGAAGATAGGATATGGGAGTAAAATCTCACCGTTTTTATCAAGAACCAGTTCTTGCTAATCGGTGAAATCCATGTTCTTTCTTTTGAGCTTTAGATTTTTTTCTTTTTTTTTTTTATATTTATTTTTCCAAAAGAGCTTTTGGTTGCAGTTGCTCCCTTAGCCCCTAGAGAATCAGTGAAAGAGCCTCGGCACTGCAGGGAAGAGGAGAGGAGAGGAGGAGGAGGAGAGGAGAGGGAGAGGAGAAGGAGAGGAGAGGGAGGGGAGAGAAAACTTGGGTCAGCTACTGTCAGTGGGAGCAGATGGAGGAGATAAAAGGCTCCTGAAGTGCATTGTTTGGCAGAAAAGAAAGGCAAAGCACAAGGGAGGGAGGAGGCAGAAATAGGAGAGAAGGGCAGGGAGGATGACAGAGAGGGCGAGCAGACAGGTGTAGTGCCAAGGACCATGATGGGACTATGCAGATGATGTGTGGGGATCAGGCACCCCATGCCTCAGCTTGATGAAGGGTTGCTGGGGACTGCACACACGTCCACACCATGCTTTCATAGGGCACAGCAAGGAGGGAGTGAGTGGGAGGTTGTTGCTGCTGATTTTGCTCTCTGATGGCAAAACAGTCCTTCAGCAGGAGGAGGTCACTTGGGCTGTCTGGCACTTGCTGAGGGCCAGGGGCAGGTACAGCCACCTTTCCCAGTGGGCTTGCTGGGTGCTAATGGGGGTGTGGGTCGTTGGTTTTTTTTTGGATTCCAGAGAGAAATAATAACTCCTGCCAGGTAACAGGCAGCAGGGGTGAAAGCTCAGCTCAGATTTTTTTCTTCCATCCTACTAATGTGCTTCTTTTTCTTCACTGTATTTTTGTGTGTCTTTTTGTCTGAATCTTACAGATGGCAGCTAAAGAGAGCTACCTGTGTATTTAAATTTGATATTGTAATGACTGAGCATAAATTTCATATGAAAAACAAACTTACTTTCTGTACATCAGAAAGCAGCGATGGTGATGGCCCAGCACAACTGCCCTGCCTCCTGCAGGAACTGCGCCTGATCCATACCAGATGTTTTCCACAGGGGATTCTTGGATGCTTTCTACAGTCCAGTCACAAACGTCCTAAGTAACAGAGCTTTCCCAGTTCTCATGGGACAAGAAGCCAGCTTTCCCAAGGAAGACATTTATTAGGATTTGTTGGTAACAACTACTTAAAATTTTGATGTCTTGCTATGTTCAGATAGATTTTCCTTGTTTCACCCAAGCTAAAATTTGTCCTCCTTTGTTATCTGTACCCTACAGCTGCCTCCAGATGGGAATCACAACTCCACCTGGCTGTCTCAGGGGGCTGTGAATGCTGGAGCAAATTCCCTGCTGCCTGTGAAATTCTTACTCCTTTCTTCATTTTTCTATCTCTGTTTGTTTCTTCTCCCTCCCCTGCATTAGCTCAAAATGCTTAACAGTTTATGAGCCTCTGTCCTCAAAACGTCTAGAACTGAATGCAGCTTTCTGGATGGAGGTGCAACAGTGTTAAGCTCCTCTCAGGTTTTTTATATTGTAGCTCCTTATGGTACTATGTCTGTATAGGCAGCGTTAGCCCCAAATTGCTTCATTTGCTGACCATATTTCATTCCAATTTAATTTGTGACTTGTTTACCCCTTGCTATTGTCTGGGACTGGTGCTTACGAGATCTTATCCTAGCTTAGGATTTGTGTTTGAAAGGACTGTTCCCTGATGCCTCCATCTGTGTGTTCCTCATCCCCTATCTATAAGTGACCTGGTCATGTACTGACATTTGCAAGGCTGTTTGCATTGCTTCTCCTCTGTGAAGTTCAGTATCCGTAGGCTGGAGTAACACACTGGCTTGGAGATCGGGATTATTACTAATTCATTAGTTCCCAGTGATGTACTTACAAAGTGCCTAGCATGGAAGGACCTTGATCCCAGCGAGGGTTTCTGGTAACACTGCAGTTGCTAAAGCCAGATCTAACACTACTTGTTGTTTCCCATGGGGTTGGCCTGCTGTAATTTTTTTCTTCATTTACTTTCAGACCTGCAGCCAGCTCCCTTGGTGCAGACAGATGCACGCTTGCTGTGCCCATGCCAGCAGCTGCCTGGATGATAAGGTGGCTGTCTGGTGTACGTGTTTGAGCTGATTTGTATCCAACTAGCTTGTGAGATGGGAAAATGAGCTTGCCTTCTCCTTGTGCCTAGGGAACCAACGTGGGGTTTTGATGAAGCAATGTGAGTTTGTGGCTCAGGTCACTTGTGGGGCAGAAACCGCTGTATAGCTGAGGAACTGGCCTTGTCTCCCATCTGTCTATAATCTGCTGTGCCCCTCTTCACCCTCTGTAAACCTGCATAGATCACACTTCCAAGGGATGTGTTCTAGCAGCCTACATTGGAGGGGGTGTTAACAGTCCTGGGATTTCCATCTTTTGCTCCTTCTGGTGTTCTAGCCGGAGATGAGAAAAAACAAAATGCAGATTACTGAGTTCTCCTAATAACACAAGATATAGATTCTCCCACTGATGTTATTCCTGCTTACCTACTCTGTCACCCATGATTACATGGCCATTGAGGTGGTAGTCTGGAGCACACCCCTTGCTCCCACATTTTGATGTGTTTTTCTCCAAGCTCTCTTTCTTCCTGGATGGTTGTGCTGCTTCAGCCACTGTCTCCCAGACAGAGAAGGGCCTCTTGTAAGGGATCAAGTTCAGCTTTGATGCCCCTTGTAGATAGTTTGTGCCTTGTACAGATGCTTTTCTTCAGTACCGTAAAGTCTTGGAGCTCCTGCAAGTGCTCCTTGGCCATCTGCCATGCCTTGTCTGGCACAATCCACAGGGCAGAGCCTGCCGTACTGCTTTGGCAGGCAGCATGAGCTTTGCTGCTCCATGCTCTCCATGTTCTTGAAGGAATCTTTCCTTCCTATGCACTTTTCCTGTGCTCACCACTGTTCTGACCAAGCTATCAGGGTACCAAAAGCCACCTCCACTCCCAGTGCCCCCCCGACTAAAGTCATAGTCTTCAGAGGGTAATGTAGTTCATCTGTTTGTGTGATATTCCTGGTCTGCCCAGCCATGGGGACAGCCTGGTGTATGTTGCACAGGTGCTGCTGGTTGCTATGCTCAGCCACTTCATTTACAGTCTCAGGAATGCGAGAGGCCCTCAGAAAAATGCCTGAAATAAGCAAGTGTTTGAAATCGCCTAAAGGCAATGAGCCATCAGGGTAAAAGTATCCATTTCGCCCAGTGGAAGCAGCAGGAGCCAAAAATCTCACTGCGGTGAGGGGAACCACATGAATAATTAGAGCACTTGTTAAAGATAAGCTAAAAGTTGTAACTGATGGAATTAAATCCTCTTGTGCTCCCGGCACAGAGGCTTCAGCCATCTCACTCCTTACAGGTGGATTACAGTTGGTGCGAGGAAGCCTGGGAGCCATAAGCACTCCCTGCCTTGGGCCGTCAGGACAACGTCTGGATGTGCAGGTGCTCAACATCACAGTACTAAGATGAGGCCAGCTTTAATGACCCTGGCGGCCCTATGGGGACTGGGAGCAAGATTTCAAAGCTAAGCAGTTCAGTATGAGGAAATTCCAAGGTCGAGCACATTCAGAAGCATGTGATACTGTCTTTAATTTTAATTGCATGATCTTCTGTTTTTTTTTTTTTTCAAATCTGTCTAAATTTGCATCACAGTGGTGTGGTGATGCTGAAACAGCCTGTTGACTGGAATAACCTGCCTACCCTGAGTGAAGCTCAACAAGTCATTCCTATGAGGCGTTACATAAATGCTTTCAAAATACATACTCGTTATTCCTCAGATCTCTAAGCTGAGGCCCTGGATATTACTGTCTGAGTGAGATCAGACTCAGAGAGAGTGAGACTCACTTAATGAGTACTCATATCTGCAATCACAAGCAATGACAGATATGTTTTAAACACCAAGACATAGGGTTAAGTACTCTGAAAAATCAGGTAGTAGAGACCTAAAGGTGACAGAAACTCTTGGCATTAATTTTTCTAACTCTCTAACATATATATATGTATACATATATATACATATATATATAAAAAATAGAAAAATGCCCCATAAATCACACATGTTGTCAGAGAACATTTTTAGTCCATGCCAAATTGATAAAGACCATAGGAGAACGTGATAGTGGCTTGACACTGAATAGGGTGCTGATCTGCAAACTCTTGGAGGATGGAAATCTTGCACTGAGCATCTTCAGACCTCCTGAAGAATCCAACTTACACTGAAGATATTTTTTTTTAAATTGGAATACCCAAGTAGATTTAGATGTTATGGAGAAGGAAAAGCAAGACGCATGCTTCTTACTTACCCCAAGGTTCATGTTTCTTTTCCTGCAGAGATTTAGATTTATTTAACTGTCTCAGTAGAGCCAGAAACTAAGGTCAGTGAGGACGAGACTCATCTTTGAAGGCACTTTTGGTGTGCTATAGAATTTTCTAGGCATCAGCTAAACTCAGCTTTAAAGTTGGTACTATTAAATAGCAGTAACCATGTGAAAGGACCTTTCTCTGGCTTTTAAAGTTCTGGAGAAGACTTATAAAAAGTCCTTCAAAATGACTCCTGGCTAACTCATATTGTGTCTCATGGGATAGAGAGCATTCAAAGCCAAAGGCTTTCAATTAGACACTCAATGATGAGATGCAAGAAAAAAGCTCCGAAGATTGCACAAAATAGAACACTTTCTAAGGCTGAGACCTGGCAGCATACAGCAGGAGGCAATTAAACGTGACCAACTTGAAACCTATGAACGTCTAGAAAGTTCAGCAACATCAAGAAGCATAAGGAGTTGGGTGTTTGCAGCTCTATCTTGCAGTCATAGTAATAAGGAGCTAAGTGGCATTCACATCTCAGTCATTTATTGCTATAGGGTAGAAACATGCTGACACTCGAGTTGCATAAAAAGTCCCCAAAGACATAACTGGCCAAAAGATTTCAGCCCTAAGGAAATCATGTGCACCATGTCTGGGAGAATACACTAGTCATCACTCAGGGAAAAATTGCTTCTCAGATAGCGTTGCAGTTAGTCTTTATTGCCTATTGTTTGGAGATAAATAGCTGGTTTTCTCTCACAAGGAGTCGTGAGTTGCTTTCAGAGCTTTCCTAAGGAAAGGATTTTGGAATGAAAAGCTAAGTCATCTGCCTTTCTCTGGATATTATTTTGTAAGCAAGTCAGACTACATTCTTAGGATTTTTCAAATATTTTTTATTCAATTTTATTGCTTTTGACTTATTTTTATAGTAAAAGAACAAAGAATAACATATTAGAATGTATATAGACTGAAGTCCTTCAACAAGGTACTTTAACACATTGGCTTTCTTGCACCATAGCCATCTCTCACTGTTTGAAAAATGGAAATTTCAGGGATTATAGCTCATTAGAAAAAACCTCAGAACCTCAGACAAAACAACTGTCAGGATGTTTTAAGTCTCCTCTTGTAAGTCTCAAAATTCCTTACAAGTAAAGGAACAAATGTAATCCCTATTAATGAATAGAAATTATTTTAAAAATAACTAACAAACTGTGTTGACTCAAAACATCTTCTGACACAGCTCATTAGCCAGGCATGACATCTGGGGTATGTGTGCATTCCCATTGGACTCCCCTAGGAAGGAGAATGGAGTAGTTCTCTGATGGGAGCTAGGGTTGTGGCAATCCGATGTGGAACTATACCAGGACCCTCTGCTAAAATGCTTCAGTCCCTGGACTAAGGAGAACTTTGATTTTACCCCAGTATTTTCTGACAAAGGATCTCACTATCTTTAGACTGCTTTCCCAAGGCCTGGGATGAAAAGGACTAATTCAAAGGTTCTCCTCTTGTTGTTCTCCTACTTAAAAAAAGGGAAAAACTCGATGATCATAGAGGCAGCCAGCTTCCAGGGTCCAAAACTGGATCCAATGGGTCTTTTTGGAGACAGAAGAGGATAAGATTGAGAAGGTAGAATAAAGATGACGTGCTACAGGATGGTGTAACAGGAGGGAAAACACAAGAGCATTGACATAGGAACGTTTACATTTAACCGCAGAAGGAGAGCTTGAAAAAGATAAATAAATTATTCCCCTACAGTGAAAGCTAAATAAAATGTCATTTACATAAAGAACACTTAGGGAAACAAGAAAAGCCTTAAAAGGTGAGAAATGTGGGAGGAATTAGGGTAAAGTGGAAAGGACAGACTGCCTCTGCCCAGGGAAATCACTGTGTGCTGCAATTAGCTAAATGGTACATGACTCCTGTGCTGTGATTTTGTTGCAGTTCTGAACCGCTCATTAGTTTACTGCTGTTTCTAATGGCAGGAGTGCTGAATAATAACAGCTGTACTCTGGACTGCCGAGAGGAATTTCCTTTAGGTTTTGGTGCTGAAGCTGTATTTTAAATGAAAACTGCTAGCTTTTATTTCTGGATCAAGAGTAACAGATAACTGTAGCACAGCCGTGGATTTATAGCAATGCTTTATGCATGGGGATCGATCTTTTAGGCAGGATTTGCTCTCCTCTCCACAGCCACTCCTTGCTCACATGAACATGTTCAGCATGAGAGAGATAAGCTGGGGGCAGGCAGTTCTCATGCAATGAAGTTTGTCAAGATGAAGACAATGATTAAGAATGGCATCTCCTCTTATGAATACTATGTAGATACAACAAATCTTGCCTCCAAACGAAAGAAAAGCCCTTCCTTAATGGCAAGGCAGCAGGGAATCTTGGTGCCTTCCCTGAGCGTTTAAGTGGCTATGAGTGCCTCCCCGCTCACCAGCACTCAGGCTGCCAGAGACCAGGAGACACAAATCAATAGGGTGAAGTGGATTCGCTCCGTGCTTGCCTGCATATATACATCCTAACCTCCCCCTGCTTCCCCACCAGCCCTGCTGGTATCTCTCTCGCCGGAACCACCATTTGCTTGCTTCTTCAGACAAGCTCCAGAGCTTGAAGTTGCAAGGGGGAGAAGAGAAAAGCCTTCCTGCTGGTGACGGGGGATGTGGAGGGAGACTTTCCCCATGCTACATACAGAGGGAGCAACTAATGCAATACCATCTTCTGCTAGATGAGGTGGGACTACTGGCACTGTCTGGTGACAGATTGTAATGATTCTCCGTCTTCGTAACCCGCAGCAAACATGTCCTGGGGAGTGAGTGCCTCATGTAAATATGTATGGGCCTGGGGACAGTGCAAATGTCACACAAGGGCCTCCCATAGAAGGAGAGGAAACACAGTGTCATTTGGAGTGCTGCTGCTTTGGAATTGCAGCCACTCACGAGCACAAAAGGAATGAATAGTAGGATTAATTAATTTATCTATTGATCTCAGACACACACATTTTAACATTATTAGAACAGCCAGAGTCTCATGGCTCATAGCTGGTGGGCAGTACAGCAGAGACTACATTTGCAAGCCTTTTTCCCCTCTTGCTGATGAGGTGACTCTTAAAATCAGATTCCTTATGGTGATCCCCTGGGGAAAGGCCTCCTACATAAAAATAGCCCGGTGTCTAGACTGGTGATTCTGAACCTGTTCTGTATAGATAGACTCTCAGCAACTAACCGGTGGCCCAGATAACATGGGGATCTACCCTCAGAAATCCTATATAGAAAGCTGTCAGGGAGGAAGGGAAGAAAAACATGGGGTTGATATAATTAGGTCTGGACATACATGCACACCCATACACACAGTATCTCAGCTAACCAGGTGAAAAGTTAACCAGGGGAGAAGTTCAAATACAGCCTCCCTGTATCTCCATAAACATGAAGATCTATGACAGAGGGGGAAGACAGAATATGGTGCAGAGAGGCATTAAGATGTTTTTCAGTAGTTTCAGCACATGGAACATGAGGTCTATTCAGGGTCCTGAATAACTTCTTTGCCAAATTAATCTGCAAAGGACTTTCTTATAACTAGCGCTTACAAAACCACCGTGCAGGTGGATGCAAGGGCCAAAAGTGTCAAAGGTGATGAAGATCATGCTGGGATCTGTGGAGTCACCAGGTGACACCAGCAGAGATGCTGGCACCTTAGATGATCCCAAACTGGGCCAGCTCATGCAGTTCCAAATGGCTGAAAGCTTCCCATGGGCAAATCACTGTGATATCTGCAAAAGAGAGAGAATAAGAAATGGTTTCTGGTCACTTCAGTTCTTGGGTTTCTTTGGTATTAATAGAAAGGCTGATTTATTCAGGAAACATTAATAGATGGGAAGAGCAAGAAGAATGAGACTCCACTTGAACACTAAATGAGCAGATGAGCTCTTCAAATCTGGTACTACCTACCAGACTGAACCAGATCACTGTATTTTCTCCTGTGCCATCTTTCTCTGCGAGCAAGAGCAAACCAGAATCTCCTATAGTCTCTTCAGTGACTGTGTAGACTGGTGTAAAAATTAATTCTCATTACGTGGTTTCTCCTGTTCTTATCAACTGCCTGTAGTCAAACTGTGATCTCCTTGAAGGCATGTTCAATATTAAAGCAGGTGCTGAATAATTTGGTCTTCAACATTCAGGATCTGTAACTGGTATGTGCAGTTGTTATTGATACCTACGAAGTTCGGAGTGGTTACAGCTCATCCAGTGTGTGTTTCTCAATCCCAGATGGGTACCTAATATTCTTAAAATTAGGATTCTGGTGACACACAAATACTTAACCAGCTGGGACTTAGTTCCTGTGATTTTTGTTATTAATAGGTTAGCATTTGGCATTTCGATGAGAATCTCATTTTGCTGAAAGTCTTAGCCAAAGTATTAGCAGAAAACAAAGACAAACAAGCCTATTTGCAGCCAAATGAAAGTATTCAGAAATTGAAGCGTGCCTAAATAGCCTTTCAATCTTGTAGTGTATGTAAGCATAAGCATGACTGTAGCAGCTTGCGGAGGGAGAATTACCCTTCTCTGGTGAACCCTGAGAGCTGCAGAGAGGCCCAGGGGACAACAAACCCACTCCAGACAGTCCTCTCCTGTGCTGAAGCATGACTGCCCTTGTGTTAAAGCAGGGCATGACAACGTCATCCTGCAGCGCTTACCTGTGCCTAGTCCCTCCATGCCTGGGATGTCATCTCCAAACCTAGGGGAGGAAAGAACAGATGAGGGATGAGTTGGGCCAGCAGCACCCAGGAAAGGGGAGCTGGTGGAAGATGGTACCACAGGAGCCCAGCTTAGTGGTGGGGAGCCACTTGACTAGCATTGCTAGTCTTTTCTTTCCAAAATGCCCTTACCCTTTTACTCCTTTTTTAGGAGGCTTGCTCTTGAACTGCCTTGTCTGTCTCTGCTTGAACTTGGGAGGCCCCTTGCGTGGTGTAGTGGGACCAGTTGGAGCATCTCCAGTGTTGAGGTTGGTGCCTGGGTTCTCACTCATGGCTGGGCTGCTGTGTGTGGCTGGCACACGACTCTCTCAGCTTCCTCAGTCTGCAAGATAATGGCAAGGACTGTCGCAACACTCTGCTTATCATTTCTAGGCATCAGTGGTCAGGCGACAGAATTATGGCAAGTAGAATTGTGACAGGATTAAAGATAAAGCTATTAAACATAAAAAAAAAAAGATTGTAATGCATCCAAACTAAGCAGGGTAGCACTGTCTTTCATCCAGCATGCTTGAATTAAGATGCCAAACAAAGAACACTCGAGCTAAGGACTGATTCAGGATATGACTATGAGGAACACAAAGACACACTGTCTTAGGGCTTAGAGAAATACTCTGTTCTTGGGAATCATCTTACTACACTTCATCTGTTCTTATACTTGTGCCTAAGCAGTACCTTTTGGACACTGGTGGAGATGGGATGCTGAGCTAGATGGTCCCTGAGTCTGGGTGCAGCTGCAACCAGGACCTCATGTTTATCAATACCAACCTTAAGGGAAATAACACAGTAGCTTTAAAAGATTGTAAAGAAGGCTAAGGCAAAGCATGGGAGACTGTCTTTTAGACAGAAGTGGATTTCTCGGGATTTAGGAGAGTAAGGTCTGTAAATTTTCCCAGGATATGTCCATTCTGGTATTTTTGAGCATTATATTATGGGCTTATATTACCTCCTCTACACCACACTGCACATGAGCCAAGCTCCACTTCCCAGGGGCTAAATAGTTATCAGAGAGCAATTCTTGTATGGGAGGCATCTGCCTTAGACAGTAGAAGTGCTGCATTCGGAGCCCTTTGCTTCCTTCCCAGAGAAGACAGCAATAACTCTCACCAGTGCTTAAGGGGGAGCTTCCAGCCCTTCATCAAATTTTGTGCTAATTAGTATGCTAGAATTATTTGACCAAGTACATTTATGGAACATAAATAATTGCCAACTTTTCCTCCCCTCCTTGAAGTCACATTCTTCCCCATGACCATTACATAACTCCCATCTCCAGGTGTTCATCCCTGTGCAGCCAGCTGATGGAATCGCTGATGGAATTATCTTCAGGATTTTGAACTAAAGGCTAATCCCATTATGTCACCATAGTGCTCTGGGCCTAATCCCTAACATCACCTGCAGTGATACTTTGGACTTTTAATCTCAGAACTATAACTGCTGTCAAAGATGGGTAATTTTTTTTTCCTTAGACTAAAGACAGTTCCTGTCTTTGACAGTCCTGAAATAGCCAGAGTGCCGGAAAGCAAAGCCTGAGATGCAAGGAGAAGACCATCCAAGCAATCCTCCTGTGTCCCTTCCCCATCAGTGTAAGGAGAAGACCTGTGTTTCTGTATCTGTGGCAGCCTGGGAATACTTCACCCCTGACTTCTTTCCATCTGTGCTGGCAGTAGGATGGATCCTAATGATAGCACCTAGAGGCATGCTAGTTCTTCTGTTGCTTGCGGTTGGGCTCCTTTCTCAGCTGTAATATCCCCAGCAGGAGACTGGACGGGTTCCAGCAGCCCCAAATGGAGCAGCAGATGGTTGTGTCTGCAGCTGAAGTAGGCACAGATGCTATTCCCCCGCCTGTAACACAACGCTTCCTAAGCACACACTGTGCCCACAAACACAGGGACCAGCTGAAATGCTACAAGTTACTTATTTGGCTGCCATCTCTGAAGCACCTGGACAATCACACAGTATTTACAGCTTTATCCCCACAGCGTGGTGGCAAGACAGGCAAACGCTCTCATCTTTTACAGAATGGGAACAGAAGTGCGGTGATCGCTATGACCTGGACTGCACAGCTGGAAGAAATGACAAAATCTTTTTACTCACAGATTTCTAGGGCCAAACTGAGAGGTGAATGCAGTTTGGCTCCAAACAAATGAGAGAATTTGGTGCCTCACTTATTCAGTGAGGAATTCAGGTGGTACTGCCCTGGTGCAAAATGCTTTGCACTGGAAAACTGCTCCATGGCATGTCTGCTATGCCTCAAAGCATAGCATTATGACTCCACCTCAGGATCAGTTCTCATCAGCAGAGTGTCTGTCTCAGTGCTAGGTAGCCCTCCTGAATTATGAGAGACACATATGCACTTCTAAGCGCCTTCAGTTCATCTGACCTACAGAAATACTTGGCACACCTCTCAAGGGCTGTTCCCAAAAGTATGACAGAAGAAACACAACAGCTAACAAACTTCCAACCCTTTGGCTTGACACCCAAAATTTCTAAGAAGCAGCTGAGCTCAGTGTCCAAGTGAGTTCCCAACACAGTGCCTTAACCACAAAAAAAGTCTTTGAGGGTCAACTCCTCTTAGTTCCTTGAGTCTATGCCTTGTTCCTGGCATTCACTCAATAGAGAAATAGCTAATGGGAAGACTCAATCCTTGGAGTTTCCCTTTCCCCCAGACTGAAGTAGTCATATCCGCCTGCCAGCTATTTTATACCTGAAATTTGGTAGGAAAAAATAATCTGCCCAAATCACACTTCATCCTCTCTCTCACTTGCATGAATTCAAGAATTCAATGAAACTAAAAGGAGCAATTCTAACCTCTTCCTTACCAATCTCCCTCTATATATTCTCCCATGCATCACTGAAAGAAAGGTCAGAGGATGGAAAGCAATCTTAATGCCACACAACACCTCCATCTCGCAGCAGGAATCAAGTTGTCCTTCCACCAGTGAGTTGGTGGGACTCACCTACCTTCACACACAGATCTCCATTCATGCTGGAGAGGGCCCTGCCCCCCAGGAGGAGTGCTGCCCCAGTTCCCACACCTCAGGAACCAGCTGGCCCTCCACACAGCCAGACATTGATGTGTGGCAGCCCCAGGATCACAGTTGCCAAAGAAACACCACCAGCAGCTTCCCAGGGGAATTTCCCAGCCTTTCGCCTCTCTGTACCTAGGTACCTGGGTAGTCCTTGGTACCACACCAAGCAGATGGCTTGACAAATGCTCAACGAGACTGAGTCTCCTTCTCTTGCTCTCTGCAAGTGCTATGCTGCCTCACCCCAGTGCTTCCCGGGCTGCCAGAGCTCTTCTGCGACTGTTGTCACTGGGATGCAGTTCCTCGGGGAGAGCTGATGGCTGTGGATGCAAAGGCTCTTGATGTTCTTCCGTGCACTTCCTCTGCCCCCTTGTCTGACAAGGGGTTACCTAATCGCCCCTGACAGCACTTCTGCTCAGTCCAAGGTTTAATCCTCTGAGCAAGAGCTTTGCTTGCATCTGAATGCTAATTATACCTAATCCACGGTAATGGACTTATCTCAGTTGCGTCAGATATCCCACCTCTGGGTTGCTGGCCAGGTTAATCATCCTTCTTTTAGTTTTCTTTGAACTTAAAGAGGCTTGAATACTACTGACAAATGCTGACTCTTTAATCTGCCCTCTCTTTAATCTCTGATTCTCTATGGAAAATTTCCCTGACAGATAATGCAGATGCCTCACTTGACCTTCTTCAGACAGACTCAGCATAGGATCTCAGCTTCCCTTTCTGAAACCTTCAAAAATACAGACTTCTCCATGTCCGCTTGTCTTCATGGTGCCTCAGGGGTGTCAAACAAAGAGCCCCCATGGGCCATGGCCCCTCCATGCAGCAATATACTGGCAGAAGACGGCATCTGGGAGGAAATAGCCTCATTTTTATATTCCTTTTGGTGGGGTTCTTGCATGCTCAGCTCTTGACCTCAAGAGAACGACTAGCATCATCCTTGTGGCCAGGCATTCATCAGGGAATATTGTATCCAGTGTAAGATGCCTGTGAGGAGTGAGGAGTCTCACAGCTCCAGTCTCAGTTGCTTGAGCTGACTAATCATAATGATGAAAAAAGCCCACACAGGTTCAGCCTTTTTTGATCCTGTGTTTGTACACAGGATCTCAGACCTTTCGTTCTAGCAGCAGTTTTAAGACCAAGAACAAATGAAAGAGGATGCACTCTAAAAGACAGAAACTCATTTCAATTAGAACTACATTCCCACAACTGCTTCCCATCATTCCATCTAATGATGGGGATCATTAGAAAGACTATCCCAGTTGAAAGAGGGGATTCAGTAACACCAGAGGTACAGTATCTCACGGTATAAACTTCCCACTGATGTGCCCTGCGTGTACGGCTGGGCACTGGGGCAGGGAACACCAGCTGCCTGTCCCGACTGCTCCTCAGGTTCTGAGGGGTCCCTGGCATGAGAAACCGAGCAGCCCCATGGCGGGCAGAGAGCTGCTCGCACAGCCAAGGAACTTCAGGACAAACCACTGCTGCAGCACTTGCCCTGGTGTTAGAGGAAACAGAGAACAACCACCCAAGAACCACAACTCCCTCTCCTAGCTACTGGGTCTGTTCACACTCCGCAAGCACAAACATCCATATTTTTCTCCCATGGGGTTTTATCAGGACTTTTCTCTCCTCTGGGTTTTGCAGCCACTACCTCCATCCCCCTGCCACCCTTGTTATTGCTTTTTGCTCCTGGGAAATACTTACAGCTCCAAGGGCTCCTCTTGCAAATCATTCAACTCCCGTCCTCCAGCCTGTGTTGAAAGAGTTTCGAGGTGTCCTTTCTCCTCCAGATATACCCTGCCACCAGGTGACATCAGGCTGCCTATCGTGGGCGGGCCCCTGCACAGACTGGGGGGGGGACGTGTGGGCAGTGCTGTGACCCTAGTGCTCTGAAGGCACAGCTCCAGCGAGGCCTGGGGGAGCAGCAGAACCTCAATACTCTCCTGAGGGGTGGCGTGCCCCTTTCTGCAAGAAGAGGTTGTGGCTTTCCTGGAGCCCCTGGGGAGAGATCTCCAGAGAAGCAACAATAAATAAGGAAATTATCTGCCCTTTGAGCAATGCTGCTGCTCATGAATACACACACACATGCCTGCATATGCAGGGAAGGGAGGAATTGGTCCAAATCATCCCAGAACCCTCCCCTGTGCTGGTGAGCTCATGGAAGGGCTTCCAGCAAACTTCTCAGCAGTGCCTCAGGGGTCAAGATGTACTTTACAGATCAGTGCACCTGGTCAGCCCGGTGCCGAGAGGGCTGAGTCTGCTCAATGGAGTGATAGAGAATGCTGCTGAGATGCTGTGCAGGGCCCTGGTGGATATTTAGCGGCACCCAGTCAACGAGACGGCAGGGGAAGGAGGGTGAACCTTTGTGTTGCAAGCTGGTGGCCAGCCAGTGGGTGGCCTGTCACCTCTGAGACCCGAGGCGCTGGCTGAGGGTAACAGCTAGACCACATCTAGCTGCTGGGTACTGATAGCAGTGCTACTGTGAGGGGCTCTCTGAGAAAGGGAAGAGCTGGTCCCTCAGCCCAAACTCCAACCCAGCAAAACTCCATGGTTGGTAATGCACACTCTTTTATCCACTGCTCTGTATCTCCTATGCGTTTTAATGGCCTATTGTGACTGTCTGGGAGATCAGCATCAGACATGTGGAAAAAATGGGTGGAGTCTCAGAATGAAAAGAGAAGGTCCAGGGCCCTACTGGAAGGTGCTGGAAGATCATCCTCAGCTGCAGCAGCACTTCAGTCATGGACTGCAGTTGTCTGGCTTGAGGAACAACCATAGGGTTAACAATCCTTTGGGGTCCGTTGGTTCAGATGAACTCATTTACTTTTGTTGGGCATCCAGCTCACATGAGATCAGGGCTGGCCTGGCTGAAAATGGTTCCAGAGAAAGGAGCTACACTAGGAACTTTAGAGCAGTGCAGGGGCAGAAAGAAACCGAGGTGTGGGTTTGTGTAGGGATGGATGGGCTTCATCTTTGGGTGAGGACAGAGGACGGGGTTTTGGAGCAACCATGCCAGCTGGGGGTATGATGGAGAAAGGACAAGCTCTCTCTGACATGACAGACCCTGGCAGTGGGGACCAGTCTGGTGTTGAGTGAGAGCCTGACTTTTAAGATGGCTGAAGTTAGAAGAGATAAATCCCTCAGCAAGACTCTTGGATTACATTTAAAAATCGATAGGGTCCTAGCCCTTGAGTGAGTACAGAGTAGTCGGGAAATAAATCCTAGATGCAGCCAAAGGGCTTTCAATGTAGCAGGGAATCAGCAAACACACTTAGCGTTTCCACGTGCTTGAAGACGATCACACAGCTTTCAGAGGCTTGTGTGATAATTTCTGGGCACAGGAAAGAGGACGGGGGCAGGATGGTGTTGGCATCTTCTCTTCCCTGTGACGACTAGAGCTTGTACACAAATGCGCGGAGATTGATTACACTCAGCAGCTCCTGACAGCAGAAGTGATTATTGTGGGCAGGGACCTGCTTGTGTGGATATAAAGAGGTGCAGCCTGCTGGCAGCAGAATCTGCTCCCATCCCCGCTGCTCATTCCCATGCCTCCATCTGCTGCAGACAGGTTTCCGG
The DNA here is from genome assembly GCA_025769975.1 of Gallinago jamesoni. NCBI lineage: Eukaryota > Metazoa > Chordata > Aves > Charadriiformes > Scolopacidae > Gallinago > Gallinago jamesoni. The sequence goes on from JAOQGH010000001.1 coordinate 51,391,249, forward strand.
GGGCTCCCCCTCCCCTTCTGCCTTCTTCTATGTAGGTAGAGTTGCTGGGGAAATCAGCTCTACATCTCCCTACTCCTCTTTTCTGAACCTTAAAAATTTACATTTTTTCAGGCTGTTTGTTTTCAAAACATTCCCTTTGTTTTCCTGTTTACCCAATGAAATCTGGCTCATTTCTCTTTAACGAAGGTGGACACGTGGGAAAAAAATTTCCATGGTGTCACATGAAGCTATTTTTTGGCCACTGAGAAAGCATGGCAGAAACTCCCTAAATGGCCCCACTTACCATGTTCTTTCTTCTCTCCCATTGTTATCAGGCCATTTCCCCTCTCCTACTCTCTCTCCATCCATCTCCCCCACAAAACGGGTGGCATTTGCTTTGTGGGGATGCGGGTGCACAGCTCTGCAAGCAACATGCACCAGCTTTGTGTCTGTGCCCAGCTGCCACCCTCAATGGATGATGAGTTCTTCCCAGAGACGAAATGGGACTGCCCCAGCAAAGCCTTTTGGGCTAAATCAGTTGCCACCGATCCAGGCCAGAGCTGCACCAGAAGCCACAGTGGCCAAGCGACAGCAGTACTGCTGCCATCCCTGCGGCCCCAAAGGAAAACCCATGAGCTTTGTTACCTCTGGCCAGATTATTCCCTATTCCAGGGAATCACATAAAAAACATCTCCAAGGTTTCTGACCCTATTTATGAGCTAGTGTAACCATGGTAACTGTAGTTATACCAGAAATAGCAGCTCACTTGAATGACAAAGAAAACACAAGTTTACAAGACACTGACTTTTCCAGGGGCTGACTGAGCTCATGGGACTGTGGGAGGGAATCCCAGCCAAGGCGCAGACTCAGGGATGCAGCGGAGGATGGCTGTGCTGGCATGGGCCACAATAACTCTTTTGAAACATATCTTTACAAGCTTGTGCCAGGTGCTTTGGAGACTTTGTGCCTTATTGATGGAGTTTTGTCACTCGCCACATAGACGTACCTGACTAGAAATGAGAAGGAAATTTTCCAGGCATCTGCGGTTAAACCTTGGTTTCCCTCCTGCAGGCAGCCTACCAAGTGCTTCAGATTCCCTGGTGAGAGAAGGACAGTGGTAGGACCTGGATTTGGAATGAGATTGTCTATTGGTCTTGTAGAAGGTCAATGGGGTTGTCATGTCAACAGCATTTCAGTGAGAAACTCAGTGTACCGAGGTGCCTGTGAAAGAAGTTTCACATTCTGTAACCCTCCTTCTCCCATGCCCATCATGTTCCTAAGCTGTCAGTTGTTTGTGCTAGTGAAACAGGGGAAACAGATATAAAGGACTGGGCTTTGCCTGGAGCAGATATTTAGCTGGTTGAATTCATGCAAATCAGTCCATCAAAGATGCAGAGAAGGCATCCTCATGGAGTTTTACCGCTCTTCTTTCAGGAGATCATGCATCACTACTCTTGTGTTAGGATTAAGCATCTGTAATGGTCTGCAATAAACTGGACTTTGGGAATCTGTGCCTGCTGCTGGATACAACAGTTATGATGAGTGTCTCTGAGCTGAACTTGAAAAAGAGCCTGGTCTGGATTCTCATTTCCACTCATGCCCTGGGGGCTGCTTGGGCAATGGGGCAGAGATTGAAGAGACTGAGGTCTGGTCATCCACTGTCAGGACTCTAGAGAGAGATTTCCATGGTCAGTCTGGAGAAAAGGGTCCTTTGAGGAAACATAAATCAAACTGTAAGACAGCAGTGGCCCTGTCGTATTAGAAACCAGGTGGCACTGGGAACATGACTAAGTCTGCAAGCCAAATGGCCATTTCCAAGGCTTCTTCAGTAAAAATGAAGCCCCTGCTTTTCTCATTTAGTTAGGGGTGCTTGATTTGTGCATATCAGAACATCATTAGAGGCCCCAGGCTTTCAGGCACCAATGCTTTAGGACATGCTGGGGCTTTTTATAGCAGATGATATAAATCCCATGTAGCCTGTCATACACTTCATTAGTTACCAGAGAGTTACATTTTCTTCTGAGTAGTGAGTCTGGCCTTTCTTGGAAGAAATAACCAAATCTTCCCATCTAATACCACAAGACTTCTACATTGGTATGATTTTATTAACTTACATGAACTTTTCCCTGGTTGGCATAAATAAAAGGAAAAAGGGAACGTATCCACTCTTTTTTAGATAGCATTTTCACCCACAGAGCTAAATTTTCATTATCCCTATTTGTAAATATGGAAACTGATGTTCAGAAAGTTCACAGACCTGCAGATGAGACCCAGTTGTCCAGATATGGGCTGTGGGGACTGATGTGCTTGGCCATGAAGCACAAAAAGCTCAGCATTTTATAATTGCTTTGTGATTAATTGATAAGAGCATCTCCCTGCTCATTGCAGAGTTGTCCCATGAGAAAGCAGTAACGTTAGTGAGCGTTCTTTCCCTGCACTATCTTTGCTTAATGTCTGCATCCAGGCTGTTGGGAGTGCTGCAATGGGATTGAGTTTGTTAGATCATTTTAAAAAGCTTTCTCTCTTTCCTGTTTTCATATTGCCCACAATTAAAATATTTGTTTTTTCTTTTATAAGATTATTTTTCTCCTGAATGCCATTTACAGAACACACTCAACATTAATATAATGAAACATGATCTAAATTTTTTTCATTTTTTTGATCAGTCCCAGCTAGGAATCTTGTTATCTATGTGACTGCCAGAAAGCAGAGAATGTGGTTGCTCTTAAAAATGTACCTGAATAACACACTTTTCACAGTATTGTCTCAAGGGTCTTCCTTAGATTTTTCTTTTTCCATAATTAATTCCTTCTCTATGAATTACATGCCATATACCTGTGAACAGTGATTAAATGAACCACTAACACTCACTAAAACTAAAACACATTGAACTAAACAGAGAAGTAATACTGCCTTGTTAAAAAAAAAAAAAGACTGCAAGAGGGTTTTTTTATTTAAATGGAAATCAGATAATTCCAGAGCTTTATTCGGTTTAAAACAGTGAAGTAAGTGATTCAGTGTCACTGGGCTAAGAAGAAGAAACTGTACACAAGTCAGCTCCAGATGTCTTCTTTCCTGACAGCTTCTTTCCTCATTTTTTTTTCTGAACGATCAATTCTTTCTCCTTGGCAACCAGCAGCCCAATAAAGAAAGGCTTTTCTGAAACATTTTGGTAAAATGTTTCTTTCTTCTTCTTAAGGGGACACATGTCTTCCTATGGCTTTCACACCATGCTACAGGCATACTCTTCTTTCCTCCTCCTACCAGATAAAAGCACTGCTGCACAGTCTCATTTTCAGCTCTTTGCCACCATTATTATGATTTTTTTCATGTAGCAGCTGAGGCTTTCAAACAGAAATGATTACTTCTGGGGAGCATCTCGCAATCTCCTTGGGAACATTCAACTAATGGGCAGGGGAGGCAGCTCTTCCTCCTCCATTATCTTGTCTCTTGGGTGGCTGCTCTCCTCCCAGATACACTGATGCTAAATGCTCTAGCTGCCATGCGATAGCAGATCCCTGGTGGAAATAACTGTGGAAGGGGAAAAGCCAGAGGATGAAAATCTGAATAACTTTTTTTTTATTACTTTCTTCTTTTGTTGCTCAGGTATATTACCAGGAACTAAGCCTTCTGTTCTCCCCTCAGGATCTTGCAAACACATAGGGCTTAATGTTTAAGTGCTTTTTTTAATGGTCTTTCACTAGCAGATTCCAACCTTTCATTTAATTTACAGCCTCTACACTCTCGCTTTCCAGTGACTCTGTAAAGTGAATTAGAGCCTCTTACTGGGAGGCCCTGAAGGGTATTTCTGTGCCAAGAACCTGGAACTGCATCCCACTTCTGGGTTCCAGTCAAACATCATAAACACATGATAGGCTAAGTCAACTCTTTAGGAGCGGTCATTGCATGCTGGGCAAACACAGGTTACACAAAGGATAATTCTGACAGTTTCATACACGCAACGATTTATTTGTGGGTTCTATAGATGATGGCATACTTTGATTGTAATGGTGAAAGTTATTTCTAGAGAAAAATGAAAATAGAAGAAGAGGAGAAAGAGAGAAAAAAGGAGAAATTTTCCTGTGGCCAGCTGGGAAGGGCCACGATGGGGTCCCATAGGAGCATCCTCCTCTGAGGGCTGTTCCAGTCCAGCAGGTGATGACAACAAAAATGATGGGGATGATGATTTCTTGCTGTGCTTTCCCTTGGCGTTATATACTTTTATTCACGACTCACTTAAACTCCTATTAGTTATTCCTGGTTGTGTTAGCTCTGGGAGGGGAATGCTCATCATGTGCAAACGTTGCACATTCATTGCTGGCAAAGCTTCTGTGAATATAGATTATTGGATAATATTTATTGAGAATTTAAATAGCTGTTAGCTGCTTTGTTGAGCACCACATTTGTTTTTTATACACTAAAGGCTACAGAACAAGAGATAAAGAAGGAGAGGAAGGAGAGGCAATTCTCACACCGGTGCTTTCCATGAGAATCCGCCACAATAACGCTGTGGGGGTTTGCAGAGGCAGGGCCATACGAGCAGTAACACGGGAGCGGCACAAGTGCAATAAAGGAAAAATGTTGCCACAGAGATGATGATAATTAGTGCCTCGTGGCTTCAGAGGGAGGTTATGTAGCTGCAAGGCTAAAGCACCAAGGCATATAAGGCACCTAAGAGCTAGCGGGAGCCCGGGTGCAGCCTGACATGGAGCCAGGAATTCCAGTATAAAATCAAGATCTCTATTGAGAAGAGTGTTTAGCATGGGCAAGGCAGGGTGCACCTGGCAAGGGAGATTTTCTAAGGCCAGCAGAGGAGGAGATGATGGCACAGCTCTCCTAATTTAGTCCCAGCTTCAGCTCTGGCTGTTTTGGAGGAATGCTAGGAGGAGTGCTTGGATAAATACCTCCTAACACCCTGCCTGGTGATCAGCTTAGGGCTGAGATTTGATTACACTTGCTGAGATTTCACCTTACATAACCACATGTTTTCTGAGAGGTCCTAAAATAATCCGGTCCTCTTTCAAATCCAGCTCTGGTGTGTGACTTCTCTCGGACACCACCACCCCCTGCAAGACACCAGTTCCTGCCACAACATCCACTGATGGATGGAGAGCAAAAGCTGCTTTCCTTCATGCTGTGCTCTGGAGTGCAGGGGGTACAGAGAAGACAACCCTGCTCCCTGGTGGCTGGGACCTTCTTCCCCTCGCCCAGCTCTGTCCTCTCACTGCCCCATTCCCCCTGTTTATCTCTCCCTCTCCTTTTCTGGGATGCTCTGTCCACCTTCAGCCTTTCTCAGGCTAGCCTCTGGAGGAAACTATCTGTTTTGCCCCTAGTCTCTCATCCCCAACAAAATAATTTTCCTTTCTCTGTCTTGCTGTTGCTCCCCCACAGGAGTCTAGTCTTCTGGAAGTGACATGTGAAGTCTTTGTGCGCCTTCAGGCTGGAGATGGGGGTTATGGGATTAGCACATTAACCGGTCTGAAAGCTGCTTAGGCAAGCATTAAATCTGCAATCTTCTCTCCATCTTTCAAGGAAATCTCTTCTGGAGAAGCTGGAGAGATGGAGCACCCAGTCACGTTTTCTGGGGCCAGCTCTTTGTCCAGCTGAGACCCCTCAAGTCCTGTGGCTCGGTGGTTTGAAGGGTTTGCCACGGGATCTGGGGGTGGGAAACCCAGCTAAACCCTTACCAGGGGCTCTGTGACTGCACCCCAAAATGCCTTCTTCCTCCTTGCTCTCCATGCTGAATATTGTCTCTCTTGCCTGGCATTGTGTCTAGTCCCCATCCCTTTCCCCCCTTCCTGCCCCATCAGCTGCACGCTCCCTTGCAGCTCTTTAGGAGGAGTGAGTGTCACCGAGTAGGAAGACGGACTCCATGTGTGCTGGGCATAGCAGGACCAACTTTAGGATTCTGCCTTTTAAAGCAAATCCTGGGACACCTCGTGCCTGCAGTTTATTCACATGCTTCACAGCCTGCATTCCCCCGTTTAACTCATTTAACTAGGGGGTGGAGGAGGCAGTTCTGGATTACCAAGGAGTAGGGTGGCACCTCGTGAGGCAGCGAATGCCCCCTCATATGGGAGGAAAAGGCCTCGTGTCTGAGCTCCCTGACCTGTCACCTCGTGACTGCCTCAGGCCCAGATTACCTCCTCCCATCTCTGGAGGAGAAAGGATCTCTGTACTTTAGTGAGGGACACCACCTGGGGACATCCACCTGGGAGACACCCACGGCCAAACTGAGCTTACCTTGCAGCAGCTGTTGACATGATTTGTTGTGCCATGAGGGTATCTTCCCAGTGTATGGCTTGTAGCCTGCCCAGAGACTGGAAAAAGCTTGGGGGGCGGGAAGGAGGGGGGGAAAGGCTCATGTTAGTGACAGGATTCGGCAGCATTATTTATTAGACACTAATGTGAGTTAGTGATACTGAGCGTACTGAGTTCAGCACAAATGCAAATGAGAAGCTCCAAAACAAACCACTTTATAAGAGCAGTAGAAAAAAAATTACACTATTACTTATTACTCTTATTATTTACTATATATATTATTATATTACTTATCACAATATTAGTCTTAATATTACAAAAATGAATTCACTGCCCAGACTAAAATCTCTCTTTATTTTTCCCTGCCAAAGCTTCCAGCCTGGGAAATTTCAGCTCCAAACTAGAAAGTTTTTGAATCAAAGAGTAGGTGAATGTAAAGAATTCTAACAGATGATGGTTTCCTGAAATTTCAGCTCCAAACTAGAAAGTTTTTGAATCAAAGAGTAGGTGAATGTAAAGAATTCTAACAGATGATGGTTTCCTGAATTAATTGCTTCTAAAGGCCATAAAATAGTTCTTTTCCTCTTCTGCAGAATGTGGAGATGACATGTAGCAGCACGCAATAGTGATGTACCACCAATATAGAATATTCAAATCCAGAAGTGCTCCACAGTTTACAACAGCAACCCAAAAGCAAATAGAAAAAAGATGCCATGCCTAATTTTTTAAAAATTTATAATTTTTAAGAAATCTCAAGATTTCTTGGGTCCAATAAGGTGCTTCAGAAGACATATGACTGTTGAGAGTAAAGGTTGTATAGTTGAAGGATATGCATTTTAAAATTTGCACAAGCTTCTGGCTATTTACTTTAAATAAATTAGATATTAGTGATTGATTGAATGAATTAATGTTGTCAACTAGTTGTATAACTAACTGTGATCAGCGGGGAAAAAGTAAATAAGACCTAGTAATAATATTATTTTAAGCAGAAAATACTGTTTTCCAATTAAGGACGCATTTGAAATATTCCCGTTTCCCTTGCAATAAAGCAGGTACACTCTGGCTGCTGTCCTTGCCTCCTTCTGTCACAGACATAAGAATTGGCTGGGGTTGGACAACGTCTGCCAAGAGATGATCTTCATTGCATGGCATCAGTTTGTCAGAGATGAAATACTCATTGGTAGGGATTTGCCTTTGGTGATGTTCTGCTCCAAAGCAGTTCAAAACCTGCCTTTCTTCCAGCAGATCAGTGACGTGGTTCCGCAGCGGGATGCTGGATACGCTGACCCAAAGGATGATGCTTGGCTTCTAAGCCCCCATCTGCTCGGCATGGTGCATATCCAATGTCTGCAGCTCCTCCTCGCCCTTCTTACCAGTAGGAAGATGAAGTACACAGCAATGATATGATTTAGCCATGATTACATACTGGCTAATTTCTAATGTAGGAGGAATATCTGCTTCTCTTGCAGAGAAAGGCAGAAGTGCCAATATCGGCTGAGTGTACATAGATAGAATCATATGGTGGCATGCACATTTGTGGATATACTGGTCTTCATGTATGCTCACACATGTTTAGAAATAGTATGCAAACAGCTACACAAACACACAAGTAGTCTAGTGTTTATGTCCCAACTTCAAAAAAAAAAAAAAGGAGAGAAAGCTAAATCATACCATCCTCCAGCAAAAATTATCATAATAATGCTGGAGTTATGATTGCACTTGTGTCTCTGCACACAGCCGCTAAACCCAAGGAAATCTCGAGCCAAACCATGAGCAAATGGTAACCTCAACCCACACATCCTCCCAGCCAAAAGGGTGTTCTGGTCTCCCAGTACAAATTAGGAAGTCTACAGAAATCAGAGTTAGTCCAGACTGCACGGGAGCCAAGACAAGAAGCTGATGTACAGGATGCAGGGGCTACTTAACAAGACCATTTCCTCAAAGCTCTCCCTGATTAACATGTCTAACTCTTCACACCTTTTCCAGGCCAGGACTATTCACATGAACAATTTGAGCCACCATAACATGGCCCTGTCATTGAAAGAATTTGTGCTGTCCGTTTCCCATCCCTATTCCACACAGCTCCTGCCCTTGTGCCAGCACAAGGGTTTAGCCACATTTGGCCATCGTGAACAGCAATCGAAAAACCTATCTGGCTTTAAAACTCACAATTGCTTACATATTTTTGCCAGGTATATTTTAAACTCAGCTCAGTGCTGTATTCAGCTCGGTTGTGCTGGCCCACGGGGAGGGTTAGCGTAGGCGTGAAAAACAGCAGCAGAGAATAAAATAATTTCTCTTGGTGGTGAAGCTAATTTGTGGAGGTTTAAAAGCTACAGCCTTTGCTAAATGGAAATTCACCGCCAGCCAGGCTTATGCTCTGTTTGTCCCTTGAAATGCGTGAGGTCAGAATCCAAGTGCCAAATGAAAGTAATGGAAGGAAAATCATTCCCCTGCTTCTGAGATCTGCCCTTCCTTGAAGGAGAACCCTCTTACTCAGTTGTTTGCAACCTTTAAAAAATTGTGTATGATCAATGTTTTCTAACAGACGTGGATCCAGGGCAGTGAATTTAAGCCCATTGACAATAGATTTGCATTGCTAATTTTGCTTCCGCAAATGCATTAAAAGCAGTCTATCAGTCATTGCAGACCCAGATTTGTTGGTTGCAAACCAATGATCTAATTTGTTCTTAAATTCTGCTCTGAGGAATGTGTGTGTGAAAGATTTGTATGACTGAAGAACTAAGTGAGCACTCCCTGAGTGGAAAAAAAAGAGAAAATCTGCTGGTATTTCAGAGGGGAAGTGGTGTAAAATATCTCTAACAATTTAAGCAACCCTGAGCTAGATCTTTGAAACCGCTTGTGTGAAAATGGCTGAAGAGTCGGGAACAATTAGCTGATTAAGTGCAGCAGGTAGCATGTGTTAACCAGAAAAAACGAGGTTCCTCAGTAATTGCACCCCCATATCCATCCCCCCACGTATGCAGGAATACACTCAACCTGATCCTCTGCTTATTTTAATCGGTAGAAACCGGGGGCAGCTTTTGAAATTGACCTTAATTACACCAGGAAAATTAACAAAATAAAAGCCGGGTCTGAAAAACAAAGACACCCCCCCCCTCCCGCCGGCGGGCAGGGAGGCAGGCACCAAGAGCCCGCAGCCGCGCACCGGGAGCCCTCCCGCAGCCCCGGCCGGCCTCCAGCCCCCGCAGACAAAGCCCTGGGCATCTCTGCGGAAAAAAAAAAAAAAAAAAGAAAAAAAAAAAAGAGCGCAGCGCCAGGCGGGCGGGGGGACGCGCAGACAAAGCGGCGCAGGCAGCCGGCGCAGCATGCGCGGCCGCGCAGGGCTTCCTCTGCAAGTGGGCTGCTGCTGGCGGCGGCGGCTGGGTTGGTGGGTTTTTTTTTTTTTTTCCTTCGGTGTGTGTGAGTGTTTTTTTTTTTTTTTCCTCTCTCTCTTCACCAACTTCCTTCCTGCTCCAACTGCCAAAGCTCGGAGCTGAGCGCTGAGAGCGGAGGAGGACCCCGGCCGCAGGCGCCGCTTAGCCGGTGAGTACGAGCCCGGGCGAGGGGAGGCCGGGGCCGGGGGGAAGCAGGGTAGGGGGAGAGGAACGGGCTCACCCCCCGGCTCCCCTCCACCCCCGCCGGTTCCCTCCCCTCCGGGCGCCGCGCAACTTTGCGCCTTTGTTCCCGGTGGCTGGCTCCGTTACCCAGCCTTGCCCGGGAAGACGGGCCCTGCCTGCATCCCAGAGGCTCTGCGCCGGGGTGGGATGGAGGGGCAGAGGAAGGGGAGGCAGCCCCCGCGCCCCAGGGGTGGCGGGAGGGACCTCGGGGGGTGGGGGTGACGGCGGGTGTATGTATCTCTACGGGGTGGTACCCGGCGGCTCCCGGGGGTGGCTGGGCAATGGGTTCCCTTTTAGCTCTTGCACCCTAGGGGGGGTGGGATGGGGAGGCCGGGGCCGGGGGCGCTGGCGGGGCCGGTGTGTTACTCCCCCCGTTGCAGAAAATTGCTTCCTCCCTGCCAAACCCGCATCCTGGAGATAAGCCCTCGATCGGGAGTGGTTTGGGGGAGTGAATTTTAATGCAGAGGGAGGGCAAGTAAAATGCTGAGCCTGTGACACCGCTCTTTGTGCCGAGTGGTTGCATGGCGGGGGGGGCAAGAGGTGCCCACCATCCACCATGGCTCCTGCCCTCTCCTGCTGCAGGTGTGAGGGCAGCCACCCACCCTCGGCACAGGCAGAGCCCAGCTGAGAGACGCTGATACCCCTTGGCAAGGCATGATTCCTCCTTCGCCTCCCGCAGCCACCTCTCTCTCTGTCTGGGGGTCTGTAGCACTGCCCCTGCCCCTCTCTCTGCTGCCTTGTGGGTGCTGCCAGGCCTCAGAGGGGCAGGTGGTGCACGACTGCAGGTTGGGGTTTCAGGGAAGGGAGAAAAATGTGGCAGGGCACAAATCACCCGTGTTTCTCCTTGCATAGAGCATTTATAGGGTTAATTTTCTCATTTTTAATGAGGCTTTCAGGCCATAAGGGGTCTCCATCTTATCCCAGCCCTTGGCCAGGGCAGTGACACAGGAGCCTAGGGATCCCGATGGTTGGATGCTGACATGTTCCTTCTGAGGAAGCACTGGTGCCTGAGCCCAGCAGCATGTCTCAGCTTGCAGAGGGGACCAGTCCCTCAGCTGGAATGAGCAGGGACAGGGGCAGCTGAGATGTCAGCTTTCCTTTTGGTCACTTCCTTCCTGGGAATTTGGCAGGAAGGCAGGGTGAGGTCCACAACTTGAGGAGAAATGCCAGAATTGGGTCTGATCGTTACCATCCTGAGATGCATGTGACCCAGGGATTGTTCAGCCCAGACAGCCTGGCTGGTGCTCTTCCCTGTGGGCTCTTGCTGTTGGAAGAACAGGTTGTGCTTTCCACCTCTGGGAGGTTTTCAGAGCCTAAAAGCATATCCCCCACAAATGAGCTGCCCCCATGGGCTGGCAAAGAAAGTCTCTGCGGCATGTGTGATGCAGAGGGAAGGTCTGAGGGATAGGGAGCAACCAGCTGGTGCAGCCCTGACTCTGTCTTTTCTTTGCGCGTGGCCAGAGATCCCTCTCTCCCATTGCCTGGGTCTCTCCCTCTCCTGTGATAAACCACAAAACCCCCCGCAGTGGATGAGGCAGACAGGCAGCTCTGCTCTGTGGTCATAGTGGTGGCAGATGAAGCCTGGTATCGTGAGAGAGCTTGGAAGAGTGGAAGTGACTCAGAACTGCAGCTGGAGCCCAAGTGGAAGGCAAGACCTGGTGGTGGCTGCCATAGCTCATTACGTCCTCTTCTCATGCCAAGTGTGGGATGGCACTGGGGGAATTGTAAGACTTGGTAAGGTGACTGTGCTGGGGCTGCAGAACAGTGGGGCATGAGCAATTGTTACGGTCATGAGGGAGCTTCTGGTCTTCTTCCTCATAAGGACAAGTTGAAGGGCCTGTCCCATGGGACGTAAGTCCTTCTCACTCCCAGGGCTGAGCGTGAACTCAGCCAAGGTTATTCAGCTGCTGGGACGTGCTTTCTTTCCTGTCCATTTGAGTTGGGATTCCCTTTTATTTCCCAGCTGCCCGCTTTGCACTAGTTCCTGACTCACCACAAAATGCCATTGCAAAGTAGTCTTGCATCAGGGCCATTGCCCATTAGCATGCCCGACTGAGTCTTCTTGATCCTTCTTTGTCCCTTTGTAACATGCTAATATACCCCTAGTTGATTTATTTTATTTTTTTTTTTTTTCCACTGGAATTGCACTGGGAAGTCTGCATATTACTCAATGCTGCCTGATTCCACTTGCTGATTCACCCTGAACTGTTGTGTATGTTTTTTTTTATTTTTTTATTTTTATTTCCTTTCTGTTCTAATGAATGAGAAAACTGTCCTGCTAGCTCCCAATTTAACTTTTTGGAGCAGGGGCAACTGTTAAGGCCACAGCTGCAGAGAAGGATAAAGGGCTTGCTGGGGAAATTGCATATAAGCAGGCAAAAGGGAAATTTTTAGTAGGGACAACCTCAAAGAATGAGTTAATACAAGGATAAGTGGAAATAAACATCAGTGTAGTTTGACCAAATCTCCGTGCTGCCAAACAGCAGGGAACGCCTTGGCCAGTTGCAACAACTGTGCCTGTACCAGGGCACTGCTCTGTTTTTTCCTGCTCTTTCTCTGAAGAGTGGGAAGGTGGTTAGGACCATGCTGCTGGCTCCACAAGGCAGGCGGCTGACTAAGGGGGACCTGGTGCAGCACTGCTTGCCTCTCCAGCCTGTCTCCTGTTTCCCCATCCCGTGCCCTGGCTGCCCATCAGTTCATCTCTCCCCACTCTGGCTCCCATTTGAGATGTCACCTAAGCAGCTTCGCTGCCCTCCTGTGTTCCGTGGCACGTGTCCCAGCTGTGCTGCCTGCGTGGCTGCAGGCTCCAGCCCTCCTGCCTCTCCTTTCCGAGAAGCCCTGCGGATGCAGCACAGGTACGCATGGCCGCTCTGCAGCCGGCCTGGATGCGGTCACCGTCGTGCTTCCTTCCTCAGCGGGAAGGAGACCTGATCGATGCCTGCAGCAAGCTGTTCTGGGAACAGGCACGGGGAGCGCCAGCAGATAGACTGTAGTGGGTGCGTTTCTGTGAGGGCTCCAGCTACCTTGCTAATATAAGGGAGTTGCTGCCAGGTATTCGATCTTTATATGAAACGCTGCCTGACTGTGGGTTTAAACCCATTATGAGAGGGTGAATGAAACCTCTGGCCTTGGTCTCTCTGTGCCCCAGCGGCTCTTTGTGTGAGATAGCTGGCGAGTGCTGAAGCCTTGTATGGTGGCTTGTAATTGCAGGGTTGCCGGCCAGCAACTGCGCTGCAGAGTGGCTGTAAATCACTCTGGTTTCAGCCTCTGCTCCCGCACCTCCTCCCCGGGAGGGAAGAATGGTGTAGGTCTGCGTGTGCGCAGGGTGCCTGCAGGGAGAGGAGCGGGGGCAGAGGGGGATTGTGTTGGAGCCAGAATATCAGCACAGCGGAGTCGAGATTGCAGCCGTCGCCATTTGCCTGTAACGATCCTGCTGCTTTCGGCGCTGGGCAGATGCCTGCCTGCTCTGGGGACTGAACCACATTGTGCCCAGAGTGAGGTCCTGTGGGGACACTACCCCCCTCTGGAGCAATCCAAATTGACTGTCCCTTCCTCTGTTATCCAGACCAAGTGACCATGACTGAGAAGACCCAAGAACCTCATGTGGAGGAAGATGATGATGAGCTGGATGGGAAACTCAACTACAAACCTCCTCCCCAGAAAACACTGCAGGAGCTGCAAGAGTTGGACAAGGATGATGAAAGCCTCGCTAAGTACAAGAAGTCCCTGCTGGGAGATGGACCTGTGGTAGTAGGTAGGCTAAGGCAAGCTGTTAGGAAGGGACTGGGGAGATGTGTAGCAGCAGTGTGCTGTGGGGATGGGGCAAGGGTGGCCTCAAAGAAGAGGGAGCTTGTTTGCCCAAGCAATGTACTGCTTGTGCTGGAGGACTGGGGATGGACAGGTGGAGAGATACATGGAAAGGAGGCAGGGATAATTCTCTGACCAGTAGGTGTAAGATTATTGGGGGGTGCTGGAATTGGAAAAGGACTTGTGGTAGGCAGCGTGTGGGCCTTGGAGGACATCTGAGGGGTTAGAAACATGGAGGGACCAGCCAATGCTGAAAGGGGGCCTTACTGCTTAGAATGATCTTGAGAGGTGTCTCCTGTAGTGGAAGGATCTCCAGGCATTGGGATGGAGGCTGGAGGGATCCATGTCGAGGGACTGAGGTAGATGCATGATCCAGTTGTGCTAAGAGAAGCCTGGCATTACTGAATGTTTCACAAAATGCAGTTTCTGTGTGGGAAAGCGAGTGTGTTTCTTCAGTGTCATTTCCCTCCCCCTGCATTTAACTTTGCAAGCTGACAGCTTCCTCCTGACTTTCCTACCTGCAGACCCGACAGCTCCCAACGTGGTGGTCACCCGACTCACCCTCGTATGTGACTCTGCTCCTGGACCGATCACTATGGACCTTACAGGTAGGCACAGACTGTCCTTGAGCATGCAGGGGAAAGAGCAAAGGCCCTGGCATGCTTCAAATTGAAAGGGAGTTTGTCCTCGGGATGCTACAGTGAGTTTTAGAGGAAGTCTGAGGGCATCTTAGCCTTGTTTCTTATTTTAAGGTATCCATGTATGAAAAAGAAAAGTTGTAACAGAGGAAAGCATTGAAGTTCTCTTTCTTCATATAGATTGCTCTAAGAGCTCCTGGGTTTCTCCTGCCTTCTCTTCTTACTTCCTTTCAATGAGACCTCATGAGCACAAGGGATGTGCATGCGTTTGGGTAATGGGCTGTTTTGAAACTTCAGAATCAAGCAATACTGCAGTTCCGGCTCCTGGGGACATGGGGAGAGAACCAGGCTTCACCTTATATGGGCTTTTCTGCAGAGAGAGGAAGCTGGGCCTGGAGGAGCAGAGAAGCTTCCTGTTCAACCAAAACCACGCAGAGCCCTGCAGAAACTGGGCAGCCTTGCAAGCCAGGCAGGAGCTGCGAGACACGCTCCACTTGCCCAAGCCAGGGCTGGGCATGGGTCAAGCATGCACACACTCCTGCAGATGCCTGACGATGAGTCTGTGCATAAGTATTTTTGCATATGTGCGCCTGGACCTGCGTATGTTTAGGTGTTATCACAGATGTGGACACAGACACATCTGTGCACGTGCTCTCGCGGTGCAATCGCTTATACAGCCCTCTGCACGCTCATTTTGCAGGTGTGCCATCTGTCAAAGGGACGTGTACCTCCAACACCAGTCCCAGCCCCATCCCACCACATGTGGTCTCTTCTTGCTGTGATACCTCTAGCTAATGGCTTGATCCTCTCCTTACAGGTGACCTTGAAGCGCTCAAGAAAGAGACCTTCGTATTGAAGGAAGGAGTGGAATACAGAGTTAAGATCCACTTCAGAGTGAGTTTCCTTCTTGTTACTTCTCATCAGTTGCTGAGACAGGTCACTGGCAGTCTATTGGGATAACTAGGACAGGCATCATGCCTGCCCAAAAGCTGGGCCCTTATAAAGCTCCCCTACCTTCAGGTGGTGTTCTATTCAACAAGGGACCAGATCTTTCCAGGGAATTGCTTCTGCTTGCTCACCCCTTGGAAGGAGTTGCTTTCTGTCCACTCACAGTGGTGAACAACAGGTGGTTTGGAAACCAGATGGGTAGTTTTAGCTGAGCTTGGCTTGACTTCTGAGTCATGAGAAAATCTTTAATTTACACAAAGTGATAATGGACAGGGAGGAGAAGAGATGATGGCTTTCCATGAAGTACGGGTTCAGCCTGTATGGCTGGGCTTTGTGCATGCATAAAAAAAGATTTAATAGTGTAGCATTTGGCTGACAATACTTGAATTCTTCCGTATCACGGTGTACCCAAATGGGCTCATTTCTCGCTCTCTCCTATTAACCGGTGTGTCAGCCATTTCTTCTATTTCCAGCTGAAAATGAAACTTGGCCACACTGCAGTGTGGCATCGAGCACTGAGGTGATTGTCTCCACACATTTGCTGCAGACAGAGCTGGCTTTGGCAGAGAAGGCAAAAAGGAATGGAGGGTAGTAGGAATGGAAGATAGTTCTCCTGCAATGGTGGAGGGAAAGTGTTAATGTTGCTCTGTAGGTTCTATAGGAAAGATTTCCCTTCTTCTCTGAGGCTTGCTCGCTGTCTTGGGGATGACTTTGTCCCTAGAGACTCCTCCAGCTCTCCTTTGTGCTGTGAAATATTTCCATCTGTATCTGAGCCCTGTTGACAGGAGACGCCTGGAGCCAGTCAAGTTTTTCGGACTCTCTCCCTCAGTCCCAAGGCTGGTGAGAGCTGGCACCATGTGAAGTCTCCCCTGGGATGTAAAAGGATCTGCCCGTCTTGTTTCCAGATTGAGCAGTACTGTGGGGAGGCAGTATGTGCTGGAGGGGGACAGCAAGGGAAACATTCACGCTATTCATGGGAGATTTGAGGAAAGATTATGAACAAAACTGTGTTCCTCTGTCTCTTGAGAAGAAACCTTTTGGCTCCCCGTGGAGCTTAGAGGGCAGCTGGGAGTTCTCAGCTAATCTTGCCCACCCGTTTATGCTGGAGGGGTGACTTTAGCCACCTGTTTCTGGTTTTCAGCATGGAAACTGTTAACTGGGTACTCCCTGCTTCAATTTGTCCTCATCAGCCCATCCTGGGAAGCTGACTGGTGTGTTCCAGTCTGCTTCAAAGTCAGGGAAAGGATGGAAAAGGGCAGGAGATGCACAGAGGGTGCTGTAGGTCTCCAGGTGCTTATGGAGAAGTCATGTTAGGACTCACTACAGTGTGCTCTGTGCTGAGCCCTTGAGAGCAGTGGTGTAGGGAGCCAAGATGAATATGTCTTCTAAGGAGAGAAAAAGAGCAGACAAAGAACTGAAAGACTTCCTGTGACACTTAATTCTGGTCACTTCTTGCAGGTAAACAGGGACATTGTGTCGGGACTGAAATACGTGCAGCACACCTACCGGACAGGGGTGAAGGGTGAGTACGAGACCTTGGTGCCCTGCACATCAGGGCTCCTGCCACCGTGTTCCCTCTGCGCAAAGAAGTGTTCCTGCAGCCCTGGGCTGAGACAGAGCCTCCATTAGCCCCGAGCCCTACCTGCACCACCACACGGGAGGCGAGACTTCTCAGCAGAATGCATTAGTCTGCACTCTGCATCACCCAGACCAACTGTTTCCTGTTCCTGTGTGAACTCAATACAAGGCAGCTCTGGTATCTCTACGCTACCCACTGTCTGCAGCAGCAGAGTCCCCAGAGGCGCTGTTTAAACAATGCTTGCCACAGGTTTCCTCTCCATGCAGAGCTCTTCACCTTCCCCTCTACCCCCATAGAGTAGCTCACCCGGTGTAGAGATTCTCAGTCCCTGAACGCTCTTCCAGATGCATTTGGTAAAATTCAGAGCTGCTCTACAAAGCTTCCCGCTGTCTGTGGAGCCCTGTTTTTGCCTGTGACCTCTCCTTTTTGTGCTGCCCTGCCTGGACAAGGCAGAAGAAAGACCTACTTTGCATACACGCATCCTACGTGCATTTTTGCATGTAGGCTCCAGTGTCCTGTTCAGGACATATAAGTGGTGTCTTCTCACCAGAAAAAGATAAGTAGCGGGGGATCAAGAGACATCTTGAGCCATATGCTGGTTGTACCCGCTCCTTTCCAGCAGCATGTAGATGTGAAAGGGTACAGACTGAGTTGCCTGTCCATCTACTTGTCCATCCTTCCAGCTGTCATTGTGCTTCAGTAACCCACTTCTTCCACTGATCCTGTTCCCCTTGTTGACACAGACTGTCCCTTTCTCTCCTTACTCTTTGCTGTTCATGATCTGTGTTTATGCTCATGGCTTCTTCTCTCCTTTATCATTCCACACCTGAGGGACTCACCCCTTGTGGATTGTTGTCTCCTAGTGGACAAAGCCACATTCATGGTTGGCAGCTATGGGCCACGGCCGGAGGAGTACGAGTTCCTGACGCCTATTGAGGAGGCTCCTAAGGGTATGCTGGCTCGAGGCACCTATCACAACAAGTCCTTCTTCACGGATGATGACAAGCATGACCATCTCACCTGGGAGTGGAACCTGTCCATCAAGAAGGAATGGACAGAATGAGTTCACCCAGTTTGCCTTCCCCCTTCCCATCCCCTTGCCTCTTGCACCAGTCTCCAGGTGGGCCATGCCCACCACGCTGCTCCTTCCTGCCACCGTGGCCGGCCACAGCCCTGGCAGCCTGTCCCATGGGAGCTGGGGCTCTGTGCCAGCCTCGGTTGATGCACAGTCCTGCAGGCGGCCTTTGCTGCTGCTCCTGATACACTGAAAAGAACCCGCCCGTTCTTACCACTGCCCTTTCATGACATGTAATGGGTTAAATTGGGAAGCTTCTCCCTCCCTCTCTCCCAGTACTTCTTCCTGCTGCCTCCATCTCTCCTGTACCGACTATGGTCCCGGAAGTGCCTTTTCTAGGAAACAAGATCACCTGGCAGGGCGGACTGGTCCCTGGAAAATCCCTATCTGAGTTACACTTGCCATGTGCTCTGACTCATTTTAAACG
Organism: Gallinago jamesoni; assembly: GCA_025769975.1. Lineage (NCBI taxonomy): Eukaryota > Metazoa > Chordata > Aves > Charadriiformes > Scolopacidae > Gallinago > Gallinago jamesoni. The sequence continues at coordinate 51,409,583 of JAOQGH010000001.1, forward strand.
GTTACTTACCTCCCGTGATGGTCTCCTGGTCTGTGTCTGGTGCCCTACCCCATTAAAATCCATCCTTGTGCCGGCAAAGCCAGTCAGGGGGAATGCAGCTAGATGCTGTAACAAGACTTCAGTGTCCCAAGAATAAAACCAATTTCTTTCTTCTTTTCTGCATGAGTGTCACATTCTTTTCTGGAGTATGTTTTTCAGTGAGGTGGATGTGGAGAATGCGTGAGAGGAAGGTTGGAGAGCATGTTTCAGAAGGGAAATAGCCCTCCTTTTCAAAACAACAGCCTAACTATAGGCAAATTATTTCAGAGCTGCTTCCTTCAGGGGTTTCATGAGTCCTTTGACGCCCAAAGTCTGGTCTGTGATGGTACAGGCTGGGGTAGTCAGCCCCCACCTCAGCTTGCGTGGCAACTGAATGAGCCTAAAGAGCTATAATATGGCTGTCTCGTGATTAATGCTTATCCTGGCAGCTGTTCCCTAGAGCCAGAGCAGGAGCTGCATGTCCCAGTGGCTGCCCTGCTGGCCGAGCACTAGGGAGCATCAGCCTCTCTGGGACCCAGAACTTGGAGAAGTGCAGTGGTTCCTGCATGTTCTTACTTGGCTGGGGCACCTGGTCACACAAGTGCAGGTAGCCGAGGTTTCTGGTGCTGCGGGTGAGGATGTGCTTGTGGTAGTGTTGGTGAGGCTCTCCAAGGCTGGTGCCTGCATAACAGGCAGGGGCTCTCTCCCTGCCAGGCAGTTATCTCAGGAGCTGAAGGCTTCATCGTGGGCCAGCTGCTCCTTTCCCACTGCCCCGGGAGTGCCTGTGGGCCCCTGCAGCAGGTGACGTGTCTTTCACCGAAGAGAGGACGGGAGCAGTGTGGCATGGTGAGGAGAAGGCAAGCTGGCACCATGGGCACCTCCATCTTCCTGCGCCTCTTCATTCTCCTGCTTACTGGGGCCTCCCCAGCAGGGTGTGCTGCAGATGACAGCTCTTCATCCCGTGGTAAGTGAGCTTTCCTCCCAGCTCAGGGAAAAGGGCTGTGGGGAGACATCCTGATGCAGGGTCTCCTTGCCCAGAGTGTGCTGTGCAAGCACGATGAGCTTGCAGGAGAGGTGTGTGGGTGGGCATGTAAGGGGTGGGATGCTTGTGAGTGTGTCGGGGGAGCCTCTTTGAGCTGGTCTTTGTGGCCAATCCTGGCGTCTCTTCTCCAGGCACTGCACAGAAGCCTGTCCTGTTGAGCAGCATCGCAGATGCCGAAGCCTTCATTGGCGGTGCAGAGGTGGTGGTTGTTGGATTCTTCCAGGTGTGTTTGTAACACTTCCCCTCCGCCAGCTGTGAGCCCTGTCCCACCCTGACAGGAGCATGGGGGCTGGATGTGGCGTAAACACCTTCCAAAGGCAACTTCTGTCCCGAGAAGTGCTGGGTCTGTGACAGGCAGGCAGAGGGATTTGTTGACAGGTCACAAAGAGAATGCCAGGAATTTGGTCTGCGTTTTGAAAGGGAGATGGAACAGAGGAGGAAGGTGAAGGAGGTCACAGGAGCCCTGGAAGGGGAGAGAGGGAAATGCTGCAGGGGAAGCAAAACTGGAGCGTGGGTGGCAGAGAAATAGTGCTGGTACGGGGTAAGTGGGGATGTCAGTTGTTTGCTTTAGTCAGCAAAGACAGAGCAAGGCACTGCCTGTGCAACAGGGCCAGGGAAGCTGGGTCTCGGGGATCAGCACTGGTGTAGGTCCTCTGAAGTCCAAGAGCATTTGCTCTCAGGGTTCAGCCTCCTCCCAGGGAGGGTGTGGGCATGGTCTCTCTGACTTGCTGCTTCGTTCCCCAGAGTGGATATCCTTGCAATCTCTGTTCTCTGTGTCTAAATTCAGTTGAATTCAGTCAAAAGTATTAGAGTGACTGATGGGTGTGTGCCCCTCGCCCCCAAAATGGCGTGAATATTTTTCCTTAGGAAATAAGACAAAAATATTTACTGAGTTAGAGCACCATAAAACAGAGGCCTCTTTAACAGGATCTTACTGTTCCTAAGGTTCCCAAGTTGCACCTTTTTCCCCCCTTTTCCTTGAGCTCCACCCTGGGCTTCTGCTGCCCACACACTACCTCATAGCTTCTGTCAGAGAAGATGTCATCCTTTCAAAAAACAACTCCTTTCTGCAGGGAGCCTAGAGAGGGCTTGGGTGCAGGACGACGGCGCATCGCAGCCAGCAGAGAGCGAGGAGTGATGGTGCTGCCTCTGCAGCACAGGCAGCCACATGTGCCTGAGTGCTGGAGGCTTCTGCCCCGGGGACCTTGCTGGGGCACTGATCACAGGGCAGCAGCCTCCTGGCCTTCAGCGCCTGCAGGCATTCAGAGCCCCCCTGGGGTTGCCCTCCCAGTGCTACAGTCGGTCCTGCAAACCAGCCAGGTGACCTGCACATGTAGAACGAGAGTGCACAGACCGCACGCCGCCTTCCCCCAGGGCAGCTGGCCGGGGTTGTGGCAGGGCTGTCCCCAGGGCACAGAGCCTCCTGCCCACCTACAGGTAGGGGATGGTGGCTTCTTGCTGGGCGAAACAACGCGAGGGCGTAACAGCCGGTGTCCCGTGCCACCGGGACCTCCCTCCCTCTGCAGGCTTTCATTCATCAGAGTCAACGGGATGTGGGGTCCTGGGACGGGGAGGGGTGGCTCTGCTGTCCTGCAGTGTGTGGGGACAGCCCCGGCTGCCAGGAGCGCGGGGCAGCCGCCAGCGACATGTCGGGCATTCAGTGCCTGAAGGCATGACAGGGCTGCATTTAAACAGTAGATAAAGACGTATGTGTGCCATGGGGGCTCGTCTTGGCCCTCTGCCTGAGAGTCTATTCATCCAAGTAATGTCCATGTTCTCTGTAAGCCATAAATTACTTCTCTGCTGCAGCCTTTCAGTTCGCTGCAGAACGCGGCTCGGCAAGCTCCCCTCATAATGAGCACGGCCTCCCTGACTGGGAACAGCATGCCATGGTGGAAAAACAGCACACTGCTCCAGAAACCCTGCGTGTCTGAGAGAAAGGGCCATGCTTGGCCTGATTAAACCCCAGCTTTCCCAGGAATGCTCCAAAATTCAGTGAGGTTATTCCCACCCCAGGCTTTTAGCGCTCTCACCAGAGCCATGTCAATGTGCTGGCATTTCCAAAACAAGTCACAAGAGTTGTTTTTCTTTGAATGCAGAAATAATTTTGTTTTCCATTCTCTCTGGGCTGAGCTGACGGTACAAACCAAAAAGAAAAACAAAGCAATTTTCCAGCAGAGACTGTGTCTTGAGAATTTAAATCCAATAAGTAGAAGCATCAAAAAATACATCACTCAAAAGAAAAGCTGGGAATGGGAATAACAAGGGAGGTTTTACTAGAGGCTAAGGCTGTAGCTAATGCTCTCACTGCAGAAAAGAGAATGAACCTTAAATTACTGAGAAACTGCACACTTCTATCCTTCGATGTATCTGCATTAGCTACTTTTCAATGGATATGTTTAAAACACCTTTTTAAAAGGAGCGAGGATATTGCTAATGCAAGCTGTTTAAAAATTGCTGACCCCTGACTCCAGAATCAAGGTTTTCTTAAAAATTATGGGTTTATATATTTATTACACGTATATATATATACATGTATATATACATATACATGTATTTGTGTGTGTATATATGTCTGTGTATATAAATGTCTGTTTATTTAAGCATGCTACATCCAGACTCCAAGTTTCTCCCCTCCCTTTTAAGATCTCTAGGGCTTCCCATCATCACCCCTGTTACCTGTGAGCGCCGGAGCAAGGAGGGAGGTTGGGGAGAAGTGGCAGGCGCGATTCCCACGCTGCCACAGCTGCCTGCTGGCTGCGGCTCTCGCACCGTCGCCGGCTGCCTCCCCTGATTTTGGGAGGAGAGCTGGGTTGGCGGGGAGCGGGTTGGGGCGGGGGTGGTGGTGGTGGTGGGGATATCTCTGCAGCATCCCTCCACGCAGGCAACAAGGTGACAAGGGGTGACAAGAGACACGCTTACACCGGCGCCCCCCCGCGGGATCCCCCTTCCTTTGACTGCTCCCACCTCCCGGCCCGCTCCCCCGGCGGGGCGCCTCTGCCGGGCGGCCGGTAGGTGTCGCCGTCGCACCACCTCCGGGCGGGCGGCAGTGGCGGGGGGTAAGACGGGGGGGTCTCCGGAGGAGGCTCCGCTCCTC
>JAOQGH010000001.1:51413749-51495101 GCA_025769975.1 Gallinago jamesoni
TATCCTGCCCCACAACCTACCACCCCCCCCCGCCACCCCCCCCCCCCCCCGCCTTTCCCCTCTCCCTTTCCCTCCGCAGGAACCGGAGAGCCCCGAAGCGTCGCAGTTTCGCCTGGCGGCCGGCCGCATCCCGGAGGTGCCCTTCGGCCTCAGCAGCAGCCCCGCCGTCCGGTCCCACTACGGCGTGGGGGGCAGCGCCGTCACCGTCTTCCGCAGGGTGCGTGGGCTTGGGGTGGGGGGGAAGGGGGCAGCCGCCGCACCGCCGCTGCCGTGGGACCCGGGGGGCTAGGCAAAAGGCTGTATCTGCGAAATCAACGTGGTGGTTTAGGGGCTCCCCTGCCCGCCGGCTTTGGGGAGAGAGGCTCCAGGGCCAGTGCCGAAAAACTGCCTGCAGTCACGCTACAGGAGAAATGAAATCTCTGGGCAGTAGCGATAAAGAAGAAGAGCAAGCAAAAAAAACCCCCAACTTGTTATTGACAGTCACTCTGCTTGTCCACCTGAAAGGCACATCTGTAGAGCTTCCTGCCCAGGAGAGGTCTTTTCCTTTTCACATGCAGAGTGCCCATCACTAAGACATGCAACACATATTATACCCGATAAGGTTCTCCATTTTAAGTCCTTCTGTCGATCTGGTTCAGCCCCTCATGCTTTACAAAGAGTGATGCCCGTGTTTCTGAGTGACCTGCCTGGAGTTCAGTGTTACTTGGATGGGGTTCCCTTGGCTTTTGAAAGGCTCCTGAGACACAGGAAAAGCATCGAGAGGCCGTGTTACAATGGATCAACACAGCAGGCTTGATATCAAATTTTGCCAAGTGTCACTTCAGGCAGAGCAAAGCTGTCTCCCTGGGTGCACAGTTTTTCCATCGTGACTGAAACCAGACCCAGACTGGGTGTCTGCAGTTACAGATGCGCTGCCACCAACAGAAATCCCAAGCGCTCTTTTCTGCCTCCTATACTGTGTTTTGTAGAGTTAGTCCCTAAATATGCTTTGGGCATGGGGCCATTAAAAATGTTACTTTGCAGATTCTTGGGGAAGGATGCTGCGCGAGATCAAATCTTTGTTGACTCCAGCTGTAAGCGCTGGTGCCTCACTGAATTTGAAGCTATGTTTGGTGAAATCTATGGAGATGATATCAGATATTGTGTCACCAGAGCTCTAAGCACACCGCGTGGGTAGGCGGGATGGGGACACTCTAAACTAAATGTGGCTGCTTGGCCAAGTTGTAGATCCGGGTTGTATGAAAGTTGGACAAAGCCAGTTTGTTCCCCTTTCTTTCTCATCATTTCCTGCACCATGTTTACCACTGGAATTATCCAGATAATTTGAAGAGAATGATCTAAGAGTGAGCAATAGGTAGGCAGGTCCTTTTATTTAACCTTTTATTTGCTGTGTGGAGATGTTGCAATTTGAAGCAACACCCATTTTTGTTTTGGTTCTTAGTCATGGTGGCTTTCTTCCCAAAATGTTGAAAAGATCCATTGTTTTTGAGCTGTGGCAGATAGTGAGGATGACTGCATTGGGAGGATGCTTGATAAAGTGTCTGGATTGTTGGAATTTGGATTATATTGAATATTCTTTGTTCACAGTCCAGTTTTTGCAGCTGAGCTCTTGTTTAATAGGGAAAAACAACCAAGATACTAACACACTAGTCAGGTTCAAATGTGGTTGACAATGCAAAATGTCAGTTTTTCTTAAATTACATTATTCAGTTACATTATTTTTCCTTTTATTCTGTGCTGAATGCTGTGTAGGAGTTAAGAGGCCAGAGATAAAAAGAAAAAGGAAAAAGAACTGAGACAAGAACTTGGAATCAAATACCCATTTGAAGAATACAAAGATGCGTGACCAGGACAGCAGTGAATCAGAGGCATAAACTCATTTTTTCTTTGCTTTTGCAGAGTATGAAACATGTATAATGCTTAGACATTTAAAAGATAATTACAGTAGTAGGAGCTGCTGTCAACTGGTGAGATGTCTTTGCATATAGCAGAGGGAAACTGTTCTATTCACTTGAGGAATCTGGCCTGATAGATCCAAAAAGAACATAATTAACAGTTGCTAATAATCTGATTATATGGAATGATGAAGACATTTTGATCAGAGCTTCAGCTGTTAGATGCAGAATATTTTCCAGCCTTATTTTCTTGAAATCATAAATGTTGAGCTCAGATTTAGGATATTATTATCCCCAAATGGATATCAGGTGTTTCCAGAAGCCCATGAAAGTCAAGAAAAGAGTTCCTGTGGAGTCCAGGATGCTTTGGATTGGTTACCAAGGCCCGTCTGATCTCACCCACCTGGGTGTTGCACTGCCCTGATCCCATTTACTTGAGTAGAGTTGCCCTTTCATTTTATGCAGGAGCAAATCTGAGAGGATTCAGGCTGTACGATCTGAAAAGCACCAGTTTGAATTGCCACAGAGGGCACTGTGGCCCCTTACCAGATCAAAGACTTTGCCAACGACCACAGAACAGCAAAAAGGGCTTCAGATGTCTGCCCACTGCTGGAAAAACTAACACAAGCTTTTTCAGAGGCTGTCCAAGTGCAGAGAATAAAATCTGGGGTGTACATGTGGACCTTTCCTCAGCCCCAAGAACCTCATTCAACATGTGTATCAAAGGCCTTCAAATCTCAAACTTTGATCCTATTGCGTGTCAGAGCCCGGCGTCCCCATGGCTCAACTCATTCACGTCCTGCGGTGGTCCTGTTCAGCAGCTCTGCCCCTTTGGGTGGTTTAGCCATCACTCAGTGGTGACCTTCTTTTTCTCTGTTTACTAGGTCAAGCAAACCTCAATAAAATCATATCATTTGGACAAGGGAGTGGAGTGTGGAAGAAGTGTGGCAGGATGGATTTTCCTCTAAAGCTAAAATGTGCTGGGCTTGATATTTTTTTTTTTTTTCTTTTTTTCTGCTGTACTGGAAAAAAAATACTCTTTTTATTGGAGAGATTTCCTGCTTGCACAATGTTACCAGGAAATCCATATGGGCCTATGCCAGTGTTTATTACTTGTAGAAGAAATAGAATAAGCAGATGAAGATTTAAGAAAGGGGTGTGAAGCCAAAATCGATGTGAGGAGTTAGGCTATTTAATGATCTCTCCCCACAATGCCTAGAATAGTTTATCAGCTAATCTTCCCTGTCTCCAGTGCATCAGGAGCTGATACTGTAGGGATGTCTGGAGCCCTCAGTGATTTCTGTTATCCCATGAGTTTTCCTTGTCCTTAGGAGACTGAAGGGGTGTGGAAGATCCTTATCTTGAAGCGCAGGCTGATCTCTGTAGGTCTAACAGTTCTGGAGCTCCAGAAGTGGGAAGTACGTAGTGAGGGTGAGGGGCAGACAGTGTCCCAAGGGTGGGTGTCTCCATCAGTGACAACCATCAGCATCTCTGGAGAAGGTGCTAAGAGGAGAGGACAGCTGTGACTCTGAGTGTCTTTGCATGTCTTCAGGTAGACAATGACCGGAGGGATCTGGATATGGACAGCAAAGATATTGATGCTGAGAAGCTGATTCGTTTCGTTCGGATCAATGAGCTCCGCCTGGTGACAGAGTACAACCCTGTGGTAATTACCAGCTCCCCATAGCCCTCACCCTGGTGCTTGGCCTCTTCCTCACGGATGTTCTCTAGCACAGAAGTTTGCACACCAAGATGTGTGCAAGGGTTGTGGTGACGGTGTGGATGGGGTCGGAGAAGCCACACAGTGGAAGCAGATGCTGTGCTGGGGCATGCAAGTCGGGTGGGGAGAGGAATGGCAGTTCCTTGACGCTTCCAATAAATTTGGGGTGTTGAAATGTCCTGGCTTGAGGTAGAGAGTTCCACTTCTTACCACTCCTGCTGGCGCTCCTTCTTACCACTCATGCTGCTTCCTTCCATGGGCATTTGCTATGTTGTGCCATGTTTGCAGACCCTGCTCAACCATGATCCCCTCTCTTTGACTGAGAAGCCTTGGGAAACATGGAAACTTGCGTGACCTACTCCAAGAAGGCAGGCTTTTCTTTAACACCCAGCACAAAGGGCTTGACATAAGGCTGGCTATTTGAAGGCATATTCAAGAGCTGGTTGGAAACTTCCCAAGCAAAATTTTCCCCAACTCCTCCATCCAGAATTCATCAGTTCAATAACAACAACAATCAGACATAGGATGTTTCCCTGTTGGCAATTATCATTAGCTCACCTACTTGACTGGTAGTCATTGGGTCTCAGTGACTCTGCCCTATAGAAGGTGACCAGGGATTTAGGCTCCCCTGAAATCTCAGCAGTTCACTGGGCTCATAGCTGTGAAGCCAATAGGTCTTAGAAGCTCAGATGGCCGCAAGGCTGAGACTTTCTAATTGCTGATGGGATCTTTTCCAGAATTCTGAATAGCTGCAGCAGTGCTGACCAGGTTCAGTTTATTCAAACGAGAATGGCCCAACCTCTTTCAAAGCTATACCTTTTCAAACTGATACCAAGGATCAGATAAGAAGGCTGCCACCTTCCCCAACTCAGGTGCAGCCTGCCATTTGAGAGAGCATTTTGTTTTGGAAGTGCAGCATTTTGTTCCCAAAATGAGATACTGTAGAAATTCTGTTTTTTTTTTTCTTTTTTTTCCTTTTCTTCTTGTTTTTTTTTTTTTTTTTTTAACAAAACAGATTTGTTTTTTATCTTTATAAGGGATGTGAAAAAAACATTTCAAAATCATGGAATATTTCTAGGGACAGAAAAGCCATATCCTGCCCCACTGTCCTTACAGCACTATGAGAACACCCAAGTCACGTCAGTGGGGATGTTCTTGTTATCTTTATAGGTCCCAGGTCTTCTGAAGCCTTACAGACTCCACTGCATCTTTTGGCAATTCATTAGGTTGTGGTCCTTTATTCATGCGTTTCTGCTGATGCTTTGGGCTCTCTCTCTGTCGTATCCAGTTTGGCACCCAGGCTGTCTCCCTGTCCAAGAAGTCCTGAGCTCTTCAGCTGCCTCCACCCTCACTGGCAGTTACACATGTTCCAATTTTTTTCCCTGACACTCTGGAGTCCTATCAAGGTGTTGCAATTAACAGTGCCTCCTGCAGTTCCTGGCCCAAAGCCTTCCCAGTTCCTCTAATATAGCTTGGTTTTTCATAAATATTTATTCCCAGTGCATATGCTGTTTACATCTAAGAACGCTGCAGAGGCTGGGGTCACAAGGATCGTATGGAGCCCTGCCAGGAGTTTCTCTCCCCATCCTGGGGCCCTTACTGTTTCGCCCACATACTTTAGGAATTTTTAGGCAATGCTTACCCTGTGTGCTTTCCAGGAGGGTCAGATGCGACCCAGCCGTGTTGATGAGCTCTGCTGATGGCTCTTACACAAGGTTTTGTGAACAGGCACACCTTTGTGTGGAGCTGCCAGAGGAACTGTGGCTCCAGCTCTGCCTGCTCTCAGACCAGCCTTGTCATGGCCCTTGGTGCTGGCTGGCTTCACCCTCACCTTCAGCCCCGTCCTCTCCCATGGGGTCTTCTAATGCTCTGCAGCCTTGCTTTGCAACCCCTCTACTCTCTCCTGCTGCATCTGACCATCACCAGAAAGGGATACAGAATGTCTGATAAACATTAGGCTAATAGCAGAGTCCCAGCTGCCAAAAATTAGATGCTTTGCAGTGCCTTTGCCAGCACGCACTCCCTGACCCCTTCTATATTACTCCTGGAGTGTGTGGAAACTTTCTTCTCCCACTGGTGGGGAGCTGCCCAGTCTGCGCCTCCGTGGTTTCAGTAGCAGAGGGGAGGCAGCAGGTCTGGCCCGGCTGCTGTTTAGTTTGAGGGAGAGGCTCCAGGAAGCGGGCAGGAGAAGTGAGATGAGGAGTGAGTGCCTGGAGATGGTGCAACAGCTTCTTGGGCAGTGCCAGCCCTGTCTCCTCACAGAGGGGCCAGTGTGTGCTGCCTGCTTGGCCCCTGCTTAGGGGATGAGGGACAGCCAGGTCTTCTCCCACTGCAGGACTGCAGAGGCAATTTTAACCCTTGGGACACAGCTTAATGCTAAAGAAAGGAAACGAGGGGAGACACCAACCCTGACACCACAAATCCTCAGCAATTCAGGGCACCCTTATGTTCAGTGTTTGCTGTCCTTCCCTCTCCATTTCCTTGCCCCTCTAGACTTCAGTTTCCAGGCAGTCCTCCTTCCTCATCACTGACTGTTCTGAGGCAGGTGATGAACTCACCTTGTGGTCTTCAGACTCTCATATTGGGAATAAGCAAAACCAGGAGTTTTGCAGCTTCCACAAAGAACCCAGATTGAATCACTCCTGCTTTAAAGAAAGCTGTCCTGCTTGTGAGGCTGATTTGCAAAGAAGTCTCAGCTGAGACATGAGGATTGATGTCTGTCTGGCAGGGCATCCAATGTGGATTGAATGTTCTCAGTCTCCTTGTCTGTGTGTTTCTCTCTCTGTCTGTGCTGGCCATGTTTTCGGCAGACAGCAATAGGTGTGATGCAGAGTTCGCTCCAGCTTCACCTCCTCCTGATCACAGACAAGATGTCCCCAAAACACCCTGAGTGGATGCGCAAGTATCGGGCGGCCGCAGAACTCTTCAAGGGGAAGGTAAGTCCGAACAGAGAGGAAGGGGAGCCATTAGTGAGAAGAAAAGGGAGAACAGTGATTTCTGCTGTGGATGGGGAGGACATAATCTTCTTCTCTGTGCATTAAGGGAGCAAAGGCCAAGTGGTAGGAAAAGAGGATTAGCTGGATGTTTTAAGTGGAGGGATTGGATTTGTTCACCTTTTGCCAGTTTGCCTCCTTAAGGGGAAGCAAATATGCTCTGCATTCTTGGAAGTGTTCAAGGCCAGGCTGGATGGGGCTTCGAGCAACCTGGTCCAGTGGGAGGTGTCCCTGCCCATAGCAGGCGTGGGGGCTTGGAACTAGGTGATCTTTAAGATTTCTTCCAACCTAAACCATTCTATGATTCTATGATCCTGCTCCTCTGCTCCCTCAGTGGGACATCATGTACTTCCGTGCTTCTTGTCCAGTTTTGTTCCCTTGCAGTGGGAGAGGACAAACAGCTGCTGCACTTCAGTCTGGTGATGGTTGCATTCCAGTGGTGTGAGAGGTGATTTTGTGTATACAGCTTGCAAGATGCCAAGGAGCATTATATAAGTGACCAGACAGCAATTAATGTCGTGGTGCTTCTTAACCCTTAGCCTTCTGGGTGGATCCTGGGGAAACAGCTATTTTAAAGAAGTTGCAAATGGGTTTGTTGGATTTTCCACACTAAGGTGATGGGATATATGGGGTCTTTCAGGGAAATTTTTCTGGTTCCCACCTCTCTGTGGGCAGAGCTCCCCAGATAGTAAATCTTCCCATGGCTGATCCTCTGCTAGCAGCTGGATTATGGGGGAATTTGCGCCCAGGGAACAGAGGAAGGAACTGCCAAGCAAAGGAGAACTGGGAACAACAGGAAGGCGTCTGGGGAAAGGGAGAACAGCAGATGGGAGGAGGAAGAAGGTTACAGCAGCGGGGAAGGCTGAGTTCAGAGGCAGTGGAAGAGATCTTCCTGAAATAAGTGGGGAGCAGGAAAGAGTTGAGGTTTGAGAGAAAGAACATCTGCATGCATCTGCTTGTGGTACTGAAGGGGTAGATTAAATATCAACTACACCCTCATCTTCAAATGGAGAAGCCACCTCAGAACCATGCACCTTCACAAGTCTTGAGACTTGTTTATGGCAGGACTATTTTGGACATTGCTACCTGTCCCACCCATTGTCAAGAGACCAGGCAGAAACCATGCATCGAAGTCAAAAGGTCTCTTCAAAAGTGTTTTTCTTTGATGAATACATGATGATAAAGGAAAAGTCATTTACCTGAAAAATTCCAGCCATTTCATGTGAGATGTGTGTTATAGATCACTGTCCTCCATGTGTAGCAGAGTCTGATACAGGTGTCCCTCAAGCAGCTAAGTCTTCTGACACGGCACATTGCTGTTTAGCAACACTATCCTTTGCCGATCCAGCTGCAGCTAGTTTTGTTTTCATGTGACATGCCTAGATCTGAGACATTGTGAATAATTTTCCTAGAAATACTTCACAAAACATTGCATAAAATGTTGTACTGAAGTCCAGATAATTTATGATTTGCCAGCAAGCCAAATCTAACTTTTTTTTCATTCACACAGGCAAGTTTCCCACAGAATCAGTCTAGAGGTTTGCCAGAGTAAAACACAGAGGTTAAAGATGTGGGATTTAACTAATTTTTTCCATTTACTGCAGTGGTACTGCAGGACATGTAGATGAAGAGACTTCATGAAGGAGTCTAATAAGTTGTTTCTCCCAAAGGAGCGGCGCTCTGAGGAGTAAACTGTGATTTGGAGTGCTCTGTTACAAAGCAGTAAGAGAGAGCTAGGATCCCTCTATTTGGGTCTTAGATCTGGATAATAAGGAGTAAGCAGAGCGATATGCCCACTTAGGTTTTTTCTCCATTACTCTGTCATGTAGAAAGCCATGGATTAGTTTGGATATCAGAAGTAGCCACTGCACAGTACCATGGAAATCTCTGCTGCCTCATTTTCCTCAATGGAGTTGTCTGTTGCCAGGAATACCAAATTAACTAAGGTTTACCTCCAAACAAATAAAGTAATGAGTAGATTTTCCCTTTTAGCGGCTCGTAGATTGTCTGTGAATAAATGCAAGATCCTTGACTTGAATTTTTTTCAGGATTACCAGTGAGTAATTCATAACCTGTGGGCTGGTGATGAAAGGCTCATTTGTACTGCAGGGTGAGTGCTGTCAGTAGTTTGAGCTGTGCAGTGGAGAGGTGCTCAGGCTCCCTGCGAGCGTGTACCACTGCAGCCAGCAGTGCTCCACAGTGACTGCAGGGTGCTGGAACAGAGCGGGGAGACTCAGTGTGTGTTGCATCTTCTCCACAATGCCAGTGGAGAACACAAACAGAGCCTCAAAGATGTTCCCAGGCAGGAAAAGGGGTACCGATCCTTTCACACATCTCTGCTGTGCTCTGAGGGGAGAGGAGTCCTTGTCATTGCCATCACCAGGTGGAGGGAGAAGAGAAACTTGTTGCTTGAATTGATGAAGAGAGAAAAAGGAACTGCTGCTGCTGAGTGACTGACCCCAAGGAGTGAAGAAAATCATAGAGTCATTTAGGTTGGAAAAGACCCTTAAGATCATCAAGTCCAACTGTTAACGGATCATGAGGAGGTGATTCACCTGCCAGATCCTGGATTATGGCCCCTTCATCTCTGGTTTATGATCTTGTAAATTTTCCCTGAGAGGAAGCTGGAGGATCCCTGAGGCTGTATGGTGAGGACCATTGTTTGAAAACAGCTTGAACTGCGCCCTGAGCAGCAGTGAGGGTCTGAAGGCAGTCTAGATTCCTCTAGATTTTATCCTGGAACCTGGGGCCTATAAAATGCTGGAGAGGAAAGTGCAAATGCTAGATGATGCTAAGCCAGCAAGAGCTGACAAGAATAAGAAGAAATGTGGTACTTTTCTAGCAGACACTGAGAAACAATTGCGGGTGGGTAATAGTGAACAGACAGAGCTCAGAGCACGGCAGCTGCAGGAGTGAATCCACCAACCTCCTTGGAAGGATCCCACTGCAATCAAATATGTACTTATTTGAGAAAGTACTGCCAAGAGCCCAGGCTTTCTACTGGAAAGGAAGTGTCAGTGTTTGTGTTGCTGAGCCAAACTGGCATCAACATCTTCAGTTTTCTTTCCACAGTATCAGAGTATAATATGACAATTACAGCTGGTGTACCTTGAGTGTTTGCTCAGGTTTCAAGAAGGTGATGCTGGGAGTTACAAAAGCAGCTTTTGCTGCAACTGATATAACTGGTTTACAACGTCAAAATGATTTGGGTGGAGATGTTTGCAAAGTCCCTTTTAATTTATATGTATGCCTATTTAGAAATAGGTTCTGAGAAACTCCTGAGAGTCCTTCAGGAGTTCTTCCATGGAAATGAAAGGAGAGTGACCTTTCTCTTGCAAACAGTCATTCATACACTTTTTATTTTTCTTGTCAGACATTGATGGCTCCAGAACTGAAAGAGATAATATTTAGAGTTGCCTCTTTTAGCCATAAATAGGGGAACCTGTAAATGCGGGTTTTCTATGTCACTTAGCAGATATCTACAGTAAAATTGTTTTTGTAGCTTGCTTTTTTAATAAATTCATGAGTTTTATAAATTCATGTTTTCCTTTTGCTTTGATGTATTGTGTAAGCTATGTAAGAAATTACTCACGCTCCAGAATTTGGTCTTTTTGCTTATACAGTCTCCTCAAAGAATGAAGGTTGCAGCTCCATGAAGTTCAAAGTCAAATGCTGGACATGATGCTTGATCATCCTTCCTGTTTGTCTTCCTTAGAGGGAAAACTAAGCAACATCAAGTTGGTTTCTACCATTGCAGTACTATTTTCAATTAACTTTAATTCCTTGGGCAGTAACATCATTCCCTATCTTAGTGTTTACTGGGAACTCAATGTTCTAAAAGCACTGGGCTAGGAATCAGGTTGTCAAGACATCAAAACAGCACCAGGGTACAAAATTTTCTGAAAGGGACCTTATTGCAGGTGACAGTGCACAGATGATAGCACACTGTGTTCTGTGTTCTTGGGTGTATCGCGTGGAGGGCAGAATGTGAGTTGGGAGCTCCTCATCCATGCAGGAGAACCTTCACTGCCTCTAGCAGCAGACCTCTGAAGGCAAAAAGGTTGCTACAAAATGAAACAATTTCATGGATATCATTTCAGAATGAAATAAACAGCTATTGTACAGCATAGTATAACATAGAAAATGAAATTTATGTTTTGGCTGGAACTACCTGGTTTCTAGCAGTGATGGGAGAGTTGGCATTGTAAGTGGGATTTGTTTTGGTCAGTTATAGCTTTGGTAAGTTGTCTGAGCTAAAGCTTTAGGCTCTTTTCAGCACTGGTAGAGGACACCCATGTCCTTCCACCCGTTGTAAAATAAATGGAATCAAGTGCTATTTATTGTATTTATTTATAAGTGTATTTATTGTAGAGGTTGCCTAGATGTCTGGCTGAGAAGAGGTCTGGATGAGAGACTTAAGGTCTGGATGGCAGAAGTTAGATAAGGTGAATCTTGTCTCATGGTCAGTATAATTTTCCATGGTCACTGCATTCACTCTTTATGACTAGAGCTGGCTGGGAATCTCTGAACCAAATAAATTCCTCATGAGAGAATGCCAGTGCCACCAGGTAGCATCTCTTGTGGAAATGTCCTCATTGAGAAATATGCTTGATTTCCAGCTGCTGAGGAGACCAGGCTTTCAGTGCTTGTGGTCTCAGTACCAATGCACCTTACAGACTGCCTCACAGGTGTGACTTTGAAGCCACACAGGCCACGGCAGGGCCCCTGGAGCACATCCAGCATAGGATGTACAACCTGTCCCTTTGCTGAAGGAGGATTTATCCCACACCACAGCACCCACCAGGAATGTGTCATTCTAAAATGCATGTGATAGGCATTAAGGTACCTTATTTTGAGCGACAGTGGACAAATGCAATTGCTGTCTGTCCTGTATTTTTGGAATATAAGAGGGGAAAGAAACTTTTGCTGCACTTTGGCACCCTGTAACTCTGTGAGCCAAATGTGAGTCATTAGAGAGATCCAAGTCAGGAACTGTGAATGTTGGTATCTCAGCCTGTCTAGCTGAGGGGACAGTTGTGTCTGTGTTTTCGTTTTCTTCTGTAAGGAAGAAGGTGTTTGGAGTTCTAAACCCCAACTTTTTTATTCCTGTATTCTTACTCTATTATTTATATTCGTGGATAAAATATGTATAATTTTTTAGGTTTTGGAATTTTAACAAATGCTGGAAGCATGGTAAATTGAAGACTGTTGACTAACATTTATTTATATTACCATTTTAAAATGCTAGGCATCTTTTTTAAAGGCAGAGGAGATTTTGTATAGAAAGTGACAACATTTATCAACCTAGGTATTCTAAATGTGTTTTCTATGATTAACTTGTTTAACATTTTATTAAAAAATTGTTGTTGTCTAGGGAATCTTTCACAGAGAAACCCAAAAGCTGGTCAATGAACTGGTGAAAATGTGATACTGTTTCCTGTACCAACCCTCTGAAAGTGCTTCTCTCCAAACTTGACTCTGTTTTCAGTTTGCTAGTTGGAAGAACCACATCATATTACTTTTCTTTTTTTAAACTCTTCTTTTTTCTTGTGTAAGTTAAGTCATATCCATGTCCATAGGTACATTGAATGTGCTAGGCCCAGGAGACTGCATAGGATAGAGAAAAGATAAAATCCAGCTTGTTAGCTGGATGTTTGTTTCATTAACTTGGGTTAATGAAGGGGGTTACCTGCCAAGGGATTCCATTTAATCAAGTCACTGATTAAATTTTCAATTGCTGCATTTATTTTCTTTTATAAAATTTATATGTAATGTTTGTATTTAGTATTAACAGAAAATTTAAAAAATATTTTTGAGATAGATTTATATTTTATTGATAACCTTTCAGATTCCAACATTTTCAATTTGTACCGATTCCAACTGCATCTGAAAGATCTCAGTTGAAATCTACTCTAAAAATAAAATCATGGAGTTGATCACCGATTCTGATAACTCCATACTATTGAATTATCCCAGCAGAATCCTAATCCTTGGCTTGATCTTAATCTCCAAGACTATTTGGGAACCCAGAAAACCGTAGGTCATTCTTATCCTGACTTATTCATTGTTGGGCTTCTCTTCTCAGGTCTGAAGAACTCTCCACTGGTCTGGGCTGTTTGGACATCAGTGTCTCACTGACAACTCCAGTTTCCCAAATGATTGTATCTTCATTTCTATTCACTACAGCTCACTTAAATACACCCTTTGTGTTTGGTACTCTCATGTTCTTATCCTTGCAGACTCCTTCTGCCCTATACTTTACTCCCACATTCTTGCAATTGGTAGGTTTTCTCTAAATCTTTATGAAATATCACTGCTATTCTTCATATGATCACTGTTTGGGGATCTGTTTTCTCTCTCAATTTCTGTTTTGCTCACCTTTCCTCTCCTATTTCCATCACAGATTCTCTTCATCCTGTTAGACAGCAATTTGAAGAGCAATGAACAAACAGTGTCATTCTTCAAACTAAAGAAGTCCCAGCTGCCAGCTCTGGCTTTGTTCCACTCACCAGATGAGGAGCAGGATGTGTTGACTCTGGATGAAGTCTCTGTTGAGCGTGTGCAGGACTTCTGTAATCGTTTCTTACAAAGAATGCAGAAGGTAAAGGGGGACTCCTGTGCAGTCTACGGGAAGTGGGGATCTTGTAGGGCGATGCTGTTTCTCACAAGGCTCTTGAAGAGAATTACTTCAGTTCCTTGCACTCCTCCTCCCCACCCCTGCCGCCTTCTCTTTCATTTCCATTTGCACCTGAATATCAGAAAAGCATCAAATTTAGAGCAGAGCAGAAATGGATTTCTTTGCAGAGTCTCTTTCTTCATTGACCTCTGCAGCAGGAAGACTTCACTGACCTCTGCAACTGCATGAAGGTCTTGGTGAAGCATCTATTTTATGGGAACTGCAGCCGGGGAGACAGAGTGAAGGGTGCTTTTAGACACTGAAAATGGGGGTGTGGGATGGCAGCACATGAGAGGATTAGAGAGACAGTGGCATGGATAGGAAGGAAATCTATCAAGAAGGCCACAGAACAGAGTACATAGATAAGGGCTCAGGACTCTATCGGAGGTCTCTGCTGGGAGAGAGACAATTTAATCTCTGTGTTCGTTCAGTGTTAAGAGTGCTCTCTCTGTGAAAGCTCAACTTCCTATAGCACAGAAGCTTTGTGTGTCAGGACCCCATGTTGTGCAACTGCACTGGGATAGGCAGGGCAGTGGCATAGACAGAAGAGGGTTTAAGTTGGTTTATTTCCTTTTATCACTGTGCTGAGAAGCCGAGCAACTTCAAAACTGATTTCATGCCTCTAATATGTTTTAGAAAGAAGACGAATCCAAGGAGAAGAATGAGGAGCTCTGATTCTTTCTCAGCCAACAGGATGACTGTGCCCAGAGTCATCTGTTACTACTGATGTATGAAGAGTTCACTGAGCCCTGCGGCTCAGGAATTCATGGAATAGTAGGATTAAGGGGCCAAGTCAGTCACAGATTTCCATCTCCATGCTATGTACGTATATGCTGTCTGTCCTCTTTAGGAATCTTTTCTCCCTTCTCATTTGTTGGCTCCAGCTCTCTTTTCTCAGCACTGCAGGACCTCTGGTATTGCCCTACACTGTGTTGTTCCATGTCACCTTTGATGGAGCAAAGTGTGATGTTGCAAAATGGCAATATCAGAGATAAAGCTTGTAGTTCTCAGAGATCTGTTTCCCTCATTCTCTTTGCTTTTGGTGCCGTGCTGGGATCACTGACACTCTCCTGACAGTAGGAACAGATTGGTTGCTTGTAGTCACATGAACTTTCCCATTTATTTTACTAAATAAAGCAGAAAGTACATAGCCTGAATTTTTATGCAAATGTGTGATTTCCCACTCGCCATGTCTTTCACTTAAGGACAAAGCCTGTGCATTTCTGAGGGAGTAAGCTCAAAAATCTCTTTTCATTGAATTTAACCAGGCTTGCAATTGCCTAACCAGTCAGACTGGTTGTTAAGAATCATCCCTCATGGAACTGGACCCATCATCAACAGATATTTCCACCAGGATGAGAAATTTTTGTGAAGGTTTGCGATCAGAACAATACTGGATTTGGCAGGTCTGAGCTGGTGCAGCAAATATGAATGAGCCTAAGATGCAGATTGAGGCTAAGAGGAATGGGAACTGTGGCAGAAGAGCAGTAGAAAGTTGCATTGGGGATAGGGGATTTCTCCACATTGCATTAGAAGGAAAGGGTAATGTCTACGTATTGACATATTGACCTCAAACATCCCTCAGAGGTCCCAGTGCTGGTGTACAGGGGATGGGGACTTTGCAGGCGTGGTGTAGGAGCCATCCCCGTCCTGCTGTACTAGATGCATGCAGTAGGCTTACCTCATACTTGGCTCAGCATCCTTTAGCATGAAGTGTGGATGCTCCTGTCAAACAGTAACTGCATTGTCTCTCAGGGCTTGAGGGACGTGGCTTGGGACTGGGAGCCTAAGAGACGTAGAGCTGAGAAACCTCATCCCTTTCTCAGAGATTTGCTCAAGGCAAAGTACTGGAAATAGAATGAAGTTGTTCTGGGCGATGAAGCAAACACAGCTTCCCACCACAGAGGGAGAAGTCAGGAGCTGGAAGGGATACAAAGTAACTGCCAGCCACCATGATGAGGACCCCAGGAGGGAGGCCCTGAGTACAATAGAGAGGCAGATGCCAGCCCTGTGTAAGCTCTTGCCTCTCACATGTGGATCAAGCTGATGTCTTTCATCTCCCTAAGGCTCTGTCTCCCATTTAGTGCTCCTTTAGTGCTCTACCCTCCCTTCTCCTCTGCTTACCTAAAGCAAAACCAATGCTGTAAAAATTGGTGTGGGGAATCAAAATTGCTGCACATTTCCAAGGAAAATGGATATAACCAAAACAGTATTCAGGATTGTACCTTTTGTTGGCAGGACTGGGAAACTCTCTTCGTGCATAGAGAGCTCTCCCTTAAGTGGCAGGGCGGTGGGCAATATGGAGTCTCAGAAGCTCCATGGTCAATGCAATAACCTAGAATTGTCTCATAAATGAGGCTGTTCAGAAAAGAGCAGGAGAGGAGAGGGAAGGGGAGAGGAGGGGAGAAGCAAACCACCTGTGTTCAGTTCTCCCTTGTCACAGCTGAGTGCTCCTCTGGTTTGCATGTGACCTATGAGAACCTGAGGCATTGCTTCTGGACGCAGGTAACTCTGAAGATGTCAGGAAGGTGAGTTTGGGGCATTACGTGGTAAATGTGGAGGCACTTGCACTCAGCCCTGTTTTATTCTGGTGTCCTCTTTTCTGAGCAACCATTTCAGAGTGACCTTCTGCCACTAGCATGTGGTCCCAGAAGTGGAGATGTCATCAGCAGGAGCCTGCATGGCCATAAGTTTTGGCCTGTAGGTGTAATGTTCATATAACAACTGAGGTGAGTCATCTCTGCAGGCTTCTTAAGTGTCCTTTTCTCTGAAGCACGAGGCTGTTCAGGGTTGATCACATACCTGCCACTGTGTTTAATGCATTGGATTTACACGCTAGTCCTGGAGCTGCAAATGAAGCCTGCTTCTCAGTGGCACTCCTTGGTGTGGGGGAGCCTTGCCCGGTAGCATCACATGGCTGCACTGCAGCCTCTGTCCTGCTTGGTGAGCTTACCCAGGAGATGCTGTCAGTGAGCAGACCAAAGCATGCCCTCACCATTGGTAGGACCAGGGAAGAGAACTCTCGGTACCAGATGACTTCTTGAATGAGCATGTGTCTAGTGGCAATACATATGCTTGAATCCTGCTGGGTGCTCTTGTGGCTTTTGCGCATAGAAGAACTGCTGCAGAAGTACAGGAAGGATGCTGAGAGCAGGAGGCTGAGCCACAAAGAGAGGGAAAGGGTTTAAGGTGGCAGAATGCCTCGCTGCTTCTGGCTGGTGGCTCAGCCCCTGGGTGTGGGCAGAGGTTGCAGTGATGGATTGGAAGACCTTGAATGAAGCCTCAACTTTGATGTTGGAGTTCCCTGTGCAATACACGAGGCTTGCCAAGGCTGTGTGTGCCCTGTGCGAGAGGCAAGGTAGAGGGAGGATCATTTATCTCTGACCTTGGGGCTGTGTGAAAGTGTGAGCATGGGGCTTAGCCCCTCCAAAGCACAGGGAAGCTACAGGGTGTCATCCCAGACTCTGTCATACAGCTCTGAGGATCGGAGGTGGGTCACCTCACGCTGGCCCGGAGCACAGGCAGAGCGAACACACACTTGCCTTCCAACATCCCTGTGTCAGCGGTGTGTGATGGTTTTGAACTCCTGGTTGTATACCAGTCCTAGAACATCCAGGGCTGTATCTCCTAGAAAAAGTTCTGCTTGCTGTCCCTCACAGGGAAAATTTCTCCTTTTTATGGCTATAGCTCATTCCTCCCAAGGAAGGGTTGTCCTGCTTTCTCTGCAGTAAGGTAAAGCGGGAAGATTTTCTGCGGGGACATCTGCGAGGAGCCTTGGCGTCGTAGATGTTTCCACCGTCACGCACCTCTGTGGTCCAGACCAAACAGTGTGAGGTGAACTGGCCCGCTGCATGGGTGTCTGAGGCTTGTGTCTTGGCCCTGTGTGGACACAACAGCTGCAGGAATTGGGCACAGCGACGTGACTCTTCCTCAGTGCTGGAGGGAAACAAAATAGGACATGAATGAAGCTCTGGTTCTGCAAACAAGCCTGGGAGCAAAAGCAATGCCTCTCAGTGTCTGCGTTCACTGTGTACACAGCTAATTATAGGGACAGCTTTTCAGGAGCTTCATTATGTACACTGGGGAGTTTAATTCCCTCTGCACCTTCCAGAGCTCTATACCTAACCAACGACTTTGGGAGCCACAAAGCAGCCACAGGAAAAGCCTCCTCCTCTTCCTCCTCCAGCTGTTCTGCAGTGCTCGCTGGCAGCACAGACAGCCCCAGAGAGCTGCACTCGGGATGCCCCGAGCACAGACAGTGGTGGTGGCAGAGCCAGGGGTCTGCCTTAATCCCTGTGCTCAAAAGCTTCTGCAATGCTGCTTTGGTGGGCTTAGCCTCTGCCATGGGTGTCCGAGGTAGAAACCAGATTCAGAATCTTGTGGAGGTGCAATCACTTGTTTGTTGTTTTATTTTGGGTTTTGTTCTCCATTGTGTTATCTCCAAGTTGAACTTGTGACACATTTGGTGTGTTTTGAGCTGGCTGTGGGAGGCTGGGTTTGTTTTCCAGGGGAACTGACAGAGGGCAGGATGTGGGGGTTCCCTTTCCCCTCAGTGTTGTGGGGATACCATGTTGTGAGAGCCCCTGCTCTGCAGTAGCGCCTGAACCTGAGGGACATTCAGAATCACTAAGGTAGGATCTGAGCCTGCCTGGCAGCACAACAAGGCTGCGGAGGCATGTGAGAGCTGCCATCTTTACCCCAGGCAGCAGCAGATTGGGTTGCATGGAGGGAAATGCAACTTTGCATTCATCCTTGCTGAGAAAGGCCTTGAATGCCTCTGGAAGCTGAACTGCTGCGTGTGGCATAAAGTAAGTAAATGTTCCTTAGAGGTGGGGTCTGGGTCCCAGGAGTGGTTCCCACATACCCTACCCAGGCAGAAACCAGCTACTGGGTTGTTGTGGCACCTTTCAGCTCTCTTGGGCGCTTCCCTTTGGTACTTGCAAGTGCCCTGGGGATGCAGGGATGGGTTACAGCCCTTTGCTTGGCATTTCCTACTCATTGGCAGGGTGTTTCCCCATGCAGTGTTCAGCATCCATCAGCACCTCTCCTGGGTACACACATCCCTCAGGAGCCTGACTCTGGGTTGCTACCAGGCACCAAGGGACTTGAGGGATGAGTAGGCGCTGAGTTGCTGCTCTTCTGTCCTGAGGTCCACAGCTCAAAGCTCGTCTGTCTGTTGCTTTTAGTCCCTTCTTTTCCAGCAGCTGATACAGTACCAGAACGAAGGGACGAGACACCTCTCAGGGCATGCGGCCTCAGTACCTTACTTGTGCAGAGGACAACCAACAAGGCTGCCTGGCTTGTTCCTCAGGCAGGACTGGACCTCCTGCCTTTCTTCTAGGGACCATGTGAGGCACCAGGACCTTGCCAACTTTGAATAAATATGTTAAAAATCTCTTTGTTATGTACGAGAATAACTGTCAGGGGATGAACAATGGTGCTCGAGTCAGATCCCATCTCATGCACAGGAATCCAGCACTGAGCTGGGCCTGAGTAGGGAGAGGAGATGGTGAAGATTTTGCTTAAGATATGGTAGGAACAGTTGTCCTTCTTATAATAAAAGGAGGAAGGGCACGGCTGTCTGACACCTCTGTTCATCCGGAAGGAAGCTGAATCAATAAATCTGGGCAGCAACAGTAGAAGCAAACCCTCTCTCGCAGGTGGACAGACCGCAGGGCTTAGTCACTCTGCACTTCCACACAGGATGGCTTCCACTCAGTACCACTAATGGCAGCCCACAGGCTGGAGAGGAGGTGGGGACAGTTGACACAGGAGGGGAAGATGTTGTCTAAAGGATGCGACTGGGGAAGTGGTTTGCAGGAGCATGAAGGAGGAGGGCAGGGACAAGCCAGAGGCTGTTCTGGAAAGAGGAAAAGACTTGCCCGGGGGTGATGTGGCCAGGGACAGGCAAGGGTCAGTGAGGGAAGGTGCTGGGTGGGTACCTCAGGGAACTGATAATGATGGAGAAGAGAACACAGCAGTGTTTTTTCTGGGGCTCTTTGACCCATTTTGTCTCAGTCACTAAGGAAACTTCAGAGGAATATTCTCAGAGGAAAAAAAAACCTGCAAAGCCACAAGATGCACATTGTAAAAGAAAGTATTTGTTCTCCCCTTTGAATTTCTCCCTTCTCTGGTAATGGACCTACGAACCCAGGCAGGCAAGGCTAGTCCTATCAGCTACAAAGCAGCACATTTCTCCAGGTTAGAGGAAAGGCCCATAGGTAACTGCCTCCCTGCTTGCACCAGGCCTCCACAGAGGGCAGCTGTGCAGAGTTGCCTTTTGTGTCATGGCTGCAATCAGGACTGGGTCTTCTTCCCCACATGCTCACCACGGCTCAAACCTTTGAATCCTCCATGTATCACAGCAGAACCTGGAGTTCCCACTATCCTATCCACCTACAGGGTGAAAAGTCAGACCCATCCACTTTCCAGCCTAAACTCACGGGCTGTGCGTGCGCTCCAAGTTTCTCCCTATCCCTGTGTTGTGAATATTGTATAACCTTCATGTCTCTCACCTCCTTCTCTTCATAGGACAGAGTCCACATTTCATCATCTTATTAGGGGCTTTGTGTGACTCTATGCCACCCGTGTCATGTGGTTTGTATCATCACCATCATTATTTCTTGTCTTTTATCTAGCAGGTGTTTGTAGCATTGCTGTCTGTTCTTTCTTGGTCAGGACTGAGATAGCATGTCACTGCTTCCACAGATACCAGAAGACATAGTTAGCACTGTTGCAGTCCAATTCTGGATCCTTGATCTGTGGGCAACTACAAAAAAATGTCAAGTCCTTGAGTCTGCTAATCAGCTATCAGGGGAGTAGGATAGGATCTGCAGTTTTCCTCGTTTTTGTTTCATAGCTATTAATCACTGGAATCAATGGAATAATCACCCCAAGAAAAACTCTTCATCTGTTTTCTTGTCCACTGAATAATACAGGGCTGTGTGCCCAAAAGGTTGTGTTTTAAAATAAAGATGTGATACTTCCATCAAGAATCTGTTGTGCTCTGAGTTCTTTGGCATTTTGGAATTCAATGTGGGTGTTGACCCTAGGCTATTTCATGACTTCCCATTATAATCAAGACTTTATTTTCCTTGGCCAATTATTTCTGTTCTTTGGCTGAGAAATGGAAGAGACAGACAGTAACTTACCCCAGATTGTTGAGGAAGCCTGTGGGCAGAGCTGGAGAGAACCCAGATCTCCTGCATGCAGATCTGAGCCTTAGCCACATGACCACACTTTCTTTTCACCTTCCATCTCCCTGTGATTCCCAATAGCTATTTTTTAAGTTGAAATGGCAGTTTTTTCACCATGAATCAAAGGCTGCCTTTGCTCTGTTTTGGCGCAGCTGAAGCTAAACAGTTTTGGATCACTGCTCTCTCTCTCCATCTCTCTCTCCTTGCCAGTGAGAGCTTTTCTCCTGGAGCGACTGCCTTATCCTTGTGGAGGCCGATGGGGAATGTACTCCCTTGCCATGTGGCTTTCCCACTGCAGTTGCAGTGCTCTCTCGGACCCCTGGGCATCCCAGATTTCAGGGCCCATCTTGTAGCAATATTTTCAGGCTTTCTCCCCTGTTGAGATTCTGGTAGTAAATAAAATATTTTATTGAGAAGATATATTTGCATATTAAATATTTTAATATTAATTTAAAAGCAGACTAATTATTTAAGTATTATATTATTTAAAATATTTATTAAGAAGATATATTTGCATATTAAGAGCTATGGCAGGTTAGAGGAAAATGTAGATGAGTCCCTTTTCATTTTGGCAAGACAGTAACATTGCAGAAAGGACGGGACTGTTAAAGTGAAAGGTAAATGGATTATGGCTGTTTCTGATGCTATAACTGAGATAGCGAGGCTTGTATCAAAGGAGCAACCACCTTTAAATAGTCATCAGTCTACTCTGTCATCCAGGAGTCTGGATGCTCAAGCAGTTAATGCATCTTCCAGCTGCTTCCATCTTGGAGTTCCCTAGCATGGAAACAGTAGGTCTTTCGTGTCTCTCTTGTGACCATTATAACTCACTGCAATTGCACAGAGATGCAAAACACTCTACAAAGATGCAATCCTCCCAACAGAGAAGGCGGCAGGAGTAGGGTGACCTAAGAATCGTTCCATTGGCATTGTCTTCAGTATCCCAAACCAAGGTTTCTTCTTTCTGCCTTGTTTGTTAAGCAGCATGGAGACTTTCAAGAGTACAAAACACTTCACATGGCCACTCTCAGACTCCAGGATAGGGCTGGCTCTAACCGCACCATCCTCCTCCCCGCTGGCTCCCTGTCTCTGTGCAAGAGACACGTCCATGACCCTTGCTATGATTTTATCTCTCTTTTTGCCCCATGCTCTGAAGGCAGCTCTGTCCCGAGCATAACCTTGCTGGTCCCAAGGGAAGGTCCCTGCCATGTTTCACATGCCCCAGGCACTCTCTTTTAAAAAGAATATCCCTCACAGAGGGAGAATGAAGAGAACTCACCAGGCACGCTCCATTAGAGTGGTGATGAAGCAAGACTTTAACACCACAAGGGAGTGGATTAGCTGTTTTGCCCTGGAGGCCCTATTCACCCACTGGTTTCTGTTTGGTCTCAGAGTCCTGCAACTGATATTTCCATGGATTTCTTCTTGGCAGGTCTGGCTCTGTGATCTAGGACAATAAAACCCTCCTTCTTTTAATAATAAAGATAACTGTATCCAGGACATTTAGGGCATGAAAAACTGATTTACTATCATTGCACATGATAGAGTGGGTTTATTTCTGTGACTGTTCTTATGGAAGTGTGGTTTGTGTGTCTGCTTGTCCTGTCCCTTCTTCCAAATGCTCAGACACATCTGACAGAAGGGTGGTGGTCTCTAAGGTATTATGGTGCTACTGGTTTTGTAAGACTAGGTATTGGGCAGAGGAAAGTCCCCAAAACTGCATTGTTAGCTTTGTTATGCCAGGGGTACTGTGGTCCTGCTCATAATATGCTCTCACACTCTTGCTGGGACCTTCAACCACCCCAAGATGAGCTGCTTGGGAGTTGCTCCCCGCTCATTTCCTTGAATGGCACCGACATTCTCTGACTCACCTCCATGCCCCCTTCCTAAAATCCAGGCAGGAATGTTTACTTTTATTTGGGCTTGGGTTAGCTGAACGTCTGTCCTTGTGCTGTGAATCCATCAAGTATGCAAATCCAAAGCCCCTGAAGTAGTTGATTTCTATTTCTAGCTGTGACGATCAGCCAAAGGCTTGACACTGATTTGTTTATGTTTAATATATTAAATCTGTCTCTGCAAATTTTGCTGTGACAGACAGACATGCCATGGATGGGTGGCATGTGTGGGAGGGGGCTCTGTTTCTGGACGAGCACCCTCCTCCCCTGCTTCTCCCCCAGCCCCACCTCCCACTTAGTGAATTCCCAGGGAGCCCGATCCCCAGGTCACTGCCAAGAGCAGCAAATGTTCCCACTAACAGCGAGGAGAAGGGGGCTGGGGGGAATGGCACAATTGTCTGTCCCCAAATGCTCCCAAATGGAAAGTGGAGATGCCAGGGTGCTGACGTGAGCCCCGGGGTACTGAGACCTCAGTTTGCTTCCTTGTTGGTTATGCAGCTGCTATTGGGTCCGCTTTGCTCTGTCATTTGGGCTTGGTTGTGCACAGTCCCCCTGCCCGACTCCCCAGCAGCCAGAGCACCTTTCCGTCATACTCCCCTGGCTGTGGCACCCTCCTGCAGGCTCTTCCCCAGGTCTTGGAGGAGGAGACTCCCTGTAGCAGCTGGGAGGTGGCCATATCTGTGGTGGAGAAGACAGACAGCCTGGAGAAGGGGAAGGGGCTGGTGTTATGGTGTGTCCCACCATCCAAGTGGGGCAAGGATGGAGAGGAAGTAGGGTGGGATGGGGGTAGCTGAATCTGGCGGTAGACTGTTTTACAGCTGCTGTTGTTCAGCCCCACGGCTGGAGCATGGCGGGCAGGTGCCGAGTGAGGAGCCTGACCCGGCTCCTGCCTGGGGCTGCTGTTCCCATGTCACACTGTGACCCCCTGAAGCGTTGGGAGCCCAGTCCTGGAGCCAGCACCATTTGTAGGCTCGATTTCACCATGATCATCAGCAACCCTAAACACAGAAAAGGGCTGGGGGTGTCCCTCTGCCTTTTGATTCAGTTTTTGGACAGCAAGGCAGATCAGGTAAAATAAATATACTCAGGATACTCAGCATACTCAGGAGGATGCACAGACATGAAGCTAATCCAGGAGAAGCTGGAGTGCTTGAGTGAGTGGTGAGGGAGGTGCAGGGGACCAGTGATGTCCCAACAAATTTCCCAACAAAATCAAAGCCTGCTGAAATCAAATGGAGATCAGAGACATAGGTGTGAGTTAGCTTATGGTGGTCTTCACAACTTGGTGGCTGTCAAAAAAGTCCCTCTGGCCTTTTCCCTCATCTCCTGAGCAACTTTTCTCCACTGCAACTGCTGGATATCAGCTTGGGCAGTGGGGTTTCATGTCACTGCAGGAGCAGCTGCAGAATAGCAGCACAGAAGCAACGCTTCCTGGGGCTTTTCAAGGGAGCTCACATAATTCAGCAGACTGCAGGAACAAAGGACAGCAGTCACCGGGCAGGCATGGATGGGCAGGAAACAGCTTCTGCAACAAGCCAGGAGAAGCCTTTTTCTCAGGAGCAGCTTAAGGTCAGCTTTGTGCCTCAGAGCTAAGTGTTGCAACAGGGAAGACAGAAACCTGACCAAAGCAATCCCGAGTGCTTGGTTTTAGGCAGGAGAGAAGGAGCTAAAGCCAAGCTCGCAGCTGTTACTCCAGCCTTGCAAATCTCTACTGGCTGTACAGAGTTCCTTGTAACACTCCTGTTGCAGTTTTACTGATGATGCCCCTCTCTGAAAGCGCAAACCCACTGTCATAAATTATTTTCTTATGTTCTTACTGTCTCATGATCTCCCCAGCTAAGGTATAATGATGGCAGACTTCTGTTTAGCAGTCCAGTGCCTGCAATAGTTGATGGGGGACAGCAAGAGGTTATCATCAGATCAGTAGTACAGAGGGAGCCAGGGAGATCAGATAATGCAGAAGAGTTCCAGGGGCTGAAAAAGAGGATGAAGTTGACATCTGAGCCTTTGGGATGCCTGTGTATCATTCGTCATCAACAAGCCCTGGGCTTGGGAAGGCCAGGCAGTGATAATGGAGTCCTTGGGAGCACCTGAGGAAGGTGCTGCTGCCAGACAAACCTTTTCCCCTGTGGAAGGGCGAGGACAGGCATGTAACCATGTCCCTCCCTTCTGGGGCTTGTGCAGCACTTGGCACAAATGGGACCTTACTCCTAATGAGGTCCCTGGGGAGCTGTAATGAAATCATTGTCCTGACTGCAGTCCTTACTGGGATAGTTGTTCATTTCAGGTGTACATTCAGGTTTCAAAATAGACAAGAGTCTTTTTACGAGCTAGTGACTATATTTTATTTACTGGGTAGCACTGGTATTTTACTTACTTGGTTTTCCAACAGGTTCAGTAGTGAAATGACTGTCAAGAAAGGAGCCTAACTCAAAGAGCTGAAGTGACTTGCAGATGGTTGGTCAAGTAACATGGGGGAAGGCGTGTTCTACAGATGTGTACAGATATTTGGTAAATAATATATGCACAGCAGAGATTCTCATACAATGTCTGTTTCAGGAAAATGTATGATATTAAACAATGTCCTCATTAATCTCAGGCTTAGCCAGCCAGCAGTGTTGTAAATGCTTGTGTACCCAAGATATGACTCATGCGGTGTATTTTGCTGATAAATACACAGCAACATTTTCCAGTGCAGGCATGACTGTAGGTGGGAGACAGTGGGCAGAAAAATCCCAAATAATACAACCCAATTTGGGCCAAGAAGTATTGTAAACATATCCTATTACTAGAAGAGAGGGGAAAAAAAATCAGTTAAAGCACAGGAAGGACAAAAGTGTCTTTGTTGGCAACAGTCTTTAAGGAAAGGTCCTGCTATGGAAAAAGCTCCATGGAACTTCTAGGACTGATATATGCTGTAAGTCATTTATGTGATTTTTGGCATTTGTATTGAGTCTTAAAATGCCATCCTTTGTCATGTACGGAGACAAAAAAGGACAGCAAACCCCAACCAACATTGACCAAGCCAAGTGAGGGAGAATGTTGAATCCAAGAATGTCGCCTTCCTGCTAAAGCAGTTGTGCCTTGCTCTTTTTCTTGTGTATTTGTCCCAGGTTTCCTCCCTGTGTCTGGCTAGAAGGACCACAAACCAAAGTGGAAAGAGCTCTGAAAGAAGCTTCTTACCACAGAGACCACTGCCAAAGCTGAAGAATGTGGCAAGATGGTTTTGGATGAAGACTTTTCCATACTGAGGATGTCTTAAAAAGCCTTCTTGTTACCTTTTGATACTTCATTTTGTAGTAAATACTATTGAAATATTGGAGGAACAGAGGTCAACATGAGACGCTATAGAAAGGGAAGGGGTTTTTATTTTAGGTCACGCTGATTTCACTCACTCAGGCTGGCACTTTCCAAGCATATATTCACAAGCACCGACATACATTTGTTCATACTATTTGGTTTTCTTGCTACTGCATAGAAGATTCAAGGCACAAGCTCTGGAGTCCTCATCATGTCTCCTAGGTTTCTCTTAGTTTGACCATCATATGCTCATTTTAGATGCATCTTTTGCATCGTTCAGGAGCTGACGGTGTATGTGGTCCTTTGTCTCTCCATCTCTTTCCATTTCTGAGTATTGCTGGCTCTCATTGTCTTTTGTCTCCTCATCTAGGTATCTTATGGCTCGGTCTTGTTCTTTATTTTAGCACCATCATCTCTAGTGGTTTTAATTTTTCCTTTTATTAAGTCTTAGGTGTTCTCTGTCCCTTGTTTTAGGACATATCTTGATTTAAAATGTGTTTTGTTTTTCCCAGTCTGGATGTCCAGAGGATCTGGGTGTCAATCTGCTGGGATCTTAGTGATCTGCTAATCTAGGTGCCATCAATATGTGCTTTTTCTGTAGCTCTTCTTATGCCTTTCTTCCCAGTGCTTCCACACCCAGACTTCACCTTTGTTCTCTATTTGTACTCTTCTTATTGTTTCTTTTATAATTTCAAGGAATTATGACCACTAGTGACAAAGACATCCCTGGTAAAGTGGTCACTTCTGGAGTCCAGTGCCATTTTAGGAAGAAGGAAAAACTAATTGAAAAACATTAAAAATTGATCTGATTTATCACAGAATCATGGATTTGTCAGAGTTGGAAGGGACCTCTAGAGATCATCTAGCCCAACTCCCCTGCTAAAGCAGGATTGCCCAAAGCACGTTGCTCAGCACTGCATCCAAGCGGGTCTTGAAAATCTCCAGAGGACTCCACAACCTCCCTGGGCAGACAGTTCCAGTGCTCTGTCACCCTTTCTTACTCCTTTGAAAATTATTTCTTGCTTCATAAGAACACAAAATTTCTTGATAAAAATAATCGTCAATTTTAATGCAAATAAATGCTAAATATTTATCCAAATTAGTGTGTGAAATTCATTACTAAGGAAGGTCATCAAGTTGAATGACTTGGCTAGCATGTGATGTTAGGAGCATTAATATAATTTGTCGTTATGTACAAGAAGATAAGAGTAATCAGATTTCATGCTTTAAGGAATAAGAATGTCTTCTTGCCACAAACAGCATTTCACAATTAGCTGGGTCTCATGCATTTCCTGCCCTCCCGCCCCAAGCCTTCCTTTGAACTTTATCAGATATTGAGAACAGAGGCCAAGACCAGGGGCATGGTGTGCCACAGAAAAAGCTATTTATTTACTACAGACAAAATTTATGACACTATAGATACTGAACCTGAGATAGAACAAAGAAACATATATATATATAACAGTACAGGGGTGCTTGTAAATATTTAAGTAGCCTCCTGCATTCATGAGAGCCACTCTTTCAGTCCAATCTTGGCTTCACGAGGACTGGCAGATTTTGGATCTAAGATACTATTTAAGTTTGTTGTTAAAAAAAGAGGCATTATTGTTATTTTTTATTTACCAGGATGAGAAGAGTGAAACCACAGCTGCTTTCTTATCTCTCAGCACGTCTGGACAGGAAATAAGGCGGGTAAATCTCATCCGATCCCAAAGAATGAATCAGGTCAGGACATTTTTGTGCTCATGTGGTGAAGTGAGGAGGTTGTGGATGGAAAAAGAAGAGAGATTTCTTCTCCCCTTTCCCATAAGAGTGCAACCCAGAAGCACACTCTGCTTTTATAGTCAGAGTTCAAACTTTTTGCTTGCTCAGTTTTTCATAGGATACTCGAAGTACAAGCCATTCTAGTTACTTATATGGATTATTTAATCCCTACACAGAAGCCTCTGCCAATTTTTTCAACATCCAAATAATATTAACATTATCTTTTCCCTTTCTTCCCAGATAGAAAGAGAAATAGGCTGGTCAGTGTATGTGGACATCTGTGGGTGTGTGGGGGTGAAGCCAAAGGAAGTGATGGAGTTAGCTCTTAGCTTTGAATGCTTTGGTTGCTTTATTCAGTGCATTAAATAACCTTGGTCTGGCTTCTGTGAAATTTTAGTCTCCTGTGCTCACGAACTTCCCGTTACCAGTAATCTTTTTGCATTGTTTTAGCCAAACACAGCTGTTCTGGGAAGTCCTGGCCAAACAGAGAAAGTGCTTAAGGTAACTCAGTGATATCCCATGGAGAGAGCTGAGTCTTAGAGACAAAGGCTTGAGCCAGGCTCGTTTTTTGCAGCAAGCAGAAACAGAGAGCAATGAGTTCCTATTGAACTGTACTGCTGACCCCAAATGCTCCTTTGTTTATAACCAGACTGAGATTTTTCCAGGACACTAGGCTTCATTTTGAAGTCTGATGGATTACAAGGAGTAATTTGGAGGATCACAACTCCATAGACTGTGACTGTGAGGTTGTGTCTGGCCACTAATCTCTGAATTGCAATAGTTAAAAGATTTTCCAGCAACAACAGAATACAGTGACTAAAAAAAGCCCCAATCTACCAATCAATCAGCAAAAAAACCCCACAGTTCACCAATTAGAGACCTCTCCTTATAGTAGTGGCTAATGTGGAGACAGGCCCACATTCTGTAGGACACTGCAAATGAAAGAAGAATAATCCTCTCAGCCTCCGGATTTGGCCAGGGAGGCAGGATCTGGGCTTTTTCATGGTGTTTAATTTCAGTCCTGCTCCTTGGGATACTGAGCAACCAGTTGTCTCAGAGTCCAGAGCGACACCCCTCCGGTTGAATGTGCAGGTGTGCTCCACATTCATGGGAAGGAGAAAGTCACTGGAAGTCATCGTGTAGGATGGAATGGAGAGTTTCTAAAATGCACTCTGGCCCAAAATGTTCGAGGAAGCATGAAGGAGAACAACTATGAGCTGGCATGGGAACCTTTCTCTCCACCAGGAGACTGACACTCTCTGTAAGCTTCAGATGGTGGTTGCTACAATACTTCAAAGACTATACATAGATTCACTTTGTTAGAAGAAGTATCAATTAGAACCAATCATATTTTCACACTAGAAACTTTTATTTTTGCACCAAGTTGTAATGCTGGGGGCAAAATTATTCTCAGGGGAAAGGTGGAAACAGATTTCAAAGATATGTGTTTAAATTTTTTGGGGAAAAAAATTCCACTTATTTGTTATGAAATTACTCTTTTTTTCCCCAGCCCACCAACTGAAATACTGAATAATTTCAGTTATTTTGAAAAAAATAATTTGATTGCTGTGAAACTACATTTGTCCTATTTATGTGCTCCCACTTTCTTTTAATCTTTGGCACCTTTTAAATCTAGTTTTGAAATGTTTGCATCTGTATTTTTCCCAGCTTGAACTAGCCTTTGAACTAGTTTTAGGGTTAATTTCGCGTAGCTGAGTGAGTTTGCTGCCAGAACTAACACTGATTCAGATATGTATATCAAGTTCTTTAAATGTCTGAAATGTGCTCAGTTTATTTTTATTTCATAGTCTTTTGACTAGCTCCTGTGTTTAAAAAACATCTCCCTTTCTAAAGCTTAGTGTCAGTATGCTAGTTTACAGCACAATTTATTCCATGAGGTTGTTGACTTTAATTATATTGTGGATACTCGGACACTGTTACTTAGTGGCTCAATTATACTTGCTTCTTGGATCAGTTCCTAGGTATTACTTAGGACTAAATGAAAAAGTAAAAATAAAGTCTTGTTTTCTCATGTGCTGTAGAACTAGTTGTTCCAAAAAGCACTTGTTTATCATGTTGAGAAATCGCTTCCTAAGCCATAGACCATGTGGTGGTTGACTAACTTACATCCTGAAACACAGGACCAAGTTTGGAAAGGACTGTCCAGATTGGTAAGTCCAGTTACTTGATACTCTGGGTAACCTGGGTTTGGGAACCCTGCTCTGTCACAGAGGTGATAGGGTTTATTCTCTTGCTGAAATGCTCAATGACTCTGCTGAAACCTTCCTGGCATGAGCTGGGCACTCAGTGAGGGACACATGGATATGGATTTTGGCCCTGAAGACACAGTGGATTAGGGACTTCTCCTAATCATGAGGGCTGTGGACTGTGAAACAGCCTCTGGAAGACTACTGGAAACAAAACCTAATTGCTAGTCCATTGTCCTGCTGGAGAAGCCTTGTGAACAATGCAGGGAAATAGAGACTTGGTGACTCCCACAGTCTATGGTGAAAACGTCTGTCATTTTGGGGGTCACTGCAAATCTCTTCACTTTATTAATTCTCATCTACAACGTTTCCCATAGGAAATACAGAGGACTCCTACTGAGGTCTCATTGTATCTTATCTAGTGGCACTAACAGGTGCCCATCTCCGCTGCCACAATATCACTAGACATCTCAGAATCAGTATTCTGTGATCACCTTTATGATTGTTGATTCATAGTTGTTCCTTTTGTTCCCTGTTTATTTCCAGTTTGTGAGCTCTTAATTTAGAGCAGTATTCCTACTGCTAGTCCCCATGGAAGACCTTGTGTTTGTGTTATTGCATATTACCCTGTTTCTGTTACTCCAGCTTTCAAGATCATCCTTTTCCTCCTGTACGACCCCTCAAGCCTCCTTTCCACTGATGTTGCTTTCTTGCTTTTTGTTATCAACAAACTTCCTCAACAAGTATTCTCTTTTTAAGCCAGTCATTAATGGAAGTATTCAGTTAAACTAGTCACAAGATAAGTTAAATTAGTAATTTACCAACATTTCTCCTTTCCACTGCTCAAGCTTCTGTCTCATTTGTCTGGTTACTTGCCATCTCACAATTTTGGCTTTAATGCCCATTTTCTCCAACTTAAGTAAAAACTTGCCAGATGGCACTGGGGCCAAAGCTTTTCCAGTATCTAGGTAGATGAAGATAATCAGATCTTCTGGGTCCTGAATTTTTTCAGCGTTCAGCATGTGACAGGGCTGAATATTGAGCTGTCCCTGAAGGGTGGTAGAAGAGGGCAAGAAATGTCCTTCTCTTTGCCCTGCTTTTCGAAGGTGGCTCATGACTATGTGCCCAGTACTTGGTTAGTGAAGGGATGTGACGGGTTTTCTTTCTCAACCTGTCAAGCCACTGGTTCTGCAGCCGGCCATCCCCTCCATCTCACCTCTGCTGAGCTCAGTTCTTCGGGCTGTGTCTACCCTTACTTAAGGACTGGACCTGACAGAACCTGTGCTGAGCACATACCAGGTGTGGATCTCTGCTGGGCGAGGGAACACTGCTGGAGGTTGCTACTTGCACAGGTTCAGCATCCTAGAGTGGTGAATGTCTGCTCTTGGCTTGGGTGCAGGCAGGGCCAGAAGCCTAAGAGTCCAGTCCAGCAAGCACGTGTCCTGGGTTGTCTAACGTGCTGTCCAGCGCTGCTGTGGGTCTGGTAAGAACAGTGAGGCTTGGGTTTATGTGAGCCTGCTCTTTGCCTCCTCATAGGGTTTGTCACTTTTGGAGGTTTTGAAGCTGCCCCCAAAAGGAGACAAATTTGTTATATGAGTTTTCAGACAGTAGCCTGGAATTAGGAGGTGGGACCAGACAGTTGCAAAAGGAGCATGAAAGGAGATGGGAGAAGATTCCTGGACTCCTGCTTCCTGTGGAATAACAAGCGCCCTTGCCAGCAGCATGTCTCCACGGCTGGGGAACGAGAGGGTGCAAGAGGGGGGATGTCTTGCTGCAAAGAGGGACACTAGAGCTTGTCCTCAGACCTCTGCCCACTCACTGCTCCAGGGCACAGAAAGGCAGCCTGGATGTGGCTGCGCCCCTACTAGCCCCTGGTGTCTGCTCTGGCTCTTTCTTCTCCCTCTTGGCTCAGTTCCTTGAGGCTGTTGGTTTCCTGGCTCTGGGCAGAAGGTGTTTTTGACGAAGAAGGTGGTAGCCTGGGGGTGGATCGAGAGTGGGAGACAGGAGAGGGGAGGAGTCACTGATCAATGCTAATAAATAAAAGGCCCCTCTTCTTCAGTGCAGGGTTCAGGACGCTGGGAGAGCTGCCCCCTCAGACACGAGCTGCAGGCTGGCGGGGAAGTGACGGCTGAGTGAGTATGCGGGGACTGCTTTGCTCTTCCTGGACGGCTGCTCGTTATAAACGCTTTGCTTGGTGCTTCACAGCTGCAAAATGTTAGCAGCGGTTGCTATAGCATGTGTAATACAGTGATTCTCCACCCTAGCAGGAGACAGGTCAGAGGGCTGCTTTTCTGATCCCCCCTTTATTTGGGGGACTGCAGAGATCTCCTCAGCATTTGCAGGCAATTCACCTTAGCTCCTCTTTCTGGATTTCTAACCAGTGGATGCTGAGAGAAAGCAGGGGGATTGGGCTCACTGTGCTGCATGGTGTGTTACCTCTGGGGAAGCCCAGTGGTGCTGGGGAGAGGAGATGTGTGCTGGAGAAGTATGTAGTGCAGGGGGAGTAGACAGGAGATGTACTTTTGCAAAGTATTCCCCGAAAGAGATTTGTTGCTCTAAGGCTGTGTAGCCAGTGTGTTCATTCATCCCTTGGAAAATGCATTGCCTCTGTGGTGAAAATGAAATAGCTGGGTTAAAGTGGTGTTTGTGGCTCTTCTGTGGTTGATGGCAGGGGATGCTGCAGGCATTCTGGGATCAGAGTCCTCTGAAATGGGAGCAGAGTCTTCCCAGAGGGCTCTGCCCTGTGTGAAGATAGATAAATAAAGAGGGTTTGGCTGTAAAGTGTGTTGGAGTTTCCCGCTGTGGAGCCTTACCTTCATTCCAGAGTACTCCCAGCATCTTCCTCTCTGTGCCCCACTGCTTTCTCTGTGGGCTCTCTCCTCCAGCCTCTCCCTCAGGCCTCCCTTTCTTGGCAGCTCCCATGAGCTCCCAGAGTATACAAAACATTCAGGAAACCTATGAAATCCACATTCAATGCTAACTCCAAAACTGTGGGTTTTAAGGAATGCAAGCAATCCCAGGGCAGAGAATTCCCTCAGAGACACGAGTGGCAGGGCTTGGAGGGACAGCAGGAAAGACTCATTTCTTCTCTGACTTTGTGTCTATAGCAGACTTCTGGCTTTTACCCCAGCACAACCTCCTCACCTCAGGCTGAACACTGAGCAGGCAGGACATTGATGGTGTGGTGAGCATTGATTCTGCAGGACTGAGCTGCTCTCTGCATGGGGTGGGATAATGGGGAAGAAAAGCAGTTCTTTCTCCTTGGTCTGAAGTTGAACGCCCTGCTCAGTTTCTCTCCCAGAGACCGCTGAAAAAATCAAGCTTTTGTCCCTCACTCCTGTCCAGGACATTGGTCCCAGACAAGCTCTTTAGGTGATAGAAGCTGAGACTCCCAGAGACTTCATCCCAGCTGAAAAGCCTTGCATTGACATCTGACTTTATGCCCAGTGAGGCAAGGGCTGCTAGAACAGAGAGGCAGCAGTCCTGAGAGATATGGTTACCTTTGCCTTCACCAAGATGTTGTCCCTTGGGCTGGAAGAGCAGTGTAGGTCCACAGTCAGGATCTGCAGAGACAGCATTTTGAGTGCTGCTGTCATCTCAATGCAAAGATCATGATGCCTCCAGCAGAAGGGATCCTTCTAGGTTGGTGCTTGTCACTCCTGTAGCAGTGAAGTAGGACAGAGGAAGGGACAGTAGGGTTGCATTAGCCAGCTGGAGGGAGGGGAGAGGCACTATTTGAAGCCTCAGTCTCCATGTCTCCACCGGCAAAGCTGACAGAACTGTCTGGGCTGGGTGTATCCAGACAGAGGACAGCGAGGGCAAAGAGGGCAGATCAGAGGGAAAATTGGAAAGGCAAACATTTACATTTGGGATCAGCACACACCTCTCCCTCCCAGCCCCCGGCAGCACTTGACATTCCTTCCACTTGCGCAGTCCAGCTTTTCTGAGCATGGAGTGCTAGTGACATGCTTGCTTGTGAATTATGGCCCCCAGCCCTGAACAGGGAGAGGACAGGAGCATGCCCCCTCCTTCCCGAAACCTGATTCAATCTGCTAATAGAGGATGTTTTGTAATGGCTCCATAAAGAGTGTGTACCAGACAGCCATCGCCTTCCCCAGGCTCTTTCATGGGCCCCCTCCTGGCTCTGTTTTCAAAATAAACATTCCACTGCTAATTTTGCAGGCAGCCCAGGCTCTCCAGCTGCCCTCAGTGGGAAGAAAGCAAAATTCAGTGAGAGAGACAGAGTGAGCGACTCCTCCCTGCACTGTCACAATGCGCACTCTCATCATCCTTACGCTCCTGGCTGTGTTGGTGATGGCGGCTACTTGCTATGGTAGGTGACCTTTTTTTACCAAGTAAAGTGATAACTCCAAACCTGCAGACATCTTTAGGTCTATTCAGACTTGAGGTCTATTCAGACTTTAGGTCTATGTTTTTTATTCAACTCTGTGTCTTCTTTCCCCTTAACTTGATCTTTTGCCTGCTTTCCTGTCCTTGTGTCAGATACTCCTAGACCTCCTCTAGAGCTTTCAGCTCCAAACCATCGTGGTTTGTGGCCCAGAGTGCTTCAGCCCCTTCCTATCTGTTTCAACTCACCTCACAGGCTCTGCTCCTCTTTCTGCCCCTCTGTTGTCTGGACTACAATAAGAGTTCTTATTCTTAATTCGTCCTAGTTAATGGGGAAATTTCCCTTTCTCCTTTTGTAATATCAACCCCCTTTTCTTGTGAGGCACACAATTCCATACTGATGGAATTAAGATGCTGTTTCATGCAAGAGTCAAGCACATCTCACTGTGCTAATCCATTCTCTGAGCACACATGCAGGATTTGAAGGTAAGGAGATACCATATTCACTGTAGTGTTGGGAACATGAAGGTGAGAATCACACACTGGAAGACCAAACATGAGCCTTGAAGTCCTGGCTAAGACATTGGGTAGCTCCATTCTAAACTCCTGAACACCCTAAGCTCCTCATATAGATGCTAGGTCATGCCACTGATCCCTCTCTTTTCCTTTAAACAAGTGCCTTAAAACCTGGCTTCTCTGATTTTTCTGTGTGTGTTCTATTGATCTGTGGTGTTTGAAAGACTGTGAATCCCAAATGGTGTCTCAGTGTCTTACCACGTGTTTTACTCTTTCTTTCCTCAGAGTCCCATGAGAGCATGGAATCCCATGAGTATCTCAGTAAGAGACTTCTTTACTGTTTTCTTGAATTTGAATTGTGCTACAGACATCTCCGAGACCATTTCCTTGTACTTCACTGTAGGGATTAAATAGGCAAAACCACTCAGCCCAGGGAAATTAAATTTACTTGGTGATGGAGTTTCAGAATGAAAAGGGAGAAAGTAAAAAAAAAAAAGACTTCACATGTCTTGCACAAGTGCATACCACTCTCTTGCAAAGAATATAATGAGAATTGGAAAACAAAGAGTCATGAATTTAGATCCCTGCTGCATGCACCTAAAACATGTTAAGTGACACTAGAAAAGGATGTTGCTCAAAAAGCTCTGGGAGGAGCATGGAAAGAGGTACTGCAGAAGCCAGTGACACAATTTGTTTTCCCCCAACGACAGGGAGAGCCTTACTCTCAGCACCTTGGAAGAAGCAGGTAGGATGTATGAGCAGGAGGGATTCTTTGGCTGGAGGGGAGAGTTGGTGTCACAGGAAAAGCATGAGAGGGTGGAGAGCTTCAATCTGGAACAAGCAATATTCTAGAGAGGTTAGAGAACAAATGAATCAAAACTGAAAACAAATTAGACCATCTGGGAGAAGGACTTCACAAAGCAGCTAGTCAGAAGCACAAAGGCACGTGTGGGAGCCAATACCAAAGACATCCACAGATTCCTGAACTCTGCAATAGGACTGTGATGTTTCTCAAAAAACACAGAAGGGACCTTCAGGCATCTCACTCACATGACAAAGCTGCCACACGGACTGCTCGGTGACTGCCTAACCTTGGAGGCAGATAGATTTACTCAGGCCCTTCCTGTTTTTACCTGTAATTTCATGATTCTGCTAATTCTGCCAAGCGTGCCCAGACCTCCCATGGTCTGTGCAGCTTTGCACCTACCTCTTGGCCAAGCTCTGCTCACTCAGAGGGGCAGTGGCAGCAAAATCACAGGAGCTTTACCCCAGGTGGTTTGAGTAACAGCAGAGCAAGAGCAGTGTGTGCACTTCAATAGAGGCTGCACAAGCCAGAGGGAGACCCTGTGTGTGAACCAGCGGGGTGGACAGCAGGGAAAGGTCCTGGGTTTTACTGTGCCTGGGAGGGCAGACAAGGACATTGTTATAAATATGGAAGCTAGCTTTTTGTGGAAGTGTCTGTCTACTCTGAACAACCCTTTGCCTTCTCAGATCCCTTCCTCAACAGGCGAAGGGCCAATGGCTTCATACAAGCTGGCACAACCCCAGAAGGCTTCTCTCGTGAGAGGTATGTTGTGATCTCAGAACACTGAAGATGGGAGTGGGGAGAGGTCTCTCCTTGGCAGCACTGGTACCACGGGAGGAAGCCATGGTGACTTCTGGGAAGCCTCAGCCCCTGTCTTAGTGTGAGGTGCCCCTGAAGTCCCCAACACTGGGAGAAATCAGAACTCAGGTAGCAGAGAGTGGGTCCTTGCATTTGAGGACCTGTCATATGCTGGCAGGGCTCTGTTTAGTTTGTCTGAAGGAA
Organism: Gallinago jamesoni; assembly: GCA_025769975.1. Taxonomy (NCBI): domain Eukaryota; kingdom Metazoa; phylum Chordata; class Aves; order Charadriiformes; family Scolopacidae; genus Gallinago; species Gallinago jamesoni. Next base: position 51,450,066 of record JAOQGH010000001.1, read on the forward strand.
ACCTCAACAGAAGGAAAGAGAATCAGTGTGGAATGGCCAGAAAGGAAGCTCAGTTTGAGATCTTGTTCTAGTTCTCATCTTTCATGCATAATTTGTATGACCTTTTCTAAATCACATGGCCATCTGGGTGCCTCTTTGCCTCATCTATAAAAAGGGCATATAGGCACTTTCATGCCTCATGCAGGGCTTGTGATAATAAAGGCTGAAGCACAGAAATCATCTCCTGGCGAGGCATCAAGGCAAACCTTCTCCACAGTACCAAGTGGCCCCTTTGTGGGATGCTTCAGGTCTTTGTTCCATGTGTGGCTTTGGGGAAGAGCAGAAGAGCAGAAGGCAACAATCTGGGGGGGCGGGGGAGCTGTGGAGGGAGGACTCTTCCTCTCTCCCCGTCACCCTACTTAGACCTGAAATAAAAGGTTACCTGGTAGAAACAAAATGCTCTTGTAGTCATGTCGCTCCCCTGGGTGTGGTGAACACAGAAGGTGGGATGTTAACATCGTGGTAGCTGGAGGATGGAATCAGGTGACGAACCTTTAATCCTGGTGGGGGATTGTGGGGCAGGAAAGGGCTGTAGACAGATATTTAAGATGACAGCACTTACCACTCTTCTCTCCTACTTTTGCAGGATCAGGGAGCGTCAAAAGGGGCCCCAGGAACGTCAGAGGGAGATCTGTGAGGACTACTACCCCTGTGAACTGTACGCTTTCCACCATGGCTATCCTGCTGCTTACAAGCACTATTTTGGGAGGAGGAGGACTAAGTAAAGGATGACCTGTCCCCGGCCTGGGGCCTGGTGCCCAGGGCATCCTCCCCAAAAAATGCAATGGCTCTGAAACATATTCAGTTGCTTGTATCACTGTATGTTATCCTGCCTGCTGCTTCTCTCCCATGTAGCCATGGATTCCTACACTGTTAATTAGCGCTGAGCTGATGTAGCAGATCAGAGAGAGTTCAGGATGTGGGTGTTTACTACACAATAAATTGCTGGTTTGATACTATCTTCTCATGAGTCACAGTATTTTGGGGGAGGTGGTGGTGGTGTGCAGATTTTCATGAAGAGTCTGAGTTTGTTTATCATATAATCTGGTACAGATTACAGAAAAAATGTTACTACCTTGCAGTCATATGAATTTGAAAGGAACTACAATGTCTGTAAATTGCTTCTTTTAGAGGTCACTGGTAAATTTCAGTTCCCAGTCCTGGCGTGGTGTTCAGAAAGCAGGGCGAGATGTGCTTTTTGAAAATGAAATCTAAAATATCTTTCCTCAGTTAGGGAAAAAAAATTTGGAAGACAGCTGTTTAATTTTAAAAAAAAGTTAGGGCAAGAGTTAGTGACAGAAAAAAGCCTGTAAATTGCATCTTTTCTATCCAGCTACCCTCAGATCCTGATGTAGGGTGTTCCTGTGGAAAGGAGTGTATGATCTGGACTCTACTCATATTTCCTTTTGGAATCCCCTTTCATGCATTTACTTCCACTTAGAATGATTCTGGTAGTGCTAGAAAGGTGCAGAAACCAAATGTGAAAAGGGGTTCCAGGTGGTAAATTAAAAAAAAAAATGAAATCCAGTATTTGGGGTTAAGCCCAACTTTGTTCACCTAGAACCATTTTATTTTACTGTTCATAACTCATTCAAAATCAAGATGTGGCCTGACCCTGTGCACAGGTTGCTGAGCACCTCTTGTCCCGTTGAAGAGTGAGGGTGACTGCTGTGGGGTTGTCACCAGCACTGGCACTAGGGCACCTTGCAGAGACTGTCCCCAGGTCAAGAAGCACTGGTGGTCACATGCCCAACAATTCAATACTGCTCCGGGCTGGTCTGCAGCCACAGCAGCTCAAAGGTCCCTTGGTGTGGGGTGTGTAGGAGACATAACATCCCCTATCTCAGCTTAGCACAGCTGATTTCAATATTCACATCTCCAGGCTTCCACAGGCACCTGCAAATTATAGAAGTGGGAAAAATCCATGGCACGCTATCAAAGGCTATGAGGCATAAAGTATCAAACTGTTGACTATTCTGTGAAATTAAGTCTAGAGCCAAATCTACCTGCCACTTTAGAAAAACTCATCTTCTTGCAAGATATGCTTCAAGGCTTTGTCAGCTTTGAAGATGAACTTCGGGAAAGAAATGTGATTTATTTATTGAAAACACTTCTGACAGGAAACTCCACCCTGACAGCTCCTGAGGTTTTGTCCAAAAGTGAGAGATAAATGAGTTTAAGGGGAAAAAATAGCCAAACGGATTAGGTGTATTTGCACCCACACTTGTTCTGCATGTTCCCAAGTAAGTGAATCTTATGATCACAAACCAAGGCAAAACTTTCATATCCTAAAGTCAACAAGTCTGCAGTGTCTGGGTTTGACTTGACACTGTCACGTGACCAAAATGGAACGCACAGGGTTAGTGCTGTCTGAGTCCATGTCCAGAAATATCTGGTGATTCCAACCTCCAGTTTACCAGTATAAATAATGAGTAATACCAAAGATTTCTGTGGGATTTTATTAGTGTAAGCAATAAACAAACATGTTTAAGAGCCTACATGCTGGTTAGAAAGCTTGGGAAAAGTTGGGAAGAGAAGTAAAGCTGTTTGGATTATTTGAATTATATATTTATATTCTTTCACACTTTCTTTTGGAAGCATAAATTTCCTAGAATACCTATTATTTTTAGATATTTATTTGTTTTTAAACTGTTGCTCCTTGAGATACTTTTGCTGGAAGTTGTTAGTATATATATTGAGTCTTTTCTGGTCTGTAGAAGAGTTAAACTTTTCCTTCCTTCCTCTCTGTTTTTTTTAATCTTGAAATTTCTCTAGGCTAAAATCAATGTTTCTAGGGATTGGCACAATCCTTAATGGCTTTGACTGCCCTTTGGAGCCTTTTAGGCTTTAATTCTGTAACCCTTGGATGTCTCCCCACATGTGGGGCTGAGGAGGACTGGATGTGAGGTGCAGGAAAATGTGAAATATGTGCTGCGTTTGGGACATGGCTTTGGGAACTTGTCTGGTGGGTTTGGGGATATGGGGTTGTTGGCAGACAGACTGTAGAAGAGCCCATGTGGGGCTCTTGACATACCAAGCAACCGCAGCCACTCAAGTTCTGAAGAAGAAAGCACTTTTGGAGTTTCAAGGGTTTTAGACAAGAGAAGCCAAACGAGTAGCCTCCGTACTAGGAAGATTTCCGGGTAGAAAAAAAAGAAATACCATCCCCCAAACCAGCTACCAAAGATCTCAACAGCTTTAAAAACTCATCTCCCCAAAGTGTTTTAAAAACTGTCTGAAGTGAAAATCTACTGTGTGTTTGCCCTATGCAAACTGTCTACTGGGTTTCATTACCTTCAGGGGAATGGGTCACAGTGGGGTGGGGGAAAAGCGTCACCATCGGGTTCATTCTCTTTTAATTTTCCACACGAGAGAGTCCCTTCACACAAAAAGAGCTGCTCTGCTTCAGGGTGTGCTGGTCTTTCCCCTGGTTTTCTGGCAAGAAGCTGAATAATTTCCATGTTTATAATAAAACTGATTTTTATTTTTTTTTTATCCAGTTGTTTTTCTTCAACAGTCCCATTCAAAACCTCAGAAAAAAAATCTGGAAATGCCACAAGTCCTGAGATGGATGTCAAAATGGTTGCCAGGACCTGATATCTCCTGGCCCGAAGGACGGGCTTTATTTTGGAGCTCAAATACAGGAACACAAGCCAGAGCTCTGGTCTCTCCAGGCCATCACAGGATATAAACTGCTGCCTGAAAGCAAGCTCTGGAGAACTTCAGTAACCTCCAGGAAAGCTCTGAGGCTAGGGAGATTAGCGCAGCCAAAGAAGACATGAGGAGTCTGCTGGCACTGCTGATCATGACTCTGGCCCTGGCAGCTCTCTGCTGTTGTGAGAAAGGTAAGGAGACATATTCCCGGGAAGACTCCTGGGAATGCTGCTCAGCCCCACAGTCTCCCTCAGGCTCCCTTTGGTCTGGGAGAGAGGCACAGCTTTGGGGGGAGGAGATGCACCGCCGGCCATTGCACAACTTCAGATCTCTGTCCAGGAGAGGGAATCATGAATGAGGGAGGGCTTGGGGGTAGAGCCTCATCTCTTGCATTTAGGCAAACTGGCAAAAGTACGCTGGATGCTCACTTTTGAGTAAGAGGTTTGAGCTGCAGGCAGAGTTGTGTCAACCACAGGGAGAGGAGTTTTGTACCTGGCAGCCCTGGAATGCTGTAGGATCACAGAGATAGGCACCGAGTCAAGCCTACACCTGCTGAGAAATGTGGGATATGGAGAACTTCTGGAGGGAAAACAATTCCTATCCGTGGTTAAAATAACAGAGGGAGTTGTGCCATTGAAATAAAGGCACATCCCATTTGGAGGTGATTTAGCCAAGGTGACTCTATGAACAAGAGACAGTAATGTAGTGTCAGCTCTATAGTTGATGGAGAGGGAAGGGGAGAAAGATCAGAAAAACAAGTGTTTTCCCCTTACAGCAGGAAGAGAGAAGCTGAGCAGGAGAGGTCCCTGACTTTTCTCATATTATCCCATTCAGAGTTAAATTTCATTTAGTCCTCAGCATCATATATGTCATGATTCAATACTGGTAAATGTATTTTGTTTGATCTTTCAGTCTCTCTCACTTTTTCACTCTTGAGTAGATATCTGCCTTTTTTTTTTTTAAGTCATTATTATTATTCCAGATTGCTTAATTGCTTTGAAATAACATCAAACATATCTTTTTTAAATCCAAGGAATGTATACGTAGCTTAAAAATAGAACTGGACATAACCCTTTTCACAAAAAGTTTTTGTTTAAGATCAGCTGTTTTAGGGTTTGTTTTTTTTTTGGTCTATGGAGTCCTCTTTCTGCCCATAAACACACTTATGCCAAATACCTGGTGACTTGGGTGGAACTGACATTGTTGAAGAAAAATATGGTGAAATAGTGGAAGAAAAAAAATGGGAAATAGGGCATTGTGGGAGAGCCAAGATTAAGAGACCTACCATTTCTCTTAGAGGGTGCTTTCCTTGGGTGTTTGCAGGGAGCATTAAGGAGGACTGGTGAGCCAGGTACCCCAACCCTGAGCCACAAAGCTGTGAGGGTAGAGTTGTTTCTAATTTTTAGTCCTATTTCCCTTCCCTATAAATAGTTTGTGATTTCTTCCTAGAGAAAAGGAAAACTCTCTTTCCAAAGGTAGAGGAGATGCTCAGATATCTTCAGGTTCTTTCCTAGTTTGGGGTTTTGCTCAAATGGTCCTCTAGCTCTAGCTGTCCCTGCCCTTAGCAAGGATGGGGAGGGAGAAAAAGGAAGGTCTTCCTCCAGCTTCCACAGCAGATAGTTGATTATTGTGTCATTTAATCTGGCTCAGAGGAAGTTGAAATTAAACAAATCCAGGCATAAAGGGTAAATTTTGCTGTGCTGAAGAAGTCTATCCCTAAATGGTGGGTGTTAATAAAACCCTTTTTTTGGAGGAACAGACCTTCTGGGAAAGCAGGGGAGAGGGATTCAGCTAGAGCGGAACAGAGGAGGAAGACTCACAAACAAACTGCTCTCTCTCCGTCTGTCTTCCAGATCCCAAAGACCCCTCAGGATCTCCTGGTGCTGACGGTGAGTATATCATTGTGACTGATGCTCAGCTCCATTCTGCTGCATCTACTTCCCCGCTCCTCTTTGATAGGTCCAAAGGATGAACAAGAAAGGTGCTGGGTCCCTCTCGCTGCTCCCTTTTTGCTCCCTCAGCACTGCAGTCCCTGAAGCACAGGAGCACCTGCAGCAGAGGGGCTGCTTTTCACAGTCATGGAGAAGATACCAGTGAGGTCAGCCTTTCTGCACTGGCCTGCATCTCCACAACCCTTGAGCAGCCTCCAGGCAAGATGTGGACCCTGCAGGTTGTCAGCAGCTCAATGAATCTGCTCTCTGTGAAACAGGGTGATGTGAGTGGAGCAACACAGCCATTCTCCCAGCTTCTCTGAGCTGGCCTCAGAGACCTATCCTAAGTGACTACTGCATCCCCAGGCCATTAAGAGAGCAGAACCTGCCCTAGGGCCTCCAGGCACTGGTCTTTTGATCTGCTGAGCGGCCAGTCTGGTGTGCAGAACCACAGAGCAGAAAGGTTTGGTGCCACACAGCAACGAGCTGTGATGTCCCTGCCAAATCCCACAACTTGGAGAGCTTGAAAGCAAGCGCCTTCCTCGGCTGCTCCTGAGGGCTGCAGTCCTTCCTCTGTCAGGTCACCTGGGGCACGGGGATTTGCACACCTTGGGATGTCCACAGCTTTTGCTGCAAGTTGATCCTGTCAGAAATCTGTATGGGAAAAAACCTCTTGTTTTTTCCTGTCTCTCCTTTCTCACACCTTGAAGAATAACATTGCTGCTGGGGAACGTGAAAGCTGGTATTTCTCCAGTGAGCCAATGCAAACAGATTGGGAAAGAGAGAAAAAAAAAAACCAAAGAAAAAAAGGTAAAGTGTTCAGGGAAAGGCAGTGATTTCTGACAGCTCATTAATTGGCAGTTTCTGAGCAGCTGGTATTTTGATCCAGACTAAATCCCAGCTTGCTAGAGAGGGGACATCTCTCACCTGCCAAATAGAAACATGGTCAAACACTCTGTGATGCTGAGGAAAGGGCACAAGGGCTACTCTCTCCCCACCAGACAGAGGTCTTAGGAACTGTGTTCCCCCAGTGACAGGGACAGTTTGCCAGTATCACTGCTGAAACACGTATTGGTGTGCAGCTCCCTGTGCTGCTGGTGTGCCGGTGTCCATGCACACTGCTGCTGGTGCTTCCATGGAGCAAGGCTCTGATGTGCTGTGCACTGGATGGGAATGGGCAGCAAAGTGACTTTACCTGATGGTTTTGGGGTGCTCCACAGCACCCCAGTGTTTGTACAACCACAAATCCAAGGGAACAAATAAGCAACAGCATCGACACGGTGTGTTAATAGAGACCAGTGGCTGCTGCTGTCACGGCAGAAAGACCCTTCATGTTCTCTAGGTGCCTGAACACCAGGATCACTCTGCCTACTGGTTGTGTTTCTCCCTGGGTGCTGTTTACTCTCCTTATTTTACACCCTTCATCTTTCACGGAACTCTGCACATGTGAGCGTTGGTATTTCCGTGTGCTGCCTGTTGCTTGTGGCTCATTATGGGCATTTTTAAAGCGTGGTGGCTGGTATCCCACATCACTCAGTCTGAGTCAAAATACAGAAAGGAAGCTAAGCCTCTGAAGTTAAGCGGGCTAGGGAGAGAGGGTGTTGTTCCCTTCATTTTCTCCTTATTCATATTTTATGCTGTCCTGACTTTATCTTCTGCACACTTGCTTTGGACTCAGATCATGCTGTGTGATAAGGAAACTGAGTTGACAGAAAAGGCCCTTGCTCCATGCAGTTGTGCAGGTTGGAGCGAGGAGGGAGCCCAGATGGTGGGCTTTGAGTGAACAGCGGGGTGGGGAGAGATGAATGGGAAATTAGGATGGTTCGTGGCAGTCATCTGCTTGTGAAGAGAGTAGACTGTCCATTTTCAGAATTTAGACTGGTCTCTGCTTTTCTTAGGTTGGCCATCTGCATCACTAACCTGCTGTGTTCTCTTTTGGTAGGCATCAAGATTACAAAGGAAGTTGCCAATGCCTTTGTGAAGAGGCAGAGGAGATCCACACTATATGAACGGTAACAACTCAGGAGTCAGGCTGTGAGCTGGACCCTGGACCTGTTCTGAATAGTGGGTGGGATGGCAACAGGACATGACAAGGCATTAATTTGTTGTACATCTATGTTATAACCTTCATGTGTTGAACTAAAAAGGCTGTAAGAGACACTTATTGATAAATTATGGTTCTTTTTTCATAAATATCCTTTTGAGATCTCATAGATGGACCATTGGACAGCAGGATACAAGTTAGAAGCTGCTCTGGCCTACAGGGTCATCAAAATTTTTTTCCAGGATAATGAGCATCACAGAGCCTTGGTCATTGCCTCTGTCTCCCTAAGAAGGAAGCACAGGTCTGTTGCAGGGATGAGGCTAGATCAGAAGCGCTGTTATTTCTGAGGCTGTAGATCCTACATACTTTTGTGCAGAAATCCTAGGCACAAAGATTTGGAGAAATCCTAGATATAAATATTTGGAGAAGTATGAGGTCATGCAAGAATGTTCTTGACAAATTTCTTGGAAGAGGTTGTTAAGCCACTGTCTCATGTAGGCCTGTGCAAAAAGAATTTTTATTCAATCCATCTTTGTACTGAAAGGACAATGTTGGTTTTAGATAACAGAAGACTGAGAGGCCCCATCTGCATAGGAGAGGATCAGACTATTGTAGCAGAGGAACTGGCTGATGTTGAAACCTGCAGCGACTAAAAACAAGATGAAAATCAGTAGTGGCAACTGTATTATCTGTACTGACTACCTCCTTAGAGGTGGGGCATCATCAAGAAGGACCGAGGTACACAGACAGCCTTGTGTATTATTTGGTCATGAGGTAAATTTAGTCTGGAAATACAGATGCAATAAATAGAATTCAAGGGTGCTGCAGGGTATTTCCAACACAGAAATAAAGTAACAATTCATGAGATACTGGTGGGACTCCTACAGAGGTGTGTACACTCTACAGGAGTGTAATCTTTCTACAGGAAAGATTAACCAAACCTAGAAAAGGAGTTGAGAAGGGCATCCAGACTATATAGCTGAGACCAGAAAATTTGGGCTTGCTTACGCTGGCAAAACAAAAGCTGAGTGGGGATAGTATTCCTGTCAACAAAAGAAGTGAGGATGATGAGAAGAAACTGCTTAAGTTAGAGGAAAATAGTAGCTAGCAGAAAAGTGAGCAGAAACTGGGTGCACATAAAGGTAAGCAGGAAATAATAAAATAAAGACATAATAAAATAAATAACAACAGCAACAACAAAAGATTCCTGGGTAGTTGGAAAATAGGATTGGGAAAAAAACCAACAAACCCTAGCTGCTTCTGTGGTCTCCTTTGCTGATAAAACTTCAAGATCAACTGCTTTAAGTTGGGTTCAGTTCCAACCTTTCCCAGGACTAATCAAGCAGTCTGCACCCATGCCAGTAGATGTTTAACTCTCCATGAGAAGTCCCCTGTTGGGGCACCCTGGGGAAGTGCTTTTCTCGTGCCAGTGTCTGGGGTGTGAAATCTCTCCAGCCACATGAAATGAATCTGCAGAATGGCATCTCTCTCTTTATCTACTCCAGGTACTTGGAGTATTACAAAAGTCCAATGGAGCAGATGCACGAGCGTTGTGAAAACTACCCACCCTGTGACTATCTCTCTGACCAAATAGGATTTTCCGTGGCCTACAACCGTTTCTTCGGGAGATACTAAGGATGGGATGGTGCCTTCACTCGTTTTGCTTGGGATCATTCTGAGCCCTGCAGGAGACGGAAGATTGTGGGTGGGAAGGTGGGAAGAAAAACCTCTAGTCTGGGGCTTTCTTCAGTAGTCTCCATAACTATCTAGAACAATAATTATCCCTCTTGTTCAGCTTTCATTAACTTTCTTCCTTTCATCAAAAATGTTTCTCTTCGATTGTCTTCTGTGGTATTTTGAGCTTCACTAGAAACGATTGCGAAGACCTCCTTTTATTTGAATCTCCATGATGCAGTAGGTGAAAAAATTGAGTCCTCTCAAGAAAATCAATATATGACTTAAAAACATAACAAGACCTTTTGTCCTCTTCTACAAAATACAGGAGGATTGTAGGACAACATCACAACGTATGTAAATGTAATGGATCTGATCTTGAGGTACTGGGAAGAAGGGGAACAGCTGCTTCCTGATACACCGACTGGCAAAGTTCAGTATTTTCATGTGGAATAATCACCATAAACATGTGACAATGTAGGATCATTTTGTAAGGTTAAAAGTGTAGAAATACTACCATATAGCCAGAAATCCAGTTCCGGTACACCCTTCTGATTATTATTTATCAATAACAGATAAATCCCTAGGAGTGTCTTAGAGGAGTCCTTTTAGATGAGCCCTTCTGTTTGTATGGTGCATTCAGTCATTGTCTGTAAAAGGTAACTTGGAAATTTCTTGTTGTTTTTGTTACGATTGGTTTCTGGTGAAACTGAATATACCCAAGCAGAACAAAAAAATCTGTTTCTCTGTAATGCTTTAGCATTTATGCTTGAAACTAAAAGTGTCTAAACAGCTCCAAAAAAAACCCCAACCAACCAACAACAACCCAAACAAGCAAACAAAAAGAAAGCAATAAACTTTATGAAATAAACAAAAAGAAAATTGGTTCAAGGGTGGATTGAAGTTGGCTCAGTGCTTGGTTTACTGGAGGCAGCTTGTATCTCTATGATATATATAAAAAATACATATGTGTCTATTTATATGCATATCCTCTTTCTTCTGCACTACTTTTTTCTGTCTCCCTGTATGAATATTATACCTTAGCAGTTTTCTGCACCACCTCCCTTGATGTGCTCTGTCAGCTTTCCTTCCCTGAGAGGTAGATGGCAGATCCCATTTCCAAGGTCAGGGTCTGCTGAGCCTCAGGAGACTGAGAAAGACTGAATTTCTCCACTGTGCGTAAGCTGGTGCAGTTACTGATTGCAATAAATACTGCTTATATAAAGCAGGTTTGTGTGCTGCTTCTCTCTGTTCCTCTATACTGCCTTTATCTGCAGTTAAAGAGATGCTTAGAAAGTAAAGCCTGCTCCTATGAACCCTGAGGAACAGGAACCAGGTGCATGTGGTTTCTATCTCCCCTCCTGTGCCTCAGTGTGAATCAGAAGTGACCACACTGAAATTCAGGTCATGATCCCAGCACGTGGTGACACTGAGGGAGAGGAAGGCCACGATTTTCCTGATTCACCATCTACTGAGTTCAGCATTTCTCTGAAAGACTTTGCCCCGAAGTAAGGACATGGAATAAATCCACAGAGGTGGATGCCAGTGTGAGTATCTCTTGTTTGGCAAACTGCTATGAGTTGCATCGATTATGCTGATCTTGGCCAAGAAGAAGACAGCTAATAAGTACCTCCACTTGTCTTGGTCAAACACCTGGGACTCATTCCCCTGTTGGCATAAACTGATGAGGTTTCCCTGCTCACAGCAAAACTTCCCTCTGAATGTCATCTAGTAAAAATGAACAAAGTGCTCATTGAAAGCAGTGAAAATTTTGCTGGGAAAAATGCTAGAGAGATTAGTGAAATCCTAATATCTGCTGTACTAACAAGGCAGGGGTTTATTGTTGTATGGTTTTATTTGGTAAAAAAGAAAATCAAGCTTCCAGTCTATATTTGCATATTTTTGTTAGTAAATATTTTTTTTTTCTGAGAGCTTGCACACAAATGCCTTGATCATGTCATCTACTCTGTGTCACCAGATCTTTATATGAGCTGAAGTCATTATGACCTTTGAGGATCTGAGTGCGCCAGTCAGATTACAAATTTACTGCTGGACTGGGGAAGCTCGATTTTCGTCTGATAAATGCAGATTTAAGTACCATTAAAGAACCTCTGCTGCCATCTTATGGACATTATATTTATCGCCATGTGATAACAACAGCTTTAGAAGTCTGAAAATTTAAATTCAGTGGGCTTTCTTCTTCATTCACCTCAAACTGCAACAAAGGCTAAGAGGTTGGAAAGGAATAAGAGGGACATAATCTGCAACTGGATTATATATAGCTGAATTGACATTCCAATAGGGCTGTTTATTCTGATTGTCAGGTTCCTGCTGGAGCCTTCCACTGTTTAGCTCCTTTTTATCTCTACATGAATGGAAGAGGAGATGCCTTTGAATAAATTCACAACCTCTTCTTTGAACTCACTTTTAGCAGTCAAAATACAGCCCAAGATGACAGAGCAATTCCAACAAGGAGAAGTAGATAGACTGCATGCATTAGTTTGCATCATCCTTCATGTCATCATCTCATATCACCAGCGGCTACAGACATTATCAGCAGCATCAGCTGCTGCAGCATTATAGATCACTTTGAAAGGAACCCAGCACGAGACCTTTATGTCATCTCTCACCCTGTTTCAGCAATATTCAGCAATATTCAGCAAATGTCCACAGAATCCAAGCAGCTGCACAAATGTCCCTTTTCCCAGGGAATCACACTGTGACTGCAAGTGCCCCCCTCTCTCAGCCTATCACTAACAGGAGATGGAAAATAGACTTCACTTCTCTGTAGTCAGAATGAAGCCCTGATACCTTCTCTTGGCTCTTCTTCCACGCAGATTTGCCAGAGGCCATGGGGGCTTTGCAGGTGAGTAACCCACTGCCCTTTGTTGGGAAGAGTGACCGGAAAGCAGCTACGAGAGAGGGGTTAGTACAGAATCTGTGTTTACACACTCATTCTTAGTGTTTTTAATGTAAACAGTCCAACAAGGTGCCACTCTGCAGCACTGTATGGGTAGGATTGGCAGCACATTATTAGAAACCACAGGGAGGTAAGGAGGAGACGAGCAGTTATGTTATCTCTGCTTCCAGATGGGATCCCGACATACCCTGCATTTCTGTGTTGGCTTTATCAGAGCTCTGCACTTTTTAAAAGGGCTTTTTAAGTTCTTGAGCAAGGAGTGCTCTCCACCTCATCCTGCCACATCGCTCCTCAGGAGGGAACTGCCTTAGACTTCTCCAAGTTGGAGTTTTCTTCCTTCTTTCTTCGAAGAGAACTGTCAAGGCAAAAGGCAGCTACGCCACCTGGAGCTGGTGCAACCAGACCCTTTCTTATGGATTGTGGGCACACTTCTACCAGTAAATTGTCTGTTTCTCTTGGTGAATGACTTTTGAATTGCTGTAAGAATCTGGTGACTCTTTAGTTGAAGAATTGTCACCAAAACCTGACTGTAAATTAAAAACTGCAGATTTTTCCAGTTCAAGAGAAAAAGGGAAAGAAACAGATGTAAACGACCTTTACTTGAACTCAATGTTCTTTACAGTGTCTTCTTGGGTGGACTTTAGGATGCCTGTGCTGCTGGCCAGCCTTCTGCTGCTGATCTCCTTCCAAAGGCTGGTAAGAGAGGATAAACACTATTCTTTATTTGAAATGGTAAAATTGCTCATTCCACTGAAAGGAAATATTTTCATTTGAAACATGTTATTTAAAGAGTTTTGGGTTCATCTTAAACTCCTCTGTTTTCAATTACTCTGTTGCGTTTCTTACCTGTTCTAATTTCTTTTAACTACTTGACTGGAAATTTCCTCTCGTTTGGAGCCAGATGGTTTCCCAGGTTTTGTTTGTGAGTAGATCTCCTATTCCTCTCCTTTTCCAACCTGTCTCAGCCGATGCTCTGACAAAAGCAGTATGCTGTTGGGTGGGACAGTGACAATATTGTTCTATTCCTTGTAACTGTAACTGCCTTTTAGCTTTCTGTTAAAGCAATTATTGTATCATGTAGTGATAAACTGAATCCCTATACAGTTTATGGGCCAGTATAACTTCAGACGCTAAGAAAGGTACCGATTTGGTTATGTGTCTCAACTGACTACAGTACTTGACTAGTCTACTAAGAGATCAAAAAGCAAAAAGAACATAATCACTCACACCATTTCTTAGGTCTTATTAAGCAAGGTTTTTATTAATTAGAAATTTTAGATGATTAGTGTGCCATTTCACAGTCGGGATGTGTTATAGTTTATTTTCCTGTTATAGCATCCAGTTGTAAATACTTACTCATATGTTTAATGTTTATTTATATAACAAGTCCAGCTGGCCTCATTGAAACAAACTGGATAAATAAAGTTTTCGCACAGTGCTACTATAATGTCCTTTACTGAACATCATGCACTAGAGCCAAGATATGTTCAAGCGGTATTACAAGACAGGAAGAAGAAATTCACCTCTGAGATGTGTTCAGGTTGAACTGCCCAAAGCACATTGTTTTGCTTATTCTTTCCCTCTTCAAACCCACTTACTGATTACAAGCAGAATATTGAAACAAATGGACTGTGAGACTGTCCTGCAGACTCTGTACCCTGCTCTGCCAATAATGATGAAACAAGAAGAGGGGAGGGAAAAACCCGGCTTGCATCCATAGAGATAGACAAAAAGTTCATACTTTTGATGTTCACCTTCGTTTGCTTTTGTGTTGCAGGCTGTGCCCCACCTCATGATGGATATGGCTCTGCATTCCTTTGATGACCAGTATCTGGGGTGCAGAGATCAGGTGATGGAAGAACTGGAGCGAGGAGACTATTTCCAAAAGGAAATAGCTGCTAACAAGGACTATTTGAGTCTCTGGAAGAAGGCTCAGGAGGCTTTGTTAAAGAGCCCTGTAGGTCTCCTGAGGGAGATGCATGAGAGCCATGCCATAGTCCTCATGGCTTACACCATGAACTCTTCCCTGCACTCTCAGCTGAACTGGGCCACATCTAGGGCAGGAAGCTCTCCAGAGCACTACAGACACAACTTCAGTTTCAAATATTTTCACTTTTACTTAACGACTGGTATCCAGATAATGAAGCAATGGCAGAGCAGCAAGGACAGCATGGGAAAACATAAGTGCTACCGGGTGCACAGGGGTGTAAAAGACTTATATATCCAGGCCAAAGTAGGCAGCAGGGTGCGATTTGGCCGTTTCACCTCCACCTCCCGCCTCTGGAGTGAAGCCCAGAAGTTTGGGAATGAAACTTTGTTCACAGTGACCACTTGCCTGGGAGCAGCTGTGCAAGGCTTTTCTTACTACACATCTGAGAAGGAAGTCCTTGTTCCCCCTTATGAGATATTCCTCGTCAAAAGCTTCTTTCAGACTCAGCAAGGTAACCGGCTGCATCTGCACTCTGTGGGGAACTACAGCAAGTACCACTGCCAGCTTGTGAAAGGTATCATATATAGCCCTTCACGCAGGGGCGGTGTCGTGGGGGTGTGTCGTGGTTTCAGCCAAAATCACCACAACCGGACCAACAGATGGCCCACAGGTGGGACCCCTCTGCGTTTTTCCATTTCTGACCCTCTAAGGGGACAAATAACTAAATTAGCTGACCTTGGTTGTTATAGCAGTAAGTATAAGCACGGGCCTCTCTGCATACCATTCCTTGGCGTGCAGCACAAACATTGGTCTTATCATTCTGAGAACGTCCGCAATATGCCATTAATTTCAGAGGAGGCCTAGCTAAAATGTAAAATTCCAGAACACAAAATTGGTTTGGTTTTATGTCAAACTGGGACAGGCAGGTGCAGGACAGTCTGGTCTCAAGTAGTCCAAGCAGCAATCACCAGCTGCACCTACATGGGGCCACACTCAAGGCCAAATCTGTAGCTTGCCCACTGCATTCGCCTACAAGAGCCACATGATCCAGTTTTCAGCTGGTGGTTGTGAAACTTGGGAGCACCCCACAGCTCTCAGGGGTTTTTGCAGCCTCCCTTTATCCCATCTGCCATTGCAAGGATGTCATAGGACTCAAGTATTTGGGTCCCCACCATTCCTGCTGCAAGGGCAGATGAGATTTGCAGGCAGCTTGAATTGAAATATTTATTCTGATGGCTTGCAAGGCTGCTATGCTTCAAGCCTAAGGACAAAACTGTTGCTACTTTAGTCACGTTCTCTCTCCCATGGCAGAAGGGAGGAAAGATATCCTTTGGCAAAGCACATGCTGTGAGTATCCTGCCTACAGAAATACCTGTTCCGTGCTGGAAGACCTCACTGTCCTTCTGTGAGCCCACCACCAATACAGGACTATTGCTTTTGTCTCTCTGAGCAGTAGTGTGACAATGTAACCTTTGAGCACAGAATAATCATTCAGGAGCGAGAGTCTGTGCCTGTACCTAAGCCATAGTAGTAGGTAGACAGGAGGAAATGCCTTATTTGGGCAAAGGCTGTGTTAGCAAGTGCATTCCAGAAGAGTCTAAATGACTGCTCCCATCTTTCTTTCAGCTTCAAGAAGCAAGAACAGTGGTTCCGCTGCCATCGCCTCTGCTGTTCTTCCTAGTGTAGTTGGAATTTTATTGTGTTTGGCCCACAATGACTGATTCTCTGGCTGCATCCAGATATGTACACTTAAATAGCGGGCAAGAAAAATTCACAGGAAATCAGTATCTGGAGTTCCTGTCGTTACAGAAGTTTCAACAATCCCTTTGCGCTCACCTGCAGCTCTCCAGCAGAGACTGGAACATTCGGCCTAATTCATGAAGATGGACATTCCCTGGACCCATTCAGGTGGGAGGGCAGTTATCTATGGCCTTTCTGAAGAGTAGGGTAGTGACAGCCTTCATTGTATATAGCCTTTCCCTTAGACATTCATGAAAGACACACATGGACTTTGGACTCGTTATGGATCTCAGTACCTTTTAGTGAGAAAGAGGTTATCTGTGGGATGCGAAAAGCACCATGGTGGTAAAGTTGAGTAGCTGTGCAGCCTTGTATATCTCCTTTGAGTGCAGGGTGACAGGAGACAGCAAAATCTGTGGCTACAGCATGGCAGTCTTTCCCCACTGCACGACCTCATGCACCAAAGTCAGAGTTCTCACCTCAAGCTGACTGTCTGCATCTCACACAAGGGGGCCAGAAGCCTAAAGTTGCCTTGAGACATGAACTTAACAGCATAGGATCACAGGACTTCTCAGGCCTGTTTTCAGCTTTCATGTTTGACTTTACCATTTCTTTTTAAAAACTCAGGCAGATGCTGTGTTCATAACAGTTCTCTAGTGGCTCATGAATACATACTGGTCATTTCACACTGAAATAAAGGAGAGCCTGTGGAGCCCACTGCTGTCTTCATGGGTGTTGGATGTGACAGACATTCATTTACAAGCCTTTCTACTTTTCTGGTCTGCAATGTGTAACACTGAAGGTTGAATCAACATCACAAATTTGGATTGGAACTTCTGATTCAGCTATAGACTCCTCTCACTATTATCCATTTGTTTAGCTCTTCAGAAGCCTAGCTGCCCAAGCCAGAACAGCGATGAAGTCTCCAAAATATAAGCGTGGGAATGATAAGAAACATTTTCTGCCTGCAATTCCCCTTTCCAAAATACCTTGCTTGCTTCTTTATCCCTGGTCCATCACCGCCACTGACACAAGCCCTGGGCTGGGGCTACGATCGGAGAGATTATCTCACTGGTCCAAGGAGACTAGTCACGGTGATTTAACTTTGCAGTGGAGTCATCAAATAATTGAACTGAAACTCACTTACAAATGACCCCAACTTTCAGTCACTGCTGATATTGGGAGGAAGCTGGAGTTCTGTATTCACCACCCCCTGTCCGAAACAGTAAGCAGCAAATTAGCTATCCAAAAGAGGTCTGAATATAAGAGGACTGCACAAGCTGCTGATCAGCTGGTTTAGTCAAAAGTAAGGACAGCCAAAAGCACCTGTGTGAACTGTTCACCTCCATGTAAGTTTGGTGCTGCCATTCCCTTGGAAATCCCCTGGCAAGGAATGCAGACCTCGGGCACACAAGAAATATTAGCACTAGAAATGCAGGCATCTAAGGAATTTTGGTGTCTTCAGGTTTTAGCAGATGAAATTGAGCAGTTCAAGGCTCAGCATTATGTGTATCATATTTAGGTGTTTGTAATGGCAAGAGTCATCATCTAATCATCTAAAATCTAGTCACGTGGTCTGTGAAACTGAGCTACTGCCCGTGAAATCCTGAGAGAAGGTTGTCCAGAAAGCTAAAGCAGTTTTAATACAAAACTATTTTACTACTAGATTGGTTTTGATCCACATTTCATGTTACTTTCTTTTTGCTCTTGATTTACCAGTGATTTCAAATATAAGTTGTCAGAACTTGTTTTTCACCCCTAAATGCTTACAGGTATTAAGCCCAGAATTCAAAAAAGAATGAAACTATTAGAAGCAGCTGCTGCAGGTACCTCCTGCATGTGTGTTCAAACATGTTTAAACTCTTTCCTGTGTAAGAATTACAGGAATCAAGATGGATTTCTGATACATCAGCACATTTATGTCTCTTTCTGATTATCTGTGATTGCGAGGATGCAGGCTTCAACCGTTTTAACAAAGGTCTGGAGTCCTTCACAAGGTGGCTTCAGCACCCTGAAAGCCTCCTCTAAGTAGTCGGCTGCTATTTTCTGGCTTTTTTTTATGGATCTGTGCCCTTGAAGGATAGTCTGTAGGAAAACAAAGAATGAAGTGGGGGAGGGTGGAGAGTGAAGCCTGAACTGTTGTGATGTTTCACTTGAGGAGGAGCTGTCTTCTGTGGTACTTGGTGTTTCATATTGTTGTAGTATCTTTAAAATATCATCATACTCCACAAGAAGTTCTGATACTTGGAGGGATAAGGCAGGTGAACTCAATAACTGATGAACGGCAGACTCCACTGTGTCAGGCAAATTGCCATGTTTCAACATCACTGCAATGAGTGTACTTCTGATGCTTTCTACCACCTCCTTGTAATTCTCATAAACTTCCCTTATGGCTGTGATCTTGTCCTGCAGGTAGGTGGTGGGATCAGCAATGCTATCATACAAACTGGGGCTGATGCTTCCCTGTAGATCTTTGTCTTTTGTTTCCACGGTGGCTTGCATCTCTTTCAAAGCACTGACCACGAGCTGCAGATTCTCTTTAATGCTGAAATGCTCTTTTACTGGCATGATGGGGAAGTTGGTGCCAAGATGTGCCTTGAGGAGTCGGAATATTGTGTTGGTTGAAGAGACATAGATGTACACTAAGTCATGCAAATTCTCACAGGCCTCAATCAGCCTATCTTTATCACTCTTCAGACCAAGGTGGGCTAACATTTCTGGAGTGGAGTCTGACTCTAAAAAGCAAAGAGGAGAAATCCAGAAGACACAGGGGAATAAAACTGGATATATTGTCAGCTAGAATGTTACATTTTTGAAACCAGTATTGCAGGGTATCAACCCACCCTCCCCCAAGACATTACAGTTAGAACAAAAAACAGAAGAAAGCTCTTTGTCAGCTTTTGCAAAGGTTTTACCAAGCAGGCCAGCAAAATATGGTGTAAACCGCTGCAAGTATTATTACTCTTACGGGTGCAGGAAGTACCCCTCTGACCTTCCGCATGAAATTCAAGCAATGGAAGTGCTGTAAGTGAATTATTCTTACCTTTTGGTGTTCATTGGTAAATTTATGTGAGTCCTAGCAAACAATCTACTTTACATCATCTTTAGAACTATAATCTTTCAGTTTGTATATACTGGTGCATCTAC
This sequence comes from Gallinago jamesoni, assembly GCA_025769975.1. Lineage (NCBI taxonomy): Eukaryota > Metazoa > Chordata > Aves > Charadriiformes > Scolopacidae > Gallinago > Gallinago jamesoni. Next base: position 51,469,145 of record JAOQGH010000001.1, read on the forward strand.
ACAGAATTAAACTCATATTCTGGGGATGGGGGAAAGAGACACAGCAAAGTCAAATGCATCAGATGTCTACATTCAACAGACAACGCAACTGAAGACTGAGTAATGCCATGTTCTGTCAGGCTACAGTTTCCTGTGAAGTTACCCATATCTCTCAGTTCAGAGAGTGAGTAGGTGTTGCAAGGCATCCCTTGATAGGTGGAACTACAGAACATTTTCTTTGCCTGGGCTCCCATCTTGCTACCGTTTTGACTACAAAGGAAGTTATGCCCTTCTGCTTGTGCCTGAGAAGTCTCTCAAGGGACTACTGCAGGTACAGTCTGGGGACAACATGTGGCTGAGGGACTTCTCCTGATGTTGGCTTTGCTTGTGCCAGAGCCCTGCAAAACGAGACTGGTCGCAGCAGACATGTTTCATCAGCTATTGTTGTGGTTAGAGTGTGGTTAGAGGTGCAGTTAGATGTCTCCAAGCAGTTGCAATTTCCCAGCCCACTGCATGCTTTTCTCTCGCTGCTTAGCTCAGCCTTCTGCCTCTTCCTCCTTTCCCTTCCCATGGCAAATGTGATCTGAAATTGTGTGAAATGGCAAAACTGATTGTAGCCTCCACTGCTGTTCAGCCCAAATCTGGTTCTAGGACTCCACACCACTTATTCCACTCCGATGGCAACAGAGGAGAGGACCTAGGAAATTGCAGCAAGAAAGGGTGACAGACACTCCAGATGAATTCCTTCCCCCAAACTTAATAGGTCTGAAACAATAGCTATTAATTTTCCCTAAAGGCCTGGAGTAAAGAAGGAGCAAAACTGCTTGCTTATTGTTTAAATGATTTTCTTCCATGTTCCAAACAATAGAGTAGGGATTCTAGAAGAGAAGAATTTGCATCCACTGTAAACCTTGAAGACCTGAAATCAGTTTTCAGCCTACAAAATGTGACAATTCAATTAAGTCCAATATTGGAAGAAGTATTTCAGGACTACATGGCATTCTCAGTTAATAACAGGAGTCACAACTAATTGACCATTGCAGAAATGTAGTAGTTAAGTCGTTAGTGTTCTCTCTCAGCTCATCTTCTCATGCCTACTCTGAAAACAGAGGGAGTTTGGTACTCTGGCTCTGTGTTGAATAGAATAGCTCATCGTTCAGGGGAAAACAAGCTTGCAGTTTCAGAGTACTCATTTTACGATTGATCTTTGACTTTCATTTGAAAGTCAACCATTCTCTACTAGGAAGGCAGCATTGATGACCAGACCTTAATAGGAGCAGGTGCATCTTTCTAAGTATCAGAGCATGGAAGATTTCTAGCTTGGATGAAGGCAGAAGTACAAGTTTATCTTGCTGGGACAGACAAAGCCTGTTTTCACTGTGTGTCATATCTGTTTTTCTATTTGTGTGGGATTGTTCAGCCTTTCATCCATAAGTCACAGGGGTACAAAACCAGTCATGGCAACAATTCATTATTTAAAGGAATACCTGCAAGCAATAGTGGGTTTTGTTTATAAACAACAGAAATTTATAAATCCCAGTACAAAAACTAATCCTGTATCTGTAACATGGACTAAGCACTATCCATACTTTATGAGCTGAGAACAGCAAGTAGTACCATCCCCTTTCAGCCATGGCTGTAGGTACCTGTGATGATACCTTTGTCACAGGCAGAGGGATTCATGCTGTGCCTAGTCTCTCCAGGAAAAGGCAGCCTTTGGAGGACCTAACAAGTGGGAACTAGCATGAAATAAACTGAAATGTGTTAAAATTGGAAGGAATGGGAAAGGAGGAAGAAAATCAAATGAATCTGGGTAAACAACACACAATAGAATTAACAACAAGCAGGCAGGCCACAAGACCCAGCTAAAGCCCAGCCTCTAGATCCCTAACTCATCACATGCTGCTGGAAACCACCAGAGGAACGCAGGGGAAAGAGGATGGAGTCAGTGTCCCGTACACATTCAGCTGATTGCAAGAGCACTGAGACAAAATCAGGTAGGTAGTCTAAATGTCTAATTAGAAAAGCTTCTGGAGAAAATCTCCCTGGAGAAAATAGTCAGAAATATGGAAATATATGTGGCCTGCCTAATTCTAGAAAGCAACTGTAAAAACTGGCAAAAGTGTGAATGTGAAGATTAAGACCTAATTTTAGCATTAAGAAACAAAATCTGGAGTAGTTATTGGAAGCTGAAATAATCATGCTTAAAGAACAGATACTAAAAGTCTCTTCCACACCTGCCTAGTATGTAAAGTGTTTGTTTAAATGTTATTCCTCTTAGAACATTTTGTCTTCTCAGTTTCTACAAATAAGGAAAAACATATGACTTTTCAACAAAACATCACTAGACTGGAAAGGTTCTAATATCACACTAAGTCAGAAAGCAAGCCAGCAACATCCCTGAGGCAGAACTGATATGAATTCTTACCTTGTATTGACATGGCTTTATGTTTCCTGAAAATCACACCTTTACTGTATATGTACTTTGCTCCCCCCAGCTTGAAGGAAAAGAAAGATGTGTTAAAGAGTTTATTCTCTTGAAGAGCTACAAGGTAAGTAGCTGGAAGAAAAGTACAGTACTGTGCAATAACATTGGAGAAAAAATTATCTTCAGTCTGGCTTGTATTTCAATACTGAGACTAAAAGTTGGCCAGGCAACTATTGAAATCATTCTGTTTTTCTACAGTGATCTTGTGGGGGAGGGTGTGTTGAGTAAAATACAGCTGGGTCAGTGTCAGATGATTTGCAGTTAGCAGATAATGCAAGAATTACAAAGGACTAAAATGGCACAAAGGTATCATTTAAGAAGAAAAATCTAGCTGGTCTCCTACACAGAACTAATTGTAGCTATAACTGTGATACAGAGGCATCAACAGCAAGAAGTTTATCTAGGAAAAATGTGGAGCACTGCATAAAAGTGGCCCAGATTTGCAACAAGAGGGATGCGAATGCTTTAAGTACCGACAAAGAAATGAGTCATCCTACTCATTCATAGATTGCCCCTCTTGCAAAGTAAGATACACGCACGTAAGTGAAAATCATGCTAAAGGTTTTTTACTTTGCAGCTGGTGATGGGTTAAAATGAAGTGGCCCAGAGATGATTACAGAAGCTTAGTGATGAGGAGTAACTCTAGACTCACTGATAACTCAGTCACTTTTGGGCTCCGCATATTGACAGGCAGATGGTGAAGAAAAATATATTAAATATGCCCTTCTGCTGGCACAGCGGTGATGGCTCAGAGGAGAATAATGATCATAAGGATTAGACAGAAATGTTTAGGGGGGTGAAAAAATAAAGAAGTTAAATTTTGTGCTCTGATCTGTAGAGCAAGAAGGGAGGGAAATATTCTGCCCAGCCATGTCCTAGGAGCTTGGTGAGCACCTACTGATACTAGCTCCACAAAGGACACCCGGAGTACGGAGAGAGTGGGGCTGCACAAAGAAGGCTGTCCCTGCAAACTGGGGTGCATGGTGCTCCAAGGCAGTCTGCCATCACAGACATCCAGCTGGAGTAGGTGCACCTGATGGTGCTTACACAGCATGCTGAATATCACGGGTGCGTGTGTGTGTGTGTGTGTGTGTCTGCAGCTGTTTAATGCTCATGAGTGAAAAAACAATGGGGAATAAATTACAACATTAGGGACGTGAATAAACAATGAGGGAACAGGACCTAAATATGAGGGAAAGAAACATGGTGGGAGGTGTGTGTAAGGTGATATAGGTTAGGATGGGTTTATTACAGATAGTTTTACTACTCTCTGTGAATTCCCAAGTGTGAGTTTATTAGAATAAGCACAGAGTGCTTATATAGTAACATTTTTTCTTGAATGTGAGAAGAAATAAGCTACATTGGCACAAAACATCCTTATGGTGATACAGACTGTGCCCACTCCACCGGTCATCATAGATGTTTAAAAATCCCATGCCACTAACTCAAAAAAATAGGCTGATACAAAAGTGTGTCTAGAACAGGCCTTTCATTTGCACAGCTTATTTGCTTATTTTAGATTTTGCTGATTAGGTGAGATTGTTCCAGATGTTATTGAACTACTTCAGCTTCTACCACCTTCAGTTTCCACAGTGAAGAATTACTTATGTTCATTTTACCAATCTGCTAATTACATATTTTTTAGCTATTTTTGTTGCTTTGAGTATGTTCAATGTCTGATGAGATTATTTTCCAATAATTTGGCTAAAGAACCAAAACAAGACTTAAGATTTCTTTTTACAAGGTATGCCTTGGGATTTGAGATGCTGAGTACAAAAAGAAGCAGTGAGGCTGAGATAAAGGATATTTCACTGCTCTTTAAGGGATAGGGTTCTGGGTGTTGAACAGAGTAAGAGATTTCTTTTTTCTCTTGAAGTAACCTATTTCTGAAGAATGGCGCTGAGTGATCTCCTGTACCCCGATAACCCCAAGAGGAGGCAAGAATTGATCCATCTGCACCAGGAATTGCTTGACTGCATGTCCACAAATTTCCATGCAACAAATGAGCTGGCTGGAGTATTGAATGAACACCTGGGCTGTACCATTACCCACATTCAGATGAGAGAGAGCAGCACCGTCAAGGAAAACTGTGACACTATGATTCAAGCAATGAGTGAGATTCAGCATCAGGTACAGAAGATTGATAGCGACATGAAGGAAAAACTGGAGCCTGTGCTGTACCAGAAGCTCTATGACATCAAAGAGCCTGAGCTGGAGAAAATTGCAATAGCCCATAAAGTTTTTTCAATTGTTCTCGGAGAAGTGACTTCAACAGCTGGGATGGTTGCTGTCAAACTCCTTGGCTCCAATCTTATGACTCTCACTGTGAGCAAGCTCGTCAGTCTCCTTGCGCAGATTGGGGCATCAGTTCTTGGGGGAATCAGCATCACTGTTCTTGGGCTTGGCATTGAAATGATCCTCCATGCCATCCTGGGAGCAGTGGAGAGGAATCAGCTTCTGACAGCTGTGAGAAGCTACGAGAAGCACCTGTCTGAGTTTAAAGCAGCTTCAGAAAAGTACCAGCGTGCCATACATGAAGTGACCTCTTTGGTGAGACAGCAGGTCCAGTGAATGAATGTCACAGTTCTCTCTTCTGCTGTGACAGCCGCTGCAGCAGCTATGTCTGCAGAAACCTTTTTTTTTCCATTACGGTAAATGAACTACTGATGGCTTTTTTTCTTATTAGTGGCAGCAGAGCAAAAGATGTGACAGATCAGGGAATTGGCACTGAAATATATTAGTAGGGAATGGGCTTATAAGTGCTTCTGGGAGGCAATGCTTCCAATATTTTATACCTTTGCTTCAGCTGTTTTCTGGAATTCATTATAGTTAACCTTGAACTGTCATTCATCCTAGTAACAATAATATTCACTGCTGAAGCAGTAGTGGAGAGAGGGTGTGTTTTTTCTCTTTATGTTTTTCTGTATCAAAGATGACAACATGATGGGAGAAAACAAATTCAACGAGCCAGTCCATGTCATCACCTGGAGGGCTCAACAGGACAGGTCTGGTTGCAGAACTCTTAGTGTGGTTTAGTGCTGCTAAATACGATAAACTGAATTCCCTGTTTGTTGAACTGCTTCCAAGGACCAGCTGAAGCATATTTAACTGCTATTTCCTGCCCCATCCCTCCCTAATGAGCCAGACAGAGATCTTCTTTAAATAAATTCTAATCCCAGTAGATTAGGAGGTAAGAGAAGCATGGGCCTAGAAGCAAACACACACAACCTAGCCCCACAGGTGAGAGAAATGATCTGTAGTGTTCCAGGCATGAATAACCTCTTATGCTCAGTTATGCCCTGCTCCTGCCAACCTACAGGTAAACACTTCTATGCAGAGTCGCTGCTCTGTTGCTTGACCTGGGATTATACACACATACAAGTGTCTGTAGGATTACAGCCCTATTAAAGCACTAAATTTATTTTCACGTGCTTTACCCAGTCCCACTCATGTGGAACTGCCAAAAGCGTGCTCAGAGTCTGCATTTCACGATATGGTACCAAATGTTCTTACTTTTCGGTTCTTAAAAACAAAGCTGGAAGCAAGAACAAGATTTGAAGTTTCCTGCTCTGATTTGCTGTGGTTTGAATTTTTTTTTCTTTGATCTTTGAAAAAAGGTAATTTAAAAATTGATTAAAATATAGCTGAATATTTTAAGTCTTCTCTTTCCCACACTTGGTTTGGGTTTTTTTTTTTTGTTCTGTCTGAAAAACCAATCTTAAATGAAATAATAAAAAAAAAGATTAAAATCTTTATTATAGCTGCAATTTATAAATTCCTTTAAACACCCACGATAGACTAATCTAACAGGATTGTGTATAGATTCCTTTTTTAATACTATCTTCCCTCATCCTACAGGCATACCCAAATTCATACTTTTAATTAATATTCAATATTAGCAATATAACATGATTATATTAATTACTAGATCGTGCCTGTAAAAGTAAAGAGAAGGGTGAGATTACAACAGGGAAGCTCTCCATTGGCTTCATAACCCTTCCATTCCAGTTTTGGTGGTTTCATTTGGTTTTTTCCCTACTATTCCCACTTTTAATCACCTTTTCTGACTCCTCTCTGCTTTTGTGTTCAAAAGCCACTAGATGGCAATGCAGCTGTTGGCTCTCAAGCAGCTCTGCCAGCCACAGGGGAGAAAGCCCAGGGTTCAGGAGCATGGATGGGTGCCAGAGACTGACAGCCTGGGACCAGTACAAGCCGCAGTCTGGGTGATGTGACTCAGAAGAGGCAATTCAGAGGAGGCAAAAAGCACTGCCTTGCCTCGCAGGAGGTATTGTGGTGGGTGACATGGTGACCTGAAGCACCATTTGTGTGATATCTCCCTTCTCCTGACACAAGTGGCACTCAGTTTAGAGGTACTTGTTTAGAGGCAAGAGGTGGTCAATCAGCAGAACAGCAATATTTGAGTGTTGGAGAGGCAGGAGGTCCTGGCTCCTGCTGACTTTCTATTTGCAAATGTACATTTTAATTTAGGAAGAAAAAACACCAGCTCTGTATGCATCTTTGCGATATTGCCAATCACTGCTGTATAAGAATAGAGGAGTCAAATAAAACCACATCTGTCATACTTTTCAGGCAGTTTGTCCATGTTTTCTTGAAAGCAAATTCCAAGCAGTGTTGAGAGAAATGCAATAAGGAACATAAAGATACACATTTTCTATTCACCTCTGGATAGATCCTTGTTCCTGGTGGACTTAAAGGAAAGCTGGCTTGCCCGCAACAGCAGGTGTGGCAGGTGTCCTCATGCTCATGAGATGGTGGACGATGTTGAAGGCTGGTGGGTGGCAGCCTGTCCCTCTGCTTATGAGGTAGGAAGTTGTGAGCTCACAGACGCCGGGCCAACATCCGCAGTCACCTAGGAGGGCCGCCCATGACCTTATAGAAAGGTATGGCAACATACAGCTGTAGAACAGTGGTTTTGAGCTAAAAAAAATATAGAAATATCATCTGGGGACATTCCTAAACTCTTTTCCCCAACTCTAGCAATAAGAAGATCAATGGAATTTACTTGCAATACTGACAGGTATATATTCAAATTGAGTGCAGCATGCATTTATCTGGCTAGATGCAGGGGAGAGCAGCCAGCTCTGTTTCTGCTTGGGAACCGAAACTCTGTCCCACAAAATCATTCCTGCTCTCTCTAGCCCTCTGACCAGTCTTACACTTGTTCCACCAAAGATGTCATAACCAGTCTGGGCTTAACCAGTCTGATGATGCTTCTCCTCTAGACTCGCTGGAGCTGCCTCTTGCTGTGACAGAAATACCAAGTGAAAAACGTGAGAGGACTATTGCCCTCCAGGTTAGCAAATACTGCTGGGAGAAAGTTAGGGCTGCAGCAGTACCACTGTCCCCACTGAGCCCAGTACTGTCATGACAGGACACCCCAAGCCCTGTGAGGAGCAGCCAGTCTGCAAAGCCTCAGCTGTCCCCTTCTCCAGTGACATGGTACATGACAGGGATGTGCATGGCCAAAGCATTTCCATTACGCCCTTTCAAGCATTCTCCCTCTGCTCAGTCCGTTGTTGTGGACAAAGGATTAAGAAATAGAACTGTATAATATGCTTGTTCCAAATGAGAACAGCCCCAATGAAGAAAAGAAACTACATCAGGCAAAACCAGTCTAAGCTGCTTTCAAACCTGTTTAGAAACACTGGATGGTTGCAACCTGCAACAAATTCTTTCTGGTAACAAGAACAACATAAAAGAACAGGCCGAAGAGGCACAAGGTGGAGATGACTCGGCTGTGTACGTGGTGATCAAGTCTCCCTAGGCACTGAGAGCTCCCAAACCTCTGGCTCTGAGGATGCCCAACTTGGATTATGTGCAATCTGTAGCAAATGTTGGTGTTAATGCGATGCACAGATTATACTCTTGCCCTTACCCACCCTGCAATGATCATAAAGCTCCAAGTTTGCCAATTAAGTCTCCATTATTTGAAAAACTGTTACAACATTATATTGCATCCACCCAGAACTAGGTGGTCTACAAACTCTGCTGAGATCACACCAGCTCTGCTCCCAGTGCACAGAAAAAATGCCCTTCCTACATCTCCCTTGCCTGCACCCACACTTTATTGCTTATTGTGAATCCTTATTCACATTGATGTAACTGGTGCCCAAGGAGATGTTCCACGTGTCTTTATCCTGGTTCTTCATGTATCTGGGGACTTTTGCTGGGAGAGGCACTTTGGACAACGAGGCAGAACAGTTGCCACCAAGTGTCCACTAGCCTCTGCAAAGGTGGCCACCAGTTTGCTGCAGGGGCTTCTGTGGCAGGGGGGACTGCAGGAAGAGACGAGTAACAGAGTAGATCCTGTGGTCCCTCCTGGAACCAAACTAGCCCTCCCATTCCCTTTGTATGGCCTGACCTGCCTGATGGATGCCACCCAGCTGCTTTTCTCTTGCGGTCCCCTGAAACAGCAGCTGGCACAAGAGCCGAACAGAGGGCTGCCAGCCGCACTCACGGGGGAACCAAACCCAACCAGCAACGCAGGTAACATCCGAGTATAACAGGAACTCCTGCTCCCTCAGCTCTCTGCCTTCATTCCGAAGGTTTCTCACATGCCCCTTGTTTCAGCTCCACCTCGTTCCAGGCCTTGGGGGACGGGTCGCGTTTTGTAGGCTCTCCCCAGCAGAGCGCAGGGGAACAGCGGCCCTACCAAAGCACTTCCCTTCTGTCCCAGCCGGTTTCCAGCACCGCCCGCAGGGCTCCCCCCACCCTAGAGGCGGCCTGCTCCCCATACCCCCCCTCAACGTCGGCTTCCCCCGCCCCGGGGCCGGCACAGAGCCGCCAGTCCCCACCACCCCGCTCCTGCTCCGCCGCCTGAGGGGCAGGACCCAACGGCCGCTCCCAACGGCCCGCGCCGCTCACGTGATCACGGCGCGCACCGTGCCTCGAGCCACGCCCCCTCTCCCCCGCGGCTCACCCGCTGGCCCCACCATAGAGAGGAGCTGCCGCGCGGGGCAGAAAAGAGCAGCGGTACCATAGAGTTAGGGGGGCGGGCGCGCGCGCTAAAGGATCTCGCTTCCGCAGCGCGGTTCCGCGCGGCGCGGCAGTCGCGCTTTACGGCAGCGCGCCATTGGGTCCCCGTTGAAGATGGCGGCGGGGCCGCGGCGGCAAGGAGTGAGGGGACTATAGAGGCCACTGCGGCGGGAGGGCGCCGTGCCGCCCCGGCCGGGCGGAGGGGTGAGAGGAACGGGACGGGACAGGGCTGGACGGGGAAGGAGAACGGGAAGGGAAGCGAGGAGAAGTCGGCGGTTTGCGGTAACTCTTCCTCCCTCTGTCGGGGGAGGAGGGGAGGCTTTCGTGTGCCTCATGGGAGACTGTCTCCCTCGTTCTCCAGTGGCCGACAAAATCGTAAATTTTGTGGTAGGGTTCCCCCCCCCCCCCGCCCCATCGGCTCTTATCTTGTGTTGAAATCTTTGCTTTGTGTCCTAAAAGGATTTGGAATCCAGGTTCCAGAAGTTTATTCTTTTCCTCTTTACCCTTTAAATGTTAGAAATCTGGGAAATGCGGCATCCAAATGTAACTCCTGCTTCTATTCGATGAGGTTTGCATCTAAGGAAATGATAGTGTCTTGCAATAAAATCGACATAATCTAATAAGTAGGAAATATGTTACTGGTGATCAGAAGTCATGGGGTGCTCAGGCCAACTGTGAGAATAGCCCAGTAGTATGAGCCATGAGCAAAGCTCGGTAGATTTTTGCTAGTCAGTATGTTCAACGTGTACTTATTCTGGGAGTTTGTTAGGAATCCCTTCTGCTGGGCCTTGAAGCACTAAATGAATCTATTTTTAGAGGGTAAGGGGAGGCACATTATTTAGTGGCTTGAAAGTGGCATCTTCCATAATTAGGAAGAAGGATGCACATGGCGACTGCAGTGAGGCAGCAGAGAACTTCAGACTGAACTTGTGAATGCTTTAACTTTGGTTGTGATCTATTTGGATGCAGTGTGGTGACTAGAAAGCTGCATCCCATCCACTCCCAAATTTCAGAGGGTGTTTTAGGTTTTGGGGTGCAATCTGTTATATGCTGTGGGTTTTTTTCTTTTTTTTCTTTGGATGGTGTTTTGGCAAGGAAATAGGGGTGAAGGTGCGGGGAGATTATAGCTGTGAGAGAGGCAAAACGACTGGCTGTAGTTTGGACACTTTTGTAGTCACCTGAAAGTTGAAGAAATGCCTAAAGACAGGAAATAATTATTTCCAGAACAACCTTCTCTGGTCATCATAAAACAGTTTGAAATAATACTGATGGAGGTAGAGAGTGTAAGGGCAATGGTACAGTAGTGGTGTATGTGGTGGAGAACATGACATGGATGTATGTGCAGAATGCTTGCTGGTGGGTAAAATGAGTGCTGGGGAGAGAAATCAAGGACAGGTTAAAAATCTGAGGAAAGTAGGAAACTTGTGGGAAACATTTGAAATCGAGAGGAATGGAAAGGCAAAAATTGAAGAGCTTTTATGAGAGTAAAGGAAAAGCTAGAAGGACTCTAAGAAAAAGAATGTGTTTCTCCTTCCCTGGTGCACTCTGTAGTTTATGCAAGAAGGTTCTTGGTTTGAGTCTTGGAGCGATTAATGATCTTGTTGATGTTTAAAGTAGGTACTTAGCAAAGTTGTAGTAAGTAGCTACTTAGTTAAATAGTAGTGCTTAGTTAAAGTAGGATGATTTTGATGTGAATGTCTGAGCTTGTAGTAGTGCTTGAGGAAGTCACGAGTATTTGAGGGAGCAACCTGGTACATGGAGAGGAGAAATAAGCATAATCAAGCTGCTGGTGCATAGGACCTGAAACCATGTCATCTTTTCCAGGTCTCTCCCTCTTTTTATAATTTCTCTTTTGAAGCGGAAGGAAAGAAGTCAAAATGGGGCGGAGATCTACATCATCCACCAAGAGTGGGAAGTTTATGAATCCCACGGATCAGGCTCGTAAGTATCCATGAAATGGAAGCAAATGGGAATGGGGTGGTCCTAGGGAAGCAGATAAAAAGCTTTCTCTGAAGATAAGATGCTCGCTTGTGAATCAGAACTGAATTTCCCTAACTTAAAAGTATTACGTTGGTTTGGGCTGGTGTAAAAACTTCCTGAGAAGGCTGCTTGCTTGCATGCTCTTGTTTCTCTGCAGTATTTTCCCTTAGTTTTTTACTGTAGTTATCAGTGTTTGAAGGTCTTTGTACTTAGCTATTGGCTAAACTGCTGCTTGAGACATTGTTAGTCTGTCTGAGACCAAAATTTGAGGAACATGTCAAATTTTGCAAGTGGTCTGGTTAGATGAGGGAATCGCCTAAGCGTCTTTTTCCTTTTGGTAACATGCTGAATGTTATTGGTGCTAAGCAGACAAAGAAAATCCAGACTTCTGTGTTGAATATGCTTTATTTTAGATGTGTGTTCAAAGCCGATGTATTTTTAAAATCTGTTTTTGGCTCTGTTTCAGCTTCTAGGCAGCAATCCTTTCACGACTGCACATGCATCACTAAGACTTTTGTTGCCTATTGTTCTTTTCTGTATAGAAACACCCCTGCTTCTGGAGACACAAAGACTGCTTTATCTCCTTTATTTTCTCTGTGACACATGTGAAATAGAAATCTATTTCATACTGTATTTCACTCTCACTGGGAAGATGAGTATATAAGTTACAGTTTCTGTAAAATGAATGAACTGTTGAGAAATAGCACTAATTTCAATGAAGGAAGGGTTATTCATGAATATGGTTGTCTCTTTCAAGTTGTTATTTTCTCTTTCCCCCTCCTCTCTAGGGAAGGAAGCTCGGAAAAGGGAGCTAAAGAAGGTAAAGAAAGAGATCAGAAATGTTTACTTGGCATACTCTGTTCTATATATCATGTTTGTGGTGGTAATGGACTGTGGGTGATGAGTAGACTACAGATGTTTTGTTTGATATCCTAACATTGACTTTGGAAAATACGGTCAAAACAAGCACTTTTAAGTAAAAATAGATAGAAGTATTGTTTTGAGTAACTGTATCTTGTCATCCACTATCTTTCAACTTGCGATGATTTCAGCTTTTCAAAACATTATTGTAAGTACTTAATTAAAAAACCCAACTAAACAGCAATAAATCACCCAAGACTTACATACTTTTTAGTGTGTTTTACTGTATACCTTTTGTCAGTTTATATATACATATATATATATATATATATATATGATTGTCTGTGTCTTAGAGTGAATAAATTATAGAAGCATTTGTAAATAGCAAGATATTGAAATTAAAATTCCCGGAAGTTTTAATTACCTTTGCTGCTGATTTGTGCTATGGTTAATATTTGCAGGGCATTTTGAGGAAGGCTTTTATTCTGTGGACTGGGAATATTGGAAGTGTTTGTACAAATGTTCTGTCTCTTTCTCCTGTGACACTTTTCTGATCTTCTTGTTCTCTTAGAACAAAAAGCAACGAATGATGGTACGAGCAGCTGTACTGAAGATGAAAGATCCAAAGCAGATTATCCGGGACATGGAAAAATTGGATGAGATGGGTGAGTGAGAGGTATCAGGTGTTGGACTTAGGCAATGGCTTCTGTAGATGCATAATGTGATTTTAAGGGGCTACCGGGGGATTAAAATAGAGTAGCTTTTTTCCTTTCCTGTTGGAAGGGGAGTTTCTGTGAAAAATTGGGGATTGATTGTGATTTGAGGTGATGTGGTGCCATCAAAGATAACTTTTTTTATCAGCCATCTTCTTAGAAAAAAAAAAAAAAAGAGTAGTATGTGTGAGAGTAACCTAGAATTGAAGGAGGGGATTGTCATAAGGCTGAAGGCATCCTGAAGATAGGGATTGGAAGTTGTTTACTTTGAAGTTGTTTGCTTCCTCACAGTTGTGCAATGGAGTAACTTAGGATTTTTTTGGTTGTTTTTTGCTGTCTTGGATTAGAGTTTAACCCAGTACAGCAGCCACAACTTAATGAAAAAGTCCTAAAGGATAAACGCAAAAAACTCCGTGAGACTTTTGAGCGCATCTTGCGGCTCTATGAGAAGGAGAATCCTGACATCTATAAAGAACTGCGCAAATTGGAAGTGGAGTATGAGCAAAAGAGATCACAACTCAGCCAGTATTTTGATGCTGTCAAGGTAATGCTTATTGTATTTCAGACTTGTAACAACGGCAGTGTGTGCTATTTGTGAGCTTGTTAGGTGTGACGATTACAAAGGAAGGGGAACTTTATAAGAGGCTGGTGTATATGTTAGGTGGCCCATATTAAGTATGTATATTAATTGGCATGGTATCTCTGGTTACAGCATTTTAGTGAGGATAGCATGGCGGTTGTCAAGTCTGTATGTCTGATACTGATTTCATTCAACAAGAAAATTACAAGGGGAAAGGAATTCAGTTTATGTTGTAAATCAACAACTCAAAATTTTTCTGTATCAAAGAGAGTGAGCCTGTGAGTGTGCAGTTGATATTTCTGTGAATTTCTGCTAAATCTGTTGCTGAAAATAATGAGAATCCTTAGGCATTCCTTTAAAAAGCTTTCTTTCATATTCTTCACTACCATGTTGGAGAACATAATGTTTTCCAAGTCCAAGTATCTGTAAGATTTTTCTTTTTTTTTTTCCTTTTTTTTACTTTCCTTGGAATATACAGCAGCCTGTGATTTGTGCCTTCAAGGTACTTGGAAAATACAGATGTACTTGTCTGACCTTTGGGGACTAAAGGTCTGAAGGAATGATGGAAACTTGACTGGATTTTGACTAAAGCCTCTCATGGGTGCACTGCATGTGCTTTGTGTTGAAAGCTTTTACTGTTGGCTTTTTCCCCTGAATGTCTTTCATGCACTGTGGCAAGATAATATGCCCTAAGAACAGGCACCTTTGGGAAGTGATGGCAGGTCCCGTGTGTTCTGTACTCTGAGAGGTCATGAGGTTGTGCAGTAGCTTCTGTGGGAGTAATCCATTATCTCTTTTTCTCTTTTTTTTTCCTGTTTTTCCCCAGAATGCTCAACATGTTGAAGTGGAAAGTATCCCCTTACCAGATATGCCACATGCTCCCTCCAACATCCTCATACAGGACATTCCCCTTCCAGGGGCCCAACCACCTTCTATCCTCAAGAAGACATCAGCCTATGGGTAAGTGGAAGAAGAAACTTAGAGGGGAAGTAAAAAAGGAGATCTCTTATTACCGGGAAGGAGCTGGGGGTAGAAGCAAAGGTAACATTGACTAGAAGAAATCAGGAATTTGTGTGGGAGTGAATTGTACTTTCTTTTAACCAAAACCCTTTAATCTTTCCCTACCATTACTGGGTTTTGTTTCAATTGCTTTGAGTAACACACTGTCTTCTAGCATTTGTCTTTCTGCATATCAATAAAATTTAAAATCCTGCTAGTTTGAACATAAAAGCCCTTAAATTTCCATAGATGTGTTATTTTGTCTTGCAGGTATATTCACTTTAAGCCTCTAGTTTACTTGTGTCCTGGGTTGAGGAACACAGGATTAACTTCTTTTTCTAATGCTTGGGAAAACTGTGGTTTTGGAAGACTCTGGTGTCTGAATTTGTGAAAATATGTATTTTATAGCCAGCTAGGCTATGTGGGATTCAAGGTCTTGGTGTTTGAGCATTGCCAGGTGCAGGGACAAGGAGGAGTGAGGTGTGGGGACTTGACCCAAGCTGGCCAACAGGATTATTTCATACAATGAATATCACATTCAATATAAATAAGAAAGTTTGCTGTGTAGTTCAGTTTCTCCCTTGATAGGAGCGATCAAGTGAACTCCTTGTCCTGGTGCTGGACCCCTGAGTGCTTCCCTTCCTCCTGAAGCTGTTGTGCTTGCAGTGTCTGACGTTTGTGGCCCACTGCTGGGAGTGCACAGCTTCCCGCTAATAGAATTGGCTGAGTATAATCCTTGTATATTTTATATTAACGTCAGGATCAATACTGGTCCTTTAGTATTATTGTTAATTATTTAGTCTTATCCTATTAAATCTATTTATATTTCAACCGTTGTGTTTCCTTGTTTAGCCCAATCCCCCTTCCTGGGTGTGGAGGGGTCTAAACGACAGTAAATTGTTACAGGTTTTCTCAAAGCATAACAACTTGTACTAGAACAAGAAATGTGATAAACTAGTTTTATTTCTATTTCTGACTAACTTCTGTTTTCACAAACTTTGTCGTTCCTTCATTCTACTTTTGTGGTGGGATTTAGTCCTTGCTTTTTTTCCAGTCTTCAGTTGCTTTTGTCCGATCTTCAGCAATCATGTCTTTGTATGAGGTTGTAAACTCCTTTGGAAAAATCTATACTTCATAAATGTTCATGTTTCTTTTTAAAGCTGTGTAAGCAGTGATGAGAGAAGGCTAAAGAATCCTATTAAGTGCATGTTCGCTTGGTTTGTTTGTATTCCTATGTTTCTCACTTCCTTATTTCCAGACCACCAGTTCGGTCCATTTCTGTACTTCCTCCTCCTGGGCTTGGCGTTCCACGTTTACCTCCAGGCAGGAAGCCCCCTGGTCCTCCTCCAGGGCCACCCCCACCTCAAGTCCTACAGATGTATGGCCGTAAAGTGGGTTTCACCTTGGAGGTGGCTCCTCGAAGGCGAGAAGAGGAAATTTCTTACAGTTCTGAAGCAGGTGAGGACTTTGCTGTTACTCTCTGGGGTTTTCCTTGACCTCTCTGTCTTGCTATGGGTAATACTACTTGAAGACTCTTCTCAAATATGTTTCATAATACCTGGAATTTTGTTATCAGCTATATTTTTAAATATTGAAACTTCTAATCACAACTTTCAGATACTTATTTTTTTTCTTTAGGTTTCACAGATGGGATATTTTCCCATGTAGTCTTTAGAGTGTTGAAACATTGCACATGTTATCCCTTAAAAAAAACCCAACCATTCTCAGGGGAGTCTTCCTTTTTCAAAAAAAACCAACCCCAAAACCCAAATCAAAACAATTACAAAAACTCCAACTGAACCAGGAAATGCTTTTGCTAGGGAAACGTAGGTCCTTCTTTTCATGCAGTTACTGTATCATCCTTTGAAATTTTTGTTAATGGGCTGATCAGCTTTATTGCATTCCAGAAAGCATCAAAGTATTTCAATGGTTGGTGACATCTGAATGGAAATGAGCTAATGAGTTGCAGATAGGAGTTGCCTTCACTTGTTTGCTGTGCAAATTGGCTACCTGGTTACCAGGCAATCTTATAAATAAACTCTCCAAAATATTTTTTAAGAAAATGCGCCAAACAGTAAAGGCTTGACAATATGTTGCTAGGGGGGATTTGTCTAACTGTAGACATACACTGGTGTGAGCGACAGAGTATTTTGTATTTGGAGTTAATGCATTTCTTTATGCTTTGCTTCCTGCAGGACAGCGAGGGCATGATGACGAGATGTCCAGTACCAGCGAAGATGAAGGTTATCCTGAGGATATGGATCAAGACAAGCACGATGAGAGTAGCGATGATAGTGACAGCGATAGGTCAGACGCAGACAGTGAAGGCGAGGACTTCCTGCATCGTGATAATGACAAGGAGAGGGAAGGTGGCGAAGAAAAGAAATCGGGTATGATTGGGGGTTTGATTTTTTTTCGACAGAGAAAAACTACTTAATAGAGGTTGTGTCTGTTTTCCTGAGTGGGAGGGAAAGTAATCTGTTTAGCTAGCTAACTCTATTCTAACTCACCGAAATTCCAGCTGAAGAATTTTTATTAGTAAACAAATCAAAAGGAAGCTATCTGGAAGTAAAGCACCTTTGTTTGGATAGACCTGTTTTCTTAGCAGTTGAGTTAACTTAGTAAGGTTGCAAGTCATTTTTCACCTTAAACATTGAATTGGCAAGGTACCCTGCAAAAATTAAGCCTCAGTGTAAAATACGCTTACTCTTCAGTGGCTTGAGCAACTAAGATGACTAAATTTAATACAACTAATGGTTTGGAATAATATATTTTTTTTCTTGATTGCTTGGTGGAGACCAACTGGTAGTGAATCTAGGTTAGCAAAGCTTCAAATAATCAGTAACACCAATGACTCTTATGTAAGGAGCATCATTATGTTGGAATGATACATTATCCTAGAATGATACATTATCCATACCAGGTAGAAGACTTAAATCTATCTAACTTTTTATTATTGTCTTCCCATCTCCCTCCACCCTTGCCTGTGCTTTCTTTCTCCAGGTCATAGTGTACGGTTTGCAGACATGCCTGGCAAGTCACGAAAAAAGAAAAAGAACATGAAAGAACTGACTCCACTTCAGGCCATGATGTTACGAATGGCAGGTGAGTGAGATGGATGTATTAAGTGGAGATAGGCTTCCAGTGAAGGTTTCTGTGGTAAGCTTACTGTGCACAGTTTTTATTGTATGGAGTAAGTATTTCACTGTCACAGTGTAAGATCTGCTAGGACTATGTGTTATAATATTTCAGCTGCTAAGCTGTGGTTAGGTATTTGTTTTTTTAAAAAATATTTTTAGTCTAGTAGTGTGTGTGTTTTGCACAGCAGAGTTGAAGTTATAGTGGCAACCTATGGGATTTTTTGATGTACTGGGATTTTCTCGTCTAAATTTTATCTTTCTTAACTGCTAAACAATTGCTCAAACTTGCACAAACCTCTTAGTGAAAAAGAAAAGGTGAGATTGTCTATCGGCTCAGCCTGTAACATGTAAGCATTTGTGCTTCCTAAAAATACCTTTGAAGAAATAAATTAACGGATAGAGTGAAGACTTTTTCAGTTAGTTTGTTTTAAAAAGACACCCCAAAGGTGCTAGAGTTTCATGGACATGGGCATTATATTTATTTTGAGGTCGTCTCCCCGTTCCCCCTCTCCCCCCACAAACTCTCGTAAAGCATAGATCTAAATAGCTGCAGTTCGGGTTGGTAGTAGAAATTTCAGCTCCCACAGGAACACATTGCTCTTAGTAGCAGAGCTCTATCTAGAATAGTGATTTTTTTCTTTTTTTTTTTTCTTTTTCTGCTTAACAATAAGGTGTGGTTGGTTTTCTCTCCTTTAAGTAAGGTTTGTCTTTTTCTTCAATTTATTTGCTTTATCTTTCTTCTTTTTATTTGATTCTGTGTGCTCAAGTTCTCTTCTCTCTGATGTTCAGAAAGATACTACCTGTGAACTGATTTTATAAGTATGTCTCAATTTCCAGGTCAGGAAATCCCAGAAGAAGGGAGAGAAGTGGAGGAATATTCAGAAGAGGAGGAGGAGGAGGAAGAGGACTCAGAGTCTGAAGAGACATCACAACAGCAGCAGCAGCAGCAACAACTCAGTGAGGAAGCTCTTGCGGAGACTGGGTCATCTACTGCAACCTCCCAGGCACAACAACAGCAACAGCCTCCACAGGCTGTTGCTCCAAGTCAGATACAGGCACCTCCTATGCCTGGGCCACCTCCACTAGGACCACCCCCAGCCCCTCCACTGAGGCCCCCAGGCCCACCCACTGGCCTTCCTCCTGGCCCTCCACCAGGTGAATATTTGATTTACTCTGGTTTGAAGGATGCAGGCTCTCGGTACTACAGTCAGTTTATCAGTTTGGGAGTTTTGAAGCTGCAGAATGTGTTGCAGATGAGGTACAGGAGCCCAGTGCGGTACTTGCTGAGACCTGTGTGAGCTCTTCTGTGGTCAGTGTGTTGTTGCTCTTCTGTGCTTCTGAGGCCTCGGGTTCCTGTAGCTGTAGTCAGCCTGATGGGCATTGGCTTGTTTGATAAGCACTAACACTGTGAAGCAGCCATGGAGCCAGTGTTGGAATATGAAGACGAAGGCGTGGTGCCATGTGCCTCTCTGGTGTTGGTTGGTTGGTTTGTTTTTTTTATTTCTTGTATTGTTTCCCTCAAACCCTACAAGATGTGCTAAAGAGGTTTGGGGGCCACTACCTAGTTACAGGCTTTGATGGGGGTTTTTTGGTGGTTGTTTTGAACAAGCTGTGTTGTGAAAACTTCTGTGGTTCTACCATCTGATTGTATTTCAGTCTTGGTAGGGAAGAAAACTATCCTTAGATGAAATAAGTACTGAATTTGAATTTATGTCAATATTAGACTGCATGGAGAGTTCTAGCAATGGGGCCAGTCAGTAAAGTATTTTTTTATAGTGTGTATAAATATATATATCCTGAGGGCAAACACTTGAGAGTTTTTTTGATTTAGATGAAGTTTATTTTCTGTAAGTTAGTGGACTTACACTGGATAACAGTGTAACTGTTGTCCAGTGTGAAGTGGATAACAGTAACAAGCTGTTTTGTGATTTTTAAAAAAGTGTATAAATCTATCTCTTGAGATCTGATACTTACATTGCAAATATCAATAGTTGGACTGTAGTGAGGAGCAGTATATACAAGGACTTTAATGTATTTTATTCTGTATGAATACATTAGCAATATATTTTTTTTTATTATTTTTTTCCCCAAGGGGAGCGAGCAATCAGAGGGCAAAAGTTGTCTTCTCCAGAGTTTTATTTCTGAGATCACATAGAGGAGGGAACCTCAAAAGAGTTACTTTCAATAGAGCAAAGCTACATATTTCTTTTCAGGCCAGAAGGGCCATCAAATGCCAGAGTGAAAAATTCTTTCACTTTTAGCTGTTCAAATTCTTACAACTTCAGATCAGTAGCAGTTCTCTGCTATTGTTTCATTACATGGGGAAGAGCCCTTTGGAAGGTCTGTTTAGTCTGGGAGCTGGGTATCATTAGAACAGCTCTCAAGTGCCGATTGAGGATCTTCAGTATTGGTTGATGGGATAGTTTGGGGTTTTCTTAACCATGACCTAATTTTTTTCTCGTTTGTGTGTGCGCTTTCAGGAGCTCCTCCGTTCCTGAGGCCTCCTGGCTTACCAGGACTGCGTGGGCCTTTACCTCGACTTCTACCGCCAGGCCCTCCACCTGGGCGACCACCTGGCCCTCCCCCCGGCCCACCACCAGGTCTGCCTCCAGGTCCTCCTCCACGTGGACCTCCTCCTCGCCTGCCCCCTCCTGCCCCACCAGGTAAAGTATTCTGTTTGCTTCAGTGCCGAGTCTCTCCCAGGTTTATTTTCCCAGTTTCTGCTGTGGTGACCAAGACAGGAAGTCTTATCAGTTTGCTTTTGTTCCTGTCTCTGTGGCTGTATTGGGCTCTATCTTTTTCTATGTAATAACAGCAAGTAATTTCATACTGCTGTGTGTAGTTTGGTAGCAAGAAATCTGTCCTCAAAAAGAGAATTTCAGAACTTAAACTTCTGCTGGACTGTTTCTCTATAACCCCTGGGTGCTATAACAGTGTTCCACTTAATGAGTTGGTGATGGGGATGTTTATTTTTTCTGCCTGGTCAGACATTTTTGATGACTCTGAAGTTCCAGTGGGATGGATCATCAAGAAACTTTATTTTCAGATTATAACTTTAAAATTTGAAAGGGAGCAATACACAGGCTCCTGTAGCTTTCAAAATGTGAGGAGCAGCAACATTTTCAACCCAGCATTTGGTGCAGGGTTGAAAACATTTTCATTTTTTTAAAGGCAGTGCTACTGCATCTTGTTGGGTTGTTTTAGTTTGTTTTTTTCCTTCTTGGCTTCCTGAGCCTTTGTACTTTTTTGGCCAAAGAGTTTAAGACTCCCAGGTGTGCAGTCAGCGCATACTTTATTTTCTTCTCACAGGTATCCCCCCTCCTCGCCCAGGCATGTTGCGGCCACCTCTGGTCCCTCCCTTAGGACCTGCTCCACCTGGGCTCTTCCCACCAGCTCCCATTCCGAATCCCGGAGTACTGAGTGCCCCACCCAGCTTGATTCAGCGCCCCAAGGCAGATGACACCAGCGCGGCCACCATTGAGAAGAAAGCTACAGCCACTATCAGTGCCAAGCCCCAGATCACTAACCCCAAGGCAGAGATCACTCGCTTTGTGCCCACTGCCTTGCGAGTGCGCCGGGAGAATAAAGGGGCTTCTGCTGCCTCCCAGAGAAAACAGGATGATGAGCCTGCGCTCCCATTAACCAAAGCTGCCCCTAAGGCTGGATCATCTGCCCCGATCTCTGTACAGACAAAGGATGATGTGTATGAAGCCTTCATGAAAGAAATGGAAGGTCTCCTGTGACCTGTTGTAGTCCTAGTTAGCTTTCCTGCCCCTCGACACAGATCAGACCCCACCACGGAGGGAGGAAAAGGAAAGGTCCTCCTGCAAGCAACAAAAGGGCTCGCATGACAGGGAATAGTTCCCTACCCACAGGTTAACTTGCCAGTATGCTCTGAGTAGAGACCGCTGCAGATGAGATGTGGCTGGGGACCTCTGTTCAGAGCTAGCATGTCCCCTTGGTGGAAGGAAATTACCGTCAAGAAGGCTATGCTGCTTTCCTCGAGTCCTCCCCCTTCCTTGGAGGGAGATAATGGTACTCTGGGGAGGGGGAGTGTGGGAGTGGGAGGTGACTATGCTCTGCCTGAATCCTTGCACATTCTGAATGCCCTTGGAGGAGAGTGGAATAGTTTTTTTTTAAGGAGCCAGAAAAGTGTTAGCAGCCTTTCATACACATATGGTTGTCCAGTTTTTATTTTCTGTACTGTTCTTTTCTGTAAATACTTTATAATCCTGTTTTTTAGTTGCAGTGAGATTGATCAATCATCTTTCTTCCAGGGTAGTCAGGGAAGTAATTTGTTGCATATACTGTACACTGGAATTCTGTACCCTGTCCCCTTTACAGTCAACTTGTTGGCTTTTCATCAACAGGGGAAACTTCATTTTGTCTTGTGAAAGACAATAAATGTTCAGTGTATCAAAATACTAGTTTCCTTGTGATCTGTCTAAAAATAGTACATAGATGGGAAAGGGGGAGATTCTTTGCTGGCCTTGGGGGACAGTAGAAGCATTCTGAACCTCAGAAGAGAAAAGCAGTGGTGATGTTATACCTTTTTCTTTAGCTAATATTCTGCTATATTCTTTATTTTAAATTCCTAAATATCCCTCCTAGCCTTAGGAGGTTGCTAATAAAAACTTGGCCTGAAGTGCTACTAATAATTGCAAAGTGATCTCTTTTATAATACTCTTTATTGAAAGGTTTACGTCTTATCAAGCTTCAGATACCCACCGGATACATCTTGGACAAACTCCCTTAATTAAAAAATGCTAACCAATTTAAATTCTAAGAGCTTGACAGGTAATTTTAGTTGTGGAAAATCTCTGATTTCAAATTCTATGAAATTAGTAATTTTTAAAGTGCAGATACTTAAAAAAAAAAAAAGACTTTCACATTTCCAGCTTAAAGCATTCTTTTTCTATTCTATTCCTTTAGCTTCATTGACTATGCTGAGCCAAATATTTCAGTAACCCTTATGACATGCAAGAAACAAATCTTTATTCTTATTTGAAACAGGCTGCAAAATCTCCTGGGATCTTGTAAATAAATTAGTTTTAAGACCAATAGAATTGGTTGTTGTGGGTCACAACATTTTCCCAAATGAGCTCCTGCTTCAGAGGGATAATTGAATTTTTGAAATATTTAAATTTTGTCTGGAATGCTGAGTTGAAGTACAAGACTAATATTAGTACTTAGCTATTTATATAGATGACTGCATCCTGTAAAAAAAAAAAGTGAGTTAGTGCTGTAAATGTGTTAGACCATAGAAGAAATTGAGAGAAACTCGCCTGTGTCCCTGTTAAAGAGCTTGTAGTGAGTATTTAGAGGTTTTAAGAGCAATATATCTATCAATGTGTCAATTTCTAGGTGAGTGTATCCATGCTCTGCTGGGTTTTTAGATTTTTACTAAAAAGTATTTATATTAAGCCACCAGACCACTAGATCTATCAAGCAATACCTCTAGTTGGCTATCATCCTCACACTTAGCTGAATATTCAGTATCTTGAGGTTAGATCTGTTTTAAGGAGACACAATTTTTAGCTACACAAACTTATGCTTGCAAACTTTGGTTCTGTTTTCACAAATTCTGGACAGAAACAGGTTTTTACAGTAGTTCTGGAGTTAATTGCAATTGTGTCAGTTGTATCTTAAATCTTTCTTTTAGTTATATTTATGGGATATAATCTTTATATTTTAGGGTTTTTTTTAAAAAAACGTCATTTTTGTCTTTATTCTTTAAGTGAAATGTGTGAATGGTGACTTTTAGGGGAAGGGGCAACATTGTGGTACCTATGACCCTTGGGTTAATAATGCTATTGACTCTTCTTCCCAAGAAGCAGCCTGAGAAGAGGAACTGTGTTGCAGGCTGAGGACCTCCCTCCCTGACACGTTCAAGGTGGAGGAAATCTCCCTGGCAACCTTGTGATTACATTAGTAACCTGCAGGAGTCACTTGATTCATTCTGCTCCTCCAGTCTAGAATCTTTTTAATTTATTTTTTTTAATTAATGTTCTTTTGGCCATATTGTTGTGTAGGTGAGCCATCTTTTCTTCTCTTGGGCCAGAGTGGGCACTTGCCTGTTGCTGAACCTATTCCTTTTTGGACTGAGGCAAAAGGATTTGAACTTACTAGATGTTGAAATGGGCGCAAAAAGGTAAACTTCATGCAGAAGGAATGTGTGTATTAGTGGAAGGATAACTTCCTCACCCTGCCCAGGGTGAAGGGGGGCTGTAAAGAAGGTAGGTAGTTTCCTACAACTGATGGACCTCTAAAATGGTTTGGGGAAAGGGAGAAGGGGGAGAAAGTGCTCCTGCAATGGGCATTGAGGCCACGTGGAAAAGCTGGATTTGACAATGAAATCATCTGGGAACCGCAAGGTTGTTTTCTTTTTTTTTTCTTTTTTTCCTGGGATGAGTTGAAGGCCAGGATGCCTACTGTCTTCTCTGGCTTTTGTACAAGAGGCTTCTTGCATTCCATTGTGGTTTTCCTTTCGGATAAATGTGAAGTTGGGAGCTGTATAACTGGCTGGGTCTGTGTGTGTAGAAACTGGCTGCATGTGGGCCTGATACTTCTGTCTGATTCAACAGAACTGTGGTTTGCTTTCAGCTCATTTAATATGGGGGATTATTTTTTCTTTCCTTGTCTTTAATAAAGCTCTAAGTGGAAAGAGCACAAAGTAGTGAACTCTTCCTGTCACTTTTTATGAAAGCAGTGGGATATGTGGATGCCCAGACTTCAGTCCATGTGCTCAGGTAAACATCTGGTTCTTCACCAGCTGCACAAATCATGGACCATGGATGAAACATAGAACCCAGCTTTGAAGACTGCCGACAGCCTTTTCTCCTCCAGCATCAGAAACAACTATAAAGCTATTTCCTCGCTGAACTGACAATAAGTAGCGTAAGCCAGATGAAATTTTCCCTTTGTCCATGTGTTATCTTTGGTCTCTGGTAACGACTCTGAGTGGAATCCTTAAAAATGAACGGGTTGATGAGATTTGCTTTGGCTGAACACCCATTGAATTACATAAAGTTTTGTGCTTACAGTCCTGTCAGAAAATAGAAAAATGCTTCATAGTGACTACTGTGTCTCAATACATGACACTGGTCAAAAAAAAAAAAAAGAAATACTGTTCAATTTGATATATCAAATTGATACTGTTTGTTTATTGAGGGAGAGTTTAATCGATGTTTAGTATTTAAACAGAAATTTTGTTAAAAAGGAGAAAACACAGTAGAAAACTTCTGGCATATTCAAGAACTGTCTCTTTTTCAACACAGCCTGTGGAAACAATTACATGTTTACCTTATGATGGCATCTTCTCTACAACTTCAGATTTTCTCAGCTCTGGATGTCCAGTTACATAAATCTTGAAGTCGATCCAGCTTATTGGTGTAGTGAGATGGTTTTATTCTGACTAGACACTGTCGCAGCCTGACTTCCCGTGCTCTGTAGAACAGCCTTACAAATAATACCACGTTAGTTTGATTAGAGCAATGCTTGAATGATTTGTTTGCGCAATCAGAGAAATTTCCTCTGTTATGTATTCCTACACTAGTGCTGAGTTGCAACTGTTCCTATTGAAAGGAACGTTTCTATTTCGTAATAATATTTTTTTTAAAAAATGTAGCAGCATTTTTGAGGTTCTGAAGCGACGGCCACGGCAGTAGCTCCCCCTGTTACTTGGGAGGCTGCTGTGCGCCTCAGCCAGGCGGGGGGGACACGTTTCCCTGTAGGATGGATTTCTGGAGACGTCCCGGGGGGAAAGGGGAGAGGCAGCGGGGGCTGCTTGGCCGAAACAAGCCCAGGGGTACAAATCCACCCCCTCCGTCCACACCCAGTCCCCGGCGCCGCCGCTGTGCCGGGACCGCCCGGCCCGGCCCGGCCCGACCCCATCCTCCCCCTTCACCGCTGATGGGCGGGGTTTCGCGCAGGGCGGGGCCAGCTACCCCGCTCTTCCATTGGGTGGATTTGGATCCGCAGTGCCATTGGCCTGCGCGAGGGCGAGCGTGCCGCAGCCAATGGGAAAGCGGGCCGGGGCTCGCGAGGAAGCTATAAAAAGGGAGACGGGGGGGCGGTGCGTCACGACGTGTGTGTCACGTTGAAGTAGGGAGGCGGCTGCGGAAGAGCGTTGCGGGGCGATGTCTGGTCGCGGGAAGCAGGGCGGGAAGGCGCGGGCCAAGGCCAAGTCGCGCTCGTCGCGGGCCGGGCTGCAGTTCCCCGT
>JAOQGH010000001.1:51509209-51522247 GCA_025769975.1 Gallinago jamesoni
CGCAGCACCTTGCGGTGGCGCTTGGCGCCCCCCTTGCCCAGCCCCTTCCCGCCCTTGCCTCTGCCAGACATGCTGCTCTCCCTTCACGCGACCTCCGCGGCGTGTGGCGGGACGGGCACCCAGCGCCTGCGTATATGCCCGGCGGTCCGACCTGGTTGAGGACTGCGACGGGGCAGGGCAAGGGCGGGCCCTGCTCCGCGCCCTTCCCCCTGCGGGCAGGGACGTTGGCGCTATCGCCTCCGACGGGGGGCGGGGGTGGGCGGCACCGTCCCGCTCTCGGCCCCGGGAGGCAGCCGCCGCCGGGGCTGGGCGCAGGGGGAGCAGCTCCCGGCAGGGGGACACCCTCCCTCCCGCCGCGCACGTTCCGGCGTCCCGCCCGTGTCGCTGTGGGTTGGGGTGTCCGGGAGAAGGCGGGGGGGGGGGGGGGTGTGCGGGAGAGTGGGGGGGGAACCGGGTGCGGGTGCGGGGCTGCAGCAAAATCCAGCCAATGGGCTCGGCGGGGCCGCCAGCGCCGTTTCCCGCCCGCGCGGGGCCGCCCCGCCCCTCCCGCGCGCCGCCGCCGCCATTTCTCGGCGCTCCCACAAAGCGTGTCCGGGGATTTGGGGGGGGCACTCGGTGGCCGCGGCTGCGGCGTTCTTGTCCGTCGATTTTTTTCCACGGGTGGGAGGTCACGGTGGGGTAACGTTCCCCTTGGCCTAGTCCGGTCTTTTAGGAGCTGCTGCGGTGACTCCTGGAGGCATGACCGGCGTAGAAAGCCGGCAAAACCTTGCCTTTAGCATTTAAATTTACCGTGAATATATCTATTTAAGCTTATATTTACTTTGTTCTCGAAGGAGCATCAAATAAATGCAATTCCAATCATTCGCCATTTACAATCTCTTTCTTGTCAGGAGTTTTTCCCGTTTTTTTCGTGTTTGGTCAGGTATTTTTCATTTTGTTTGATCCTCCCCATTTTTCCCTTTTTCCTAGTGGGTTCCCATAAGTATAAGGCTTCCTAATCGTGAAGATTTTGCTTCATAATTTCACAGCACTTTCCCTTTGAGCTGTCCCTCTTCATTATTTGTCCCTTCTCATCCCTTTTTCTTGAAAGAATTTCCTCTTTATTTTCTACTTTGGGTGGGGTAGTTTGGGATTATTATTTTTTTTCTTTCTCTCTGTAGCCTTGTAGTATAGATGTTATTTAATTCAGCTTACTTTCCCCACCATTTTCTAAGTCTGTTTTCACGTGCAACCAGCCAGTTTTGCAGTGTTTATATCAGCCTTTATTAATATCACCTTATTTAGTCGTACAGAAATAGCAAAGATGTAATTATCTTTGCATATCAACCTTAATGGTGCTGTGGGAGCAGATGCAGGTCCTCAGTTTTTTAGAATCACTGTGTCTTAGCACACTATTTATCAGTTCACTTAGTGTTTGAGAAAAAAGAAAAAAAAAAGAATTGATATGCAACCTTTTTTCCTCCCACATTTACAGGTGACAGCTCCCACAAAGGGCCCGGTTGCGGGTGGGAGCCGGGCGGGTGCGGTGGTTTCGGCGCTGGAATGAATCCAGCGTTTTATGAAGGAGCGCTGAGCAGCGCTATTCACACATTTGTAATTGCGCTGTTTCGCGGAGGTGGCACATTCCCTTTTTTTAGGCTGTTGTCAGTTGCTTGTTCCAGGTCCGGTCTTTCTACTGCCTGGTCACGTGACTTTTTTGGTGTTTTGAGACTGAGGTGCTACTGAAGAAACTTATTTGTTTATCTTGTTAATGTACCCGTGAAAAAAAAAAATCTAGATTGCCTCAGGTGGTTTTTAGGCATGTGGTCTTACTCTTTTGTGATACGTAATATTTCAAAGTACTTATTTCGCTGGTTGTTTTTTTCTTCTTCACATAATGTTACCTTTTTGGACACAAAATGTAACATTTATATAAATTGTATTTCTACATCTGCTTACACAAGGCAGAGAACATCCGTTTACTGACTTGCTTCCTCTTCATCATCTTTAGGATTCTCAAGTTTCCAAACGTCATTTTAGTTCAGAAAATTTATGTTAACTTTCTGTTCCCCCCTTTATCCTTTGCTTGAATTCTGTGGCTTTTTCGGTACGTTTTTTAATGCTGTAGAAACGTACATATATACTTACAGTTTCTCTAATTGGTTATAAGTCTTCATCTGATAGTGACAGCCAGCAATTTACAACGCCAGAAAACTTGCAGCTGTAGATGGCAAAGTACACAGACTTTAATACAATTATGTTTAATATTTCAGTCTTGATGTCTAGAAGATCTACAGTAGCTACCATAACCTTAAAGCTAGAGTTTTCCTATATGATTCTTAGGTGCATCATGCAGCTTACAGGTTTTCCAAAATAATCAGAACTGCTACACAGCTGTGCTTCATCATCAATGTATTTGTATTAAGCCATAATTCTACGTGCTATGGTCTAGTTGTTCTGTAACTTCTCACAGGACTTTCCCCTGACTCTTTTCTCTGTTTGACTACAGTGGAATACACCAGACTAAAATTAAATAATGTTCAGAAACCAATCTAAATCTCTAACATTTATCCCACTAGTCTTAAAAGTCTATCTTTGTGTCTCTGTTCTTTGTTTTGGTTAATGTTTTCTAGTTTGTTTGGTGGGGGTTTTTTGATGGGTTTTTGTTGCTGTTGTTGTTGTCTTTTCAGGAGCTTTTGACATTGCGATGGTGTACTCTGCAAGCCCGAGATAATGCACAGGTGTTTGACTTCCCCTCATCAGATATGCAATGCTCCAGCACTTCTGGTTGAAGAGGCTGCAGAAGGTGGGACACTGCAAAAGGCCATGATACTGCTTAAAAAATCTATTTTTTTCCCTTGAAACCCATTTAGGCAATGATCCCAGGCGGAAATGGATTATCTTTCTGACTTGAGACTTCAGAATAAGAAAGGACATTTTCTAGAAATATCTATGCAGAGCTCTCCCAGGAACTGTTATAGCAAAACACAAACAGCAGATTTACTTTTATGTCTTCCCATTGCTTCCTAGAAGCTTCCAGCTGGAGCAGTTACCTGAACAGGAGAAAGCTGCCAGCCTGCAGCACAATGTGTTCACCTGGAGGAAATGCCCCAACCAGGGGAAAAAATTGAGTGCTGCAGCTCATGCTGTTTGGTAACGTGCAATAGGCTGGTGGCTCCTTCAAAGTCTGATGTCCCCGAGTTGTTCTGGTGCTGTTCTTGAAGCCTTTTCTGTGTTCCCTCCCATCAGACTTAGGTTTCGTGACTCTAAGGGACTATTTCTTTTGGATACTCCAAAGCCTTGGCCAGTCACTGTAAACTCCATTGTTATTGAAGTGGGACGGATGATGAGTGACTGAATGTTAAGTTCATGTCCATTTCCTTTAGGGAACACGTGAGGCTTTTTTAGAGTATTGAGAGATATATGAATGTCTAGATTTCTTTCACATATAGCTTGTCTAAACAGTGCAATAAACTCAACTCTTCTACCATCACTGATAAGGTTTCCACAATCAATTCTTTCCAAGAACTTAAGTTTCCTTTATAAATATCTTCTAACCCTCTCCCTACTTCCCTTCTCGATTATTTTGCCTTCAGCGCTCTCCAGTTTTACCTCCTTGTGAAGTGGCAGCATACAAAACCATGCTGCACCAGGAATGTCTGGCCTTCAGTTTATTATTCAGCTGATGGTTTGGGGGTATATTTTGTTTGTTTATTTGTTTTAACAGATTATTTAGCTGGAAGGCTAAAACCAAGCAGTAGTTGTTTAGTTCATAGTAGCCATGTTACCTCAATGGAGGCCCTAACCTAGGTTTCTTTCTAATCCACAGCTGATCTTTACAAAACTTGTTAGAAGTGAGAATTATCTGAGACCTGAATCAATTGCTATTTTTGTTGGAACTGATCAACAGGCTTCAAAAGATTAACATGGGGAGAGGGGTATTTGCAGAAGCAGGGCTTGTTTTTTGGGGGAAGATTCTTGTTTTTAGTGCCTCTGTTTTCTGGACCTATGCAATTTACATTGCTAAGATTGCCCTGTTGGCCAGCTTGGGTCAAGTGCCAAAATCTTGCTTCTCCTCATCCCTGCACCTGGCAAGGCTCAAAAACATAGAGACCTTGAATCCCACATATCCTAGCTGGCTATAAAGTAAATATTTTCATGAATTCAGACACTAGAGACTTCTAAAATGGCAATTTTCCCAAGCATTAGAAGTCCTGTATCATAAAAACCTGGACAAGCATGAATAGAATACAATTGAGAGCTCAGTAAGGTTTCTGCATGACTATAGAGTGTATACTTCCCTGCTTATTACTTCTCTCAGTATTTAATTAATATTACATAGCTTTTCCATTATAGTCATTAGTGTGATTTTTCTCTCTATTTGTCTAGATTCAAAAGACCACTCTTGTTCTCTTCAGAGCTGTGGGAAGAATTATTTTTGACTTCTCATCTGTCATAGTTGTTTTTAATATTTTTTTTGCACATCCTTTCATTTCACCTAGTTACTTCAATTATGTAGGTGTTAATGTTCTTGTAGATTATCCACTTCAGATATTTAATTCTCTGTATGTGGTTTAGGGGAAATAGGTATTCTGCCTTGCAAGCTGTTCTATTCACCTCCTATCGCTAATGTTGATTTGGACTTCGTCAAAAATTTGCAATCCCTTTTAGCATCCATCCCTTGCTTGCTTCTTTTTAGTTCACTAGATCTCCTTTTCTGACATTTGTTATGTGGTTAATATTTTTTTCCATGAAATGTTACCTTTGCTTATTTTTAAAGCATAATTTGTTGATCCTCTTTATATTAGACTTCCTTAAATAATCAGATTTTTATTCTTATCTGAGGTTCATTACTTCTTAAGAGAGTAACAACGCAGCTGAATAACCAAAAACAGTAACAATGTAATTTATTCCTGACCTAAGCAATATCTTAACTTCAAAAGGAATAAAAACCAAAGATGGTCTGAAGCACAAATTTTTATGATGACTGATTTTACACAGAATCCTTATAAATATGATAGCAATGTACAGGCAGATAGCATAGATTGATCTATTACAGCGTGCTTGGGTTATTAGAAGAAATATTATTCTGTATTTCATGATTGTTAAAGTCAAGTCATGCTTACCTAATTTCATCTTTTTCCACACCAACCGTTTCATTTTCTCGGTTTTAATGTAGCACAATGTATGTGTGTGGTATCTTTCTAAACTTTTCACTGGCAACTGTAGGTATAAAATAACAGTGAGTATATTATTCAAACATTGAGGAACTCCTGAAAAATACACAAAATAAAACCAAAAGGAGGGGCCTACAGCCTATTTACAGGAGCTCAAACCTTTCTGTGTTCTGGAAAACAAGGAAGGAGTTCTGAGCAATTTGCATTGATCAAATTATGGGATAACACTTCATTTCCTAACATGACATCTTGGTCTTGTATTTTATGTTCAGTGCTCATCCTTCACTCCTGGTGGTTCACTTACATGGATATTGTTACTGAAAACCAACAAGTGAGTATATGAACTACCTATTAATCATTTTTTTTTTTTTTATAATTCAGCTTTTCCCATTAATCAAGAAAGTCTGGGGAGGGTAGAAAGCTGTTTTTCTCTTCCTGATCAGGCAGCATTAGTTGGAAAAGCCTTGGGCTGTCTTCTGTGATGTGGGAAGGCAGCCAGGGCACACTGGAGTGAAGGAGCAGGTTGGGTGAGGGCAGGAAGGAGTGAGGAAATGACTCTATTCCTCTTCCCACTCCACGTACATCACAGCAGATCATAGCGCACCTCTCCCCTTCTGCATCAGCTTTCAATCTCCCATCCTGCCATTCCTGCTAATACTCCTGGCTTTCCCAAAAGTCCCCTTGAGGAGGCTGTCGAACAATGTAAATTTCAAAATTAGTTTTCTCTTCAGTGACCTACTTTTCTTTGGGGCTTTGAGGAAAACTGTTCAGTTATTTGAAGGAGCTGCTGACCTCTCAGTAGATCTGCCAGAACATGTATTTTCAGTTCAATAGGAGAATTAGTATTGAAAAATGTTTAGTGTATTTTTTTAAACCAGCCCAAAGTATTGTGATAAAAATGTTGCAATAGAGATTTGCTTCACGTCCTCAAGCCTGTGATAAATGTGCCGTTTTACTTACGTGAGAAATCTGTGAGGGAAAGGAATAAATCTGCATCACATTCACAGGGAAATGTAAATGTTCTCAGAGCATAATCACAGGAAATGTGAAGTCCAGGTAAACACAGAGATGGACATTTGCCTAGAGTGACAATAAATGTGATGAAAACATGACAGAAGTTGTCCAATTCCATGGAAACAAATTATTTACTGTAAGATGCAACAAAAATTTGTTTAATTAAAGCACAAGAAAAAATATATTTTTGTGCATCCTACTCAAATGGAGACTTCAAGTTGTCAATCTCTGCCCAGGCCATCAACCTACAGCTCTGCACAGGCCATCTGTCAGGAAACTGAAGACAGGCCCATGGGTGTGCCTGCTGGTTATCCCCTCAATATAAAGGAGAATCCCACATTTTGCACCTGACAGCTCAATATGTCCCCAAATTACTGCTGGAATCTCTGAGTTTCAGTCAGCTTAGCCCTAGTTTTCATTCTCATTCACCTGGACTGACCTGATGGACCTGGCACCCAAGCTGACCATTCCCCAGGGGTCTAATCACAGGGCACAGCAGGGTTTCTTCTCAGGTGTGCATTTGCCTCTGGGCTCTACTTACAACCGTGGGCTGAAGGCCACCACTCGTGCATTCAAAGTCACTTTCCTCCAGCTGGAAATCCTTGTGCAGTGTGGATTGTGGCAGCTCCTACCCTCGGAACAGTGGGTGTCATCTCTGACAGAGCTTTATAAACCTCATTAAAATCATGTATGTATTTATTTATTATTGATGCTTAGAAGCGTTACCTTTTCATCCATTGGTGTGTTTATGCAGTAACCCTTGCTGATTATCCCCAAACTCAGAGAGATGGACAAGGGATAACTTGGGCTGAAAGAAAAAAAACACATTGGAAAAAGTTACAAAGTCCATTTCAAGGTAATGGTCTAGTTCCCCTCCCTCCCCTGTTTTTCAATATGTAGTATTTAGATATTAATCTTATTGATATTATCTTGATAATGATTACCCTGTACTGCTGCTGTTCTGTATGATAATGTCCTTTTACACTTCCAGTGTGTATATGTGCACGCACACGTGTAGAAACATCCACATATCCAGTATGAATTTTTTTGTTGAAATGCTTTGCACCTAAAAAGGCATTAGAGCTGCTCTGATGTGGCTACAAGGTCCTTCAGCACTTAACAGTGTACACACACAGTGAGTGCCTAGGACTCTAGCAACTGATGTGGAAGTTCACTGCCTACAGAAAAATGTCGACTTGGACTTCTGGATCATACTGTGTGCTGGCAAATCAAACCATCCTTTTGATTATAAGCAAAATCTCCATTAGCCTGATCTGTAACAGTGTTCTTGCCATGATCTTTATGGCATACACGTCTTGGGCTCTCCAAGCTTTAGGCATTTTGGATGTCATTAAATGAGTATAAACTTCAGCCTTCTCATTTATTATCTTTCTTTTGACCATAGCTTTCAGTTTCTCTGCCTGTCCTCCTGCTCCTCATCCCTGACTCAGTCTTCAGAACTGTCTCACCACCATCTTCCACCTTCACTGAAACCTCCAGGTTGATCCCAATAAAAAAAATACTCCCACAACAAGAAACAATAAATAACAGAATAAATATTTTTTTCAATGATTAGAAGTACTAAAATGAACATAATTTGAATGTCAGGAATCACCAGAAGACAAATGGAGCACAAAACAGAAGATATTGAATCTTTGTAGCATTGTGTGGAAGAGTTGCACCTTTACATCTGTACATATTTCTGGCCTCTGAATCAAAAAAAGATGTAGTGTAGCTGGAAAATAAATTTCTGAGAAAAGTGATAAAGATGACTAAAGGTCTAAAATGCCTTTCCTACTGAGGATATTAGGATGTTTTAAGAGCAGGGACAACTACTGGGTGAAGATGTCCTCACTTATCTTTTTTACTATCTATAAGGTCAGTGGGTAAGTCTACCAAATTTAGTGAGGTTCAATCTAATTATAAAATTAGTTATCAGCAAAAGTTACTGAGGCCAGAACAGCTGCCTAAATATCACCACAGGTGGTTTCCTGAAGTAAATAGACTCCTTATCTCTATAGCTTTTTTTTTTCAGAATGATAGAGAGGAGCAGGTGGTGAGGAGTGAAAAACTGAGGATGGAACCATCTCTCTCCTCTATAGAAATGAATTCTGGAGAGCACAACTGCTCGCATAACTGCAAGCACTTCCTCACAGTGATGTTAAATGTTTCTCATTTCATAAAGTCTTCTACACTGATCCCTGTGTATGAACTGCCATTCAATTACACGCACTTGTTGAGTGTGGGAAAGTAACCGAAGATCAGCGAGAAGAACTGTAAACACGCTCAAGTTACTTGCAATGTGGGGTGCTGGAAAACACACATATCACACTAATTGTTGTTCAGTCTTATGTGCTCAACAAGTAGGACATCTGCACGTAGATAAAGTAGGTTGGTGGTGGTCTCAGGGGCAACTTATCAAACTTGCCTGGGGTTCCTGCCCTGCTGTGGAAGAAGATCAAAGCACAGCAGAAAAACTACGCCTGCCTAAATCCTTGAAATACAGGCAAGAACAGCAACTCTGAGCTCTTGCTCTCTTACTCCCTTGCAAACAAGGAGTCTCTCGCTAATACGGACTCTCTCTCCCTCCACGGTGCCTGCAGCCCAGCTTGCATGCCTCTGCCCGGGTGCTGTTTTGGAGATTCCCTGATCTGTGAGGTGTCAAGATTAGATTTGGTTTTTACCTTTCATCCGTGGTTTTGTGGTTGTTCTGTGTCCTGCCTGTATCAGCTTATACACTGAGAATCAGTCCTGTTTTTCTCATAAGGTCAACAAAATCACCAACAATCTCCAAAAACAAACACACACAAAGCTTGTATTCACTTAACTTTTTTTTTTTTAAGGCGATTCCAAGTTATTTAGTTGTCCTGTGTTATGTAAATATTTTCATGATTGTCTCATGAACTACTTAGGGAGGCCCTAGAGGAACTTCCTTGACATGAAAAAGCTGCAGCCTCTGCAGGAAGAGGGAAGGACTTGTTTTCTATTTTAAATACCTTTTGCATCCCTCCAGGCATGTCAAGAGCCCTATTATTCATATGCAAAGTGTAGAGACTTGAAATAATCGAGTTCATAAAGAGGCGATAGACACTTGCCATCTGCAGAGCAGAAAAGTTTGTATCAGCCTGGTTAGTGCGGTGGGGTTGTTTCTGTACCACGCAGTCTTGCACTGTTTTCTAGGACAGAAATTAAAGAGGGGGAAAATTATCATGGGCTCCTTATAGAAATAGTTTTACCAAGCAGGATGGTCTGTTGAAAGGTACTAAAGGGACTAAGTATTTGGATGAAGGGGTTTAAGAGTAATTTATTAATAGCCCTGTAAATGTTCAACCTTTATGTAGACTGTGTCACATAAATGCTCAAAACAGTTTTACAAAGAACAGCCCACAGTTCTTGGATCTATGGATACCTGTTCAATAGCAGGCAAATAATTCCTTTCACTTCTGTAGTTAAATACACTAACTTGCCTACATTTTTGTAAATAGAGTAGCTTAAAGCAACCTCTCCTTCTGAATGATGGGAGGTGGAGGGGGGAACTAAAAAAAAATAAAAAATCACGCTTTCTTCTGCAGAAAACTGCTTAGTATCAAGGGAATTTGGATAGTCTTTTTGCTGTCCACACTCAGGTTGTTACAGAACAAACAGCATAGTCTTTTTTGAGAAAAACTTAAGGCTTTTTGAAGGAAAAGAACATTTAAAGACTTTTCCCATGCACTATTGCCACTATGAAGAAGTTAATCAATGTGTCAATGTGCTATTACCACTTCACTCTGTTTAAGTTGTCTGTCTTGGGAATTTTTCTACAAGTGAGCATTGGTTTTACTGCGTGGGGCTTTTTGTTTTGTGGGTTTCTGTTGTTGTTGGTGGTTTTTTGTTGGTTTGCTTTTTTAATATATTACCTTGCATATTATCTTCTAGTGCTTTAAGAAAAAACAGAGAACTATGAAGTAACTACAGGACGAATAACATTCTTTAAAGCCAGACAGAGATTTTACGACCTATGCCATAGCTAGTACTTTAAAGTACAAGTGTGGACTTAAAGGTGAAAAGTAGTTTAGGTCACCTATGACACTATTTTTTCATGACCATCAGCATTTGTGGTACGCTGTTCTTAAATCTAAACCCTTTCTTCCTTTATGTAGAAATCTGTTCAAGGATTTAGGCTAGTTGGAAGGAATTTGGGGGAAGGATACAGATTAATTAGAAATTCAGCATCTGAACTGAAATAAAATACTTGTTCTTAAAAAAAAAACACCTTTAAGTCTCACTTGACAAATAAGTTAATAGGTGTTATACTCCACTTTTCTATTTAATATATAAATTACTTTTATTTAACTATGGTATATAGACAAGATGTGTTCCTTTGTAACACAGGCACATGAAGTAGAAGAATATAGGCAGTCTACATCAGAGGGGGGTAACTAGTCAGGAGACACAAGGAATATGAACTATATATAGTAAGTGTAGGAAAATATTCCAGTCATATTTTAGCTGAAGAAATAGAAGATTTGTAATACAGAACTCAACAGTTTGACCATACTAACAAAAACCATGCTAAAAACCTTTTTGATAATATTGCTGATTGCAAACAGAACATTAGTCAAACTGCAATGAAAGGAAAGCAAGCTCTTCATATGCACCGGTGGGAAAGTAACTGAAGATTGGCGAGAAGGGCTGTAAACATACTCAGATAACTTGCACATGGGGTGATGGAAAACACATATCACACTAACTGTTGTTTAGTCTTATGTGCTCAACAAGTAGGACATCTGCACGTAGATAAAGTAGGCCTGTGATGGACTCAGGAGCAACTTATCAAACTTGCCTGAGGTTCCTGCCCTGCTGTGGAAGAAGATCAAAGCACAGCAGAAAAACTACGCCTGCCTAAATCCTTGAAATACAGGCAAGAACAGCAACTCTGAGCTCTTGCTCTCTCACTCCCTTGCTAACAAGGAGTCTCTCGCTAATACGGACTCTCTCTCCCTCCACGGTGCCTGCAGCCCAGCTTGCATGCCTCTGCCTGGGTGCTGTTTTGGAGATTCCCTGATCTGTGAAAAATCCCGTAATTCTCATCTTGTTTCCAAGCAACACTTCAGCCGGGAACTCCTGTGTTCCCTCCCCCTGCTTGAAAAAAAGAGTTTCAACTAGCACATTGACTCACTCCTCTGCCTCCCGAGGGAGGACACTGCAAAACCAGCAGTTTTCCTCGACTTATTTCTGAATGGCTGCTTTTAAATAACAAATAAAAGCTTATCTCCCACCACCCCGCCCCAGCCCTCAGGCAGCCTCATTCGGAGGCTCCCACCGTGCATTCCTGGCTGCCCCTTCGAGCAGTTTTGTTTTCTTCTGCATAAAACATGACAAAGAAATGAAACCCTGTTTTACCTATATGTACTTAACGGAAGGAATGCGGTGGCATACTTCACCTGTTCCGAGGAAACACAGAGCAGAGAGGAGCCTTCACTACCATTCAGCGGGGCAGACTCCCCGCGGCACCAACTGCGGAGAGGCGCCTCCCTATAAGTACTCTCGCTGATTGCCTTGATTTATATCTCCCTGACATCCCCCTTCCTCCTTGAAAGCTGCCTCTGGCAATGTCCGAGACTCTACCCGTCGCTCCGGCCCCCACCTTCAAGAAGCCGGAGGCGGGCAGCTCTAAAGCCCGCGGCCCTCACGGTTACCGAGCAGATCACCGCGGCCGTGACCGCCTCCACAGTGCTCAAGGAGCTCCCACGCCCAAAAAGGTCAGGACAGCAGTGAAGAGCCCCAAAAAGCCGGCGGCCAAAAGCCCCAAAAAGGCAGCACCCAGGAGACGATACTCTAAAAGGAAAAGAAACTTTTGCGGATCAACCCTAGAGCGGTTTTAAGCGCCAGGCACGTTATAGAGTAAAAAAGAAAGAGATGAATCATCAGCTCCAGTCTGGACTGGCGCACGGTGATCCCCTGCAGCACGTATATTTGATTGTCAGTGGTGCTTCTGTAGGAACTCGCAGGGTGCCGAAAAGTACACCTTAGCCTGCTTTGTTTTAGACTGTGATCCTCCTTAACGATTTCCACCATCACCACCGCCGCCGCCACCCCCACCACAGACCCAAAATCGCTGACTCTGTTCTTGGGAAACAGCCCTGGCTCAGTTATAGGAAATATTAATAATTCTATCAGCTATTGCCTAGAAGCCGTAAGATACAAACAAGTAAAAAAAAAAAGAACCTCTAGAGGCAACAAAACCCAAGACAACCACTGTGCAAGAGTCATTGAGATTCTGTTTTCACCCGCGAAAGCAGAGTAAGGGCAGTTCACCCTCTCCTCCAGCCGCCGCGCGTTCAAAAGCCGCGCGCTCTCCCCGCACTGGGGACGACCCTGTCCCTCGCTCCGTGTGGGCACACAAACCCCAGCCGCTCCCTGGCCCACCGCTGTGGGGCTTTACGGTGCCTCACCTGGAACCACGGAGCGGGGAGCAGCGAGTCCTCACCACCCCTTGTGGTGTTCTCATCTCTGCTCCTTCCCCAGCCCCACAGGGACTGGTGGCCTCACTCGTAAGTTGCAGCCTTCTCTTGAAATCCTTCAAGTGAAACCGAGAAACGTTTACAAACGTACCTTAACGTGTTAGAAAAAATAAACGTAGGTACCTATGCTAACTAGCAAGGAAATAACATTTACATTTCAAGAATTTTCCCGATACCCAAAGTTGCCAGATTTATCCAAACACACAGGAGAAGTACTTAAGAGTATCCCTGCTCTTTCTGAGAGAACGTGGGTGGCTCTGAAAAGAGCCTTTGGGTTGTTGGCTAAAAAGCAGAGTTTTTACTTGGCCTTGGCCTTGTGGCTGTCGGTCTTCTTGGGCAGCAGCACGGCCTGGATGTTGGGC
>JAOQGH010000001.1:51545016-51559848 GCA_025769975.1 Gallinago jamesoni
CACCAGCTCCAAGTAGAGCGGCTCGCAGCGTCGGTTTTGACCCATTTAACCCAAAGGCTCTTTTAAGAGCCACCCACATATTCCCTGAAAGAGCTTTAACACTAGTATCTCAGTCCAAGTGTGAAAATATACTCAAAAACCGGTAAATAAATTTTTTGGTGTTATCAAACATTGCCATGATTAATAATCTCAAATCCTCGAGTACTTTGTAGCTTCAAGCACATTCACATATATTATTACTTGATAAATGTTAACATTTGGATTCTTTTCCAATAAACTTCAGCTTTACTCTTAAGCCCTTTACAGTAGAGATGAGATGCAGTACATTACAGAGTGCTACAGGTTCCATCATAAGAAAATCACAGCTTCCAACAGCGACACTAAGGCACCCACCCCAAAATGTGAGGTGAGGGGAAAATAAAGCACCCTGGTCATATTTTTGTGCAGCGGCTCCGGGACAGTCTAAGCTTGTTTTTTTTTCTCTTTTGTGTGGGAAGACAGGAAGCAGCTTCGTAATTGGAAAGAAGAGGACAAGGAGAAGCGAGGACACTTTTAAGGCAGGACGGGGGCTCACCGCCGAGCGCGGAGGCAGCGCGGGTTTTTCGAAACTCTCCCATCGCCCAATAAACGGGCAGCGGCTTCTCCCATCAGCCAATCACAACAGGCCGTAGGCGGAGCTCCTGGGGCTGGGGGCAGCTCCGCGCCGCTCCGCCTCCGAGCTCCAACCGAGCGCAAAGGGCTCTGCCCGCCGCGGCTGGGGCCGGCCGCCCGGCAGAGCCGCAGCCGCACCGGCACCCGGCCGGCAGGGTGCGGGAGAGGATCGCCGGTAGCTCCGACCCGCCCTTTCCGCCCCGGCACATCGCCTTCTCAAAAAGCAGGTCGGTGAAGCCACGCAGGGCTTAAGAGCAGCCCCACGGCAGCGCTGCCAAGCGGAGAGATCGTCGCCAAGGGAGCAGAGGAGCCGTGCTGTGACAGGTCCCGGTCGCTAAGAGGTGTGGCAGAGGCACCCGGGCTAGTTAGGGACCGCGTCGGTTAAAGCACCGAAAGAAACCTCCGCGCCCCAAGCAGCCCCGTTAACACAAACACCCAACCGCGGTGCTAAAAAAAAAAAAAAAAAAGTAAGCCTTTAGAAAACGTTTCCGCAGGGAACGTAAACTTTATTTTTCCCAAGTCTTAACGCAACCACGGCCGGAAGTTTAGCGTCCCATCCACTCCAGAGACGAGCGGTGCCACACGGATAGTGGCGTGGGGTTACCTCTGCTGCAGGCACGGAGCTCGGTGAGGGAGTGTATCAGCCCTTTTCGGACAACAGTGGGTGGCTCTTAAAAGAGCCGTTGGGTTTAAGTATTTCCACTTCAACACTTCACTTCTTGGGCGCCGCCTTCTTCGCCTTGGCCGCTTTGGGCTTGGCCGCCTTGGGCTTGGCTGCTTTGGGCTTCACCGCCTTCGCTTTAGCCGGGCTCTTGGCCGCTGCCGCCTTCTTGGGCTTGGCAGCCTTGGTCGCCTTCTTGGGGCTCTTGGCCGCTTTCTTGGCCGCGGCGGCCGCCGGCTTCTTGGCTTTCTTGGGGCTCTTCTTCACGGCCGCAGCTTTCTTGGGCTTCTTGGCGGCGCTGGCGGGCTTCTTGGCTGCCGGCTTCTTGGGCTTGGCCGCGGTCGCCCGCTTCCTGGGGGCTTTCTCCTTCACTTCCCCGGGCTTCTTACTGAGGCGGAAAGAGCCAGAGGCGCCGGTGCCCTTGGTCTGCACCAGGGTGCCCTTGCTGACCAGGCTCTTGAGCCCCAGCTTGATGCGGCTGTTGTTCTTCTCCACATCGTAGCCGCCGGCGGCCAGCGCCTTCTTGAGCGCGGCGAGGGAGAGCCCCTTGCGCTCCTTGGAGGCGGAGACGGCCTTGGTGATCAGCTCGGTGACGCTGGGGCCGGCGGGTTTGCGGGCTTTGGCGGCGCCCGCCGCTTTTTTCGGCTTCTTGGCGGCGGCCTTGGCGGCGGGGGCCGCGACGGCGGGAGCAGCTGCGGGAGCGGTCTCCGACATCGCTGCAGAGACTTCTTCCTAATCAAAAGAAAGTAATTGGGCTACAGTAACCCCGATGGCTGAATTTATAGCGAAGCGGTGATCTGTGATTGGTGCTTTGCAGAGCCCGCCTAACTGTTAGCCAGGAAGAGCTTTTCGTCCTCCGAGTCTGTGTTTCTTCGGAGTTATAAATCCATATTTTTTGTAAAATGCCTGCCACGAAATCACCCCGGTTTCTTCGGGGAGGGAAGAGAAGACAGTGGACTTTCATTCGGGAGAATTTGTTGCTGTTGGGACCCCAGATGAGAGAGAAAAGACGTGTTTAACCCCGCGTTGTGAAGCCAGAGAGACCCCGAGAACGGCAAACTTTTGTTTTTCCTTCTAAATTAAAATAAAAC
Organism: Gallinago jamesoni; assembly: GCA_025769975.1. NCBI lineage: Eukaryota > Metazoa > Chordata > Aves > Charadriiformes > Scolopacidae > Gallinago > Gallinago jamesoni. Next base: position 51,547,420 of record JAOQGH010000001.1, read on the forward strand.
CCATAGATAAAAAGTCTCTCCCGTAATGCATACTTATTCTTTAGGGGGTTCTCTCCAGGTATGGATAGAAATAGAGAGGGAAGCTTCAGTACTTTTGATGTAAATTGATTTCAAAGAGAAGGAAGTAACACAATTTCATGGCTTAGCTTTGAATACGGATAAAGATTCGACTCTCTTAACAGTATCTTTAACTATTAAAGACACGGTATTTCCACAGAATTTTGTGTTTTGGGAAAATAGGAGAGCTTCGGATGAGTATATATACTCTTGAAAAGTGTCTGGAACTTGCTAGGGCTCTGCATTTTTTATGATGTTCTGCAAGTGAATAGTAAGCTTTTTATTTATTTATTTTTAACACCTTCTGTTTATAAACTGAATGTGTCTATGCCTCTTTAATGTATATAATTTCCGGATAAACCTCTAGTTTCATGTTTTCTCAGATATAGTAGTGTATGTTATCATTATTTAACACTTGCAGAAATCAGAGGCAGATTTGCAGGGAGGTGACAAATGTCAAACAGGTATATATACACAAATACGTATGGCATACTACTTAAACATTAATAGAACCATCTGAAGCCTGCATTCTCAAATAAAATAATGTGGCAATCTGGCCTGTGTGAACAGAATACTTCAGTCCCAATGTCACCTATAAATATTTGGACACAGATTGTTGCGCTTTGGGGTGTGGTTTGTTGTTTTTTTTTTCTCTTAGGCTTCATAAAATCTAGCATTCTCTTCTTTAAAGGAAATGGAAAACATTTGCCAATGTAAGTTTTCATCCAAATCCTCAGAATACTTAAAAATTTTTCGAACAAACCTCATAAATCAGAATCAGATTTAACTATTATGATCCCACTTAATTATTATGTCTCACAAAGTGACAACAGAAGTTAATTACATTTTTTAAGGACCACTATGAATTTTTTGGAATAATTTTTGATTAAATCAGAAGACAAAAGTCTCGATTGGCTTCTAATTAGAAAACAGCTAGAATTTTCTTTTTCCTTGGTTGAAAAAAACAAATGAGGCCCAAACCATTGTACTTTGTAAAAGCTTGTAATGCAAAATATTAGTGAGCTCTTTCAGGAAAGGAGCATCTGTTCTAGCACGGATGAATTTGAGATTCTAGAAGAGAAGTAATATGTTGCAAAAGGCCCTGACATTTATTTTCATACATTAAATGTAGAAAACAGAATTAATTAATACTTAGTAGTAAGGAGTTTCAGTTGAAATGAGATAGATTGAAATAGCAAGGATAAATGAGATACTTTAGAACAACAAAAGTGAAAACAATGAACTGTCACTTTTTCCTATTGTCTTTCAGTTCTATTTTTATTTTGTTGCATCTGCATGCAGTCCAGCTAATAAATACTTCGAGGAAGAGAAGGACAGGAAGGGAAAAGCAGAGAATGGGAAATAAATTAGACTTATGAGTACCCCACAGTAAAAACTAGAATGTAAGACATATTGAAGCAGGCTGTGAAATCTGCCACCTTTCTTGTGTGAATGTGAGATCGTTCCCACATAAACAACGAGACCAAACGCCCTGTAGCCATAAGGTTTGAAAGCTCAGTCTGGTGCCTCAAAGCAACAGTAGGAATATTTTTCTGAGAAGTGAAAAAAGCAGTTGCTGGTAGCAAGATAAGGGCATTACGCTTATTTTCCAGGTTAAGTGGATGAAGATGGGCATAAATCAAAATCAGAGTGTAAGTGGTGAAATAGACAGAGCAGGGATGGGTTGTCATCTATCCAGGTGTGCTTAATGCACAATCTTCTGGGAATAAGGACTGAAAGAAGCTTAATGTGCCTTAATCCCTGTAGCTTTGGCAATTTAGTGTTAGATCTCTGCAAATCTAGTTTGTTGCACTTAAAACTGCTCAGAAAGCTGGGAGAACTGGGAGTGAACAGTTAACTGCTAGTAGAAGAGTGCGGCTGCAGCCCAAGGTAAAAGGTGGGTTTTTTATTATTTTTGTATTTTTTTTTAAAGAGAGCATCTTTAGAGATATGAGGTGATGTGAAAAGGGGAAGCTTTTCTAGGGTGATTTCCTCCATGGGAATAGCAATGACATTTGCTAGCTAATTGGATAAAATAAACGTGCCAGAAGCTCTGAACAATTTTCAGGTTTGCATTGCTGGAAATAGCTGTTAAATGCAACACTGGACCAAAATAACAATTCTCGGCTTTTAGATAGACCAATCACAATTAATCTTAGAAATAGCATTGATATTGCCCTGAGTGTTTTACAGATGATGCAAAAAGACAAAGCAAAGCAAGCATCCCACCACATAACTCAGCAAATCAGTGGTAGAATTTTTCAACCTGACAGGGAAATTTCTTAATGCCAATAAACACTATTTGGAAATAAAAAAAAAGAGTGACCTGCTAATAAAAATTGTTTGCAGTTTCCATGTGAAGAGACAAATCTTTAAATGTGACTCTTTTTATGCAAAAATTTCAGTCAAACAGCAAAGATTGAAAGTTCTCTTGTTTTTTCTTTCCAAGTGCCCTGTCCAAATGCAGTTTCTGATTATCTCATACTCAGAACGTCAAACCAATTTCTTATGCCTCTTTAAAATGTGTTCCCTTACACCTAAAAATAGAATTTAATTTTCAGGCATCATCACATAACATGCCCTGGCTTCCTTCCTTGCCTAGACTACAGGTTCTAGTGGCTATTACAGAAGATCCTATAAAATGCTAGAGCATTTTCTAGTGCAATGATAGAATATTTAAAAATAGAAATAGTTCACATATAACATAAGAAGTCATTCCTAAAACTGCATAGCAGAGAAAACACTTTTTTTTTTCTTATCAAGGCAGCAGCTTCACATGAAGGAGAAACAGATTACACATCAGATAAATAGAGGCAGATTAGACATTCAGACTGCAGGAGGAGAACAATCCAGATAAACTGATTAACCAAATTTATCTGAAAGCCTACATTCATTTAATTACAATTACTATTGCTAGTATGATGAAGACCTAGAGAAATTACAATCTTTTAACTGAAGCATGCTATTCTCTTGACAAAGAATGACTGCAGAGAAGTAATCACTCTCAATACTACTAATGAAAGCACCATACCAAGATCAAGAGACATTAGTCATGTTTCTGTTGTGCTTCAGCTATATTGTCAATACTGATTCAGCAAATGCAAAGTTTATATAGTAGGGAAGAGTTAATATGTCAAAGGACTATCAGTAGTAAAAAAACCCGTATCCTTTCAGATACATACTTTAACTAAACTAACAAAAGTGTACTGACAGATATTTCAGTGTTAAGGCAACCACATCTCCTAAAAAAACACTCCTGTTTTGCCTTCAAATCTAACACCTAAGGCAATAGATCCTACACCCATACTCAAGGAAGAGTCAGATCGAGCAGGGTGATCTGACTGTTCAAAAAATACCCACCACTTTCTTACGTTTAAGTAGAATTTCCTGTGTTTCAGTTTGTGCCCATTGCCTCCTGTCCTGTCTTGTCCTGTTTCTGTCTCCTTTTTTCCCCCAATAAGGTATCTGAACACATGTATAAAACTTCTCTGGGCCTTCTCTTCTTCCAAGCGAACAGTCTCAGCTCTTTCAGCCTCTCCTCATATGAGAGATTTTTCTGTCCCATAATTATCTTTGTGGCCCCCTGCTGATCTCACTCCACTTATATCCATGTCTCTGTTGCACTGGGGAGCCCAGAACTGAACACAGCACTCCAGGGGGGCCTCACCAGAGCTGATTGGAGGGAAACAATCATTTCTCTCAAGATTATTTTGCAAATAGCACCTGACTAGCTTAAGTTGTGGAACCTGTATACAGGTTGATCCCGAATGACACTCCTGCCACTTTTTAAATTTTGGTAATTAATTGAAGGTAGCTTCAAAAAACGTTGTTACCTCTCACACGGTTCTTAGTTTCAAGGCTTGTCAAGACTGGTTTGAGGAACACTGATTTGGCTCAGTGATCCTGTAGTCCGTGATTGTAGGAATTGATAAGGCTAGTTGGAATCTCAGCAAAATTGCCACTTAAAAAAAAAAAAACACCCTACATTCTGGAGTGATCAAAAGGTGGGGAGAAGTGACTCTCCTGCCTGCCATAACTGTTAAATAGTTGCTAACAAGCAAAAACACGGCTGTGCATTTTAATGAATCAAGCCCAAATCTCCTTGCCTGTCCAGAAACCAACAGGCTAAAGAATCAAAATATTCCTTCCAGCTTCTGAAAGCCTGTGGATCAGAGATCCTTTTTTAACCAAGTTTTACTTCTCACCACCCATCTCTGGGATTGAGAATTATCATTAGTAGCAGTATTATTAAATATAGGAATCCAAGTTATGAGCAGGATTTCCTCTATTGAATTACGTAGACTATAAATTTTGTATTGCTTTTAGTTGAAAAAAAAAGAGAGAAAGCAGGTGAATACAGAAAGACAAAGAAATGCTAAGGTCCTACATGCAAAAGCATGAAAAAGTAACACTATCTGTAACTCTCACTGGGCACCTGGAAAAAAATTAAATGTGGTACATATGTCACATGCTGTCTATTCTCCCAGGTACCCAATACAGAAAAATGACAATTTTTTTTTTTTTTTTTTTTTTTTTTGTGATTGCAAATACTGATTCAGTCAGAACTGGTAATTGAAACTAGACCCTCAACACCAGCGTCCTACCCCTTCCATGGAACTCAGGATGCACATGTTACTAGATACCATTTCCTAAGCTGTCAAAGGTAGTTCCAGTCCTTCATGCTGAGTGAAAGGGAAACAGAATGCTAAAGCTTATCTGTGATATTACGCAGTAGACCAGCCTATGCAGCCATTCTATTACTCTTAAGGTATCTGAAGAATATGGGTAAGAACTAAGCACATGGCGACTGGATCTTTGGAGGTCTCTTCTGGCCTGGACCATTCTATGTTTCTATGATTCACAGTCTACTAAATTCATCCCTAGAGAACAAATACATCCCATCACACGAGAGACTCAAAATATTGGCAGCTTCTTAAGCTCACCTCCAGACAGTGAGAAGGCAAGAGCATTCCATGATTCTATAAGGCATTCTGGGTTACAGATTTAGGCATCGCTTAGGTTTACAGACCCAGTACACCCTGCCAAATTCAAGGAAGATATGAATAAAACCAAGAATTTGCAGTACTCAAGACAGACATTTGTTTGTAAGACATAAGGGAAGAAATCGAACCCATGTTTAACTGGCTTGCTCCAAAATTAACATTAGAAAGAGTCTTAATAGAAGACATAATGTAGAAGACATAATATTTCCCAAGAGCTGGCTGATACACTGCAGATTTTACCTCTCTTTAATTTTATTTCTTTTTAGAAAAATATTAGAAGTAACACTTCAGGGAAACTTGGTCTATCACAACCACCCACCCCCAGGGCAGAAAGTTATATTTAAATGTCAACTATGAAATTAAAATGCTGTGGCAAGCTGAGTTCTCCAAGGATCAGTCTTAGGGCAAATATAACATTATGTGTAATTGGAATTACAGTCTACAGGGCATGTATAGAAGCGGAATGGGTACCACAAATAAAGAGATACTAGAATGATGAAGAACAGTTTATGTATTGAAAAATGTCTGATAATTTGGAGACACTGTCTTCAAAAATGTGTGGGATACTTTACTTGGAAAGAATTTTATAAATCTTGGACAGTAGCAGTAGATTAGTTGATTAGAACATGGTAGATCTGGGTCTTCAGGTTACAGTTATAAGTTGACAATCAATCAAAACCAGTATGTTAGTAGGTGTTAGGAAAGGAACATAATGACAATAGCTACAAGACAGATGAAGAAGATCTTACTCTGTAATCAGGAACAGCATAGTCTCACTGGGAGTTTTAGGCCTAGTTTTTAGTACTGAATTTCAGGTAATGAGAAGTGAACAATAAGGGCGGTCACAGAAGAGAGCAACAGTTATTGTCAGAGAGGTCTAAGAATTGTTCACTTAATGGGAAGGCACACACTGTTGGAGTTCCCCAACTCAAAGATAAGGCCAAAAACCTGAAGTTTCTTCTCAAATACTTAAAATGTGAAGAGGAAAGAATTCCTCTTTCCTCAGTACACGTTGAAGGAAATACAAGAACTAATGTTCTTTGCTGCAGCAAGTTAGCAATAAGGAAATAATTTCCAATGCGGACTAAAGTGACACAGTAAAAAATGTTACTTGGGAAGATAGTGGGGTCTCCAAGAATCAGTGAGACTGAGCAACCAGCACAAATAAAATGTGTTCAGTTGACTTCTGATGATGGGTGGAGAGCAACACAAATTGCTCATGTCTAGGTACTGGTAGTTATCACAGAACTATAGATTAGAGAATCTATGCAGGCAGGGGAGGGGGGCAGAGTGCAATACACATTCATTTAGTAAGCTTTTTGGAACCATCTCAGGTAGCATTCTAATTTACGATCTGAAGGCATGTGGGCAGGATCAACGGGCTGTTAGATGTTTGAAAATTGATTGTAGAACAGGGTCAAAGGGCTGTAGTTAACAAATCAGTGACTGCAGACACTCAGTAGAGAAAAGAACTCCCCAGGGCTGAATGAGTACTTAATATTAATTGGTGTTCTCAGTAAAACCTGGATGATAACAGATAATGTACCCTTTGGTACTAATACTAAGTTAAGGACGGTAGACAGAGCTAAAAGTAAGACACTCCATTAAAAGTGACTTTAGTAAACTTTAGGTATAGGCCAGAAGAAATCTTGTGCAGTTTGTTAAAGAGTGGTGCAAAGTTCTGCAGATGAAGCGGAACAGCTACTTGCATGGGCCGGGAAATGACTGGTCTGACCTGGATGGAACCTGGGGGTTGCAGTGGCTTTCTCAGCTGCTGGATCCTTAAAGGCAAACCTGCTGCTGTGTCCAAAGCCTAAGCATAAATAAAACCCCATAAGCAGCTGGGTTTTCCAACTGAAGTGTTTGGTTTTCCAACCAAGCATTACTGTAACAAAGACAAAGCACAGCAGTAGAGTCTGGAGAAACCGACACAATGCACGTCACCATTTTCCAGACTTGGTTTCCTCCAAAAACACAGCCCAGGACAAAATTCAGTACATTCCTGCAGCGGTGGCCACAGCAGACTCATTACTTGGAAAACGATGCCCCAGAGAGACTGTTTGGACAGGGCAGTACTTCAGCTGCTGTTAAGTGCTTACAACTCTGCAGAAGTTGGCAGAGTTCGATGGGAAAACTTACTGCCCAGTGCAGCTCTGCAGGAGCCCGAGCAAGGAGAGGAGCTGATCAGTCTCGGCTGTGCAGAAAATGTGCTTACAACGATTTCAGGATACATCTTTCTAGCTTAATCAATGATCAGTGTATTAGGAGACCTGTGCTGCTTTAACTGCTGGTCAATGAAACAGAGTAAGGGTTTAAGAGAAGTAGTCAAGTGTCAGCTGTGGTTGCGGAGTAGCTTCTTTGCTCTTTGCTCTCCCTTACCCAAATGCAGGATCAGATTGGCATGGTACGCTGCAGAGCTCTGGACTCCATGGACCGCCCGGTTCTGTGGAAAACACCTGGAGTGTCTTGGTTGGAGTTGGAGAGGTCTGACTGGGCTTGATCCTTCATTGTCTTCCTGGGAGAAGCCCAGAGCACAGGGAGGAAACCAGCATGGGCAAAGGGGTGTCCCTGCCTGCAGTTGCAGGTTATTCAGCCTGTCCCTTCTCTCCCATGTCCTAAAACAGTTTCCCATGAGGAACTGGCTATATTGCTATCTTCCCAAGACCTCAAACCTGGTCTTGGAGTTCCTCCAGCCTTTCTTCATTGAGCTACAGCAGTTATTCAGTGAACCTGCCAGCTCCCTGTCCACGATGAATGATCAGAGAGGCTGTGCATGGGGGGAGCTGCCAGGCTGCAATCAGAAGCCATGAGTAGATGTTTCCTAAAACTTTGCTGATGGGGAAAAGAGAGACCTACTTATCTTGGTAAACCTGCAGCTTGTGCATGGAGTACTGGGGATGAGGCCCATGCAAGCCTTCTCCTTTGAAGGCAGAGTGGTGAGACACATCACACTCACTACTCCAGAGAAATACTAGGCTGGGCGTGGACAAATTCCTGATGGCTGGTACGTTGTTGTGTGAGAGAAACACCCCAGAAAGTGTATTTTTGCAATTCTAACACAAACAGCGATGCTTTGAAAGGAACCCTGAAACATCTGGCCCGGTGAGGGGGAGGTGTGAGTGGTGGCAGGGCCACGCGAGTTGCTTGGGTGTGGGTGCCTGCCAAGCACAACATTCCTTCGGAAATGTGTGTGCCATGTCCCTTCCTGCGACCCGCTGTTGTGGAGACTAATCCTGTGACATCGTATTCCATGAGGAAACGGCATCCAGCTCCTGCTGGTTTGCAGAGCAACACAGCAGTGACTCAGGCAACACGCGCTCACCCTCACCCACAGCTGGCACGGCACAGGGAAAGCGAGACAGCTTCTAGAAGATTTTTGCCCCTGGATGGATCATCTTTTGATCTGTAAGAAGCCGCTCTTTGTTCATGGCAAACCTCCTCCTCAAAGGCCAGCCCAGGCTGCTGGGCCACGACAGAGGTATTTTCTTGATTTAGCAGTCCTTGGGTAGTGTCTGAACTTGGCAGCAGGAAGGCGGTTAGAACCAGTCCAACCTCTTGTATGTCCATCTGACAGGAGCCTTTAAAACAAAAGATGAAAATGGAGGTCCCCACCTCTGATTGTCTCAGATGAGGGGGAAGGGAAAGGGAGAGATGTTATCAATCATTAAGGTAAATTAATTATCGCAGTCCCCCCACATCTTATCATACTCATCAAATAGATAGCTATGATCAACACACTGGGAACCTGATAGCTGTAACATTTCAATAGTTAAACATTTGGTGACATTGTTTACTAGTTTTACTTAAGCAACATAAACCACTTTTGCAACCATGCTACTGCCAGGAGATTCCTTCTAAACGGCAAATACACACATGCAAATGTTGACTTGGGCCTCAGTCTCAAGAGCAAAGCTTTCTCCATTTAAGATATTTCTTACCAAAAATCATGTGGTCTACTCAATCTCAGTAAGCACAGCTTCGTATTGTGACTTACATGCTGAACTGAAGCCAGGGGTATGTGGGCACGGGGATACAGAATACAAGGACCACTGGAGTAGTTTAAAAGCCCAAATTGCGCCAAAGAAGTCAAATCTTAAGCAGTTTACAGTCTTACCCACATATGGAGACAGGTCCGAGTCAACCACGTCTCTGTGCTGTCAGAGTTGAATAACTTCCAACCAGCTTCTTTTAGATATTATGCACGAGGAGAGTTTAACATTTAATATCAAATATACTTATTGAGCATATTTGGCATTATATAGAATTTTGATTTAGTGGAGGGATACACAGCAATGTACTGCAACCACATCACAAGCATTTACAACCTGCAGTTGAATCACAGTGCAAACATGATTGTCGTTACTGGTTTCTATATGCTCATATGCCAGGATGCTGGGCCTCCCCAGTTGCTGGGGAGGAATACCTTGGTTGAAACCATCTCAAGCCCGTTGCTCCTTCAAACTTCGTTTTATTTGTTGCCCCATTTTTATGCTTTATGTTGGGCTGAGCCACATCTACGCTGTTCCCCTTGCTTCTTATGCTGGCCTGGCTTGCTCAGTTATTTGTCAATTGTCTGAGGGAACCCAATGATTCACTGGTGCAGCTGTCTTATCTAAAACCATGGTAACCCTCCAGTCTCCCTGGTGTTGAGATAAGAGAAGCCTTCTTTACAGTACACTATTCCTCAAGCTCATTGTCTTTTTACCCTTCTCCTCTCATCTCTCCTCCACTGTGGGGGTTTGTTGGTCTGCCAAAAGTGCTCATTGAGAAGGAACAATTTGTTTCTTTCCCCCACATAGTCTAAATGAAATCTGCTGTGTTTTCAGCATGGCAGATTACAGGAGCAGGATAACAGTGTGGAGCAGGGGTCTGTACAACCTGTCTCATTCACAAAGGAAAGATTGCAACTCCATTTTTTCTCTGAAGGTGACAGTAAATGGAAAGCCCAAGGAATATGAAAACCTGTCCAATACTCATGCAAAATTCAAACTGCTAGTTTGAAAAATATGAATACCTTTCCAGAAGTTTATTAATATATATTCTCAGAATACAATGCCCAATTTTTGGGGTTTTTTTTTTGGCTAATACTGATCTGAAACTTGAAGCTTGAAGTTCTATTAGCATTTCTTAAATTACTTTTTTTTTTAAAAAATCAGGATTAAATTAATAACTGTGTATTCTAATTATTGTGCTACACTTTAAACACATATGAAAAAAACATCACCTAGAGGATGCAAAAAACCTAGAAGTGAGACATCTGAAAACTTACAAATGGAAACCAAAAGCAGAGTCTAAAAATCATGGGGATAGATAGCAAGTGTTCTCAGTACATCAAAAGCTTGGTCATTTGCCTCTGTCCCACTGAATTAAATCTGCCTTGATTCCACCTTGTCGTGAACCTGCCCTTAGCTTACAATCCAGTGTTCCACTGAACAAAATTTTAAGTGTTCTTGTTTGAGCACTGTCACTAGAAAGTATGGTCAGGGGTTGCGGAGCAGAAAGAGAGGGGGATGGAAATTTTGTGTTCTGCCTGTAGTGAAACATTAGTAACTGAAGAAAAGAAAGTCAGTTATAATTTAAAAACTCCAAAACTACTCTGAAATCCTTCCTTAGGATTTGGGATCTCTACTTACAACAGAAAAGGATTGAGTTTGTTACTGCTTTGTGACCTGTCAGTGCTGCGTAAGCAAAAACTGTAGCAAGCATAATAAATTTTTAAAGCCCCACTACCATACTCAGCTCCTCCCAGGAAGAGAAAGGAGGTATGCTTAGGACTGTACTAAGTCTAAGAAGACTCCCCATTATACCTAGGCATTCATTCCTCTTCAGCTTTGTGACAGGAAGCAGAGTTGCTGCAGCCTGTGTAAAAGCTGTGCAAGCCTCTGCCAGGGGAAGGATAGTAACTAAAAGTGTTCCTTGAAGGTTGCTTCCTATCAGAAGAAGGGAAAAGCAAAGATCATTCCTGTGATTATTAACATACTCCTCTTCTGAAGTGATGTAGATTAGCCAGGGAGGCGAAAATTTTCATCTAAATCGTATTTGTTATCCTTTTCTCAAAACTCCCCCAAACAAAACAACCCAACAAAACAACCCCCAAAACCCAACACCAAAAAGACATAGATTTGATCAAGAAACAAATTAGAGACAGTATTAGGAACCTTACTTGAGAAATTAGGATAATGAGTCCCCCTTTTAATATGACTCCTTTGGCTTTATGGTGGAATTAATTATTAAACAGACATAGGGAAGCTATGCCTTTCCAGTTTAGTTGAACAACAGAGAGGAACTACTTACTATATGTCATACATGACAGTTTGAAAGACTATGTAGAATATTTTCTTGCATTTCCTACTGCAAGAAAGGAAGAAACTTGAAGAACATCGACTTATAAACTTTTTTCTTTTTTTTTTTGCATTTCAGAAAAAAAAATGTTAGTCCAGCAGTTATTCCAGCTCAGGACGTTCTTATCCCGTGACATTTGTAACATCCTTAGACAAGGTTTGCACCTTACTTTTACAAATACCAATTCAGAATCTTGTCTGTTTCCAATATACATTTAGACCCATAAAATAAAGCTAAAGATTGATATCTGCAGTACAGAAGAAAGGTGATTTGATATTGGTTAAGGTAACAAAATTTAAATCTATAGTTATACTAAAGGATATTTTGTGAAAAATAAGGATAAAATGCCAACAGCAGTAAATCCAAATGAGCAACATTAGTAAAACATATTATCTTATATAAAGCTAATTAAATAAAAAAGATTCTATTCCACCTTTTTGTTAATATGTGCTTACAGAGGCAAAATTGCTTATATAAAAATAAGAGGAGAGTATCAAACTTCCCATATAAGAAATGGGAGGTGGAAAGCAAAATGAAACCCAATACACTAGAAAACCTGCCAGCACAGATCTTGGGGAAAATTCCTTAGAATCAGTACAAGACTTCAAAACATTAAAACTTCTGAAGAAAAGTTTATAGAACTTTGAATACAAATAAAATAATCCCGTTAATGAACAGCAGCATGAAAATTATTATAATTTTAAGCCGTTCAAAGAAACCAGTCACTGCAAGAAAATAAAAGCACAGGAAGTGCGTTATACAAATCCAACGATGGGGGGGGGTGGGGAGAAAGCTTTACGATCGTTACGACCGTGTGCGTTGCGGGAATTTTTTGTCCGAGGGGGGTAATTTTTTAATTTCCTTTCTAGACTGTACAACCCTGATACAGAGGTGGCGGCAGGCGATGGTCCTGCGCGCTCGGTGACGGAAGCAGAAAGAAACGGCGGGAACCCCGCCCCTCCGCGCGGCAGTCCCCAACCAGGTCGGCTCCCAACACATAAAAACCCACGCGCCGACCCCTTCCCGC
>JAOQGH010000001.1:51568713-51584085 GCA_025769975.1 Gallinago jamesoni
TGTCGCGCAGCACCTTGCGGTGGCGCTTGGCGCCCCCCTTGCCCAGCCCCTTCCCGCCCTTGCCTCTGCCAGACATGGTGCCGCCGGGACCCGGAGGGAGCGGAGTGTGGCGGGAAGGGGTCGGCGCGTGGGTTTTTATGTGTTGGGAGCCGACCTGGTTGGGGACTGCCGCGCGGAGGGGCGGGGCTTGGGGCTAGTTCCCGCCAGATCTCCCCACTTCCCCCATCGCCCGCCCTGCTCTAACATAAAAATGCTAATTTCGGGCGAGTTTCTTTTCCCGCGGCACAAGCGGTTCCGTGTTGCTGCCCTTTTCCACCACGTTCGGGCTTTCGGATACCAACGTCATCGTGCCTTTCGGCTCAATAGTTTATGCGTTTTTAAAAGGCTTTTTTACGCCCTGATCTTTAGAAATAAAACCTCGATCACAGAAAGGTATCCCAGTTACTGAATCTCCCACATTTTTCTTTTTGTGTTTTATTATAATAGTTATTTAAAAATATGGATATATGTTATGCATTGCAATTTCACTCGGTTGCATTAATTCTCGTGTACGGCTTCAGTGTTTTAAACATCTGCTTCTCGTGGTTGTTTTTTAATGGAGCAGCAAATCCTGTCCAATTATGTTTCTGAGAAATTCTACCCCTCATTGATTATTTTTTTTTTCATCTCTGTTTCCCGCCCTTCCAGAATGTTTTCTCAAGGAGAGCTTAGGTAGAAAGGGACAGTATTTTTTTATGTAAATGATTTTTTTTGATGGATATCTACACTGTTTCTGTTCATTTGGTGGGATAGACAATAACATGGCTAATTTTTATAGAGATTTAAAAATTAAATATGTAAAAGAAGCATGTTTTTGTCCTTCAAGGGAAGGTATTCAGCTCTGGTTTTGCCTTCTTTTAGGTAGGAAAAACCTTCTGAGGTTTTACTGTTTAAAACAAGAATCAGTATTTAACAAAAGTCATTTGATAGCTGACATTTGATGCAAAAATGATCGGGAAAGGTGAAAATTGTTTCCAGTACTGAGCGTTTGCTGCCCTCTCATGGAGGCTGCTTTTTGTGCTTGGTTGGTCGGTTGTTTGTTGTTGTTTTTTTCCCTTACTAGCTGAACTGAGTATATAATGTATCCTTTCATAAACATATAATGTAAAATTCATCAATAATCAGCCTCTATTTTCGCATAGGCCACAGATGCAGATGATACATCTGCTAGCAGAGAAATCACTCTTTCAGTGGGCCCTCACTGGCAGATGAAAGTAATGCATTCTGTCATGGTATTCATGCACAATCTTTTTCATATAGGCCCAAAAGAAACCCAAATAGGGAAAGACAAACACAAAGACTCTGAAGGAGACATCGTAAAGGCTTAAACTGGTAAAAAGTGTCCTTTTCCACAAGGAACTTAATAGTATCCTAGGCTGGGCTACAAAAACAATTCTAGAGTACAGTGGGGAAGCCACAGCTAAGTTCATGCTGTTTCCCTTCCTAGGGCCAGTTTGCTCCTTCCAGGGAGAGAAGTCCAGTGACCATGACTGGACTGTTGTGGGAGACCAGGCCACTGTGAGAAACTGGGCACTGTGGTCAGGTCCTCTGTCATTCCCAGAAGATTTTGAGAGTAAGGTAGCTGCAGTGATAAAGACACTTGGTATCATGTTTGCTACAGGTTTATTGTGCTTTGGGTACACAAACCAGTCCCCAGGATGTTACTAACAGTGTAGTTTAGCACTATCTGCTGCAGAGATCCTTGAACCCCTTCTGCCATGAAGATCCAGTTCTTCAGTCTGCTCAATTCTTGGGAATCTGACTGTATCACAGACTCCCCAGGAGTTATTACCACTTACAGACCCCAATCATGAGGTTACTGGACAAACCTGGGCTTTATCAAATCACATCTCCATACTGTCCCTGATGAGTTGTCTAGCTCTGGAAAACTGATGTTTTGTTTCTGCTTTTTTTTTTTTTAACTGGATAAAATTAAGTTAGAGCTTTGTGCTATAACTCTGATCCATAATTAGTTGCTTCTTCCCAGGAATCTATGACTACGTATAATATTTCCCCATGTCTCTTGCTGTCTGAGTCCTTGTCTCTATGCTCTTCTTGGTAAAATGTCAGAACCTGTTAGGAAAACTATTTTTTTTTAAATAAGTAGATACATACTTATGTAGAAAATTCATAGCACTGATTTTTAACTCATGACAGAAATTCATCTAATAAAATGCATCAAGGTTGGAGCCAAGTTTCCTTTCTTCTTCCCGCCCATGTGATTCCAAGTCATACATTAAATTTCATCTGGAGTCTTAGGCCTGTCTGATAAAATCAAACTGTAAATGTAACTTGAGAGAAGTCCATCATCTTCCGGAAAGCTGGTGAGATTCACAGAATCATTTGCTTTGGAAGGGACGTTCAAAGATCATCTAGACTAACCCCCTGCTGTGGGTAGGGGCATCTTTCATTCAATCAAATAAAAGTATCATCCAACCTGACTTTGAACACTTACAGGGATGAGGCATCCACAACTTCTCTGGGCCACCTATTCCAGTGTCCCACCACCTTCCTCATAAAAAAAATTCTTCCTTATGTCTAATCCAAATCTACCCTATTGTGCCTTGTCCTGTCACTACAGGCCCTTCTGAAAAGACTTTGTCTGTTTTTCTTATAAGCCCCCTTCATATATCGTGAGGCCATATATCGTGAGCCTTCTCTTCTCCAGGCTGAACAACTCCAACTCTCTCAGCCTTTTTTCATGAGAGGTGTTCAAGCCCTTCATGGTGTTCACATGGTCTCAACTACTCAAGACTATCAAGGTCCATCTGGATGGCATCCCTTCCCTCTAGTGAATCATCTGCACCACTCAGCTTGGTGTCATCTGCAGACTTGCTGAAGATGCACTCTATCCCTCTATCTCTGTCACTGATGAAGACACAGACAACCGAAGGACACCACTCGTTACGGGTTTCTATTTAGATGTTGACCCACTGGCTGTAATTCTTTGGCCACAGCTATCCAATCAGTTCCTTATTTATTTACCAATCCATCCATCAAATCCACACTTCCCCAATTAAGAAATAAGCACCTTATGGGGGACCATTTCAAAGGCCTTACAGAAGCCCAGGTAGATAACAACAGTTGCTGTTGTCACTGATATGGACAAGGGAAGTCATGCAGGCAACCAGGGAATGGGTACAGAGTTCTGTTACAAAGATGGTAAATCTATGGCAGAGAAAACAGAAGAGGGAGAGATGTGGCAGGGCTTTTCCCCTGCTTTATTTAGTTTAGGGTGCTCACTACTACTGAGGTTGTGCAACAACAGCATATCCCTAGAGTAAGCATCTTTTTGTCTGAACTAACATATTTGGCATTATTACAAATGCAATAGCCTCCTAATGTTAGTATTTCAAGTCAAGTAAAAATCCAGCTTTGATGTTTTTCAAAAGTGAGCCTCTGAGAGAGAGGCCTTTTTATTGTTTTTCGAAGACCTGCTGGGGCTGTGAAGAATAAACTCTTATTCTCACAGGACAACAACTACAGTAAAAGACAGAGAGATAAACAAAAAGTACAGGAGTAACAGAAGCCACTGACAGAGAACAAAGAGATAAAGAAATACCTGTACAGAAATTACCAGGTTTTGTGGTAATGTGGCTTTGTGGGGACTAATGGCAATTAAAAATTCCATAACTCCATAACATAAAAGTGTCCATCAGTATAAAGTGATTTATTACTCTGTGAGGGAGTGAATTGACTTCAACAGAATTCTTGCCAGGCTGCTTAGAGTCTCTGCTACTATATGGAGAACTTTATCTAACTCATGGATTCTTTTGCTGTAGTTTTCTTTCACCATTTCTACTTCCAGTGTTGAAACATCACAGACTTTTGATATCACCATTTATTTAAGTAAATCTGTGAAATAAGAAGTTGGCCCCATGGAAGATAAAACAAATGAAATCATCTCTTCTTCTTTCTTCAGAATTTGCAATTCTGAATCCATTTTTTGATCTTCCTCCTAATTTTTGAGTATCTTAGCATTTTAATTAAAAAAAAACAACTAAGTGTTTTATATCTCAGTGTGGCTACTCACTCGACATCAGCCTTATTTTCCCTCCTATTAAGCCACCTCCTCTTTGACCACCAGCAGCTCAGTTCTCCATGTCAAATAGTTGCAGAGAATCACTGATAAATCTGATTCCAATCCAGTTCTCAGGTCAGAACTATTCACAAAACACTTCGTTTCATCAGCAGCATTACAAGGGCAAAACAGTGTTAGTCCCTCTTAGTTGTTTTGAGGTTTGACTTTTCATAATGAGCACATGTTCAAGTCTTTTCAAGCTGCCCCAAAAAGTTTCATCTTGGCACATGACACATCTTGGTAGATACTGAGTAGAGCATATATTTTTTTTCCTTCTTTTCCCACTTACAGTTTTGAGATAAGAAATTTAATCCCGGATGTCCAAAAAGATGTCATACAGAGTAAGCTGTGTTCCCTCTCCACTGCAATCATAAATCATACTCTTGAACCTCCACTCAGCAGGTGCGTTAGAAAATTGAACCATAACAGCAGAATAACAGCCCCTGATTTTTTTCTTAGGATATCAACTTCTCTTATAACTGGGATGCAAAACTGCATAAGTAGCCAAAGAGCAACTTGTCAAGGATGATATGGGGACCTGAGAGACACACGGTGATCAGACACTGTGGCAGTGACTCAATACTTTAAGATAAGCTATTTCTGAGGGAGGATGAATCTGAAGCTGTGCACATCCCCCCCCCGTAACTGAGATGAGTGGGAATCCACAGGGCTGATGGTACACAGGCTGAGGGGAAGGAGCAGGAGAAATTGAGTATGGGGTACTGACCCCATACCACTGGCCAGTGGTGCAACTGGCACTAACATGGCATTAACATGACATTACCCTTGTCTCTGCAAGCTCATTTTCCTCAGGCCACTCTTGCTCTTTGTCACTGCACTCCCCTTTTCCAGCTGGGAAAAGGAATCTCCTGTAGGTACCTATGCTATGCTACCCAGCTCAGCTTTACAAATTAAGCAGCAATTTGTGTTAATTTTTTCCCTGTACTTGACAGCTGAGCCTATATAGCTGGTTCATTCAGTGTTCCTGCAGGCACACACACTTCGTTTCCATAGCGTGGAACAATCTCTACATTATTTGTCAGTTATCTCCAGCTAAGGACCATAAAGTCTACTCAGCTGAACCCACAGCTCTATACTCTTTGCTTGTAAAGGTATTTTTGACTGGTATCATTGTACTGAGGCTGGTGTTCTCCATCAACACTTATGTTCAGTGATGTGCTACTCTTCTAAATCTCAACTACTGCAATATCTGTGGTGGGTGACTGCTCCAGATGAATTTTCTTAAAGAACAGTTGTAATTATTTGACTTTTCCCTCTTACCTCTCAGAAAAGGGAAAGAACTGCCCCAATGTCTCCCGCAGGTGAGCAGGGAGGTTAAGTTGCAACAGGCCATGAATGAAATGCTGTCCTTACCCCAATTCATTCCAGAGGTCGAATTGTTTATTCCAGGGCCATCCTGCTGAGATCAGTTCAATTAGCAGGGATGTGTGTGATACAATTTTGCTGATGCTACTGCAACTGTTTTGATTTTGTCCTTTCCAGCTCCACTGTAAGGAAAAATCATGAATATCACATTTGCTACAAGAGCGTACCTGTTGTTTGACCATATCCAGTCAAAATCTACTCCTTTCCGACTAGTTGTAGAGGGCTGGAAAATCATAGTCGATCCACTCTCCTCAGATCAGAGCACCTAGTTGGGCGAAACCCTTTGAGAATTAGCAGGTGTGACTCCGAACACCTCTCCCTTATGGTAACTATGAGAGTCTGGTAGGCCCATCTCCATCCCAAGCAGGGGCACAGACATGTCAGCTCAGACTACCAGGATGCAGGGATATGCTCCAATAATTTCAGGGGGAAAAAAAGTAGGGTATGTATGCAGATTTCTATGTTATATAGAGGAAGAGGTCATAAACTGGAGCAAGGACCAAAAAGTTGGATGCACCCTAAGTGGCAATACAGAGGAAAAATAAGAACAGTGTTTCAGAAAATGGGCTTAAAAACAGAGGCTCTGTTTTGTATTTCTTTCCCATTTAGTACAGGGATTTAGGAGGTGGACAGTCTGCACAAAACCACAAAAACCAGTCAAATCAAATCCCACCACTTCTCCGGGCTGCAGGGGACCCCGTTTCTGAGCAATCCTTTCAAATATACGAGTTTAACAGCTATGGACCTGAGATTAATCGTCTTTCTTGGGAGCTGAACGGTTAATTCCACGTTCTCCTGCCTTCTGGGGAGGAGTACCCCTCCCAGCTCTCCTCTTCTCCCCGATTTCTTTTCAACCCCTGGTGCCCTAACAGAGCTCAGCGTAGCGCAGGGCATCGCTTGGGCACGGAAAAGGCAACAGGAGGAGGGTACGGCCCGGGAAAAGGGACTGGGAAAAGAAGGCGGCCGCAGGGTTGGGGAGGGGGCCAGGGAGGCTGCGGCCCCCGCGGGTTCCTACCGCGCCCAGCGCTGCCTCCGAGCGGCTCCGTTCCCCAAACGAGCCCCCCAGGACCCGGCTCAGAATCCAGCCTTAGAGCTGCTCCACGGGGCCCCAGCACCGAAGCCGAGGACCAGCGGGCAGCAGCGGGGGCTGCTCCAAAGGCAGCTCGAAACGCCCGCGCCTCTCGGACCCCGGCTCGCCCTACGCTCTCCAGGGAAGGGAGGGGGTCGCAAAGGGACAGAAGCGGGCTGGGAGTGAGAAAGCCCCTAAGAGGGGAGGGGGAGGCGACCCAGGAAGCTCCTCAGCCTCTTCCGCCGAGGAAGTGGCGCGTCTGTTTAACCCGAAAACTGCCGTGCAGCAGGAGAGCCCGAGAGCCGCGGCCAATCTACGAGCAGCGCGGGCTTTTCCAAACGGGCCGAGCTCCGGGGGGCGGGGGGGGAGCGCTCCCGAGCGCGGCTCTGCGTCCCCCGGCCGATCGGAAAGAAGCTACGGGGAGCCGCGGCGCTTACTTCCCCCACCGCAAACTGCCCTCGCCTCGGTGCCCCCCTTTTCCACGGGGACTTCGGACTCGCACCGGTTTCTCGCGGATCACGGGAAGCTATTCGCTCCCGCTCCCGGGGGCTGGGCGCCGAAAGGAGCCGTACCCGCAGTTAACATCGCTGCGGTGCTGCGCGGCACCTGCGGAGAACCGAGGTTGCACTGTCACCGGACCGACCTCCAACCAAGAGCAGTGCTCGGAAATACCCCACCTTTGAGTTACGAGCGCATAAGGGAAACATAAAAGTGTTTCAGCTCTTTTTAGGAAAGCTTGGGTGGCTCTTAAAAGAGCCGTTGGGTTTATCTGCAAGGCAGACGAGACTTTTTCAGAATCATTTCTTCTTGGGCGCCGCCTTCTTCGCCTTGGCCGCCTTGGGCTTGGCTGCTTTGGGCTTCACCGCCTTCGCTTTAGCCGGGCTCTTGGCCGCTGCCGCCTTCTTGGGCTTGGCAGCCTTGGTCACCTTCTTGGGGCTCTTGGCCGCTTTCTTGGCCGCGGCGGCCGCCGGCTTTTTGGCTTTCTTGGGGCTCTTCTTCGCTGTCACTGCCTTCTTGGGCTTCTTGGCGGCGCTGGCGGGCTTCCTGGCTGCCGGCTTCTTGGGCTTGGCTGCGGTCGCCCGCTTCCTGGGGGCTTTCTCCTTCACTTCCCCGGGCTTCTTACTGAGGCGGAAGGAGCCGGAGGCGCCGGTGCCCTTGGTCTGCACCAGGGTGCCCTTGCTGACCAGGCTCTTGAGCCCCAGCTTGATGCGGCTGTTGTTCTTCTCCACATCGTAGCCGCCGGCGGCCAGCGCCTTCTTGAGCGCGGCGAGGGAGAGCCCCTTGCGCTCCTTGGAGGCGGAGACGGCCTTGGTGATCAGCTCGGTGACGCTGGGGCCGGCGGGTTTGCGGGCTTTGGCGGCGCCCGCCGCCTTTTTCGGCTTCTTGGCGGCGGCCGTAGCCTTGGCCGGGGCCGCAGCCGGAGCGGCGGCGGCGGCGACGTCGGGCGCGGCGACGGGAGCGGTCTCGGACATGGCGCCTCCTGCGGAGTCAGCGCGAACAATAGCGCGGCCGCCGCCGCCCCCTTTTATAGCGGCGCCGCGCGCGCTGATTGGTGCGGCCCGGCCCTCCCCGCCGCCGCGCCGCTTGTGCTTCTTCCCGGTCCAAAAAGGGCTTTTTGCTCCCGAAATTCCCTGCCGGGGCACCCCGTTTCTTCCCGAGCAGGGAGGGGGACGCCTGCCCGACCAGCTAACCGAGTTTCCCGTCGGAAGGGGGAGAAACGAGGGAATAGCGGCCCCGGAAACTCCGTGACACGGAGCTGCGGGGAGCTGGGGAGAGAGAAACTTTCCTTTTTTCCTTTAAATTAAAATTATACCATCGACTAGGTGGCCACAGCCGGCGTGAAACCTCATGCTTTAGATGGTCCTCTCCAGATTAGGGCCAGAAACAGGGTGTTTTGACCCGTTGGTCTCAGGGTAAATTGATATTAAAGCCGAGGAAGTAACACAGCTCGCCCCGTGGTCCCAGGCGCGGATGCAGAACTGGCTCCGGCGGCCGAGCCGCTTCCCTCTGAAATCGCATCATCCCGCTCACCCTCCCTTCAGCCACCACCGTGCCTTAGCTACGGCCTTTCGGGGAGACGTTTGGGCTCCCCCAAACTACTTCTTATCTGCTCGGGTGTTTCAGTGGGACAGAGCACCGACGTGCCCCTATGAAGTCTGATGGTCCTGTCATTGCACTTTACATTTACACATTTACATTGCATGTAAACTCAACAAACTCGCTTTTGCGATGTTTTGATGTATATTCAGACATATCAAATTCATATATGTATATATTGCAATATATCGGGTTTTAGTCTTAAAACTTATAAAAGTACTTGTCTTTGCATCGAGATTTGTTAAAATTGATTGGGAAACAATCTGGGGCGTAATGGAATTTGAATTGGACAAGGCGTGAAAGCTGAAAATTCTGTTCTTTGAGAGTATATTCGGTAATCAGGACACTTTACTATGCAAAACCGATTTCTCTGTTCTAATGAATGTATATGGATGCTGAATGTGTTTTGCTTTAATAACACCATCTAGTGATTCACTGGTTTTCCCCTTTCTAATAATTCACACCTTTTCAAGAGGGTTGCTTCTCCGGGTCAGTGGTAGCTCCATATTCCAAACAATAGATTAATTCTCACTTTCCTCCTTCGTTTTCAATGGCGTGTTGCTTTCTTTTTTAATATGAAACAGTGAACACCCTGCCTGCAATAATATTGAGTTTCATATACTAGATACCAGGCTTTTAGCAGCTCCTAAGATGCATGAGCAGATCTTTTAAGGGCTAAAAGAAAGTATAATAAGGTGAATGGAATAACGGTACAATGTAGACTTCCCCCTGTCTGGGAGTGTAAAAATATACAAATACACTGACTTTAATCTCTATGTGACTTCTGAGAAATGTCATATTCTTTTCTGATTATGCGTCTTTAACTGAAAATGATAAAGGGCTACTATTAATGCAAAGACTAGAGTTATTATAGTAATTTAACATAGGTTAAATTAGTGTTGTTTTTTTTTTCTCTGCTTGGAAGAGAAATGTGGGAAATGTCTCCTAGTGAATACATTTCAGCCTGTAAAATGAAGGTAAATGGGTGGTTTGGATGATCTGGCTACGGTAACGAGCGTGACAGAACTGCAGCGTTAAGACTGCAGAAATGTGCATTGTGTATTTATTAAACACAGAGAGTGGAAACTATATTTAACAACCATTTTATCTGATGGTTATTTCCAGTAATGGGGAATGGAGATTTCAAGTCCTTCCCTAGGCAGTGGAGATAACATTTTTAGCTCTGTGTCTGTTAGTCCATCAATTAGTCCATTGATTTCTGAATATAAGTGATTTTTTTTTTTTTATTTCAATATATTCACATTTAATGTCAGCTTGCTGTCAATTCTCTGGACTCGTACAACAAGGAATATCGGCATCCTTATTAGTCCTTATTAGTCCATGTGCTCAACGTAGGAACTTGATGCAGTTACATGGGTACAGCAGAAAGGCTTCCCCAGGCTTTGATATTCCATTATCCCTTCAATCAGAACTTGTATGTGGGTATCTCTACTCCATCCATCTTTCCTTCACTTTAAGTATCAACAAGTGTCAATAAAGATACTGAAATGTTTTACTGAAGTGTTGTTACTTTCCTTCTAGGAAATAAACAGTTTTATGAGTTAGTTCAGACATATGGAGAGATTCTACACTGTATTTATTTAAGAGATTACTAGGGGGAAAAAAGGAACCATCAAAAGGAGAATGTGATGGGTTCTGTCCTGAATCAAAACCCCACACTTGCTTTGTGGATCAATTTAACTTTATGCTTACCGAAACTGGACACCTACCCTTGCTCCTATTTCAAGGAAGAGTGGGTTAGATAGTACCAAATTATTGTTGCCTTATGTTTTAATCCTCTCTTTCAAAGGTGGCATCAAGTGCAGGTGGCATAATGTTCAGTAAATCATGAATCCCTACATCCTTCTGCAAAAAAAGTCATAGGTTCCCATTGTTTTCCTCTGTACCTACTTGCATTTATTTTCCTGAAGTACTAGGAACATAAAAATGTCCTATAATAAATGTTGATGCAGTATTTTCATTATGACCATGCACAAATCAACATCAGCCAATTCCTTCACCATGAATCATGGCTTCTGCAATGGTAAGGCTCTTGGCTATGTTGTGGAATAATCTTATTTTATTATTCTCTAAATTTCTGGACATAGGCTGTAGTTCATAGTAAGTTCATATGTAAGTTCATAATATTTGCACTACAAAATATTCAGAAGAGCCTGTATTCCACATTTGAAAGACATCTCATGTTTTTTCATAAACAGAACAGGCCTCATTGGCAGTAAATTGAACCATTTTTTAAATCACAGAAACAGCATTCAAAATACAGATGAAAACTATTCTTTCTTCACTTTCTCCACTAGCAGGATGGAAATCCTGCTGCTTAGCACACAAAACCTCCAATGGACTGAAACTTTCCATTTTTCTTTTCCTCTCATGTTGAGAAAGAGCAGTTTCTGACATGGCATTATACCCAACGGCTGCTGCTGCGGCCGGCTCAGTGGCACAAGGATGAGAATGATAAGAAGGAAAAATTCACACTCAGTGAACAGTACAGATCTAATAATAAGTATAGGCTAGAAAGAGTAATTTTCCAGGTCACAGATTCCCAAAGCTGATTGAAGACTGAGGTGACCCATAGTGTTTTTCTAAAAGTCATATTAGAGCTCCTTTCAGATTTGTAGGGTGAGAATGTAAACAGGGCTGTCTTGGCAGTTATTGCCCTTTGAAAACTCCACATATGGTACATATGGCAGATAAAGTTTTGGTACAATAGTAAGGGAAGTTAGGGATGTTTGTGTAACCCCTAATGCACTTGGAAATTTTTTTTCTTCTCCTTCATGTGGCAAAAGTAGTACTTGGGGTTCCCCAATTCCATTGACACCAGTTCAACTACTTGCTGTGTAACAGGCTAAGCTCTGAGCACTGCTTTAGATAAATCTCGAGGTATTTTTACAACAAAAGGAATTTGTCTCTGCTTGTTTCAAAGCCTATTACATCAATGATGTAGTTTTAACATCAAAAAAAAAAATTAAAAAAAGAAATCTTAGTGTAAGAACATAACAGGAGTTTTTTTTCTTTCACTTTCTATTATGCTAACATAAAATGCAGATTGCTGCTTCTTTGAAAAGAGAGGCTTACATTCCTCCATTAATTCTTGAAGAGTCTTTTGTCCTTTACTACCACGGTGATGAATCTTTTAACTGAGCATTTACATTACGCAAGAGAATAATTTACCTACAACTTAATGGGTGCAAGCTGAGAGTGGAACAAGGCAAAGCTGCCAAGAGAGCTTCTGCCCAGTTTTTTTCTGCCCAGTTTGCAGCTGTGCAGTCCGTGGGCTGGTGCCAGAGTGGCACCGTCCCTGGTGAGGATGTCATCCAGACTATCAGGGGCACAATAAACATGAGGCCAGTCACTCAGCACTCCTGCTATCAGACAGTTAGGAAGTCAGGAATCTGGCTTCACAGATTCAAGAAAGTCTGTATATACAGTACAGGCACACTCAAGAAGAATATATTTTACCTATTTTGCAGCCTGCCTTGTGTGAACTGACTCCAGAAAGAAGGATTGGATTCCATGTTAAGTATATTAAGTCTAAATCTTGGTCTTCCTGACGTAATGTTTTTCTGGTTTGGACACTAGAAATGCAATCAAGTTTTGGTTGCTTTGTGCGTGAAATGAGGAGTAGAATAACATGTTTAACTTCTGTGTGCTCTTTTGAGGTTAGTAGTTTGTAACATTTTACGTTTACTTCCATGGTTAATTGGATCAGCACACAAGGCAGCACTGAGCAGCTAGGAGAAGGGACCACCCTCTGTCCGCTTATTTAAAGGTGTTAAGTAAAAAGAAATCAGCAGGGTTTATGGGTATACCCAAACTGCAATAGGAGGCACCTATGAAAAAGGAAACTTAATAGTCCAAATTACCCAAAGCTGTTGAGAAAAGCACCTGCTGAACAACAAGGTAAACGTTTGAATAATTCTGATACTGACTGTCCAGATTTAATGCATGTTCATTGATATAAACTTCTTCCCAGGAGGGAGAGGAGGCACAGCGAAGGAAAGAAAAAAGAAAAAAAAAAAAACCCAAACACAAACAACAAAAGAAAAGGGTTTAGGCTCAACAGTTGAACAAAAACTTAGGTGGAGGCAAAGGTATCATCACTGCTTTTCTTATTAATTCTTTAGGATAAGGCAGGCCTTGGCATGTTGAATACATGCAAAGGCTTTCAAAGGTAACCACTGTGAGCAACAACAGTGAGGACAGGAATATTTGTTTGCATTTGACATTAATGAAAAGGTTCTTATAATTGAAAACTGATTTAGGGTGAGTGGATTGGTTTTTTGTTGTTTTGGATTTTTTTTTCATTTTACAACGCGATTACTCTCCTGACACGGTGCATCGTCTTTAGCTCTGGTTTGGATTCTTTTGAGTTGTTGTGTTGCCTGATTATGGTCTCTCGAGTGCTGAAGGAGACACTAGCTCATGACCTATTAGGCTAGTATTGGAGGACACAAGCCCTAACTCTGGGAGAGGACAGAAGAATAATGAAGAGTGTAGTAATAGAACTTGTTTCTGCAGGTAGGAATATCAGCAGGGATCCAGACTGGGGACAAACGAATGGGCAATATGAGTGGGACAACCTTGAGATTGTGCTGTGCTTGGAATTGCATTCTGAATGGAAACCTATGAACATAAAACTGGAAGAACAAGGCAAGTCACAGGAAATTTCTACCTGGGCCAATATCCCGTCTCTGACAGGGGTCAGGAAAATAAGTGTGTAAAAACAGTAACTGATGTTTCATCAAAATTCTGCCTTAGGTCCTAGTGATTCATAGGCTAGGGATTAAACAGGTCACGGGGAATGTCTTTGAATAGAAGAACATTTGAATGAATTTTTCTCCTGTGTGTTGATTGATTACTTTCTCCACATATAACAGCTCTCATTTTTCATGTTCTAGGATGTGGCTTCAACACGAGAAATTATAAAAGGCTGAAGAAGAGTTACAGTGGGAAGTGGACAAATGAGTGACGGACATGTATACTACACGGTGTGTATTCATTTCATAGAGGAGGATCTCATTTATATGCAGTTAAGTGTCCTCAGTGTGTGCGTGTGTCACAAAGTGGGGCTGGAAAACATGATTTCTATGGTGTAGACGAAGTGGGGCAAAATGGCAACCAGCATGGAGAGTGAACTGCACCCCCTTTCCTGTAGTTGAAGAGAGGTGAAGAGTGTATATTTGAAGCAAAGGGAGCGACAAGCCATTTGAAAGAACAAAGAAAAAGAAATCAGGCAGAGCCAGGCAGAGACATTCCTACATAAAATATCAGAACCGAAAGATATCGAGAACGAATTACCTCACCATTATATTTTTAGGTCCCATCACTCACACAGACCTTCCCTCCTGGGGTCACTGTGACTGAGGGAGAACCAAATGCCAAAGACAAAAGGTTGTCAGCGTTCGCAAAGATCTCCCTGACCTCTTCATCTTGAAAGGACCTCCTCTGCCTCTGTGTGGATAACGATGCATGCCTTTGGCCACAATGAGCACTGGCAAACCCTCCATGTTGGAATTATGCTAATCTCATAGCCCTGGTAGACCCTGAAGTACAAAAAGGAAGACTGCAAGGATACCCAGGAGAAATTAGGTGTATTTTTAGCAGTCACAACGACTGATTTTCAGAGTCATGAAGTTGTACAAAAATGATATATAAAGAGAAATCTTGTTGCTGTCAATGTACACTCGCGAGAGGAAAACATATTACATGAAAGACAGAATATCTATATACTCAGAATGACGGACGGCCTTTGAAAACATGGAGGTCCACATGCACATAGCTGAGGTAGCCATTTCTATTGTGCATTTGACATGCATGACTAGTTTTCATCCAGCTACTCTGAGTCAGCTAAATAGAAACATAACACTTTTTTAATGTGACCAGGAGGGCTGGGACTGAACATGAAGCAACATTCCAGAAACAAGGTAGCACATGAAGGGCCTTCTCCAGTCCTACGCTACACTCCGGTTTGCAGACTCCCCGGTGCTGCAATACTCCGAGCCAGGCCTGTCAAGCTTCTAGGAAAACACACACACTTCTTTCTGGGCAAAGACGTGATGATTTTCCTGATGCTTCTCAGCATAAGGCAAATCCTAGCAAAAGGCCACCGAGGTGAACTATTGGTTCATATATTTAGCTGAGGGTTCTCAATGCTACCATCGAGTCCTTGAGATGCGACCTCAGAAGTGTTGAGATCTGGTCAGCATGACCTTAGCGAGAGCCCTCGGGGGGACCACTGGTTCCCTGTTCGCGGGTGCGCTTGGCGCATCGTAAAAGGGAGGACAGTGCACCGCCGCCCTGCCGGGAAGGGACGATGCCGGGTAGAAGTCACTTCAGGGCCACCGGGACCGGGGGGAAGGCGAGCGAGGCGGAGGCCTAGAGGGAGGCGGGGAATGGGGCGGCGAAGCCGGGCGACGGCCCCGCGGCGGAGCCCGAAAGCGGCCAAGGGCGAAGGCGCCGCCGCGCCCGCACAGGAGGCGGAGCGCAAGCCACGCCCCCTTCGTCCGTGCCCGCCTCTGCTCCCAATCAGGTCGGCTCCCAACAGATAAAAGCCAACGAGCGGCCGCGTCCAGGGCATAACTCGGCACCAAGAGCAAAAGCAGCATGTCTGGCAGAGGCAAGGGCGGGAAGGGGCTGGGCAAGGGGGGCGCCAAGCGCCACCGCAAGGTGCTGCGCGACA
>JAOQGH010000001.1:51612353-51624393 GCA_025769975.1 Gallinago jamesoni
TTGTCACCTTTCTTCTGGGTCTTGGTGACGGCCTTCTTGGAGCCCTTCTTGGGCGCGGGGGCGGACTTGGCCGGCTCAGGCACCGCAGCAAAGGAGTAGCTATCGCTCACGCACGGGCAGCGCTCATGAAGCAGCGGGTAACGCTGCTGCCCGCGGGAGCTCCTTTTGTATCGGCGTTGATGTAGGGCGGGGAAAGAAGCCCCGCCTGTGTCGGCCGTATGAGTCATTGAAATGTGAATACGATTTCGCAGTCCTACCGTGGATCGCACAACCGAGTGTGCGTTTTTTATCGGTGCTGCACGATGGGTGTCGCTTCGCGGAGAACGCGGTTAGGTTAATGATCACCGCAAAAACCCGCGCGGCCGTTGTGTGTCCTAGCGAGGTAGACGGTGGCGCGGAGAGGTTACAATTTCGCGGGGCGGGCACCGGTGCATCCGTGCAGAGCAATGGGAGCGACTTCGGGGAGCGATACGACGGTGTGTCCGTCGTCGTGCGTGCGTACGGAAGGAAAGGAGCGCTCTGTTTCTCTCTCGTCGTGCACGGGGTGATGTACGTGTCACTGGCCTCCAGCGATAAATTTCGGGTAGGCATAAGTCAATGTAGTCAATGTCTGTGTCGGGGCGTAAGGCTAATGAGTTTGGGGGTCCTAAATCTACGTATTTTGAAGGGGACGTGTGTTTCTGGAAGTGCAGACCGGCGGCTGTCTTCCGCAGTACGATGGTCGCGGGGCGCGGACTCTTTCGCGTGTCTTAGGGGCGCAGGAGGATGTGTGTTGTGGAGGACTCAGGGGGGTCTGTGCTCCGATGTTGGGACTCGGAGCGATGTGCTTGTCGCGGCGACAGAGGCATATACGCGGTCCGTGTGTGGTGCGGTACGGAGCGATACGTCTGTCAGGCTGTGCAGAGATGAGAGCGTTGCGGGACCGGAGCGATCTGTGTGTCCGTCGGGGCAGAGCGATGTGTCTCGGGGAAGTAGGAGGGGAAGGAGGGGGAGGGCGGGGAAAACAAACAGGGGGCGAAGACGCCGCAGAGCGCTGTGTGCGTGAGCGGTGTGTGCGCTGCTGGGGGCTGAGCGATGTGTTTGTCCCGGAGGGTGCAGAGCGCCGTGTGTCGGGACGTAAGGGTAATGTGTTTCGGAGAGGACGCAGAACGACGGTGTTTGGGGCAGGGGGCTCAGAGCCATGGCTGTGTGGTACGCAGGGGAACGTGTGCGTGGCGGGGCCATGATGGATTGTGTGTCCGTCGGCGCAGAGCGATGTGTTTCGGGGAAGGCGGCGGACGGACGCCGACCCTGTGAAGCGATGCCCGTGCCGGAGAGGAGCGGAACGATGAGTGTGTCGGTCTGTGCACGGTGATGCTGCGCCAGGGGATAAAAATCCAATGTGTGTTTCAGGGTGCCCTGTCTTTCTTTTTTTTTTTTTTTTTCCCAGGAGGACAGTGCGATGTGTGTGTCGGGGACACGCTCTATGTGTTTGCATATCACTTTATGATAAACATGTTACAGAACATTAAGGAAGTGAAGTTTTTTCCCAGAACAAAGGAGTGTGCTGAGACGCAACATCGGGCTGCCGAGAGAAGCTGCCTCTGAGATCGCTGCACCAAGTGTTCCGTGTTGGGATCCCCGAACGCTTGAGACGGGGCAGCAGATCTTCCCCCCGCTTCCTGAAGACATGGGAGCGAGTGTGTTGTGCACTTCACCTAGATCATCTTTTACCGGTTTCGTTTCGAATTTCTTCGGCCGGGCTTGCGCGAGCCGCCACGGCGCAGCGCCGGCACTTCTTACCGACCGGTGGATTTCCGCGTTCCCGTTCGCCGAGCTCGGCGCTGCCCGGCTGCCTGCCCCGCCCGAGGCTCACTCACCCGCTCCGCCCCGGTAAGATGAGATGGTCACGAAGGTGTAAAGGCACAGCGCAAAGCCGCGGCTCATTCCTCTCCGCTCCCCGGTTCCTCTCCCGGCCCGGCCTTGTGACTGAGATGTTAATTACACACACGTTCCTGTAACGAATTTGCATTTGTTTCACCTGGCTTCTTTGTGGAAACGTACGTGTTGGAGATTCAATTCCCTTCTGTTTCTTGCACCGCTCCCCCTTAAAGGGAGCTATCGTGCTCATCAGCCCCAAATTAACCCTTATCGCACTGCAGCTGTAAGTGCAAAAACGGAGGGGTTTTGCACACCCCCACCCGTGTCGCGGAGCTGCTCCTCTCCCCAGCAGCTCTAACCCCATCTCGCCCGCAACAGCCCTGCCCTGCTCTGCTTCTCCTCTCGCTACTTGAGGGGCTCTGTCTCGTCTGGATGTTGAGCGAAAAGCGACTGTAGCTACAAGTTTTCCAAGTGTGGGAACTGCCGAGGTAAAATCAGTGTTTTATCCCGCGAGGAAGTACTGGACTCCTCCCAAGACACCCCTCCCCGTCTCTCCTTTTGCTGATGCCCAAGACCTGTGGCGGAGCTCGCTCACACGGGAAATAGCCACGAATGGAGAAATCGGAGAGAAGAGCCACCCCAGCGACCAGGCTGAGGGCTGAGTCACAGCGGGGCCCTGAGTACTTACACGACACCTCTCACCCCGCCTCTCACCGTCCCCTCCGGTGACACGGGGAAGTCCGCATGGGCAGCGCTCGCCAGGCACTGTGCCCTCCCACAATCCAAACTCTCCTCCCAGCCTTTTTGTAGGCAGATTATTAAAAAGGAGCACACCCTTTCCGTAAATAGCACATACTCATGTGCACAGATTAGGCGGGGAAAGCACCATTCGCCTAATCAAGAGCTACACATTAGCTCTTAATTATCAGTAGTTATCATTAGTTAGCAGTAATTGATTTTCTGTGTTAGCCTTAGCTGACCAAGAACAGTTTCGTACGGCCCCCTCAGAGTGGAATAGTTAACAATAGCGGTGAGAATACTTGGCGTGAGGTGAGGATAAAATTCCTCTTCTCAGTGGTGGGATGAAGTGCCTTCTCTCCTCAAAACTGTGGAAGCCATTACCATTAACTGTGGCATATACAAATCATTTGCCAAACAATTTATCACTTTCGTTTGCATACGATCTGTGTCCTTAAAAAGTCGCATGGTTCCAAGGTTTATTTTTTTCTTGAGATGAAAAGAATCTAAATTAAAACCCTCCTCTCGTTGGATTTTTGCAGACGTGTAAACTCTGCCATTTTTCCGCCTGCCAAAGTCTTCTCACTAATAGACTCTGGTGTGTATTGCATATTGTCCGGGAAAGGAAGTTAAGTGGTAAGAGATGGAATCAGCAACAGAAGGCGTGTTAAAATAAACAAATAGATAAATAGATAAATCTTAAGCAGTATAAATCAGTTTTTCTTTGGGGGTTTCTTAGCAAACTTTGCCCAACATCCTCAAAACATACGAGTCACAAAGGTTAGTTTGATGTCTTTCTAGACACAAACTAAATTGTATGAAAAGCTGAAACAAAGTAAGCTGAAAATATGTAAACTGAACTCTGCTCAGGCTGGATCTACACTCCCGATGTCAAAGAAATGGGAACGTATCTAAGATAAAGAAAAAAAATTTGCACATCTGAAGACAGGGGTTTTAGCACCCTTTTGTTCTTGAAAAGCACCGTCTTTCCCACAGGAAAGGAGATAATCTCTGTGCCTGTCCCTCTCCTAACTTTTTGTGTGCTTTTAGATCTCATGCAAGAACAGATTCCCTAAACACAGACTGATATTTGGAAACGGAGTTCCATGTGATGGAAAACCCGACCCTGTGAAAAAGTCAGAAGAAAAAATATTTATTCACCACATCAACTGTGTACATGAAGATTTCGTTTCAGTTCTGCTTGTACTTCTGCATCCAACCGGATTCTGTTCCCATAAGGAAAACATGCTGGTTGTTGCTAGGACCTTCTTCTTCCCTTTCCCTTTGGCAGATTTGAAGGTGACTTGTTTGAGGATTTCTTGAGAACTTGCCCTCCACCCCTTAGCTTTGGAGTTGCATTTAGGGTCAGGCTTTACCTTATATGCTGTGCCTGTGCATCCCTTACTCCACTGGTTGCAATTTCCTGGGTCAACATTGTTCCAGGCTCGTCCCCGCAGACTTCCTCAGTGATCCAGGGCCATGGCTGTCCTTTATCACTGCCACCATCCCTGCTCCACTTCTCTCTGCAGTGGTTCTTCTGATAGATTGGGTAGTCAGGGTACTCATGAGCCAGGTTAAGAGAAGAAATCATTAAAAAAAAAAATCATCAAGTATATCATGCTGAATTTACTGATCTCGTTCTGTGAATGAGATTCACGTATTCTGTGAATATTGGGCTGCGCACAGAACAACTTTGTCAGGGGAGCTTTCAGAATAATCTGTAAGGCCTGTAACCCCTTTTTTTTTTTTTTTTTTTAGGAAGAGGAAGGGGGAAACAGGAGTTAGGGACCGTAGCAAACAATTTACGCGGCTCCTGGGAACAGAAATCCCACTATGACACTTCCTGAGTATCAGCTGGAAGGAAAGGAACACAAGCTCGTTCTGAAATGTATAGGTCTTCCCAAATTCAAAATGTCTGGGAAGGAGCCATGGGTACCATCTTTCCAAGGGTCTCAACTTTTTTCTCAGTGCTCACCTGCAATGCTCTGCTGCTCATTTGCAAGGAGGAAGAATAGCTTAGATGTCTTCCACATCCATAAGTGCTGCAGCTGATTGCACTTTTCCTATCTTTGTGGTATTGCTTTCCACCACCGATCACAGGCCTGCTGAACCAAGGCACCAGGCAGCTAGGAAGTCTCAGCCACTCAATCTCCACCTGCGCTGCCTGCAGCTTGCAGAAGACTGTACAGGATGGTTCAGTTCTGCAACAAGACGTACTGTTACATGTTTGTCACTTCTTATTTCTCCCTGAAAAAAACCAGACCCACATTGTTGCAGGTGCCAGGCAGAAGTCAAAGCTAAAATTTTGTCCTCACTGCCTTGCGATGCAAATCAAAAGTTGGCCATGTGCTTTGGCCATGAGCACCTTTGCTGAGGTCGTTTGTGGAGTGGAGGGTCCAGGAAAGAGAATGCCAACTCTTTCCCCAGAGTAACCCGTGGTAGGAAGGAGCTGCTCTTCCCCAATGCACAGGGCAGGCAATAGCCATCCAGACACACTGCATTGGGAGATCCGAGATGACATGCACAATGTGTGCAGCAGAAAGTGTCACTTTCATGTAGCGTTGAAGTTATTTCACATGTTTGTGTTCCCCTCACATGGTCTCAAAAATGTACCCGAACAATTAGAAATATTCAAATCTGTGATACCCAGAGTTTCCATTTTACACAGTCTTCTTCTGGTCTCCAGCTTGTGCACACATTTCCAGATATGTCATATTTTGTGTATCCTGTGGCCCCCTCAGCTAATTAAAGGAAGGGTTAAGCAGAAAGGAAGAGTGATGACTGGTTACTTTCTCTCTGCCTGAATTCACATTCCCCACTGGCAAAATCAGGTGTTTTATTAAACCACTATTATACACATCTAAAGTAATCCAGTACAGTAACTTTTTCATATATATTATACTTATATCACATTGGAACATTAAATACTGAACATGAAACTTTATAATTTCGCCACTTGCTTGGTCGGTTGATTAATCTGAACTGATTCTTGGAACTATGCCTTAACTGAGCTTTGAAGTTATGGAAAACTATGTGGTCTGGAATGATCAAGGAGTGATTTCCCTCTTGCTTTGAACCAAGAAAAAAAAAAAAGAAAACAACAACTTTTTATAAAATCTGACTGTTTTTCCAAGGAGATAATTTTAAGAAAAAATGAAGAAAGTTGTATCTGTTTATCCCCTTATCATAACTAAATTTCCTTCCTAATGCATACCATAACTCTGGCCATAGATGTCTTATTTTAAGAGATTAAAGATCTAGCTGGAATTTTAAATCTATATGCATACAAACCCCCTTTGCCATTGGGAAGGGTCCTTTACTGGAGACTGAACAGTACGCAGTTATAACCCCTTCCCTATTGAGACATGAATTTTTCTTACTCATGAAACAATGTGTTATGATGTAGAACATCATATAAATTGTTTTTTAAAATAAAATTTATCTTCCATGGACAAAAGATATCTCCCAAATCATCCAAAGTCTGCAGTTATGTCAAGAGCAGATTTGAAATGCCTTAAATGACCCTGTGACTTCATTTATGTTTCTCATGTACCCGGAGCACCCATAAGTCAGACTGGATTTAATAGGATCACATATATAAAGTATGAATTCTCAGCTACACAGGCATCAGGGGGAGCTACTTGCTGGAGAAAATATTGAAGATGCTGCGCAGCTTTACCCAGCCCAAGGTGAAAAACATGTTAATGGGGCTTCCCAGCTATAGACTTAATGCATTAACTTGATCACCCTGTTTGAAGTATGCCTACGTATGCTGCAGCCCTGCCTCCTCAGCTGCATCTGTGAGATGGGTACCTCCATATATCCTCCTGTGCAAACAGTAAAAGTCCAGCATAGTCACTTGATGAGATGAATCACAAGTCTAGAATGCTGCAATCGATTACTATAAATAGTTCAGGAGGAACAAGCAAGGAAGGATAGGTATCTGTATGGGGGTGGAGGTGGGGAGAGGGGTTGCCGTCTATGTAAAAAAATTAATTGATTGCACAGAACTGCCTTTGAAAATCTCGACAGTTTATGGCTGAAAATTAGAGGCCAAGCAAACAAAGGAAACCTAATGGTTGGTATTTACTAGGCTGCTCTGTCAAGGGGTGGATGCTGAAGCTTTCTTATTTCAACCGCAGGAAGCATCGTACTTTCAGGCTCTGATGCTGCTGGGGGATTTCAATGAACCTGGCAGCTGCTAGAAAAGCGGCACAGCAAGCTGTAACTGGTCCAGGAGATTCCTGATGTGCATTGAAGAAAATTTTTTAATCCAGGTGAAAGACAACCCAACCAGAGGAGAAGCTCTACTGGACTTGTTGCCCACCAACAGAAAAAAAATAACCGAAGAGGTTAAGACTGGTGGCAGGCTGGGCTGCAGCCTGGGTCCAGGCCTATCACAAACTTGAGAGTTACGGGTCAGGCAAAAAGTAAAGTCAAGACCTTGAATTTTAGTGAAGTAGACTTTCAGATGCTTAAGAAACTAGAGGACAGGTGTGGCAGATGCACTTGCCCCAGCAGAGATCTGACAAAGGTCTGAAAAAGACCTAATAAAAAACGGGCAAAAGCCCACGAAAACTTCCCACCACAGTTCTTGTGAAGCTCACATGGTCATGGCCAACAAATGCATTTTGGTCAAAAGGTGAAGAAGTTGGGGTCTTCAGCCAATTCAGCCGACGGGGTGGCTACATGACCCAATATGATCACAAATAAAGTTCTAATAGGGTATAAACAAGGTCCCCCGTGAAAAAGCCACATAGAGATGGTTCTCAGAGCAGCAGGTCTGCGGTCGGGGACTCTCCCCATTGGCTGGAATGCCATTCCATGGTTCATCTCCTGTACAGGGCAAGACCCCTCGTTTTATCAGTGTGTGATTGTGCACATTTTGAATCATCATTTCTAAAGCTTAAGAAATTCTTAAGTCATGCAGTATTAATTTCCTCATACATTTTAAACCTGTGGTTTACTAGTGCTGTTGGAGTGTTAAACAATTTTGATGCACCTGATTTCCAGTTAGTTCTCTGATAAACAATTTTGGTAAAAATAGAGTTTATTTTTAATTTATGACTTGTCAAAATTTGATTTTGCAAGCCTCTACAACAATGGGACCCCTGGGAAACTGCCCTCAGGGATAAAGGAGGAGAACAGAGTCGACGACTATTTAAGGACATTTTTCTCAGAGAACAAATCCTCTCAATATCCATGTGTAGGAAATCAGTCAAGGAAGGCAGAGACCAGTCTGGCTGAATAAGTTCTGGCTGAATTGAAGTGCAAGAAGGAAATGCACAGGTAGTGGAAGCAGGGACATGCATTCTGGGAGGAATATAGGGAGGCTGTCCACTCATGTAGGGATGGGATCAGGAAAGCTAAGGTACATTTGGACCTAAATTTGGCAAGGGATGGGAAAAATAATAATAAGGGCTTCTGTAGGTACATTGATCAGAAAGGGAAGACTAGAGAAAATGAGGCTCCCAATAAATAAGAAAAGAAAAGTAGTGACAACTGATACAGAGAAAGCTGAGGTACTCAGCCACTCACACCTCTCGAGTTCTTGAACCCTAAAGGAGGGATGGGGGAAACAAAGTCCCTTCCATCGTAGGAGAAGATCACCTGAGGAACCTGAACATATACAAGTCCATGGGACTTGGCAAGATGCATGCAGGGTCCCAAGGGAGCAGCAGATGCAGTTGCTGAGCCATTCTGCATCAAATTCGAAAAGTCACAGCAGTCAGGTGAAATCCCCAGTGACTGGACAAAAGGGAATATCACATCCATTTATAAAAAATGGATAAAAAGAAGGGAACTGCTGACCAGTGAGCCTTATCTTTGTTAGTGGTAAGATCCTGGAACAGATCCTCCTGGAAGCCACATTGAAGCATATGGAAGACAAGGAGGTGGCTGAGGGGAGGTATGGATTTGATGAATGGACTGTAAAATGGATAAGGAATTGGCTGAATGGCTGCATGCAAAGAGTTACAGCCGATGGGTCAATGTTCAAGTGGAAACCAGTAACAAGTGGTTTCCCTTAAGGGTCTGTACTGGGACCAATACTATTTAATACCTTCATTAATGACATAGATAGTGGGGCTGAGTGCACCCTCACCAAGTTTGCGTAAGATACCAAGCTGAGTGGAGCAGTTGATATACTAGAAGGAAGGGGTGCCCTCCAGGGGGACTTTTACAGGCTTGAGGGGTGGGCCCCTATGAACATCATGAAGTTCAACAAGGCCAAGTGCAAGGTTCTGCACCTGGGTTGGCGCCCTCTCCAATATCAGTATAGATTCAGAAAATCTGAATTACAGATAATTCAGGACGAATTAGTTAAGAGCAGTTCTGCAGAGAAGAACTTAGTAATGAATAGTAATGAATGAAAATTGGGTGTGAGTTGGCAATGTGCGCTTGCAGCCCAGAAAGCCAAGCATATCCTAGGCTGCAACAAAAGAAGCATGGCCAGCAGAATGAGGGAGTTAATTCTGTGTAAATCAGAACGCCTCACAGTAAAGAATGGTGGTGTATGACCTTATTGCGGCCTATCAATATACAAAGGAGGCTTATAAGAAAGATGGAGATTTTTTCACCAGGGCCTGTAGCGACGGGACAAGAGGCAAGAGTTTAAACTGAAAGAGGTTAGATTTGGATGGGACATATGGAAGAATTTTTTCACAATGAGGGTGGTGGGATACAGGAACGTGTTGCCCAGATAAGCTGTGGATGCTCCATCACTGGAAGCGTTCAAGGCCAGGTTGGACAGGGTTTTGAGCAACCTAATCTAGTGGAAGATGTCCCTGCCCACGGCAGGGCGGTTGGACTAGAGCACCTCTGTTATGTTCCTTCTGACCCAAAACATTCTATGATTTTACAGTCACTTAGGCTCAAAAGAACCTTCATGAAAACATTTATCCAGCAACAGGAGAAAAATGGTTCCTCGTATTTCTGTCCGAAGTTCTGAGAAATTTCTGTCATGTCACACTCCAATGTGAGCATTACCTTCTACCTTTGCACAAAACCTTTTTATTTTAATAAATGTTTTATTTTCTTGGCTATTATTTTCAGGGGAAAACAGGAAGTGGAAATAATTCTGTCTTTTATTGAATACATCATTTTACAAAGCTTCCTAACAGAAGAAAAAAAAAAGTTTAATATAATCTTTGAACTAAGTATTACTTTTTTAAATAAGGTTGCGCATTAAATTAAAGGAACAAAAGGGCACTTGAGAGATTATTTTTTCCTTCCTCTTCTCCACCTGACATCTGCAAGATATCATTTCATTTCCTCCTTTTGCTGAGCCTAAAACTGTCTATGATTAAAAAAAAAAAAAAAAAAAGTTAAAAAGCCCAGAGATATTGTCACAGTATTGGAGCATGAGAAAAAGGAGCATTGGAGCATTTAGGAGAACATATAGACTACTCTAGGATTGTGCTGCTACACAAGGTGTTTAGAAGAATGATAGAGGCCTAGCCTAAACCTAGGAAAATGCATTCACAGAGGATCAACAGAATTTAGAGCTAAAGCTACCAGTGGACTGACTCTGAAAAGTGTGAATAGAAGGGAGTAAAATGCAGAATTAGAAGGAAATATGTATGCTGCAGAACTAATCCCAGAAATTTCTCCTCAATGGTGTATGTCTTTCCCAACAGATTAACTTCTGTGACAATGCAGTTCCCAACCCAAAATCCACAGTGGGGTCAGCAGGTGAAACCAACATAAAATACAGCATCTTAATAGATGTCAGCTCCAAATCCACATTAACTTCAGGTTTTATACTCTTGCATGTTATGTTATTATGCTGTTTGTCTTCTCTAAACAAAAGCCCATCTGACATGCTGCCATATCTCTTGCCAGTTTCTCACACTTTAGATGCACCTTCATCATGGTAAACCAGCACGGCTGACAAGCTCTTCAACCTGACTGCCCTGTCACAAAAACTCCACAAGATGGTGTGTAATATTATATGATTAAAAAAAACCAAAAAAAAACCCCAAACAAACAAAAAGTGAAAGCAGCCAAACAACTACACTTTCATTCATATGAAATAATCACCAGGGTCTCCTTTCCCATATTGTACTACATATTTTTGAACGGGACACTCCTCTGTCCAACTCATCCCAGGAAAACATGATTTTATGTGTTTTCAGTTTATATCACATAACAAAAACTCATGGGTTGGAAAAAGTCATGCCCTAGTTTATCTCAGCAGCTCTGCGGACATAATTGTTTGATTAAGCCCCTTGATTGATACTATTTTATTAAAGAAATTATACTAAATTAAATATAAATAAAATATGTTTAGTTTATACAATTTTATTAAAGAAATGCCTGCAGCATTACCTCTGTTTTCCATAAAGGAAACATGCACACAATATTTTTTTTCTTTTTTTTTGCACAACTGCTGATGTTAGCTGACAAAATGCCTGAAGAACAGTGTAAAAGTAAGCACTAAAATAAATACTCTCTTAAAATAAGAATATACAAATGAATGTGTTTACCTATTTGACTTAGTCAAAAGAAGTATTTTGGACAAAAATATGGGAATATAGTTTACTGGAGCATTAAGGGAAGCGTGCAGAGAATTGAGGGAAAGAGAAAGAACTTTTCTATGTTCTTATGAGATGTTGAAAGTACCTGCTGAATTGAGGGAGATGTTTCTCACATAAAAGTTTCTAGTGAAAACTATCTTTCTTTTACTTTTAGCTCCGAGTAGAGCTAAATAGGCCACTATGTCCAAAGGCTTCATTATTTTAAAGAGATGAAGCCGTATTATGGGAAACAAATCATAACCCAGATAGAGAGCTGAGTGGCTACTTTGTGTTACTTGCTTCTTTTCAAAGCTGATTTCCGCTAAGAAAATGTCTCGACATTACCCCCATTTTGCGCTACCTTGATGAAAAACCGTCTCGGGAACATGAATCCGCTGTCACTGAGACAGTGCTATCAGAAGCAAATTTTTAATTCAAAAGGAAAAATAAAAATCTCACCATGCAGCTCTGCGCGCAATCCCCAAACGCAGGGATTATTGACTTGCTTGAAGCTCATTTTCACTCTCAGATGAAAGAAACGCCGAAAGACAAAAATACGTTCTGTCCCCAGCAACGCGGCTGATAAACGGGGTGCCGTGGTCAGGTTTTTTTTCCGAAAAACATACTTTTTTGCGGAGGAAGAAACACAAGCCGAGCGGCAGAGCGTCGGCAAAGGGGCGGAGCGGGCTCGGCAACGCACCAATCAGCGCGCGCCGCGCTGCTATAAATGGGGTCGCCTCCAGCGCTGCTGCAGCCGCGATTTGGCCCGCGCAGCACCGGCATGTCCGAGACCGCTCCCGCACCGGCCGCTGAGGCAGCTCCCGCAGCCGCCCCGGCCCCCGCCGCCAAGGCCGCCGCCAAGAAGCCGAAAAAGGCGGCGGGCGCCGCCAAAGCCCGCAAACCCGCCGGCCCCAGCGTCACCGAGC
>JAOQGH010000001.1:51634076-51679127 GCA_025769975.1 Gallinago jamesoni
CAGCTCGGTGACGCTGGGGCCGGCGGGTTTGCGGGCTTTGGCGGCGCCCGCCGCCTTTTTCGGCTTCTTGGCGGCGGGGGCCGGGGCGGCGGCGGGAGCGGCTGCGGGGGCGGACTCGGCCATTTCGGCTGCGGGACCCGCTCTGGGCGGCAGCGGCGGCGCCCCTATTTATAGCAGCGCGGCGCGCGCTGATTGGTGCCGCCCGCCCCGCCCCCCCTCCCGGCCCTCCGAGCTCCGGCTTGTGTTTCTTCGGGGGTAATAAAAGGGTTTTTTTTCCACTTTAGCTTCCATGGAAATGCCCCTTTTGTGCACCCGGGAGGACGTGGGAGTGCCCGTTGTCACCCACCGGTGTCTCGTCGCGAAAAGAGTGGAGTTTGGGTAGAGAGGGGCTAAGAAACCCCGAGTCCTGGAACCGAACGGACCTCGAGAGAGCGAAAGTTTTGTTTTTCTTCGTAAATTATAAATTCTCCTTTGAAGTTA
Source organism: Gallinago jamesoni (assembly GCA_025769975.1). Classification (NCBI taxonomy): domain Eukaryota; kingdom Metazoa; phylum Chordata; class Aves; order Charadriiformes; family Scolopacidae; genus Gallinago; species Gallinago jamesoni. Next base: position 51,634,557 of record JAOQGH010000001.1, read on the forward strand.
ACGTGAGACAGGAAACGCAGTGTTAACCTTCAGAGGGTCTTTTTCACATTGGAGAAGAAAGCGAACAGCTAGGATCTCATTCTTTTAAATAAAACGGTTTCAAAGAGAGTCAGGTAGCACAAACTCCCACAAGCTGCGCCTCTCCTCTTGCCGACGTTTACACCTCTGGCTGCTGCGAAACACTCAGTTAGGGATTTCCCCCCCCCCCCCTTACTTCCAGAGCTAAAGTTTCTAGAGGCTACTCGTGAAATAAGAGACAGCATATGTTTTTATTTACCCAGAACGTGATACTTTTTCTGCGACTTTGTTGCTGTTAACCCAGCAAAAGACTCGTTAATGGCATAAATTGGGACACAAAGACGAAAAGGTTTGTGCCGAATCACTGAGCTTCATGTAAGTCTCTGGCATACAGACATAGAGCACACTCTAAATAAAGCACAGAGTGCTATTTCTGTAAAATCTGTTAGTATGATTCAGTAACATGGAAAAAAAATTGGCAGAGATCGAGTCTGCAAGAAATGTGAAAGCACCACTTTATTCATGTTTTGATGCCAAGCTAGTACAACAAATCGCACACTTTTTGCTCACTGCTCTTTTGCCAGGTTACAGATCAAGTCACAGCAGCTCCTTTATATAAAACCTTTGGCTGCAACACAAAATGATGCAAAGCTGTTTATCCACAATGTGGTGGCTTAGCACGCACACCACCTCATTAGCTAAAACTTTGTATATATTTTTGTGTCTCTGGCAGGAGAATATAATTAATTTAACCTGAAGTTTAATGGCTGTCACCCCGTTTAGCACTGTCATATTGCTGAATTTCTACCTGAACTACACAAACTGCATTTGCACAGTTTACATGCAGTGCTGACCAAATGATCAACTTCACTATTTCAACAAGATGCAGGATCTCTAAGTGGAAAAATATCACCTCACTCCCCTCTCTCATTCCACTACAAGGAAGAAAAATGAACCTCTTGAAGATTTTGGGTGACTCTTCATCTTCAATTGATCCACAAAGTCCCAGTCTTTAAAATTTCATATAGGTAGTTTAACCTTTTCTCGTATCCCTTTGGTAAAAAGGACTTCAGTAAAATAAACATGTTCTTCTTTCCTGCTTATGTTTTCTTTCTATCTCTTCCTCATCACTGAGGTCCTGTAGTTGAGAAACTATCTCTGAGGCTAGGAGGGCAAATAGGTGGCAAATTCAGCAAATCTGGATCTGGGTTGTCCAAGCCCTGTTGGAAGCGGGATGGTTTATAGAGCCATATTCATTAGGAATTTTATGAAGGCAAGCAAACTTGACTTTAAGACAGATTTACTTAATGTATTAACAGTGGCATGAAGAACTGAATAATGAAATGATTACCATCTCCTAAAGTTTCCTGAAATCAGGGGGATGGCTGTATGTCTCCTCCATCCCATCTAGGTCTGGGAAGAGTCCTGGTGTCCTTTAAAAACTGAACTTCTTACAGTGCCTGCAAGCCGAGACTTTTTATACTCCTCTTCTAACATTGCCAATGTCAATACTGGGGTTGGGACAGACACAATAAAACATATTCCCCCATTCTGTACAGCTCTTACTTTGCAAGAGTAATAATGCAGCACAATAACACATTTTCCTCCAATCTGTAATTTGATATTCTCAGGACCATTTTCCTTGCACAGACATAGTTAGATAGATGTCTAAATCCTGTATAACAGTGGTAACTACAACACCAATCATCTCCAGAGGAAATGTCTCTCAGTATGTGCCAGAGCAACTTGTTGTGGCCCTTGTCTTACTCCACTTCTGAGGCTATCAATCTCCATCAAATGTTAAACAGCCATTTTGCAACTATTTTTTCTAATTATTTTAAGTGCTTTTACTTATTTGATTTTCCACTTCTGTGTTTACTCCATTATTCCCTTCCTTTACTGTTAAGAAGACAATATATTCTCATGACCATCTCACAAACAAGCAGTCAAGCCATGTGTATTAAGGGGAGGATGCAGAAGTACCAGAGAAAAATCAAGACATACAAGGAGAGCTGAATACAGTGTCAGTACTGAATACACAAGGACCATGGTTCACCCTCTTCCCCCAAATATTGCTATTCCTTGTGTAATTAGCAGCGCAAGAAGCCTGAAGTTACACACCAGAGGTCATCAGTCTAGCCATGATCAAGCTTCACTAGCATACATGGAAGTAGTATACATTTCCCTGCAATGCAGGCACAAAAAAGGAGCAGATAGGGAAGATTCTCCCTCACTCTTATGCATTTGCCATCACAATTACACCAAAATTTGCTGCCTCACCTTAGAAGAGATGAACCATCAAGAATAACGGGACCTCAGTGGTATTTCATGCTCCATCTCTAGATGCTCTGTTGGCATGGACGGAGATATCTGGTGGAGTAACGAAAATCTGCCAGAAAATCCTACAGAAAGTTTTTGCTGCTGCTATCAGTGTAAGCCAGCTCATACTGTAGGGCCAGATCTGAAAGCCTTCTTCCCAGTCAGCATGGAAAGTATAGATTGTTATAACCACTAACATATGCCTACTAACCCAAACCAAACTTAATGCCTGCAAGACAACAAGGAATTTTTGCAAGCTTAGGGTAGTTTTCCTTTATTGCGTGTCCCTTTTGTGACAACCTGGCAGTAGTTGACAAAGCAGAGTGGCCACTGTAGATGACATTACAAGCCCTGGGAAGAATACCTTACAGAGGTTCAGTGTTCAGCTGTTTGTACACGTACTGAGGAAAATTCTCCTGAACTGTTTGCTTTGTTTTCTCCCCTTCCTTATGACCTTTCCTCATCAGTATCTAACTGCACTGCATTTATTCATTTCACATTGCCACACCTTTCTCAAACACACAAAGCCCATCCTCATTTTGCAGATGGGAGAACTGAGAGTCACTTATCCACATTTCTTAAAGATGTAGTTACTTGGATCCTCCAATTTTTGTCTGGTTCAGGTTTTCCACCCTCCTCCAGCTATACATGTTAATTGTCACCATCTCCTGTCAGGAGAAAAATGGTTCAGAGATGATTCATCTAATTTCACAGAGGAAAACCCCAAACCCTGTTCAAAATGCAACAAATTTGTCTGCTCATTTTATCTTTTAATGTGTCACAAAACTCAGCATCCTCCTCCCGTACACACACAGGCCAGACCAGGATGTCTCTCTGCCAGTGGGGTCAGGATCCGGCCTGGTAAGGAGCTCTGGGGTCAGACACAGCCCCCGCCCTGGTCCTCGGGCACCTTCCTGATGCAGTGGGGCCATGGCCAGGCAGGGCAGGGCTGTGGGGAGCTGGAGACTGGCCCTGCTGTGGCATCACTGGGGCAGGGGCTGACAGTCCTGGGGGACTGAAATGGTCTGGGCAGGGTGGGAGGAGGCCCAGGAGATGCTGGGCAGGGACAAGTAGGGCTGGTGGTACCTTGACAGGACCCCTCCTTAGTGGAGCAGGAGCTATAAAAGGCTTTCAAAGCTACTGCTTCAGCATCCCTCTAGATCTAGACAATAAAAAGCAATTTGGGCCAAGCTTCATGCAAATGTTTGATTACAGTCCTAGCAGGCAGAGAAGTAGACTTCAGTTACAAGAAAACTCTACTGCCACTGGCACTTATCACTGACATTAGGTATAGTCACCAGCTTTAGGTTCAAGGTAGCTGCACCTCACTTCAGTGATTCCCAACTGTTTTGTCATCAAGCACATCAAAATATGGAAATGGCTTGGCTGACCTTGTACAGGGCCCACAGTGGTCAGTTGGATCTGAGCTGTCCTTACACCATCGTTTCATTGACTCTCACAGGGAAACATCTCAAGAGGTTTTGGACTAACAGCAGCCAGCTTTGGCTGCTAAACTGTCCTTCTAGATAACAGCATTTCCATCCCTTCCAGCACAGCCACAAAACCCAGAAGGGGCCAATATAAAAAGCCATCCCCCCCCCCCCCCCCCTTTTAGCTGCTATCCGGAGAAAATGCTGGCCCACAGTTTTGGTCTGGATGATGATGTACAAGTCTCCCCACTAACTGTGGGTGGGTACTCCCATCCTTTCCTGACCCACTCTGAACCATGACACTCACATCACAGGGGTGCCTCAGCCAGTTTTGTCTCCTCTAAGGCTGTTCTCCAACTTCTGGCTGGTGTGCAGCCCTTGGGGCTCACCTGCTCCCCACTGATGCCCATCCAGGCCAAGAAGAAGATAACTGCTTTTACTTGCTATCAGCAGCTAAGCATATTAGCTGTTCTCTGATTATTCCAGACACTTAACAGCTGCCTTCTGGACCTGTTTCACCTCTCAAGTGCCATGATCCACAGTTTGGGAAAAAAACTACTTGCATAAGAGCACTCACTGCATTTAGGCACCTCTGCAGCCTCCATGGAAAGATCCTGAATTATTAGTTTTGTTCCTCCTTTACTAACTGATAGCTTTGACTCCACTTGCTTCCCTTCTTCAACCACCAGTGATGCACAGTGCCCAAATACAACCTGCAACCCCCCCACTTTCTGCAGAGAAGCCAGGGAGGTGAGCTGCCACCTCACAAAAGCAAGCTCACAGTGGCCCACCACAGGCAGACAAATGGCCTTGAGGAAGAAGAGATCGGTCCCTCTCCCTCTCCTGCTGGAGGGCAGGGATTGAAGATGACGATCCCTGCACTTTTCCTAGAGGCCACTGGGATGCAGAGTCTACAAAGGAAAGGAGCAGATGGACACAGAGGTGTGGAGCAAGCATGAGTCACAAGACCCTGAATGCATGTGTGAGTGGTATACTTCAGTCTGGCAGCTTACTCCAGGGTTGTCCTCTGGAGCAGTCCTCCCAAGCCGTGTGGATGTGTCCTCTAATCAGGAATGGAATAGGAATAGTGAATGGGAGACCTCATATGGCAAGGAGACGGGCTACAGAATATTCTGGGAAAGGTATCTTAACAGGTAAACTAAACATGTAGCCATGAGTAGTCTGTGAGGAAATAAAGAAGAGATTGTCTTCCACACAAGCATCTCTTCTGCATAGTACTTGTATGGACCATGATCCTGGTGTAAGCATGAATCAGAAGATAAGATTTTTTTTACAGAATCTTCCTTGAAAATACTTTTTTGGGTATTTCAGAGGAGAATCTCCTCCTGTCACCCCAAAAATTTCCAGCTGCCAGCAAAACATCTTTCGTCAGTGAGAAGCAAAGTGTAAAGTGGAGCCTGTTCTGGGTTGTCCTCAGTGACAATAGGGTTTATCTTGGCTCCATCCAACCTAGGAGATACAAACAGCTTTACTGTCCTCTAAAAGTCTTGTGCTAGGCCCAGCCCAGTTATACCCAAAAGCCAGGTCCCTCTTTACTCTTTGTGTTTTGGGTGGGTTATACAAAATCAAAGAGTAGGTAAGGAAATACTTTTTTTTTTTTTTAATATTTTTGTTTGCTTGCTTACTTTGTTTGGTTTGGGGGTGGGCTGGGTTTGTTTGTATTACTGGACTGGTAAAAAAGAGGCACTACCTGATCTTTTCAAGGGCTGCATTTGATCAAACACTCCCAGAGAGGCTTACTACTTCCCCAAGCCCTTGTACCTCCCACAAAGATGCCATTTTTAGAAAGTATTTTTTAAAACTGCATGTGTTTGCAAACCATGGGGTCTGAACCATGCCCTGCCTTATGGCTTCTGCTAATTGTGCAGGGTGTATCTGCAGATGCAGGGAAGCACATTCTCTCACAGGTTTCCTTTCTTCCCTCCTATGTCCTGATCATTTATTCAGGAGGGTGCAGGAAGCGGGCTGAATCCACCCAGGCCAAGAGCATCTGCTGACCATCCCTGTAGTCTCATGAAATTGCTTCAGGGACACCAGGCAGCAATGCGCTCATGCACAGCACACATGAACTAGGAGCCTGGGAGAAATGCCAAGTTCCTGTCCCCATCACGTCCTGGTTCTGCAGCTGGCCAGTTTCCCTTCTTCTGGAAGCGCAGGCTCCCAGGCCTCACGGGAGTGGTGACTTGCTCTTGCCAGATCTTCCATTTACAGATTCAGTACCGTGCCTGAAAGATGCCCTCAGCTTCTTCATGACACTACCACTCCCTCTTCATAAATTTCCCTTCAAAGAGGTTTATATTGCTGGCAGCTATTCTTTCTGATCAGGTCTGGCTAACATGTAATAAGTGATTTCTGAGGCCCTCACACCAGATTCTGCCTTAATGTTAATGCTAACAAAGGTATAAAAAGATCTGCCTAGCCTATCTGTGAAGAAGCATTTCCCTTCCTCCCTCCCTCTAAGGACACTGGCAATAGGACAAAATGTTACTGATTATTTTTCACATCTTTAGAGTGTTACAAAGAGGAATCACATTGCAGCTATCATATTTTAAGAATGGAAGACCTGATCTTAAAATAAAAGTCCTGGCTTGACAAAAATAGTAATGATTTGAATTGGTTGGGTGGTGGTGAATTCTTTTCAGTTCAGACTCAACCATTTAAAGCTGAATCTTAGTCTCCCTGGACCTAGAAGAAACCATGAGAACTGTGATGCAGTGATGTGATCCATCAAGTTGCACCAGGGAGGTTTAGATTGGATATTAGGAAACATTTTTTCACCGAAAGGGTTATGAAGCATTGGAAGGGGCTGCCCAGGGAGGTGGTTGAGGCACCACCCCTGAAGGTGTTCAAAAGACGGGTTGACATGGTCCTCAGGAATATGGTTTAGTGACTTTTATTTCTTATTTCTTATTCATTTTTTTGTCAGTTAGGTTGATGGTTGGACTAGATGATCTTTAAGGTTGCTTCCAACCTAGACGATTCTATGATTATATGATCACATCTTTCTTTGCATTCCCAATCGCAGTTCCGCAAAGCCCTGCATTCTCCTGTACATGTCTGGCTTGTACCTGTCCTCTGTTAATCCTGAGAATGTGACTGATAATTTGTCATTCATGAGCATGAGAGGAGACCACATGCCATGCACTGCGCAGTGCAGGATCATCAAACCCACAGACTTTTCTTTCCCTGATCCCACACAACTAGCATAAGGGTCACTCTATGAAATTAGTATATTAGCTGAAAGCAGGCAAAAGAAAATACTTCTTTATACCATGAGTAACTGGGAACTTCTGGACTTTACTGTCCCAGGAGGCAGTGGAGGCAGGTGGCTGGCATCAGTAGGGTCAAAAGGTACCAGATAAATCCATGGGCAAGAGAGGCCTGTTATTGAAGGGGACAGGCAGGGATGTACCACTGCTACCTGCAATCTTCCACAACAGCATCTCCTACTAGCACTGGAAGACACCAAGTGCTGGGTTACAGGGACCATCTCTGGCCCAGAGCAGTCTCTGTGGGACAGAACATTTTAAATTGCCGCATAAACCTAACAAACCCTGGAGGATATCGAACAGAGAGGGAGAGGGATAAAGAATTGCTGTCTATAATAAGTCACGTATTATGGAGCAGGTGCCTGAAATAGATGGACTGAACCCGTCTGTGGGGATGGCTCTTCCTTCTCCTGGCTCTGGAGGGAGCTTCATAAAGCGATTAAACTGGCTGCGTGTGTACCTCTGAAGAGGGCTGAAATTAGGTGAGATGCATCCCTCTCTGGGGAAATTAGGTGAGATGCATCCCTCTGCTGAACCTTAATTCTGTTAGCAAGAGCTTAACAATATAAAACTAATAATAATTTAAAGCAAAATAAACCTTCAGTTCAGGTTGAAAATACCAAGGGTGACAGAAATCCCCTGTTAAAAAGATTATATTGGAATGTGAATTTACTCCAATTTACTCAATTATTTGATTGAAATAATGCTAATAAAGGAAGTATATCTTTGAAATTCCAGCTTCAAATGTTAGACATTCTCATGTTACATTGCAGTAGCTCCAAACAGCTTAAAAATAAATTCTTCTGCTATATATCCCTTCTACTGGAAAGAACAAGAGCAGAAAGACCAGTCGTTTCTGCCAAAATCCACTGGAAGGAAGAGTACTGAGGCAATAAAACATCCTTCCTTCCCCTTGCTGGTCACCTGTTCTCACAAAATGCCTTCAGGGCAGATTTTGCATGGATCTGGCTTCTGCCCTTTTCAAAAGGATGTGGCTAGATGGAAAAGGGTGGAGCAGAGGGACCATTTTTGGCCAGGGTAGTTGTGAAACGCCTGCTGTGCCCCTTCTACCCTCAAGCCCAAGTGCTTCACAGGCCAAGAATGAAGAGACTGCAGCAGCAGAGGGTTTGGGTGGAAAAGTACAGCAGGCAGGATGGTGAGGCCTCCACTAGCTTGCAGGACTGCCCAGTGAAGGTTAGACAAGTCTTGAGATCCCTGGAAGCTAACTTTCACTCCAAGCAGGCCGCTGGGACGTCCCATCCTGCTCCCATTCCCACCTGCTCACCTTTACTGGAGGGGGTCTCTAATTATGGGTGGAAGAGAAGACAAGCATTCTCACCAAAGGGATGCCTGTGAGAGTGACAGCAGGGATAAAACCAGATCACAGCACACTGCTGTAGGGTAACTCCCTAGGAAATAATGTTTCTTATTCTAATACACTTTCTTTTTTAAAAATCAAGTTGACATCTGTAACTTCTCATGGAAAGTCCTTCCTTTCTGGGTATGCACCTCACTATGGTGGACTAGGGGGAAACATTCTCTTTAGACGGTGAAGAAACCCGGGGATGATCCCTGTGAGAAACCATCCTTGCCTGAGACCAAAATCTCGTCTTGTGTGAAGCACAGGTCTTTCAGTGTGCAGGAAACTCTGTGAGGGAATACTATTAAAAAAAGCAAAGTCTCTCTTCTGCACTCTAATCATGTCCTCACCCACGAACTGAGCATCGCAGGGGGTTTCTGACAACATTTTGCAGCTGGGTATACTGAAAGAAGAGCAGTGGGAAAGGAAGAAGACGAGAACTGTGTCACCTTCTCAGGCTCACTCTAGACCTTTTTTTTTTTCTTCTTTTCTCCATTATTTCATTTTTACCAAAAACTTACTGTACTAAAAAGGACATATCTGCTGGCACAAATCCTAATGCAGATGCAGCTACATTATAAAAGAAAAAAAAGCCTATTCTATTTGGGAATGTAGGAAAGAATTCTCATGTCTGTCAACTGCAAATGTTCACCAAGGCAAATGGGCTCAAATTCAAGCATATGTTTCTAAAACAAAGGGAAGGGCTAAAGCACAGTTTCCTTCGGTGTCAAAACTCACCTTCCTATTAATGTGCAATGTGTACAAAGTGTAACAGACCAAGATTGCTTATTTAAGCATCTTCAAAACAATGTTTTCTCTTTTCAGGTCTGTGACAGGTTGAAGTAGCTCTTCAATGCTATTTATTTATTTGTTCGTGTCCCATCTGATGCAGGTCCACCCCTGACAAAGCACTTGGCATATCATTTCACAGTCATTTTAAGGTGATCTAAAGCTGCCATTGAAATGAATAATCCCAGCCTTCCCCTTTCCCTGCTTGCTGCCTCTCAGTCCTTGTCCCTTCCTAAGGTCTGCTACAGCAATTGCTTGGCTACGCATCTCACACATTCAACAGTAAAGCCTCACCACTCAGTGACAGCTGAGTAGCTTTCTGATTCACCAGGCAAGGGGGACACTAGGGCACAATCAGAGGTTCCCTATTAATAAAAAGCCCTGAAGAGTGAGAATCCACCAAGCAAGAAAGTAGGAGCCCCATCTTCAAGCACAACTGGTGAAAACAGATGGCCCCGGCACCACAGGCTCTGTGTAAATAAGGGCACTTGCCACTTTGGTCTATAGGAGGCTGCACCACACAGTGACGCAAAAAAAGTCTTTTTTTTCCTGAACCCATACAAAAAGAAACTGTCTTTTATTAAGCTGGCCCTGGCTCAGAGCGAAAGGCAGCACCAGGAGTGTCACTTAGGCTGTTCCTCCCCAACAACTTCATCCATTTCTCCCTCTGGCCGCATCTGTACGTGGGCACAACTGCCAGGCAACAGCAGGCAGCAAAAGAGGGGATCCCAATGGCCCTTTCTTTCTGAGCACTGATTGCTGGGCAGGCACCTTATGAAAACAACACGGTTGTTTCTCAACCACCACAGTGCCCATGGTTAAGAAACAGATCAAAACCACAGGGAGATCACTCTTTTTGCAGGATGCTGCATGGTTTTATCTACTCAGAAGTAGAAGGGAAAGGAATTCAGAGCAATCGTCTTGCTGTGGAGCTGCTTCCCTTTTAAGGAGCGGAGCTCTCACACAGCACTGCTCTGCTCCAGCCAGTCACACACACGATTGTCCCAAAGATTTTAAAAGTACACTGGCCTTGAATGAAGCAAGTACACTGGCTGGCTGACACGCCACTGGCTCTAGACATGTGGTGAGGGGGAAACTTCAGTCATCAAGCAATTGGTGGCTCCAGCACGGAGTAAAGTCAGTTGCTATTTCAGGGAAAGGAAAGGCAACTGATCCCCGGGGGGAATGACTGCACCAGCTCAGCGCCAGGAATAGGCTGAGATTTTTGAAAAAAATTTTCCCCTACACTTCAGGAAAAGCGAACACACAATGTTCATTCGCAGGGATCGTTTCCTGAACATGATGTGTGCTCGCTGTCCCGCAGGTCACTTTCCAGTGTGTCACATCCTTCTGCACAAGGGAGAGCAGGAAATGGCAAACTCCCAGTATGAGGCAAAGCATTCCCATCACAGCAATTGGTCCACAGGAGCTATAAATTGATCGCCTCCAGAAACAGATCAAAATTTGTCTTTGGGGAGGTCGGCTGGAAACTAAAGGTAAGCCTGAACCAGTATTTTTTGGAGTTTCTCTGAGTACTGTATTAGGAAAGCTTTTGCAGGTTTTGGACTAATTTATACTTTCTGTGCTGGGGAGATTTTTCTTTTATTTTTTCCTTTATGCTGGAATAAATCAGTGTATTCAAAAGACATGCATCACTGTGTGGCTTATGCTATATATCGAATGACTTTTCTACTATCTGCAGTGAGATGGCCGCTATTATTACCTGACACTGTTCGCAGCAAGAAAATCTGCAGAACAAATTGTTAAGAGGGTACAGGAATCGATATATTTAGTCATCATCGTATTGATCTGTTGTTAAGTTATTGATGACATGTTCATTGTTCATTTCAATGCTGGCATCCATTTAGCTTAGTGTTAGCCCTTGTGCTTTCAGCTCCATCTCTGACTATAGTGTGAAAAATAAGAGGTCACTGCTTCCAGTTAAGAAAAGCACAATGTAATAAGTAGGTCAAATGGCCCAAAGATACCAAGAGACACTGAGGTCATGGATTTGAATGGCATAAGGGGAGGTCCTAAAGAATTCTCTGTGGATTAGGTCAAGTAGAAGGGAAAAAAAAATTCAGTGAAATTTACTTACACACTTCAGGATGGAAAGACTCTTTATGGTAGGAGGTTTCCTCCTCCTGAAACACAGGGATTCTACAGAATGAAAGCCCCAAGGATCCTAACTGTATAGTCTGCCTGTGTGAGGGACCAGGCACCTCCAGTTCAAACAGTTCAGAAGACTTAGAGGTGAAAGTTGGCTGTAGCGATGAGTAGTTTTGTCTCGTTTGGCTCTATGGCTATACTTTACTAGATGCAGAGGCAGCACAGACTTTTGCACAGTGTAGTGTTGTGGAGCTCAAAAGCTCTGCTCCCACCAGACAACTGGCAATGCTACATCACTCCTGTCACCTCCCTTGCTGCAGCTGCCTGCCTATATGTAAGCAGGGTTAAGGATTCCTTTGCAAAGCACTTTGCAGCCCTAGAGCAGCCTGCAAATGCTGATTTTAACATTTCTTTCTACCCTTGTGACAAAGAACAGAGAGAGCAAACAAATCACCCAGCACTGAAACCCTGAAGATTCACCCTCTAGGAGGGAAGCCTCTCTCCTGCTATCTTGCCAGGGGAGATTGCCATAGCCAGCAGTTTTCAAGCCTTTTCTATTCACAGGTGTCTGTATTTCCCTGTTTCCCCCATCCCCAAGGGAGTGCCTACTGGAACTGGGCTCGTTTTTAGGGTGTACCCTCCATGAATATTTTAAACAAGGTCCATAGGCCTCCTTGCTACTGTCCCTGGGGATCCAACACCACCAGTTGGACTAAGCACTGCAGAAAAGCAGTTCCCATCTTTGTCCAGACCCTGATGCCAGGTTACAATAGGGAAAAAATGCTGCAGGACCTTGAATTGCTTAGGCTTAAAGAAAGGAAGGATGTTCACAATACCCGCCTGAGACATCAATGAGCTTCTCACCTCCTAGATGGAAAAGCCAGACTTTGACTCCCCTTAGCAGCTTCCCTCTGTCCTCCTTTAATGGGAAATGACCCCTAAATAGCAACCTAGGATGGGTGGCTTTCCCCTCCTTAGAATCTGGCCTTTCCTGTGAAAGATGCCCTTGAATATTGCAGATCCTCGGAATCCCATTGTGGGAAAAACACATTAGTTCTGGCAGCATTACTGCTCTGGGCACTGAGTCGATCTCAAGGGAATTTCTATCCCCAGGGTTGGAAGAGACGTTTTGTGTCTTCAGAGAGGTAATAACAACAGCACCTCTGACCCCAGCCCTTAAGATATTTTAGTTTTCTCAGGGAACAAGAAAAATTTTAAAAAGTTCCTGTCTGAAAAAGTTCCTCTGCGTACGTGCATGTGTGTGTGTGTGTGTACGTGAGTGTGTACGTGTGTGCAGAGAGCAAATCTTTCATGTAGTTGGGTGAAGCAAAAAAACATATTGGCTGGATGCCATGTCTGAAACGGTGGTCCAAGCTGAGCATGTCTCATGCCCTTTTTTAACATAAATCCCAACCCACCCTTTTCTGTTTCTGGACAGAGGCCATGGAGAGAAACAGTGCTGCTTTTCCCCAAACTCTAGACCCCACGCACCACTTCCACGTGGCGCTGCTGGATCAGAGACGGAGGCTGCGTGGCCAAATTGCTCACCTTCACAAGGCAGCTCATAAGCTCAACAAGCTCCGCAAAAGGTCCCTGATTGCCAATGTCAGTGGGAGCACCCTGACCGCTGCTGGAGCAGTCACAGCCATCGTGGGGCTGTCCCTGAGCCCGGTGACGCTGGGAGCCTCTCTCTTGGCATCAGCTGTGGGTCTGGGACTGGCCACTGCCGGGGGGGCCGTCAGCATCTCCTCCGATCTCTCTTTAGTTCTCTGCAATTCCCGGGAGGTGAGGAAGGTGCAGGAAATTGCAATGACTTGTCGGAAGCAGATGAGGGAAATCCTTGGCTGCCTGGAGTTCCTCCGCCGGGGGCAGGGCCCAGGGGACCCAACACTGCGCCAGTCGGAGAAGAGGGCCTCCATCTCGCTGTACAATTCCATCTGCTTCATGGTCTTCTGCGGCTCCCACAGCTTCCTCGTGCCAGAATACACAAAGGAGGTCACAAAAGTGAGCCAGGCTGTCCTGAAGGCCAAAATCCAGAAGCTGGCTGCCAACCTTGAGACCTGCACCAGGGCGATGGATGAAGTCTGTGAACTTCTTGAGTCCAGGACAGAGGTTTCCCCACGCACAAGAAGACTCAACTTGAATGCTAAAACCACTGCTGAGATACCGAGACCATCCAGCTGAAGCAGTGGTTATCCATACCAAAAACTGGGCTTAGAGATGTTATATTATTAATTGTCACCATTAGCACTGCTGCCTGTTGCTGTTATAATATTGGTGGTTCTAATCCACACAGGTGTGCACATCTCTCATGTGCCTTATCTATACCTGAACACAAACTCCTTCCTGATAGGAAGCTAAAGCTTCCAGACACACACACCACCAACAGCAGCCCACCTGATTCAAGATGGGGGTTAAGATGGACACGTGGACTACTGTGTACCCACAGCCTGAAGGCAGGGGTAGGGGTTCGTTCCCCAGACCCATGTTTCTCCAGCCATCTCCCCAGCTCTGCTTCCCTAACGCAGCAAAAAGAAGTGGATCAGGAGGCTGATGGAATCCCTGCAGTCCAGGTCTTATGAATCCTATCAGGACTTAAGAATCTGAGTGTTAAAAGGGCTGGGGTACCCTCAAAAAGCCAGCAGCTGTCAATTTCCACTACAGTCCTATTACCAAGGTACATCTGTTGAAGGCTGTTGAAGGAAGCAACTCCAGATACGTCAGACTATATGGATGGCTCATCATCCCAGGGTGAAATAGCAGGGCCAGAAATTGATTGTTATCCCTTTTGTCGAAACCTCTCCAGGCTGAGAACTGTGATGTTTTTATTCTATTTATTTGCATAGGATTATTTTAAGGTTTTGATACTGTATTTAAATATGTGTATATTTTTTATTTTAAAAAGGAGGCCTCTGCTACAAAGGAAAGCAGCTTTTCTTAGAGGCAAAGCAAGTCTGTGGCATGTGAGAGCAAGTTACCCATTCTTTGGCTGTGAGGGAGGGCAAGTCCCTGTAGGAAAAGGAAAACGTGGCCTGAATGCTGGCAGTTATAAAATAGGTGAGACACAATCAACCAGTGACAGATCTTAGGAATGAAAAGAGGGAAAAGGACAGGTCAGTGACCCTGGGACCAGAGCCTGCCTCAGGCGACTGGTGGAAGAAAGCAATTATATCTCTTGCAGCAGGAAGGGAACTGTAGGTTGGTCTTACTGGTCTGAGCTGGAGGCCAGCTGTGATGGGAGCACATCTGAGAGGTGGAGGTGATGCTCCCTGTGCAGTCGAGCAGCCTGTGAGACCCACAGTGGTTTGTCTATGAGGGTGGAGGCAGCACTGACGGAGAGCTACACATACTCTTAGCAATGCTTCCCGGGGTAATCTTAACATTAACAATATATATACTGGTACTAACACTCAAGAGGGGTGGAGAGGAGTAGGATGATTCAATAGCAGAGCACTTACAAAGCAGGAGGAAGGACTGGGACTGTTTTCCAAGTGACTGTTCTGCTAAATAAGTCCTTTGTGATTTTTGACCCCTTAGTGCCTCAGTTCTCTGTCTAAAAATAGGGGACAGTAGCACTTCCCTACCTCACAAGGATGATTCTGAGACAAATATTGCAGAGTACTCAAGTACTGTGGTGATGGGGATCAGGCACCTTGAAGAGGTACAAGAAAGAGACCCCAGAAACTAACTTGAGACAGCTAGAGGAGTTAATGCAGGGATAATTCCACCTCCACAAGTAGGCCTCAGTGGATAAGGAAAACTTCCCTGCAGGTGCATGAATCTTAAAATGATCAGAAAACCCACTCTGTAATTCTGTAATGCTGGCAAAAATCTTAGGAAGGGAAACACTAGATCTCACAAAGCTTGAATCCTTGTCCTTTTTTTCTCTTCCTCACAATGATATCAACATTTGTTTTTACACATAGGAAGAAAAAAAAGCTTTGGTTCCTCAGAGTGTGACTCAGATGCCTGTAATGCCCATGCCTGAAATGAACAAGTACACTGCTGGTTCGATTAAATGAATATGAAGCACTTTTGTGTCAGTGTCTCTTTGCACACCTGTGTGTGATCACATTCCTGTTCCCCTGGCTCAACCTGCTCGATTTCATGCTCCAGCACTGGATCCAGGGAATCAATTGGAGCCGCTGGAGGTATTCAAAAGGGGAGAATGAAAAGTGAGGTCATCAGCTCTGCGCCACACAGCTGGCTTTTGTGTGAGTGTATGTGTTTATGTCTGTGTGAGCGCATACTCTGGTGTGCAAATTAATTAGACCATGTACACTGTAGAAGCTGATCTCTGACATGCAGACACTGAGGTGCATTGTGTGAGCACATAAGTGTGTTTTTGGAGTGTGAACTGCACACTGTGCAAAGGCATACACGATGTCAAGTTTTTCTTAGTATATCCAGCATATCAACAGCTCACTCTACCAGATCAGTTACAACTTCACAATACTTCTGAGATGGCTGGTTTTATCAACACAGATTAAAATATTTATCAGCTGTGCTGGAAGAAATCTACCATATTTGTTGGTAAGATTCATTTTCTACTTCTTCCTACTCACTGCTGTGTCAGATGGGCACCAGAGATGATACCAAGAAAGCACCAGAAGCAAGTGACCTGGGCTGGGACAGGGATGCACCTACTCCAGCATAAATATAGGCTTAGTTCCAATATTGCGACTCCCTTAGAGCATTTGGGGGAAGTGTCTTCAATAAGCAGCTTTTTTGCTAGTAGTTATTTACCCTGCAAAATAGCAGATGTGCTGGTGGAACCCTTCCTTTGGTAGCTAGACAGGCGGGTGAGAAGGGTACATGTGCGATTTGATGTTTAGCCTGGGCTGGCAGTTATGAAGCCTGAATAGCCTCCTGGTGCCATTTTTGCCCCCCTTTTTTTGGAAAACTACTGCAGGGAGTAATCATTCGATGGTGAAGCAAGAATTCAAACATAATTTTAATGCAAAGTCCCATAGTGTGTTTTGAAAGCATAATAAAAGGTGTCTCTGACAAAGGTGCCCAAGTACAGTCAGGGAGTCAGGATATCCTAATAGTCTACCTCTGGGCATCCCAGTAGGTAGACAAAGCATCTACCATTAACCATGATCTACTACACACATTGTCCATCTTGTCTTATTGTGCATCCCTTATTAACTACTTGGCATTACACCTGTGCTAAAACTCATCTGCTGTGTATGCTCCCACCCTGTCCCCCCTAAGGAAGACCGAGCTTGTAACATGCAGTAGGGTTACGAACACATTTGTTTAAAAGCCAAGTCTAAAAGCTCTGGAGTGAAAATTTCTAAATCCAGTATAATCTGCAGAGTCCTGTGCTGAAAAGCACAAAAAGGGAATCATCATTTAGAAGCAGTACTTCTTTTATCACACTTGAATGCTTCCAATGGCAGTTGAGGACAGGAGGGAACTTTTATTCAAATACATCTACTGACAAAAGGGAATTACCCCAAACTGGAATTTCACCAGAATAGAATTGCTCCACCCTCTCCCTACCAAAACAGCACCTAGCATTTTACATGGGCAATGAGTTCAACAAAGAATCACAAGCAGTTGACTTCCCATTACATCCCTGGCTCCATTTCCTGAGTCATCACAGTGACCCATACAAGGGTTCATGTCTAAGTGCTGATCAGTCTTAAACTTTAGCACTAATGATATATAGCAAGCCCATGGCTCAGTTTGCTGTAATTTTTGAAACATATGGCCATAACTAGCTTCTACATTGGGTGTTTCTTGTTGGGTTTTTTTTTTTTGGGGGGGGGGGGTTAGTTGGGTTTTTTTTTAATATATTTTAAAATCATTGCTCTTGAGCACAGCGGGATCACAGAATCATGGAATTGTCAGAGTTGGAGGGGACCTCTAGAGATCATCTAGTCCAACTGCCCTGCTAAAGTAGGATTGCCTAGAGCATATCACTCAGGACTGCATCAAGGCGGGTCTTGAAAATCTCCAGAGAAGGGGACTCCACCACCTCCCTCGGCAGCCTGTTCCAGGGCTCTGTCACCCTCACCCTAAAGAAGCTTTTCCTCATATTTGAATGGAACTTCCTACATCCTAGCTTGTGCCCGTTGTCCCTCGTCCTATTGCTGCAAACCACTGAAAAGTGTCTGGCTCCATCATTCTTCAACCCACCTTTTAGATACTTGTAAATGTAGATAAGGTCTCCCCTCAGCCTTCTCTTCTCCAGGCTAAAGAGCCCCAGCTCCTTACTTTACTTCCACGTAAGGGAAGTGCTCTAATCCCTTAATCATTTTCGTTGCCCTTCGCTGGACTCTCTCCAGTAGTTCTCTGTCCCTCTTGAACTGGGGAGCCCAGAACTGGATGCAGTATTCCAGTTGTGGCCTCACCAGTGCAGAGCAGAGGGGAAGAATGACCTCCCTCGACCTACTGGCCACACTCTTTTCTATGTAGCCAACTATTCCATTGGCCCTCTTGGCAACAAGGGCACATTGCTGGCTCATGGAAAGTTTGCTATCCACTAGGACTCCCAGATCCTTCTCCTCAGGATACAGCAGTTTCATTTCCACTGCTGCCCAGTGAATTGTTTCAGGTTTCCTCTCCTTTCTCTGTCATGCAGAGAGTTTGTTCAGATTTCCTCTCACTTTCCTCGTTGTTCTGGGAGCAGAGGAAATGGCACGCTTGGAATCCAGTGACAGATGCTCAGGTACATCAGCATTTCCACTGCGAGCACACCCAGCTGGGCTTCCCAACCAGCACGAGAGAGGGAGGTCTGCTCAGAAATGCAGTCACAAGTTCCATTTTACAGTCAGCTCTGCTGTCCTTTTGAAGTCCAAGCTCTTGGACACATTAGCATCCTTTTCCCTAAAACAAAGGATGTTCACCTAGCTGCAAGGGTGCCCAGCTGCAATCAGCAGTGGGAATACAAATTAGAGAGGCAACATCCAGACTAGATGGAAACCAATGAGCTTAGAACTATCAACATGACATGGTATTTTGATGCTAATTTCCCTCAAAAGGCACTAAATCCATCACCATTTTCACCTCTCACTTTGCACCTGCATGCTCCCAGCTTGAGTCACAACAGCAGAAATCAAGAGATCTGAGTGCATGTTTTCATCTATTCCCATCCCCTATTCTCTCATTTCATGCAGTGAGTTCCCACAGTTCAGTTTATTTTATGTTTTTCTGACACTTCAAAGCTGCACATTGACAATTACCATAAACAGGAAAACAAGGCAGAACAATGACACTACTTGACTTTTATTTTTTTCTCTTCACTAGTAATTCAAAATGTTTCATACCAGCACTTCTGATAAAGTTAATTTGCTCCTTACATGTATTATAGAATAGAATCATAGAATCGTTTGAGTTGGAAGGGACCTTAAAGATCATCGAGTTCCAACCCCCCTGCCATGGACAGGGACACCTCCCACTAGAGCAGGTTGCTCAAAGCCCCATCCAGCCTGGCCTTGAACCCCTCCAGGGATGGGGCAGCCACAACTTCCCTGGGCAACCTGTTCCAGTGCCTCACCCCCCTCACTGTAAAGAATTTCTTTTTGGTATCTAATCTAAATCACCCCCCTCACTGTAAAGAATTTCTTTTTGGTGTCTAATCTAAATCTCCCCTCTTCCAATTTAAAACCATTGCCCCTTGTCCTGTCGCTACACTTCCTTGAAAACAGTCCCCCTCTAGCTCTTCTGTAGGCTCCCTTCAGATATTGATAGGCTGTTATAAGGCCTCCCTGGAGCCTTCTCTTCTCAAGGCTGAACCCCATATATATATAAGTTTCTATACATACTTGTATTTTTGTGCTTGGCTAGCTCATTTTGCCTTGTTCTTTCACAACTGTAGAATTTATGAATACAGAACACGGACACACTGCCTAAGCAATGCAAATGCTGAGCTGCAGGACAGAGACTTAGCCATTTGCGGTTAATGCCAAGCAGGCAGGTTTATAACACAGCCCATTCAGAGTGCTCTTATCTCAATCCAGATGCCTACAGATCCATAACTCTCCCTTTCCTGGAGGCCTCTCTGGAAATCAGTGAAAATCCACCCACAGTTTCTAATTTAGCAAAGCATAGCACTTGACACATAATCAACCCTCCCTTGCAGAAGCATAAGCCAAATTAAGTTAAAAGGATATGAGCTTTGAACACCTCTAGAAGAAATGCCTCCTCAAGTGTGCTGATTAATCAAGCCTTGTGAAGTGTTAAAGAAGCCGCTGCCCAAGCATTCACACACCATCCATGGTGTTGCCACTTACTCTCAGGTGCCTTTCCTCCTTCTTCAGGCTCGACCCTAGGTTTCCCGAAGCGGAGTCCCAGGCACGGGATTTTGTAAAATAATTAATTTAATTGAAGCAGCAATTACAGCCCAGGCTGGCTGCCTCTGAAGAGAGGGACCCCAAACAAAGAGATGCCTGGGCATTTATAACCTTGTGAGCTATATACCCACCCCCTAAGTGTTCTTCACACACTGCCCATGAGACTTTTGGTCTGGGATCTTCTAAGCTGGCGTTGTTCAGCCTTGAGAAAAGGAGGCTGCAGAGAGGTGGGGGTCTGTCTCTTCTTGCAAGTCACAGGCAATAGGACAAGAGGAAACAGCCTCAAGTTGCGCCAGGGGAGGTTCCGACCGGATGTTAGGAAAAATTTTTACACTGAAAGCATTGGAATGGGCTGACCAGGGAAGCAGTTGAAGCACCATCCCTGGAGATATTTAAAAGACAGGTTGACATGGTGCTTAGTGACATGGTTTAGTGACGGATTTTTATCAGAGTTAGGTTGATGGTTGGACTAGATGACTTAAAGGTCCCTTCCAACCTAGACAATTCTATGATTTTAGCATCTTATTGGATTATTTTCTGTGTCCAGGCAGGGAGGCTCTTATCTTGTTGATTTGCAGTTTCAGCCGAGGGTTAGTGCCTCTTTACCCTGTGGCTTACACATGCTGTAAGAATCCTGGCAGAATATGGAGAACCGAAGAGTCTCAGACTTGGGAAAAACACTATCAAAACATCAGTGTGGTATCAACACCTTTCCCATATTAAAAGACTAAACACAGCTGCTAGGAGAAATAACTCCATTGCAGCCTAAAGGCTTCAGCAAATCCAGCTACTCCTGCCCAGCAAAGCTAGGTAAGAGCACGTATCACATCGTATTATAAGTAAATTACTCTAATTAAAACTTGTTTATTTACGCTAAACAACTAATATCCCTCAACACGCAGATCGGCTTGTTTACATAGACACGGTAATTCAGCATCGGCACCTCTATGTTACCCGACGCCCAACGGCCGCCGCGCACAGCCCCGCGAGCCCCGCCAAGTCCCCCCACTTCTCGATTGGCTCATTCCTCCGAACTACAAATCCCATAACCGCCCTCGGAGGTGTGGGTGGTACTACAACTCCCATAGTGCTCTGCACTTCCTCAGACGGTGGCTGTCCAAAATGGCAGCAGGAGACGAGGAAGGCCAGGCGGCGGAGCCGGTAGCGGAGTCGGAGGCGGCGGTGGAAGAACCACGGAGCTTCAAGGACCTGGTGAGGCCGGGCCGGGGCCGCTTCCGTCCCTGCTGCTCCCTTCCCCGTTTCGCGGGCCACCTTCGTGTTCCCGTCCCGCATGTCGGGCCGGAGGGGAGCTCCTCGCACAGCCCCGTGTGCCAGGCCGCGTCCCACGCCGCCCCGAGCCGCCGGTGTGCGGGAAGGGGGCAGACACGTGGGCCGGCCCCGCCGCGTCTATCGGCCTGCGCGGTGCTGTGCCTGGGCTGGAGGTCTGTGGAGTCCGGCCCTCTGCCCCGGTGAGGATGGCGTTGCTGCTCCGGTCTGTGCATCTCGGCCGGCTGCGTGTATTTCCAGTTGTGTTACCTTGCCCAGGCGTTTTCCTGTTTCCGTGCTCATGCGGCACCCCCAGAGGGGAAGAGAGGCAGCTGCGTGTGTGGAAAGTTCCTTGTGTAAACTAGAGAAAAAATGACTAGTTTCTTCCTGATGGTGGTCACCTCCCACACTTTTGAACACATCTGTGAAGTGGGGATGGAGATGAGGATCACTGTGAGCTGCCTGGCCATTCATGTAGTTGTACTGAGAGTCTAATGGGGTTTGTTATTGCTAGAGATAAGGTTGGTTCTGTGGCAGCATGTATTTAACTTAACTCTGTGGTTTAATTTAGGTCATCTTGGTGATGTTTATTTCCCTTTTCTCTTCTCCCTAATGTTCAGGGAGTGACAGATGTCCTTTGTGAAGCTTGTGACCAGTTAGGATGGAAGGTGCCAACAAAGGTACAAGTTGAGGCTATTCCAGTGGCTCTCCAAGGTGAGCAGTGTACTTCTCTGATCCTGAAACTGGGGATGACCCAGGAGCTCTATGGGATTTAATTTTGCTGGGTGAGAAGTAAGTGGCAGGAATAAGAATGTTCTCACTTCATTGTTAAAGGTCTCTGTCTAGAAATAGCCTGTTCATTTATGTGTACTTCCCAGGTGGAGGTTGGTATACAGATTTCTTCTGTATCACTGCTTGCAGTTGTAAACTTTCAAATACAAATTCAAGTACAAATAGGGTTTCTTGAGTGTTTGCTACTGTTGTGTAGTTCTGACACTCCTGGTAAATAGGATTGTTGTGAATCATGTGAGCAGCTAGTCCACATCAACCACTTTTTTTTTTCTGAAATACACAGGAAACTTCTGATAGTTTTAGGACTAGAAGCAATAGGCTGTAAGTTGACAGACAGATTTGAGAAATAATAAAGTCAAGCATTTTTTGAACCTAAAGTTTGTATGAAAACCTGTATATTGGCAGGCGTTTAGCTATAGAATGGAAAGGATCAAGACTGTAATCATTGTATAAATGATGTCACACTCTCAAAGTGATTCAGAGATGTTTTCAAATTCTTTGGTTTGACCCTTTTTTCCTCTTTACCCTTCATGTGTCTTTTTTGTTTTTCATTTTAAAATCTTTAGGGAATTCTTGTACTTTATTGCATAGTGCTTTAAAGGCTTCTTTCTCTGGCCTAGATTTGTAACAGTTTTTGCCCTCCTTGCTGCTCCTTGTAGGCAGAGATATCATTGGACTGGCAGAAACTGGCTCTGGGAAAACGGGAGCCTTTGCTTTGCCAATTCTTCAAGCACTGCTGGAGACACCTCAGCGATTATTTGCTCTTGTCCTCACACCAACAAGGGAGCTGGCCTTCCAAATCTCAGAGCAGTTTGAAGCTCTTGGATCCTCCATTGGTGTCCACACTAGTAAGTAGCTTTGTGATATTGAAGCAGTTTTCCTGAAGACTGAAGTTTGTTGGTTGTAGATTGCAAAGGAAAAAGTAGAGAGTATTTGTATGGAGGGTTGAACAAAAGATGAGAAAAGCTTGTGATGCTGGAAGATGGAGATCTGATGTCGGGTTTGGGAAAGAAAGGCTGTATGGTTTTCCTCGTGGAGTAGTCTGCAGCTCTTCTGCATTTTATATCCAAACAGTTCAAGATGGAAGTAGAAGACAATCTTCTCAATAGTAAGTTTGTGTCCAGTGAAATTGAACAGAGCTCTACTTCATATAGTGTGATGTAGTTTAATCTTTCTTTCAGACTCTCTGTATTGGTTCTTTAGATATTCTCTACAAACATAAAAGCTTTGTGGGTGTTTTTAGAATTCCTAGATTTTTGCAGCTGAGTTAAGCTGCAAGGAATAAATTCTGCCTGTAACTCTTCAGCTATGAAAATAAAATACGCAGGGCCAGTAAGGACTTCATCGTATGGCTTAAGAGGCCTGGGAAGGTCAGGTGTGCTAAAGTAAAGTGAATTATTGTAAAGAGAAGTAGCCTTTTATTTGTACAAAGTTGTTGTGGGTGGCAGGGAGTAGGAGGAAACAGTAGTGTGCCAGGGCTGGCTGGTGGTGTGCTGAGAGATTCATTATATTCTGTTTGTCCTGCAGCGGTTATTGTGGGTGGAATTGACACCATGTCTCAGTCTCTGGCCTTAGCCAAGAAACCACATGTTATAATTGGTAAGTTAATGTGCTGGGGGTGCGGGTTATTATCGAACTACAGTAGTCCACAGGAAGAGTGCCCAAAGGTCTTGTGCATTTGAAGGAGAAGTGAGAGTACATCCTTTATTTGTTTTTGTCCTGAGATCTGAGTACTGACTCATTACTAATGCTTCTGAAGTATATGCTAGTAGCCTTGCCGCTACAAGCTCATTCCAAATCATCACACTATAAATACTTAAAGGGTGGGCGTCAAGAGGATGGGGCCAGTCTTTTTTCAGTGGTGCCCAGTGACAGAACAAGAGGTAACGGGCACAAACTTTAACATAAGTTCTATATAAACATGAGGAGGAACTTCTTTACTTTGAGGGCAGCAGAACACTGGAACAGGCTGCCCAGAGAAGTGGTGGAGGCTGTGTCTCTGGAGGCATTCGAAACCTGCCTGGACATGTTCCTGTGCAACCTGCTCTAAGTGGACCTGCTCTGGCAGAGGGGCTGGACTAGATGATCTCCAGAGGTCCCTTCCAACCCCATATCATTCTGTGATTCCTGCTAGACTGCCTTTGGCTTGGTTTTTCA
Organism: Gallinago jamesoni; assembly: GCA_025769975.1. Classification (NCBI taxonomy): domain Eukaryota; kingdom Metazoa; phylum Chordata; class Aves; order Charadriiformes; family Scolopacidae; genus Gallinago; species Gallinago jamesoni. The sequence goes on from JAOQGH010000001.1 coordinate 51,658,390, forward strand.
TTCTCCTCAAGTATTCAAAATACTGTTGTCATCTTTCTCAGTACAGCTCTTTTACAGTCTGTTTTCTGGGGTGTTTATTTTAGGGAGAGAGGGGGAAGAAAGGCATTGTTCAGAGCGTCTGACTCCATTAGTCTTATTTCAAAACACCCGAAAGATATCCTGTGAAAGAGTCCTTCCCACAAAGCAATCTGCCTTTACTTCTCTTGGGCAAAGAATCCCATTTCTGGAATGGATTATTCTTTTGCCTTTTTAGATATTTTTCTTTGCTTTTATTCTAAATTTGCTCTCATGATTTTGTTGGTAGCCACCCCTGGCCGTTTAGTTGACCATCTGGAGAACACAAAGGGCTTCAACTTGCGAGCTCTGAAGTTCCTAGTGATGGATGAGGCTGACCGGATCCTTAACATGGATTTTGAGACAGAGGTAGGAATCTGCTGAAGAGTTTGAGACGCCATATGATTACTTCATACAGTCGCATAGTAAACACTGACCTGTTCTGTAGAAATTAATAGCAAATTGTAACTAAGATCTAATAATTGCACAAAAGTCTACGGTGGCAGTAGAATTTAGCAGAGTTCTGCAGAGCAGTAGCAAGACAGTAGGAGGCATTTTGTCTCTGAAATTTACTGTTTTCTCTGGAGCACCTGACATTGGTGCAGTTGCTATAGAACATAATCACATGCACGTTCTTGGCAGGAATATTTCCTGATGTTTGCACTGCTGTTGGACTTCTGGAATTCACACTGCCTAATTGGCAACGAGCTATCAGCTTGCACCTTCCCTTTAGAAGAGGTGAAATTTGTTCCTACTGTGAAAGTTGTACACATGCATTACTCTCCCTTTGGATGTTCATTATAATTGGAGGAACCTTATGTCTTGATCACTGTTGTAGTCAGCAACACTTCCTTTCTATTTTTACAGGTGGATAAGATATTAAAAGTGATTCCTCGAGACAGGAAGACATTCCTGTTTTCTGCTACCATGACCAAGAAGGTAAGAGCAGAGTACTCAGCTTTAGTTCTCCTTCCATCAGGCTATACTGGAGACTGTATGATACAGGTTTCTGACAAGATCTCTATCTAGTGCTAACTTACATTTATCTTCCCAGGTTCAAAAACTTCAGCGTGCTGCTCTGAAGAATCCTGTTAAATGTGCCGTTTCTTCCAAATACCAGACAGTTGAAAAACTGCAGCAATACTACATTTTCATCCCCTCCAAATTCAAGGTAATGCCACTTCTGTTTCTTCTCTCATCTGATTATGTCTTGTCTTGATGCCTGATATCTTGCCATCCTCTCTGGCTTCTGCTTACTCTTTAATGTGGCATGTGTGATTATATCTCTTTTTTTCCCCTTCTCTTTCTTTACAGGACAGCTACCTGGTTTATATCTTGAATGAACTAGCTGGGAACTCTTTTATGATATTCTGTAGTACATGTAACAATACTCAGAGAACTGCTCTACTGCTCCGCAACCTGGGCTTCACTGCCATTCCTCTCCATGGGCAGATGAGTCAGGTATGAGCATACCCCACAGAATGGAGTAGATAAGAAACCAGTTGTTTGGGAAATGGGCTGCAGCACACTGACACACAACTACCTTGTGGAAGAAGTATTTCACAGCTAGTGGATTTGAGTGATCCCTAGAAATTTAACTATTGTATTTAACTTTTTTTTTAACTAATTTTCTTTCAAAAAGGAAATTAGGGAAGTCAGATTTCTCTGTGCCAGTGTTTCAACTAGAGCATATTAAACAGAATGAGAGTTATTCTCTCATTCCCTGTTTCTTCTCCTCTCTTCCAGAATAAACGCTTGGGCTCTCTAAACAAGTTCAAGGCAAAGGCGCGTTCTATTCTGCTGGCTACTGATGTTGCAAGCAGAGGCCTGGACATCCCACATGTAGATGTGGTGATAAACTTTGATATTCCTACACACTCAAAGGTAAGTTAGTCTGTGTGCCAGCTGAGGGCTTCTGGTCACCCAGAGGCGTAGTGAAGCTAGACAAAGGAACAAAGGCACCTTTTCTCTGTTCTGCTGACTGGAGGTCTAGTTCACGCTTCTGTAGATTAAAAGATGCGGTTCAGCCTCTGCAGTTGAGTTGGTATCTCTGTTTGGTTGGGTGGCCTCATCTGGATTGTAGAAATGATCCTGTAAGTGAAAAGGGGAAGTGAGGAACATTCTTTGTCCTTGTGTTTCTGTTAAGAGTATGTGTTTTATATTACATTAAAGACTTTCTGGGCTTTGAAAATAGTTTTATTATATTGCTAGTTCATATCACAAAAGTACAGCATGCTGAAAAAAGTGAGTTACCGATTCTGTCTTTTCTATAAAGTATAGTATTATCTTAGGGGATGACTTTGTTTCCCAGCCTAGTTTCAGAAAGCATGCCATTAACATGCATTTCAGGAATTGCTGTTGTTCCTTATAATGATCAAAGATACTACACATTGCAAACAGAAAAAAGTATGGTGGTTCTCTTGATGACACTGCTTTTGACACTGTAAAAAAAAGTGACAAAAGTGGAAAAAAAAATTAATGGTGGGGGCAGCAGCTTGAATGACGTTCCAATTTTTGTTCTCCTCCCTCTTTTCTAACCGTGTCACGAAATGCATCCTTTCTTATGATTCTTCCTTTCTCCACAGATAATGCATGGAGAAGGGGGTATTTTAATTTCCATAATGCAGTATAAAACCTGGAAAGCTGCCTAGAGCCATATAAACAGAAGACGTTCCGTAGATCAGACGCTTCCAAATTGTTCTCATTCACCCTCCCTTTCACCATGCTTTCCAAAATTAAGTCTACTTGCCAGAGTTTGTCTGGAAGACAGGCTATGCAGAGCACTAGATTCCAAGACTGAAAATGCAGACGCTGGCTCACTTTAAATACTAGCTTTCCAAGGAAGTGGTAGTTCGTTAACAAAATCAAGTATTACAGCTTTTGTCCTGCACTCCTTAATAATTGGAGGTGGTCTTCTATTTTAGAAAAAGAAGAACTCAAATGTTAAATATATGCTTCCATGAGCTAGTATCTTCTCAAGTCCTAATGCCACACACAGTCCTGAGTATTTAATCCTGGCTGTATTTTCTCTCCATTTTCCTGTTCTTTCCTAAAGAAAAATTATGATGGGCTAGTTTTCCATAGCTTCTGTTCTGTGTTTGGTGCACGTATCTTACTGCTTATCAAGAAAATTGTTTTCAGGATTATATCCATCGCGTTGGGAGAACAGCTCGAGCTGGGAGATCTGGCAAATCTATCACCTTTGTCACACAGTAAGTGTTAAAATGTGGCAGACATTCTTCCCAGCTGTGTTTTAGAGCAGAAAACATCTGACCTCATCCTGGGTGAGAAGAAAATAGAACTTTTCATTTTGAGGCACCACTTGGATTTATTTAGTTAAAATGGAGAGAATTCAAAGTCCAGGGTGAGGAGGAGGAAAGGTCTAGGATAAATTCTAGAAGCAGGCATGTAATGAGCAGAACTGTTTATAATTTGATTGTATAATATACATACATTTTTGTAGTAAATAATACAGGTTAAGTAAGTGTGGGTTTTTGATAAATACTGAGGTATTTGTTAAAAAAGTCTTTGCCAAATACTTTTGAATGGAGATGAGCTGAATAAGTCAGTGAAGCCATCCTGAACGATGGCATTATTTGGATGCAATTAAGAGTTGCTTGTGAGACCATCAGCAAAGCTAACCATAGCTGTGGGCTGGAGATAAGGGCTGATTGTCTGTGGGTGGTGACAGCTGAAGCACACTCAGGAGGCCCGATTCAAGCTGGTGTCTTGGCTTTTCTCAGGTATGATGTAGAGCTGTTCCAGCGCATCGAACACCTGATTGGCAAGAAGCTGCCAGCATTCCCCATGCAAGAGGAAGAAGTTATGATGCTGACAGAGCGTGTGGCTGAGGCCCAGAGATTTGCTCGGATGGTGGGTGCTGCCTTTTTGTCCCTCTATACTTGCTCTTGTAGTCTGAATTTCTGCAGGTGCCAGAACTCTTGGTCAATCTCATGATTGCATTGCAGGAGCTACGGGAGCAGGGAGAGAAGAAGCGATCTCGGAATGATGACAATGATGACACAGAAGAAGCTATTGGTGTCAGAAATAAGGTGGCAGGTGGTAAAAAGAAGAAGAGGAAAGCCTTCTAGCTCAGTATTTGGACAGACATTTTTATTGTTCTCTGTATAACTACATGAGCTCAGCAAAAACGGTCCACCAAGCCATCTCCAGCGGATTGTTCTGTTTTTTTCCTAGAACCACTTATGAAATTGGGCAGTTCACCTGGAAAACGACTTCCTCTCTTATGCTTCACCAGTTACAGACTGAGCTTGATCCACTGTGGTACCATAAGACTGGTTTTCTTTTCAGAGACACCAGACTATCACCTCTGGACCTGAAAGCAGCTGTGGTCTGGCCCTGCTTATTCACAGAGGTGCAGTCTGAGCGCAGCCTTTCCTGCTGCCAACTAGTGCCTCTGTGGTCAGATAATTCCCTCAGAAGAAAGAGAGGAAAAAAATTGAGGCAACTGAGTTTCCACAGCACAGCTGTGTTGCCCTTGCCTTAGTGACCATGTCCATGTGACATGGAGAACTCCAAATACATTTTGCTTAATTTTAAAGCTATCTGGTTTTCTTTGTCTTGCCACTGACCTGTTCTGCTTGTTTTGAGTATCTGTCTGAGCTCTGTCAGAAGGATTTCTTTCTTCTTAGGGTCAATGTTAGTGATTCAGGTGTGACATGAACGTGTCAGCTGAAGAGTGGCCCAGCACAAAGAGAACCTGTTTGTCAGGATTAGGCTATTCTCTGCCTGAAATTCGATCCAGAATCTGTAATGATTGGCAAGCTCAAGGGGAGGTCTGGGTTTTGATGTTTGTTTTTGTGGCTGGTTCTTGTAGTACTTACAAACCAACGCAAGAGGGTAGTATTTACATAAGAAAGCAGCTTACGAGCTGGGTGGTGAACAAAGGGTATCGCGGAGGCTATTTCTGTGTTTCCCAGTTTATTTCTCTATCTTAGGCAGAGTTCAGTGCTGTACACAGTCTTGCAATAATGGGATTAATGTACTTACCTTCATATCAAACCAGAAGATTAGTACTCATTCCCATTGGCAATAACAATTTTCACACTGGACACTTTTGCTGGTGGACAGAGGAGGGTGAGAAGCCCCATGGCCACTGAACATGAAAATCTAATGTCCGTTGGAAGCACTCATAAACTAGATTTTCACCTACATGAAAAACAGCGTTAAAAAGATTATTTTTTAGATCTAAAGGTAAAGCAGAAACTATTGCTGTAGTCAAGATGAGCATAATGCTTACTTCAGTGTTGTAAATCTAATATACACATTTGCTAGTCAGAATACTTCTATACTTTTGTTTGGGGCAGCACATTTTGCAAAAATTGCAAAAAATACAGTATGATTAAAACTAGGGGGAACATGTTTTTTCTTACTTAAAACAGTTCAATTGTCTTCATGAGGAGCAAACATACTGTCTGGTGTGAGAAGATTGCAAGTTTTCTTATGTTGTCCTTTGTTTTTTGTAGCAATTTACTCAGATCTCCTACATACTGACCATCAAAGTTTGATAGACCTAAAGCAGTGTAAGATCCATGGCAGATAAGTAAGGGTACAGATCTTGGATATGTTGACTGCTAAGGGTATTTTTATAAAGCAGAAAGAAAGTTGTGTCTTCTGTGGGTCCTAGTGCAGAGATGCTGATGTGGAAGCCCAGTAACAAGAACAAATTAACTTTATGGGGCCCTTTGGTAGGGATCCCCACATGTGAGAGGAAACAGCCCTAGAATGTACTAGAGAAAGAAAAATAAAACGAGAATGTGGGTGGAGATGCAAATGCTTGTTCCCCATGGAGCATGGGAGCTCTGCTCTCATGACTGGTTTTTTGTCCTACCATACTTAAACAACATCTCTTACCCCTCACAAGCGGGACAGGGTTTGTCCTGCTATCAGCAAATGAAGATTAAATCCCTCGGAGGCGCCTGGGTCTCTGCAAAACCTTTTAGTGTTATTCCCAGCTACGTAATGGGTGGCATGCAAGTGATGTGAAGGGCGATTTTACTGCTGGAGGAGGTAGGGCGTGGTCATTCCTTTCAGAAGTAGTTTGATGCCTTCTTTAATAGATTGGTGGGAGTCTCTTGCATCTGTTCTTTCTTTTGTGGAAGGCTGCAACAGCCAAGGGGATCTGTCTTGCCCCTTGCTGGGATCAAAGATTCTCTATCCCTCCTCTGTAGTTGCAGGAGTTACAGAGAAGAAAATTAGAGCTGCCCCTTGTAAAAAGCTGCGGAGTCTCATTGGGAGGGGTGACTCCTAGACAGCTGGCCACCTCCCTTGATGTGGAATGACAAGCTGCAGAAACACTTGGCAGTAGAAAAGCAAAGGTCTCGCCACACCCACATTCTCACTGGTGCCTCACCTGCCACAGGTATGTGCATTCAGTTTCAACTAAAAATATCTCAACAGGTTGGAGGGGCAGGAAATAGTTTCTTATTGTGACTACCCCATGAGGGCTAGGTCAGAGGGTGTCTGTATAACTGAAGTGGAATAGGGAGTGGCTAAAGATGCGTTTGGCCAAAACAGAAGTTGCAGCCAGGCTAAAGCAAAATCTGTAGCTGATCTGATGAAACCTGAGGGCAAAAAGAATGGAGTGAGGCCTGTCTCTCTGTGGATAAAAGACAGATCAGTAAATACCAGTGCTGGTAGGAGTGCACCTGCATAGTTTTGTACAACAACTGATTCCAGTGTGTTTGTTCAGTCAGGAGGACACTTGAGGGGCAATTCTGAAGCACACCTCTCCAGTCTTTGCATAGCAGGGAGCTAAAGTGGAGGATTAACTTCAGAGTGACATCAGGTAGTATCAGGCTAACACAACCTGTCTTTTTGTTCATGCGAGTTGAAACTCAAGTTTCAACAAAAGCTGTGCTCTTGTAAGATGTTTGACAGGGATGTTTGCAGTTGGAAACAATTCTGCACTTCCCAGGTCCATAATAAGGTGATTGTTTATATACATGTAATACATATTTTAAATAATGTTTAATAGTATTGATTTTTAATACTGCACAGGTGACTACCCCAGGCAGTAAAGAATGGGGATGCAATATCTTTCATTTAATTGTTTTAGAGCTTGTGGAAGCAGAATAATCCTTTGCAGGGGAGGAGTAAAATTAAATGCTGGTATCAGTGTGAGTAACTGACTTCAAGATAAGTGAAGATAGCTGCAAAAATAATAGCTATCGCAGAGAGCAGAAGCTGTGATGAATTGACCTGTCTGAAATGGATTTGGCCATCTCAGTTCCCCAGTGCCATGCACCTGCTGCATGGGAAGACATGGGCAAGAAAACACAGCTGGGAACCAGGGTGGGAATCCAAGGCTTTTTTCAGTGGTGGCAGCCTAAGTCTGCTTAAAATAATAATTAGGAACACAGCACAGCCTCTTCCAAGGACTTGGCAACCCACCTTCCCCTCCCACCCCCTCCTCTTCCCCCCCCCAAAAAAGTAGTGATGACCAAGAAGGGAGAGTTATGTATGATGACTTTGTAGCAACACCATTATCTTGAGGTGAGAAGACTCTCAGTTCAGGAGGGAACTCCCAGAGTGAGAAGTGATTGGAATCTTGAGGGCCTTAGTTTACAAAGCAGGACTGAAATTAATAAACGTTCCCACTTTAGCCAAGCACTGAAGAAGGAAAATATCCATCATACTTAAAAAAGCACTTGGAAGTACTTAAGGAATGGAACTGATTGCAGGACCTGTGAAAGGCACAGGCATGTGCCAAGCATTTTGATGTTATATAAATATGAAGTTGTGGTTTGCCTGCAATGGTGTTTAAGGAGCTTCTGTAAACATTCAAGTGAGCAATTAGTTCTTGTAAATGTTGCAGAGCAAATGCTGTAAAAATCCAGCTTTGGTGCCAGAAGTAGTCCATGTAGTCATTCTGAACTCTTCCTGCTCTTGCTTATGCACTTACCAGTAGATTTTGGCAGGGGGAAACTATCACTGTGTAATCATGGAGAATCAGAATATGGGTTTCGGACAGAATCCCAAGCTTTGTGGTTAACTGCTGAGATTTTTATTTTTAATTTTTTTTTTTAAAAAGTTAAGACACTTTCTTAGTTTTCAGATGTCTTTTTTTTCCTGGTCAGACTACAAAAGCTTCTTCGGAGTAATAACACTTAAAAGGGAGCACTAGGGATGTTTTGTTCCTCTGGCACCTAAGAAATAAGAATGGTTGCTTGCTTTCTGGCTCAAGGATGAATACAGCCCTGCCTCCAGGGCTGTTATCTCTCACTGAGGATCCTTCAGATATGGAAACTTGTAATGATGACAACAGCACTTTCTCTCTGCTCCCAAAGCCTCCCTGGGACACAGGTACATGCCTTCCTGAGCATGATAATCGAGTATACATTATGCTTCATGGTAGGATGCATGTTGGACTGTACCAAGGTCATGCTTAGTTCTGCAAGAGGAAACAGGGGCACTGTGTAGTCTTCAGCTGTTGACATTGTAGGTCTTCAGGGAGGGGTAGATGCCCTTGGAGCTTGTTCAGCACTTTTTCAGCATCTAGAAGCCTGAAGCTGTGTTTACTACAGGTTAACACAGGGTAATTTTGGGTGCCCAAAGGGAAGATTGTTATTTTTATCTTTGCTTTATCTGCTTGGAAAATCCTCTTCATTGCAGAGATGTATGTGCTGCTCTGTTAACCTCTCCCTAAAATAGGAATAGAACTCTGTCAAAAAGTTTCTGCCTTCATTTGGTGCTTGCTAAAGATACCTGAGGAAAGGGAAATGTAATGCGGGCTTTCTGTGCAAAAAGAGGGGAAATGTTTTGTCTTCCATTCAAATCCTAGCAAAGGCAGAAAAAGAACCCTGTTGACAAGCCTGTCAAGGAGACTCTTCTTTCTGTCCATCACTTCCTCCTCCCTATTTGCTATTGTCAAGGAAGGCAGATTTTTTGGCATGTGTTTGCCATTTGGATTCATTTAAGTCCCCTTTAATCCTCCTCAGGATTTTCACCCACAAACACATCTCTGTGTAAAGAAAGGCAAATAGCAAAACTTGCTCTGCAAGTCATCTGTGTGAGGTAGAGAAGGGTTGCATGATAAGGTTGAATTGCTCAGGTAATGCTGGCTTTCCAGAAGAAAATGATTCCTTTGTGTAGTTTTTCTTGTACATCTGTTCCATCCCATGGACAGGGCTAAAAAATTACATTTCTTGGGTTTGATATAGGAAAAAATCTTTTGTACAATGAGAGTTAGTCACAAAAGTACCTTCTTTCCTGTAGTAGCAATCTAAGAGGGGCCTGGGAAACAATGTGTGGAGGCTCATTCAATTTTATTTAAAGCAACAGAAATTAAGGTACCCCAGTGAAGCATGTAATTGGATATACTTAGTTTTCTTCTGTCTTTACTGTAGTTCGGTTGAAGGAAATTTATAACAGGAGATCTGTCCTTGCCAGCTTCTGTGCCGGATGTATCATCAGCAGGAAAGCAATTTTTTTTTTTTCTCCCTCAGTATGTATTCAGAATGATAAATTTGCCACTAGTGAGCAATTTCTTATTACTGCTGCTCATGTGCATGCTTACAGGTATGTTAAACCTTTATCTTGATGCGTGCCAGAGGCTCTCTTTGGTTGTTAAGGACTGGTCTTCGCCAAGCACAATCACCAATATGAAGCAGACAGCCTAATAGACTCCTTTGACAGAACCTAGGTGCAATTCTTTAGAGCTATGGACTATTTTCCACTGGATACACTCAACTCATGTATGTCTATCTTAGTTTAGGCTCTCCCCACCTATTGGTGAGAATTGCTTTAGTATTAACTAGGAATTGTAGAGTTATCTTTCCAGTTTTCAAAAAAAGTTTAAATAAAAATGTAAACTTTAAAAATGCAAAGAAAGTATTGCCTATGTTCTCCAAAAGAGGTAACATAGTGGCAAATCTTTTATAAAAGATCCATGGAAGAAATGTCAGAAATAGATTTGCTGGTCTGCTCTTTCAAAAATCAAATTTAGTGCTAGTCTTGCTTCTGCCTGTGTTCAGCTGGTTGGTACCAGGCTGTGTTTGTTAGAGAGCCCTTCCTTGCAAAGCATGCTAGTATTTTCTGGCTCTTCAGTTCTTCCAAGGCTCCCACTTGGAGATGATTTCTTTTATTCCAGATATACTGCCTCTATCTAGTTCAGAAGATGACTTTCTGAAGATCCATCCTCTGAATGCCAGGCTACCTCCCCTCTTTGAAAATGCCGGTGCTGCTCACACAGGTCAGATGCTGCCACTTGGTCTGGCTGCTGAACAGCTCTTTGTGATTAGTGAGGAATCTTCCCTCTCCATCAGGGTTGCGTTAAGTTGACAGAAGGGGAATTGCTGGACTTGCTGTCACTGGTCTTGATCTTGTGTTTGCATGGAGAGTTTGTGAGTATGTGGCTGCTGTGTTCCTTTGAAAATCCTCTAGCAGGCAGTTTTGGCTCTCTTGAATTCAGTAGAAGCATCAGATGTAGAGGAAAATGTGGCTAGTGCAGGGACCTTCTGTTGTTGATAAACCTGCAATGGGAAGACAGCCTGCTGGAGGGCATAGTATCAATGAAATCTTTGGTGAGTGTCTTTATCTCTGTATCTTACACACATAGCAAATAACGCTTTCTTTTTTTTCTTTTTTAAACACAACAAGCCCTTTGGAAAAATAATTGCTCTGTTCTTTCCAGGAAAAGGAAAGACCGTGAAACAACAGCGTTTGCTTGTCCTGTGCCAAGCAGGACACGCAGATAAAAACTTTGAGAGCTTTCCTCCTTTGCCATGTTCTTTAGCCTCTCCTGCTTGGGTGGGGGCAGTCTCCTGGTGGAAGTGCTCTGCTTTGTTAGCCATGTCAGCCCTTCGCTTCTCTGATCACCTGAGAGCTACAGGACCATGTGTTACCAATTTACCCAGGTAGCACAGAAAATGGATGAGGCTTTTCTGCCTCAAAGAGCTTCTGGGTTAACATCCAAAAATATACTGAGGTCTGTGGAAAGCACTGTGCAGTAGTTGTTGACATGTGAAGATATAGGGATAAAGAGGAGGACTGCGGTTGGGGGGAAGTCTGTCTTTATAGCTGTATGATGAGTTGCATGGTGAGGGAAAAACCTTTGACAAGTAGAGATCTGTGTGACCTTGTCTTGAAGTGGTGTCTGTGATCTGGTCCCTCGTATTGTTGGCCTGTGTAGTGGCAAGGACAAATATGTAAACTTCTGCCTGCTTTACTAAAGTAATGCAACTCTGCACCAGAAGCCAAGCTGAGCCTTAAAATGAATCCTGGATAGAAGGAAAGGGCTTGTGCACTGCTCTAGGTCCTGCTTCAGCTGGAAGGCTTTTCTCTGTGACTGAAGTGGGCAATGGGCTGAGCCCCGTAGCTGAAGCCAGGGCTGCCTGACACACAAGGCTGTACTGGTGCACCAGAGCAGGTTATCCTGCCTTCTCAGCACATCAGCAAAATCCCACTGCCCAGATAGGCAGTTTGCATCTTTCTGCTCTCCTGCACTGTCTGCAGGATTGCATCATTACACAATTCACTCCCATCATTTGATCAGATACAGCTGACCAAGGGACACCACTAACCCTTGGAAGCATTAAGGTGAGGGAGATCTTGGGGTGGTGGTACCTGTGGGGCATTCAGCTGGGGAGCCACCCCTCCTGTGGTAGAGGGAGAGAGAATGCATGGCCTAGGGTAGGGGAGCCCCTCCACCTACAAGTGCCTGGGTGCAGCCTCCCTCTCTGCCTTTAAGCCTCTCTGCATGGACTGACTTATTCCTTTGGAAGCATCGTCCAAGGCCTCCGTTCACGTAATTAACTGGCAGCCCTGGGCTTTGCTCCTGCACCTGGCACAGGCCTGCTGAGATCCTCCCTGAGCAAGACTTCCTTGCACTCAGTGTGGTCCAGAATGTGTTGCATTCTTAAGCTTCCATTTTTTGGTGCTTTTTGGGGGGCAGGACTTCCCATCTTCTCCCACCTTTAGCCATTGCTACGTGTCTGAGTCCCTGCCTTCACCAAGGTCTCATACATGCATCCCCCTTTCTAAGTACCTTCTGCACTCTCCCCTGCTTTTCCCCAGCCTTGCCCTACCAAACAGCCTGCAAACAGGTCCCTAAACTGCCCCAAGGCTGGTTCTCTGCTTTGCTGTTCATGCTGCACTGCAGTGTGGTCCTACAGGTTCTTCTCCCCACTGATGGACAGGTGCCTGCCCAAGCTGATTGCTTCCAGTGCTGCTTTCCTTGCATTTTTTAGAATGCCTTAGCAGTTCCTACATGGCTCTCACCATCTTGATGGTGTTTTAGGAGACACCTCTTTGCTTTGAAGTCTCTTGCCAGGGGAAGATACTACAGCCCCTGTGCAAGTAGAGGTCCTTCTGTTGCACACCTGCAGGCATATCGCAGCTCAGCCATTCAGGACCTGACTGGGATCTGTGTTCACAGATGCTCTACAAGATACAAAGCAGTGAGGTGAATGATAGAAAGCAATGAAGACCCTGCTGGGGTCTCTGGGACAAGCCTCTTGTTGCTTAATAATGTAGGACTGCTTGTTAGGAAGAGATTGTTCATTTCTATTCAACAAATTCTTTAAACTCAATTAATTGTATTAGTCTTAAATCCTTTTGATGAGTAAACAGAAGGGTGGTTAGAATTAGGGCAAACCTATCAAAATTTTGTGGTGTCCTGGAAGGTCAGGATAAGTCCTAACCAGTAACAGACTCAACAGTGTCGTTCCTCTGCTTGATGATTGAGTAGTTAGGAAAGTCAGATTTCAATTGGCCAGCAGAGGTTTTAACCACGTGTATATGTAGATTAACCACTCCGGAAATTGGGGATTATCAACTGTTATGTAATAGCAGACATTTTTTGAACTGGAACAGGACTGCAACAGATGCTGTGTTTGCTGAAGAAGCCAGACTGTCATGCAATACATCCAGAACGTGGTTTGTTTGGCAGAATGACGTATGTGGATTGTCACTTTGCTTTTGCCTCTAGTAAAACCGCACTCTGATCAGACAGGTGAATCATTATAGGTTGGGTTTGGTTCTTATTTGGGTTGTCAAGTAAAAACTGAGGTTGGTTTAGTTTGGTTCCAGTTCAACACAGCTTTAGAGCTACTATATGAGTTCAGTTCTGGCTGAGGAAAAGCTAACCCCATGTAATTTAAGATTTCGTGGTAACTTAACCCCTATGTACATCATGACCCTGTAACTTGATAAAGCCCTTGGGGTCAGCAATAATATTGCTCAAATCCGTAGCATATATGGGATCTCTTCATTTATACAGCATAGGCTTTTGTTTCTTTTTTCCCCAAGAATATACCTTATCGCACACACAATGGGATGTGTTGTGTGCCAGGGAGAAGATCAGAGCCAAAATTTATAGTGATTGTGCTTATGTTTTAAAAGGCAAAAGTAAAGGCAATGAATTTTCTGCTTGGTTAAATGAACTTTCCTGCAGGTCCTGAAGATGCAGTATTGCATGCTTGCTGAAATTTAGCAGCGCTGTCTGGTGACCAACAGCTGCTAGGTTCTACCCTGGGGTAAGGTCTTACCTGCTGCCAGGGATTCCTAGAAAAAGCACTTTACAGCCTTTTCAGGAGAGATGCTTGTATGCCAGTTGGTATTTCATTACCGCAAGCAAATGTCTGTTACGGCATTTTGTTAATAATGAACAAAGAAGGTATTGTTGGGCAATACAACAACCCTGGAAGAGGAGGCGAACGTGCCATGGGGAGGCTGAAGCTTCCCTTTGCCATATCATGCACGCACCAAAAGCAGTCCCTCATTGCTGATGCTTGCCTGAATTGCTTATGCCATTAGCTGAAGCTGTGTTTGCATTTCTGAAGAGGTTAATTGGCAAATAAACTTCCAATAAACCTTTCCCTGGGGAATGGCTGTCACTTAGAAGGTGTCACTTTTGGTTACCCAGCATAACAGCCAAGGCGGCTGGCTCTAGAGAGCAGCAGGAAGCCTGCAGTTTGTCCTTTCCACCCGGGGGCCAGTTAAATGAGAGGAAAAGAGCACAGCAGGGCCAGAATGGGGGTCCTTAGGTTGAAATTACTGGTCTTGTAAACCTTCCTTACAGCCAAGTCCTCTCCGTTTGGCTACTAATAATGTCTGCGCACTGGTGTTCTTCCTCCTAGCTTAGGGGAGCTCCTGGGTTATCAAGAAGGTTGGAAGAAAAATAATCAAGGCTAGAGATTTAGCAGTCAGCTGTATCTTCTGTTTAGTTCAGACCTCGCCTCCTCCTAGCCCCAGGCAGAGCATCCAGGCTGGAAATTCCTGAAATACAGAAGTTTCTATTTTGGATTCAACAGTGTAATGCTCTTTTCTAACCCAACACAGCATTGCTGCTTGTTTAGATCTATGCAAACACGGTAAGTTTACAATATCTTTAGTGACCATCAAGTGGGATGGCACATCCCCACAACCTTATCTGAAATCAGGAGGGGAGTTAAATGAAGGCGTGAGGTGAAACAGAGAAACTATCCCAGCAGCAGATCAAGAGGCACTTTGGGTCTTGCCAGCTGCTCTGAATCAATCATGAAAATTTGTTTGAGCTTTCTATGGAGTGATGGATTTTTGGTTAGAGTGAGAGAAGCTTTGTGTGTGTTCATCCTTTTATGTGCAACTGTGTATTTAAGACTGCATATTTGAAGAGGTTGTTTTTTTCTTTGCATTTATCATAAGACTTAAAACAGCAAGAGTGGGAATTTTATGGACAGACTGCATTTTCCAGTCAACTCACCCTGTGAGATTTCCCCTCTTTATCATGATAGAATTAAAAGGAGAATAATGAAATGGATTACATTAGGTCCTCAGCTTCAGTTTTCAAGTACTTAATCTCTCTGGCTAGGATTCAAATCTATGGCCTTGAGTGCTCCATCTTTACAAAGGGCAGCTACTGAACTATGCAGCGTTTAAAGAGTACAGATCGTGTAGATCTGGCTTCATAAAGTAAACAGGGGGGTCCTATTGCTGTGCAGCATGGGCTAAACATCCTGCAGTGAATTTCCTATGGAAAACCATTTTCAGTGGTGCTCCTGGTGTAGGATTTCCCTCTTTCTCTCAACCTGCCTGGCTGCCACTTCACCAGCAGCACCCAGAAGGACTTTGCACGTCCTGCATTTTTGTCTGGGTTTAATACACACAACAACGGAGGCAAAAGGGTGGGAGGCTGGGTGCTGCTGGGCTGTTCTGCGTGCGTGCTTGTGCTCCAGTACGCGTGTTTGGTTGTGTGTGGTTGTGTGCCCACTGAGATTGGGTAGAAACTGCAACGAGACGCATCATTTTACAGCAGCAAGCAGCTGGTCCAGGAATGCTATGGGGCCTCTTAAACACACCCACTGAGATTTCTGCCTCAGTGAAGCAGATGAAATAGAGCACTGCTTCCCCTTCCTTTTCCTTAAGCGCAGCCTCTTGAACGTGTATCATTATGTCATAGATTTTTATGCTGCTTAACTACCAGATGCAGCAGACACGCACCAAATGAGCATTGCTATGTCCCTTAGGGAGCTTAATGCCACTGGTGCTACCAGGAGGTTGGATCTCATAAAGCATCAGTTGTGATTAGCAAGTAGGACAAGACAAAATTCAAAAGACCTTCATGTTGATGCAACTGCTGATCGCTCCTGGCAAATATTGCACCAGGAGAATCATTCACGAAAAGATTTTGGTGGTAGTAGTGAAGAGTTGAACTGCAGTGTTGGGCCTTTAGAGAGGTGGTATCTGGAGATACTTATGTGCCTGTGTTGTCTTCAAAATTAGAAGAGCAACCTACTCATACTAATGTATGCCAAGATGGAAGAAGGCCTGCATGCATTGTCTTGTGCCAAGTGAAAGGAAGGTGCCCAGCAATGTCCTGGCCTTTTAAATGGAGGATACCAAGGTCTGTTGCCCAACCAGCTCCATAACTTGAACCTGGGCTACTACCTGCACTCCCCCTATGGTGTTGAGACCCACTGCCACCTGTGCATGCCTGAGGAGCACCAGACAAGCTGTCTATCTGTGCTAGAAACCAAGTGCTTCCAGGTTCCTACTGACTGCAGAGCAATTTCCCTGGATCCTGGGTTGCTAAAGGGAGGGGAGTCTTCAGGATTTGAGTGAAAAGGCACTTTGTGCATGCTGATAGCGTGGCCACGGCCCTAGCCCTACCCTCATGAAATGCATATTCTGGTTTTCTCCCATCCTATCTCTCTGAGCATTCACAAGCTGCATTGGCCTTTTTGGTGCACACATGCTGAGCTGGAGAAGGACTGCAGCATGGGCTGAGCTAGGGCTTCCCTCATGGTTACTGACGTATGAGTGCTTGAGCTGCCCTGAAAGGCATCTGTGAGGAGTGTTGTGGTCATATATAATCACAGACAAGTAACAAACTTTACCTAGTGTGAACTAGCAAGCAGAACTGAGGCATTGGCTTTATAAACCATTTATATGTATAGTCTGGGAACTATTACTCACTGTCATTTTTGCCAGGTCAGCACTGGCATGGCACTTCTAGCAGTCTCCATCTCAAGATTCGGGAATGCAGACTGTCTCCCCTCAAATCACAGGGACCCACAGACTGTAATGCCCATGGCTGTGTCTGTGGCGCAAACTGATGCTAGAAGCCCCTGCCTTCATCTGCCTGAGCTTTACCACGAAGCAACAGACACCCCAGAAGATGAAATGGCGCAGAAGAGAAGCTCCTTCTCCCAGGACTGCACTAAGATGCTTTTCATCAGGGGTAGCACCTAAGCCTTGTGTTCCTTGGTTACGTTTCCCTGGAGCCCAAGTGGGGTTGCCAGGGGCCTACATGTCTCCTCAGCAGCTCTCCAGCTCCAAGACACAACACTGGGATTTGTGGCACCCAGATATCAAGAACTGCCTGCCCCGGAGGCTTGCTCTAACCTGCAAGAAAATGTTAACGAGAAATTGGCTGGGAATTCAATTACTTGACCTTACTTTACAATTGTTCCTTATATTTTTCTCCCTTACCACCCATTTCCTTCAAGAAAAATCACAGGGTTGATTAATGATTAGCCTTGGTTGGATAACACACACCAACCAAAACTGCTGGGTGATGCCAGGTCATGATTCTGCAGTCAATACTGGATTTGTACACAGCCGTATCACTCAATAAGATGTCTGATTGATTAAGATTAAACATGTAGATACAATTGCATTTTTGATAATTTAGCCAGAACAGACAATACTGAGTCTATGCCAGCATTTATGGTGGCTGTGTGGGGGTACGGATCTGTACCAGTATGAAACTTGTTGATAAAAAGTAAAACAAAATCTATCAACGCTTTTTTTTTTCTTCTTTTTTTTCTGTTGAAGTCTGAAAGGGAGGAGTGATTTATGTTGAATCTCAGCTTTACTTTATGTCACTGCCATGGTGTTTGATCCAGGAGCAGTAAAGCAGAATTTTCTGTATCGTTGAGCAGGGAGTTTTTGTGTGCAACCTTGATTCCCAGGAATGCTTCTCGCATGGGACTAGTCCTCTGCAGAGCCTCTTACCTAAGGCGCTGGTGGCAGGAGAAATCAGCCTCAGATTCCAGGGCAGGATGGCTGTCTCAGAACATCTATTGTCAACAGCAACCCATATGAGAGAGGGCCTAAACCTCTCAGCGAGAATCTCAGCCACTTATCTCAACCCTGCGGTGTGAAGCGGAAAAAGGGAAAACTACTCCAGGCACAGTGGGCAAGGGATGCCGAGGGGAACACCATAAGGTGCCAGGCAAGGGTATCAAAACAAGGACTGGCACACAAGGAAAGCAAAGGCTGTCTCCTCCTGGGGTGCTTTGCTGAATCTCTGTCAGGCTTCATCAGCTAAAGACGCAGCCAGACATCACTTCTCCCCTAAATCATTTCCCTAGCCTTGGAAAGATCAGCTCCTCTGTGAGTGAGAAAATGCAAGTTCTCATGGATCAGCCTTTGTGTACTTTCCTTTCTAGGGGTATCAGGCAACATCCTCACCAGCTGGTATGTTTTCAGATCCCTTGTTTCCTGAAAGTTATGCACTTCTTCCCCCAGTGTCTGTCTACACTCATTAGTGCAACTTGTTGCTCTGGGAACACATCAGCACAAAAGCAGATGAGGTTAATGCTGTAACGGAGGACTGAAGCCTTCTTAGCTCCTCTCCTCTGCTAAGCAGGTGGGCACAGGATACCTCCAGGAAACTACATCAGTTGTTGTCAATGAAATGTTTATCAGCATACCGTTGAAAGTCCTAAAGGAGATGATAAATCTATATTATTTTTTTTTAAACTTGCTCACAGCTCCTGAAGAGTACCAGTTTTCTTGTATGAAGAGGCTCTTCCTAGCCAAAGTGATCACAGCCACAGGTGCTCTTAGCCGCTCTCCCCTTATTTCTGTCTGGTTTTGTTCCAGCTTCCACACTTGTGGAGTATGAAAGACAGTGTGACACCTGCCCCTGTGGGACAGGAGCAAGTCTAAGGCATGAACTCGGCACAGTTTCAGCAGGTACTCCAGGAGCCACCCCTCAGTTTCCAGGTAGTAGGTGGGCTGTACAAATTGCACAAAGTGATCCTGTTTGCAGCATGGCAGAGCATTTTGTTCCTCGTGGAGGACCAGACAGCCTTCTCTGCTCTGAAGGACACCAGTATGGGTTTCTTTTGCAATTTTTTTAGAAAACATTTGCTTTTTGGGGCCACACTTTTCATTTTCAAAGGAAAAGGTTGTGACTCAGATGGGGGTTTGGGTAATTCTTGAATATGTGCTTTCAGAGCCAGAGCGGAGGGGGTTCACAAGAAAAAAGGGGAAAAGCCCACTGTTATGTTGAGGTGTCACACAGGCCTTTCCGAAAATGTCATGCCCCTGCCCTTAGCTTATTTTCTGTCTAAGGCAGAGGTGCTCTGAGCTAGCTGCCTGAACTGAAGACCAGCCACTTTGGTGCCAGACTGTTTCCACGGGTGTCATAATGTTTATACCTGAACTGATTTAAGATGAAGGAAATGGACAGGGCAGAACAGGGTGGAGACTGTTGTAATTTTAGCTCAGTATGACTGTGATAAGTGCTGCCAGGGGGGGACTTTTTCAGGGAGAGAGGCTGTTCTTGTGTTGTCAATGTACTGCACAGGTAGCTAAGCAGGAGGAATGACACAAGCATATTTATGATGCAGCCAATATCAGTGACCAAAAATAAACATGTTATTTAGACACATTCCAGAGTGACAAGCACCGTTTCTCCCCGGGCATCTACTCGCTTTATTACTTGGCTTAATAAAAGGTACTAACTCAGTCCCTGAACTTCTCAGACGTGATCTCTCCCCCAGACCTGGCTGAGCTGAGAGGGGCTGCAGCGCTCTGCCCTTTGCTGGCAGCTCAGCCCTGTGACACTGAAGCCAGTGGAGCAGGGCTGGCCCCACGGGAGGGAGCAAGGCCAGTCAAGGCCAGCAGCGAGAAGGGGAAAGGAGCGGAGCTGACACAAAGAGATATCCCAGCCCTCCTTCTCTGCCTGGTCCTGCTGCCCGATGACTGGAAGGGGAGGTGTGGATGCCTGCTACCTGAAGGGACTGGATCCTGCTGCCATCCCTGCCTCTCCTCGTCAGCCATAGATACTACTCCTTCCCATTTACCAGCATCCAGCTTGCTTCTCCAGGGCTGCAGTATGGCCAAAGCAAGCTGGTTTGCTACCAACAGGCTCCCACCCAAAGGAACTTCCATCTTTACCAGTGTTTTGCTACTGGATTTTTTTGAATTATTTTGGAGACTTGCTATGTATTTCAGCTTACAAGTGTAAAGATCCGTATCTGAATTCATTATCTTGTCTCCCTTCACTTCTCTTGGAAAGAAACAGATATTCTTAGGTATTATTTGGTTTTTTTGTGAAGCAGGTCAACTGAAACTCCCCTGGAAGTGACTCTTCCTACCAACTATAGTTGGAATCTGGATGACTGTCTCTGATCAAAAAGTGTGCTCTGTAGAAACCTAGGAGTTAATTTAATTGCCCACGGAATGGTGCCTAGGAGCGTTTGAGTTATTCAGTGTGAGCTGGTGTTCCAGAAGGGTAGCTTCCCACAGCTCTTGTATCCTATATGCCATCCTGGTGCTGGTGGCTAAGTTACAGGTGACTGAGCTACAGTACCTTCAATGGACTATTTGTCTATGCTGATGCACCAGAATTAAGTCCATATGGTGAACATCTACATCTAGGTACCCACATATAAGCTGGGCATCTCAAATGACACTATATGCCCATGTGCAAGCAATTTAGGTGAGGCCCTGGGCAACCCAGCAAACCACACCTAGGACCATTTCAGTATACACAGAAATAGACTCCCGTGTCCAATCAGCTGGGCTAGTCCTTTGGCTGTTTGAGAGCTGAGACACCCGGCTCATATTTAGGTAATAACCACCTAAAATCTAAATATAGGTGCCTTTATCTCCAAGTTGCATCCCATCCCTAAAGCAAGGTGACAGACATCTCATCTTTCTGGTGTGATCATTGTGCAGTTTGTACTTGCCCATGTCGCCCAGCAATGCTTCTCCATCCTCCTTGGCAAAGCATGAGGGTCATGGGCACCATTTCTCCTACCATGAGTCAGCAGCACTTGGGCTTCTAAGTCACTTGGGATGTTTTTTTCAAACATAGCCCCATTTTATAAGCCTTTTGAAAGTACAGGGTGTGTTTGATGACTGACTCTTAAGGATTTCTCAGGCATTCTGTAAAATGTCAGTGTTACTCTTCCTACCTTTTCTTCTTCCACACCCCCGCGGGGGGG